>JASDDO010000008.1:284407213-285607213 GCA_030015575.1 Agapanthus africanus
ACACACAGTGTGAACACAAAGAAAGCAACCAATGAAACAATAACACCTCACCGCTTCTAGAACCTTCTAGAAGCATCCACACTCTTCCAAAGAAAAGATAAATCCGTCTTTAACCGAATGTTAAAAGACGGCTGATAGAAAACTGGAAACTGGCAACTTCCAAAAGTGATCCCGAAACGAATTTCAGGATAACCCCGTAACTGTATAAATATACCCGCATTTGTATTACGACCGAATACAAATGCAAATGAGACAAAGATATTATATCTACTCAATATAATACTCGGATCCGGCTTAAACCAAAGCCGACCAGTATCATCTGCCCGAAAAATAACACGTGCGTAAACGCACGTGCATTTTCCGAACCCTGCCATAAAACCATACGGCCTGTACAACGTTTCGCCCGAACTTGGGAAACTGTCTGCGGGGGACTCTAATGACTCGTCAGTACCCTGGCAGTGGGTTTAACCACAAACCGTCAGCGGCACTAGCTATGCGTAACGGCTGCCCATGGACTGACATCAAGGGAGGCCGATGAGCGAACTCATCCGGAAACCCTACTGAGCCTAACAGTGACAATGTATATACTGTCCGGTCCATTCGTCTATGAGTATCGCATATCTGCCTAGGGGGCTAGTAACGTCAGACCCCCAATAGCAGTATAAGTCGTGTCGGAGTGTAGCCCAATAACACCCTGAGATACTACTGGAGTACCTACCAGTAAATCTCCTGCCATGGCCGTGGGCTTTGTGTAATTGCTCTCCTAGACACAGCACGATCTCGCCCCCAATACCGGGAGAGACGAATCCCCTGCCGATCTGCTTACGTGCCTCCATGTGGCTCGGGACTGTACCCAAAAACTACCTGTTTGCACGACTCCTTTGAGCCGTGGTAGGGTAGAAATCAAAGCACAGTGGGAACTCACACGAGACAAATGACGACCTCAGGTCGATGAACTAACCTGTACACATGTCACCAGGGAACTGCTATCTGACGATATGTATAATACCAACTAGCAGGTTCCCGGCGAGTCCTGTCCGGTGTACTCATAACCCAATGAGCACCTGTATACATCTTAGGTGATCCAACTGACACCAGTGGCTTGTGAGACCGGCCACCGCCCCTCGTCTGGGTTTCGACTGTATACACTAGTCTACTCCGGAGTATCGATGCCCTATCTCGAAACTCCCACGACTAGGGACCACAATTAAGGATATGCGTATAAACCACCCAACTCTCACGTATATGATCGCCATCATACTGTTGGTGGTAAAGCAAGATCCTAAGGGCTCTATCAAAGTGTAACATGTAATCAGTCACCTGAACATGTACACGACTGATAAAGGCAAACCAGATAGCATACTATCATCTCGAGTAAGACTGTCCTACCGGTATAGGTCCTCCGCAATCATTGCAATCACGTACCTGCGATCCAATAATTAACTCTGAGGGCACTATCTCCAACACACCTAAAGAGCCGAACCCAACCCCATTCCCTCCCGCTCTAGCCGCAAATTGCGGCCAGAATCAATTTTTCGGCGGCCTGAACATGGAATTTGGGGATCGTGTTCTACACATGGGATCAGCACCTCACAACTATACTGCAGCCATCTTAATTTTAATCTGAACACACTGGGTCGATAGCAGTTTGCAGAAAGCTAGATTTTGCTCAAAAACGGTGAATTTGCATCAAAAAGGAATCTGGTGGTATTTTAGTGCAATTGGGGGCTAAGCTAGGTTAACATGGCCCTACAAACACTCCACCAACATACTAAAACTAATTCATACATCACTTGATCAAGGTTCCCCCCAATTACCACATATCGCACTAAAACGCACCATTAATCACCAATCGAAGCTAAGCTACACTAATTAAGGAAACTATGGGGTAAGTTCAAGGAGTATACCCCACACTCGACCCAAGGGAGCTGGAGGAAGGAGAAGGAGTAGAGGGAAGGAGCTGCAGTTGAAGTTGTGTTGTTGCTGCTGCTCACTGCTGCTGTTGCTGCTCACTGTTGCTGCTGCTGTGCATTGCTGGCTGCTGCTGTGCTTGCCTTTGCCGCTGCTGTACTTGCTTCTGCTGCTGCTGAGATAGTGGGGGTGTGAGTGTGAGAGTGAGGTTGAGAGAAAAGAGCACAAGTATGAGAGGAAATGATAACTCCCAATGTCAACCCCTCCTTTCTCTCTCATCATTATATGCAAGCATGGCTTTGCCATGATGCATTTTCTCTCTCTCTCATTCTCACCAAGTCAACACTCCAAAAGAAAATTCAAATTAAAACCACCATCAATAACTAAATAAACTTAATTAAAACCCAAAAGACTTAATCTCCATTATTAAACCCATCATGGTTGCTAATCATGGTATAACCGCATTTTAAACCCTAGTTTACATGCACATGTGTGTGCAAGCCTAGGAAAATTCTAGAAAAATATTTATTAAATTTGGAAAAATATTTGAAACTCAATTTGGTAAACTTTTTATTAAAAACACTTTATTTAAATATAATTAGCCACTAAACACATCTTGAGGTGTTACACAACCGCACATTCCATTTCAAACTGGGAAGAATTCGTCAAAGCATTCCTTAAGAAATTCTACCCACATTATAAAACAGCTCGAGTTCGTAGCGAAATAAATCAATTCACCCAGCTTCCTAATGAACCATTTTCAAAATTTCTTGAACGTTTCAAGGATCTGTTAGTCCAATGTCCACATCACGGAATCCCTAGATGGGAACAGTGCAGAATCATTTATGAGGGCATTAATCCTAACACAAGACAGACCCTTGAATCCATGTGTCAAGGCAACTTTATGACCAAAGATGATGGGGAAGCCTGGAAATTCCTAGAAGATTTCGCTAAAAAATCTTTACAGTGGGAGGGTGTGAGTCAATCGTCTAGGGATAGCAATAATATTTCCATAGGAGTTAAAGCTGAAATTTCAGCTATCAATAAGAAACTCGAGACTATGGAAAACAAATTTTTAGCTGCCGCCCTAAATCAAATGTCACTCTCCAAAACTGTATGTGGATGTTGTTCTGATCCTTCTCACTTGACAGAAGAATGTTCATTTCAAGGTCACGAGCATACCAATGCCGCATTTCAAAGACCTAGAAACGATCCATATTCTTCCACATATAATCAGGGTTGGAGGAATAACCCTAACTTTGCTTGGAACCAATTACAATCTCAAAACACGGTACCCACCCAAAACAATTTCCAAAGGGTCCCTCCACCACAACAGCAACCACCACAATTGAGTCAGCACCCCTTCTAAGCACAAAACTTCCAAAATCCGATCAACACACCTGCACCGTCTAATCCTTTGCAGTTGACCGGGACTGATGAATCCTCTTCATTTGCACAATACATGAATTTGGTCTTAACAAATATCATGCATGTTTCGGCTGAAATGAAGTCTTCTGTCGATAAAATTGAGAAAAACTCTGCGTCCCAAAGCGAGAGTATTAAATCGATGGAAGAAGAAATTGCACGATTAAAAGCCGAAATGAGTGCAAGAGAGAAAGGGAAACTTCCAGCTCAACCTTTACCCAATCCTGGCTATTCACATCATGTGAATGCAATCACGTTGAGATCTGGAAGAGTGCTTGATAATCATGTTGGGAAAGAGATTGATGACATTGAAAAATCTATCAATGATACCCCGGCTGAGACCTTTCCTTCTACTTCTACTTCTAATTCTGACCCAGTTCTTTTACACCACCACCTTCTTGCGAGCCTACTCTTCATTTCCCACAGGGCTCGCCACCTCAGCCCATCTCTTCTAGTTCTCCTCAGACGATCCCCACTTCTATTCTGGGATCGGGTCCACACACACTTCCTTCTCCTATGATGGACCCAGCGCTTATTGCTAAAGCACCTTATCCTAATCGGTTAAGGGCTAACAAATCGAGTCCACATATGGAGAAGATTATGGACATGTTTAAGCAAGTTAACATCAATATCCCTCCCCTAGATGCCATCCAACAAGTTCCGTCCTATGCGAAAACTCCTAAGAACTTGTGCACTAGGAAGAGGAAGACTCAAGTGCCCAAGAAGATATTCATGGCAAAGACTGTAGATACGGCTTTCCCCCAACAAGTACCACGGAAACGTAAGGACCCTGGCTGTCCTACTATTTCTATTTCTATTGGGGAAAAACACATCAACCATGCTCTACTAGACCTTGGCGCTAGTGTTAATTTGCTTCCATATTCGGTTTACGAGCAACTAGGTATCAGAGTGTTAAAGCCCTCGAGCATAACTCTCCAGATGGCTGACCGATCAATCACCAAACCTAAGGATGAACTGGAGGATGTGTTAATAAAAATCGGGGAATTTGTATTCCCTGTGGACTTTATTGTAATTGATACACAGCCTGTAGCGAACCCACGGAATCAAATTCCGGTGATTTTAGGTCGCCCCTTTTTTGCCACTTCCAACGCTATCATCAACTGTCGAATGGTTCTATGACCCTATCTTTCGGGAATAGGTCAATTGAGCTAAACATTTATAAGTTGGGAAGTGTACCCTCCGAACCTACTGGTCAGGTCTGTTCTGTCGACTTAATGGATGTCGACAGCAGCGAATTTGATGGTCCTCATGATACCGATCTAGACTCTTTTCATATGTTGTTTGACCCAACTATGTATCATACACATACGGACTCTTCCACCGAGTTGTCCGGGTCAACAACTAACACTGATATTGAAATGTTTTTAGAGTCTGAAGATCACCCCGCACTTTGTGATGACATTATTCATTGGGGTATTGATGGAACTTTTGAGGAGATCTTCACTGATGAACTCGCATTTTTGAATGACACGGGTGTTGAGATGAATCATGTCCCAATCAATGAAATTGAAGCTCCACCCCTTCTTTTGGACTGTAAAAAGAATGCGAGCAATCCATCACATTCACTGCATCGTCTCTCCAAAATGAGACGCACCCACATTATATTCCACCACTTACCCTTTCCCCACTTCTTCTTCCACCAACCAGAGCACTGCATTGATAAAATTTTTGAATGGTTGGTGTTAACTTTCGGTCTTTGCAATGCTTGGCATCGACCAATGACTTTTGACCCCCTCATGTGATTTTCAAAGATTAACATGGCATAACTCAAGTTTGGGGGGTATATTTTCTGGCTCCTGAAAAGAAAATTTTTACAAAATGATGAGCCAAAAATAAGTTTGGGGGAGTTTCTTCATTTAAATATTTTGCCCCCACTAATAAAATTCCTCCCAAGCTTACAGGTTTTTCGAGATATAGCGGTTGGCAACAGTGAGGACACTGTTGAAAACAAGTTTGGGGGAGGTTTGTGCTTATTTTCGCATCATTTGCATCATACTTTGCATAAGCACAAAACATTTTGAAAACCTATAAAAATTTCAAAAATTTCAAAAAAAAATAATAAATAAATAAAAATTAAAAACATTTTTGTACATAAATAAGATAATAAAAGATTAGATAGTGAAAAATTACATTCATGAGATTAGAAAAATTTAAGAAAACCAAGAAAATTAGAAGTTTTCTTATACGAACTAGTAATAAGTAGTTATGAGCCGTTGTCCCAAGGGTTAGTAAGATGAAGGAAGTCACTAATCTGAGGATAAAAATAAGTCTGAAAAATAGTTTCTATTCTGGAAGCCAAACATTTTGAACGTTGATACCCTGCTATTCGCACTTACACACGTCTTGAAACTCGGGATAGTAGAGGATACCTTGAAATGCTCTTGTCTAAAAGCCGATGTATGAAGGAAATAAAAAAAAATGAAGGAAATATAAAATGGTGCAGAAAAATGGACACAGGTTTTATTATCGCCAAGGCAGCAATAACAAAAATATAGCAAGGGTGCCTCTTCACCTAGTGCCCTAAGGCCAACTGGTCTGGGAGTCACTGCTAAGCCTTAGGTGGTGCAAGACGAGGAAAAACACCAAATAAGCAAGCACATGAGTAATCGGTCGGTTAGTACCTCAAGAAGTATTAACGGTCGCATGAAAGTGTGTGAGCAAATTCATCTAAATATTCATTAATTAAAAAAGTACTGAGGTGGATGGACAAGAGTATGATAGCTTGAATTGAATTCTCTGGGTGTAGGGATGTCCTTTACACACACGTAGGTTTATATGATCGATGTTTGGAAGAAAGATAGGAATGAAGAATAAAGACGATGTTTTATTGAGGGAGGATGTGATTTCTGACATCTGTTCATGACTATTAAGATAGGGCTCATGACAACCGAAAAGCTAGCTTAGTTGGAAACCCTAATTTTCAAGGCTTTTCCTTTACAATTCTTGTCTTTAAATGTAATATTCATGATCTTCCTTTTATTATTGGATTTTGTGGGTGCAATCCGCTGAAAATCCTCAGGAGACAACACTCCTCCTACTAGGGACACCTAGAGGTTTAAAGGCTTGTTGCACGTGTTCAGTGCAATCGTGTTGCTACGAAAGTGTGCTAGTTAGTTTTTCTCTTTCTTTATTTTCTCCTTCTCTTTTTAATAAAACAGTTCGCTCGAGACGACCGAAAATAAGTTTGGGGGAATTTGATCAGTCGAAAATACTGCATTTTTAACACGGCAATTTCCCTATCTTTTGCATTCATCTAGAGGAGTTCGGTATTCATATTGCACATATTAGCAAATTGACTGTAAAATACCGAATTACCTGTGTTGTACTCTAAAACCGGCATTTTTAGGGAAATTAACTGTTTATCATGGCATTGCATCATCCCTATATTGCGCAACACTTATTTCGAAGTCTGTGCAGGAAATTCCAGAAACCGAACCAAAATTATGAAAATAATGCTGATAAAATACGCCGACTCAAAGGCTAGAGATCTGGCACTGATCAGAGACTCATTTAGAAAATCAGCATATCAGAGAATATTCCTAAAGTCAAAAGAAATCAGTACAAGAAATTGTGCACTGTGCATCCCTCACATGACCCCGGATCCGCGGCAATATGATGACATCAGCAGCTTAAAATTCCTCCACTTGGCTCCTGTAACTGCCCAAGCTTCCAGAAGACTCCAAAAATGCCACGTGGCTTCATCCAGAAGGCTCGGCCTAACAAACTCAACCTAGAATATACCTTATTCTAGAATATTCCCTCCAACTAACCTCTTCTAGAAGCCTCTCTCTAACAAACTTTTGGAGGGAAATTCAAATTTTGAATCCTAGATCTAGGGTTATGAAAGCCTATAAAAAGGAGCCTAGATCTAGGGTTAAAAGGTTGTTCATTAAATCATTAGTTAGGGTTCATTAGTTCTTCATCTCTCCCTCCTCCACCCACAAGTTGAGTGACACAACTTGTGCCTCAAAAATCCAAAATCCAAGCCAAATTCAAGATCCCGAGTACCATTCAAGCGAGAAGCCTTCAACCTTTTAGGAGCAGAGCCGATCTTCAATCGAGCAAGTGATCCAAGCCGATCCACGACTCAAGGAGACGAGCGAAACCAAATCGACGATCGAGTTCTTCCTCTTGTAGTTCTTGAGCGATTTGTAACGGAATTGTTAATAAATAAAAGGTGAAATTGTTTAATCTTGCTTTCTTTAAATTCTTGCATCATGATTCGATCTCAATTTATGATTGTGGTTCTTGTTGTGATTTTTGAGTAAAACTCCGCTCGTAAAGGAGTCGAGACGATCAATAGAATGAAGATGTAACAAATCTTAAAACGATTCTTAAGTCCTACGAGTTTTGTAAACCCTAGCAAATTGAAGAATCGAAAATCTAGTTTCGTTGTGATGCTTTCTTGATTGTGATCGCTCGAAATTAAGGATCCACAATCGATTCTTGAATTTACTAGAGGCTAGAATGTGAATGATATCGACGAAGGAACAAGGGATAAATAATGAAACCCTAGTTTCACAAGAAATCCCTAATTCTCGTTGATCATCATCGATCTAGTATCATTTCATCGAAGGATAAGAATACGTAATCGCTAGATTTCATCACATCTATAGATCCGATCGATTCCTACGAGCCTCACTTTGATTCTTGATATTTGGATTGGAAATCATCAATTGACACTTCTAGATTTTAATGTTTTCTTAGATCTAGATTTTTCTAATTCTTGAAATTCATTTTACAAATCATGAATTGTTTGTTTTCTTTTCTTTAAATTTTCGACTCATCTAAATAAAAACACGAACGATTACACTTTCCCTGTAGACGATCCGCACTTACTAACATGCTACATTCGACACCGTTATTGATTGCGGTCAAAATATTTTTGGTTGTGATTTCTATACAATTTTCATACTACACAATCCGAAATCGTATTCAATCAAATGGCGCCATTGTCGGGGATCATTTGATTTACTTACGCAATCGGAATTTCACCAATCACCCACCATGTATCCGCATACGGTTCATCCAACCCCTCGAATCGGGTATGCTCATAGCTCAGAACCAAGAAAACTCATGGTAGACATGAAATATCATATCAAGGGAAAACCGTACTTTTTAAATATTTCAAGTTTTCAAAACGTACTTTGCGGTTTTCCAAATCCACGAAACAGAAATCTCATGAAAACATCATATGAGATATATCACTATAGCAATGTATGCATGATGCAAATCATGATGCATACTAGCTCAAGAATCGTTGTCTAACTGTCAATAATGAATGCGGTAAAACATATATTTATCCATGGCAATTCTATAGTGTGCGTGGCATGGCAATTACCAACGGTGTGTGTGGCATATAAATCGGTGCTCATGCAACATGAACCGTTAGTAATGGTGCAGTGTCCTATTAATGCAATGTGGAAGTATAACAGGTAATAGGATGTACAAAATGGTACTCATACATAATCACAAAACATATATAAGCATTTCACATAAGGTTAAATCACTTGAATCTAGCCCTCGGCGTTTACCGCCATATAGGAGATTCCCCCGTAGATGTTAAATCTACTCACCGACGATCTCAAGCTAGGTGAATTCGATCACCTCTTTCCTTTTCCTAGCAGTGTCCAAAGTGCAGGGTTGTCTAGCACGGTAGAAAGGTTTCGGGAGGCATCACCAATGCCAAATTCAAAAATTTGGGGGTTCTAGCTAACCCTAACCCTAGAATCGTATACTAGAAATCGACGGAATCAAAATGCAAACAGTTTGCAACCTAAGTGAGCAAGGAATACAACCTTTGTAGACCGGTCCTTCACTTCAATAGCTCCATGTAGTAGTCCCTTCGCTGCGATCAAGAAGTCCCGGACTCAAGAGAGGCTCCGATGAAGAAACGAACATGCTTGCTTCGAAGTCTTCGAGGCCAAAGATGATCTACGTCGAGGAGACACTAACCCAAGCTATATCTTCACTAATCATGAAATTAGTGAAGCAAACACCCTATACTAAATGGCAAGTAGTAGAGGATGATGAAGTAGGAATTTTGCTCACATTAGGAATCATTTTCTCACATTTTATCACATACCTCCATTGAAGCTAGAAAGCTTTTAGGAAGAAGAAGAAGAAGAAATGAACTCATCATATGAATTATTGTGTGAGGTTAGAAATGCAACCAAGGGTTAAGCATGTCATGCTTAACCCTTGTAGAGAGTTAACCATGAGATAGGGTTAAAGGTTAAGTCAAGAAATATCTTAAGCAAGACAAAGATAGTGGACAAAGTCAAAGATGCCTTGAAGCTTCTACAAGCTTTCAACAAATATCATCCATGACAAATATCCACAATATTTGAATTACTTAATGATAAATTATAAACCCTAATCTTAACCCTAGCATGGTTTAACCCTAGTTGCATTTGTAACCTAGTTTGATACATTTAACATATATCACATATACATCAATGTATCCAAAGTGAGAAAAGAAATCATAAGTGAGCTAATACTAGTTAATGTAATGTAATATATCAAATATATAATTATACATTAGATTATCAAATCAACTCTTGATTTAATAATCCGGTTATATCACCTATAACCGACTAATATCATATGAATCAATTTATCGAATCAACACTTGATTCAATAACCCGGCCATATCATATATAACCGACCGATATCTCATATCGCGAGAATAGAATACGGTATCTCATATCGTATCAATCTCGGTCCCGCACATATCACATGTGTGCTCCTACTCCGTTTCGCTTGAGCTAGGAAACCCCTGTGTAGGACTCTAAAGACTCGTCAATACGCCGGCAGTAGGTGATGATCATATCAAATACCCACAAGCCGCAAGCGGTCTGCTAAACGTAATGGCTACCCGGGTATTGAGCGATCAAAAAATCAACAAGCAAGCCTGCTCGTACTACTGCGAATCCAATCAGTAACACTACCGTACAGTCCGGTCTCTTCGTCTGATATGTCGCATATCTCGTCTAGGGGTGGCAAACGTCAGACCCCAGTAACTCGATAAGTCATGTCGATATAAGGCTCATAACGGGTCGAGAAACTACTGATAACACTTACCAGTATATCTCTTAAGCAGCCTTGGCCAAGGAATTGCTGTTATAGTCAATCGAGCACAGCGGAACATCAACTCCAAATACCGGGAGAGACGAAACCCCTCCTTTCGCTCATTGCCTCCATGTGACTCGGGACTGTACCCAAAAGCTACCGTTTTGCACGTTCTCTTGAACGTGGTAAGGTGGAAATCAAAGCACAGTGGGAATCACACAAGACTCTATGACGATCTCGGGTCTACATACTAACATGTACCAGTGTCACCAGAGAACTGCCATCTGACGTTAGGTATAATACCATCTGGGAGTTCTCGGCGAGTCCGTTCAGTGTACCCAGTCTTCACTGAGCACCCGTATACTGTCTTTGATATCAAACACCAATGGATATGGGATCATCCATCACCCATCTACATGGGTCGAGAAGCTATACGCTAGTCTACTCTGGTATATCGATGCCCTGTCTCGATACACCTACGACTAGGAACATTTGAAGGATGTACTTAGAGACTACACTGTCCCCACTAGTATGATCTGCATCACAATCCTGGTAGTCAAGTACTCATCCTAAGGGCATTATCAACATGTAACATAGAGACAATCAGAGTACATGTTAAGATAAAGAGCAACCAGATAGCATACTATCATGTCGAGCAAGAAAGTCCTCCATATATATGCCCAAGCATCCACTATAATATACATCGTATGTACAGTAATGGCCTCTAGGGCATACATATAACTAACAATCTCCCATTTGCACTAGGGCCATATGTTGTAGTATCCCATACCCAACAATTAGCAGTGGTTGAAGTATCTCATACTCAACCATCCCATAAAAGTCTCTCCTGGGAATAGGCCTTTGTGGGTGGATCCGCCGTGTTGTCCTTTGTGTCTACTCTCCTATCCACGATCTCCCTAGAGATCAACCATCTCCATGATCAGGTGATACTGCCTAAGAATATGTTTGGATCACTGATGGGACGGGGGTTCCTAGGCCCACACCATAACTCCATTGTCACACATTGGTAGGAACGAAGTTCATCTCATGAACTTATATATATCCAGACTGTCTCTTTGGTAGCATCCTTGGTAGAAATGTATCCAGCCTTTATCGTCTAGTTTGCCACGGTATCTAGCTTGGAACACTTCCAACATACCGTCCCTCCACTGAGGGTTAAAGACAATGCTGTGACTGATATTCAGTCGACCTTATCACACTGGAAGCTATCCGGTGATTCTCCCCGGGATCGATTGTTACCATCTTACTACACCTAATGAGAATCCTAACATCCAATTAGATCTATCTCATAGATCCAAAACCCAGGATTTAGGAGGTATCACCTTGATCCAATATGGAGAATCCTTGTGATAAGAGGAGATTGACCGAACGTAGCATAGGAAACTCCTTCCCTATCAAGAATATGTCATCCACGTACAATAAGAGGATCACCACCATACTCCCTACTACCTTTTTGTATATACAAGGTTCATCTACCATTTTGATGAAGGAAAACGCTTTGACTACCACATCAAAACAGATGTTCCAACTACGCAATGCCTGTTTTATCCCATAAAGCAACTTGCACACGTTTCCGCTGCTCCCACTGTCTACAAAGCCCTCTGGCTGTGTACTTATAGACGCTCGCTTCTAAATCACCATTTAGAAAAGCATGTAGGGTTGCTAGGCACTGCCACAAGGTTCTATGAGGCATCAACCATGCCCGATTTAAAAATTAGCCGTGCCGAACAACCCAAAGCCGGATCTTTAAACTAGAGTTTATGCGAAAACAAGTATGTTAAACATTTTAATACTAAGTGAGAGGGATTACAACCTTTGTAGATCCGGTCCTTCACTTCAATAGCTCCGTGTTGAAGTCCCTTCGCTGCGATCATCGTGTTCCAGACTCTCGATAGGCTCCACGAAGAGAAAGATGCAGTCTTGCTTCCGATCTTCGATAACATAGATGATCTACCTTGAAGTTTCATTAACACAAGCTAACACTCACCAAATGAAGCGAACACCCTCATCTAAATGGCAAGGATAGATGAGGATGATGAAGTAGGATTTTTGCCCTCATTTGTTTTCATATTCTCACTCACTTTCACCACTTAGCAAAAAGCTAGAAAGCTTTTTCAAAGAAGGAACTCAAGAAAGAAGATGATAGAATCCTTTTGTGATGAACAATGAATTAATTTAGTGGTTACAAATCTAACCAAGGGTTAAGCATGAAGGAGTTAACCCTTGTAGAGAATTAACTAGAGTTAATGGTTTGGATTGGGTTAACATAATATCTTCACAAAATATCAAGCAAAACACAAAGTCAATGCTTCATGAAGCTTCATGGAAGCTTCATGCAAAAGCGAACCCTAATCCAAACCCTAACCAAGTTTAAACCCTAAACCATTGTTAAATTTGTAACCCTAACATGTTACAATATTATATATCACATATACAATATATTTTGTAACAATAGAAAATAATACAATTAATATATATCGCATATATATCAATGTATTATCCCGTGAGAAAATGAATCTTTTAGTGAGCTAATATTAGTTAATGTAATTTAATATATCATATATATTAATATACATTAAATTATCGAATCAACACTTGATCCGACAATCCGGCTATATCGCATATAACCGACTAATACGATGACCCGGCTATATCATATATACCCGGCCGATATCTCATATCGCGAGAATCCAATACGGTATCACATACCACATTATCCTCGGTCCCACACATATCACATATGTGCTCCTACTCCGTTTTGCCTGAGTCAAGAAACCTCTGTGTAGGACTCAAAAGAATCGTCAATACGCCGGCAGTAGGTGATGATCATATCAAACACCCACAAGCTGCAAGCGGTCAGCTAAACGTAACAGCCACCCAGGTATTGAGCGCTCAGAAGATCAACAAGCAAGCATGTACATTCTCCTGTGAATCCAATCAGTAACACTCCCGTACAGTCCGGTCTCGTCGTCTGATATGTCGCATATCTCGCCTAGGGGTGGTAAACGTCAGACCCCAGTACCTCGATAAGTCGTGTCGATATGAGGTCTATAACAGTTCGAGAAACTACTGATAACACTTACCAGTAAATCTCAGCAACCCTGGACAGGGATTTTCGGTTATAGCCAATCGAACACAGCACAACATCAACTCCCATACCGGGAGAGACGAATCCCCTCCTATCGCTCATTGCCTCCATGTGATTCGGGACTGTACCCAAAAGCCACCTTTTTGCACGCCCTCTTGGACGTGGTATGATAGAAATCAAAGCACAGTGGGAATCACACAAGACTCTATGACGATCTCGGGTCAACAGACTACTCTGTACCAGTGTCACCGGAGAACTGCCATCTGACGTAAGGTATAATACCATCTGGGAGTTCTCGGCGAGTCCGTCCATTGTACCCAGTCTCTACTGAGCACCCGTACACCATCCTTGATGTCAAACACCGATGGATATGGGATCATCCATCGCCTATCATATGTGTCAAGATGCATATACGCTAGTCTACTCTGGTGTATCGATTCCCTGTCTCGATACACCCTCGACTAGGAACAGTTATAGGATGTACTCGTCGACTACCGTGGCCGAACTAGTATAATCTCATCATAGTCCCAGTAGTCGAGTACATATCCTAAGGGCTTTATCAACATGTAACATAGAGACAATCAGAGTACATGTTAAGATAATGTACAACCAGATAGCATACTATCATGTCGAGCAAGAAAGTCCTCCCTATATATGTCCTAGCATCCACTACAATATACATCGTATGTACAGTAATGGACTCTAGGGCATACATATAACTAACAATCTCCCACTTGCACTAGGGCCATATGTTGTGGTATCACATATCCAACAATTAGCTGCGGTTGAAGTATCTCATACTCAACCATCCCATAAAAGTCTCTACTGGGAAAAAGGCTTTTGTGAGTGGATCCGCGTTGTTGTCCTCTGTGTCTACTCTCCTAACCTCGATCTCCTTGGAGATCAACCATCTCCATGATCAGGTGATACTGCCTAAGAATTATATCTGGATTTCTGATGGGACGGTAGTTCCTTAGCTAAAGCCACAACTCCATTGTCACACAATGGTAGGAACAAAGTTCATCTCATGAACTTATATATATATCCAGACTGCCTCTTTGGTAGCATCCTTGGTAACGATGCATCTTTCCTTTAATCGTCTATTAAGTCACGGTATCTAGCTTGGAACTCTTCCAACATACCGTCCCTCCACTGAGGGTAAAGACAATGCCTGCGACTGACATTCAGTCGTCCTTATCACCCTGGAACCTTTCCAGTGATTCTCCCCAGAATCGATTGATACCATCTCACTACAACTAGTGAGTATCCTAACATCCAATTAGATCTATCTCATAGATCCAAAACCTAGGATTTAGGAGGTATCACTTTGATCCTATATGGAGAATCTTTGTGATAAGCGGAGATTGACCGAGCGTAGCATAGGAAACTCCTTCCCTATCATCCACGTACTCTACGAGGATCATCACCATACTCTCTACTACCTTTTTGTATATATAAGGTTCATCAACCATTTTGATGAAGTCAAACTCTTTGACTACCACATCAAAACAGATGTTCCAACTCCGCGATGCCTGTTTTATCATATAAAACATCTTGCACACGTTTCCGCTGCTCCCACTGTCTACGAAGCCCTCTGGCTGTGTACTTATAGACGCTCTTTTCTAAAACATCATTTAGAAAAGCAGTCATGACACCCAACCGCCAGATATCGTAGTCATGGTATGTAGCCGTGGCAAGTAGGATCTGGATGGACTTAAACATAGCTTTTAAAGTCTCAACTTTTCCATGTACACCAAGTTGTCTTCTCAAGATATACTCGCTCCTGATGGGGATTTAACCCTTCAGATAAAGCAACCAAAGTCCATACATTGTTGGTGTATAAGGATTCCATCTCAAATCACTAAGCATCCAGCCATTCTTACAGAGTCCCACTCCTGATGGCCTGCTCGAAACTAGTTGGGTCATCATCTCATGATGCAATCCTCGCTCCCACTGTCATAAAGAAACCGAAGTATCTCTCAGGTGGGCGAGGAACCCTACTAGATCGGTGGAGAGGCTGAGGTTCGTTGGTTACTATTGAATCCTTTGGTTCTACCAAATCATCTGTTGTAGTTTGTATAGCTGGAACTCCTTCCAGTTCTACCTCATGACCTTTAATTTCTTCACAAGAAATTCCCTTTCACAAAGGTGGCATGTTGAGAAACAAAACATCTTTTGTTCCTCTGTTTGGTAGAAGATATTCCCTTGCGAATGCCTGGGATATCCAACAAACTTCCACAGAACTGACTTTGCCTCGAGTTTATCCGGATTTTGCTTTTTAGACATAGGCCGGACAACCCCAAATCTTAACAAACTTAAGATATGGGCTCTTCCCTTTCCATATCACATATAAAGTGGTAGGAACCTGATTTGATTTGAACCCTATTCAATAGGTATGCAGCTTCTCAAGCGCATAACTCCCAAAAATAAATAGGAAACTCAGTAGTACTCATCATAGAGCACACCATATCATATAGGGTGATATTGCTCCGCCCCGATACACCGACGTGCTGTGGTGTATACGGAGGAGTAATGCTGAGAGAGAATCTCATTCTCCTTTAGAATAGTCCAGGAATTCCATGCTCAAGTATTCTCCTCCTTGATCTCATCAAAGGACATAATACTTATACCCGTTTTTGGTTCTCTACTTCTAGCTTATATTCCGTGAATATCTCAAAAGTTTTGGACTTGTGTTTCAACAGGAACATATATCTGAATATTGAGAGATTATCAGAGAATATAATGAAGTATAAAGAACCGGTCTTGGCATGTGTGACCTTCATACATCAGCATGTATCAATCCTAAGAGTTCACTAACTCTTTCTCTGTTTCCAATAAACAGAGCTGTGGTCATTTTATCTTTGTGACATGACCGGCAAGTTTCACAAGATGTAATTCAAACAAATTTAAATATGCATCTCTATTTAACTTAGCTAGTCGGGTCGCATTGATATGACCTAGTCTACAATGCCTCAAGAAGGATTCGTTCATTTCTGAACTCTTCCTCTTGTGTGTGTTCCGTATACTAAGAACTGTAGTTTGATTTAGAACGTCAATGCTTTTAGATAACGTGCCTGAAACGATCAACTCTTGATATAGGAAATGTTGAAAACATTATCCAACAATACAAAATTATATCCTTTCTTTACTAATAAAGAGACTGATATGATGTTGTACATCAGGTTCGGTATCTAATAACATACGTTCAGAATCAATGTATTCTAGTAATACAGGGTGATAGTGACCAACAGACTTGGTTGCAACTCTTGCACCGTTTCTATCTCATGAAACTTATCACCCATTCTCAGTTCTCTACCTTTCTGTAGCCCATTTAACAGATTTCATATGCGGGATCCTGATCCGGTATCTCATACCCAGGACGTAAAGGATACTGAGAAACAGTTCTCTGTAATGAACACACCCGAAGATGATTCATCAACATGCACTTTCTTCGTTTGGGCGGCACGGGAAATCTGGTATTCCCCAATTTCCTGCTCTGTCTTATAACATTTATAAGTTGGAGCGGGACCAACGTTCCCCAGCTCAGTATAACAAGCGGGTTCGGTCAATTCATACGTTTTATTATCTTGATTAAAGCGTGATATGGTCGCTACCTGGAGAGAGAGAGAAGAAAACACTCAGCGTATGCTCTTGTAAGATTAGATTGGTTATCTAATATATCTAATCAGGATGTCTCCCACTGTTTTAGTCAAATCTTCCTTCAAACCCTAAAAGGAAAGACTAGCCGGGATTAATCACACGCTACAAGTTCATCAATCTTTCAGCCAGGCCAGTGCCGGTACTTTGAGGGAGGTCCCCCATGCTTTCGCACGAACCTAATTAAAGTAAATCTCTTTTTTCCAGGGGCGTAACCCCGTTGACACCTTTCTAGACACCTACTTGATCGGCTAATTGTAATGTGTAAAACTCTCCGAGGAGTAACTCTTACTCGCAGCGGGTATCGGGATCCAACTATCTCATAGAAGGTATGCAATCTCATTGCAGATTTCAACACTTGAAATTCCCAATAATTTTGCCCCTAGCAACTTATGACCTTGGCTAAGGTCAACAAATCATAAGTGCTAGCCATGTTCAACCCGTCATTTTCCGATTGAATTAAACTCACCCGCACGACCCTTAGCTTAGGTCAACAAAGTCGCACGACTACTCTAACTCAATCGCATCATATGCTTATGCAGATAAGCACTAATCAGCTACCGTACACTACGCCTTGGCTAAGGTCAACAAACGCAGCACGAATACTAACCAGTACTTATCTGAAATGACGGAGGGCTACGACAGGTTTTTAAGAAAACCCTTTGCTAAAGGGGTCACTCCCGATGAAGGGATCGTCGGCTCTTTCCTTATCGAATAAGGTGCTGGATGTTCTACAAAGAACACCGCTATGCAAAGCAAGAACTAGAGCTACCAGTTTTTAAACAAGTTTCTACAACATCTTTAGGTTTCTTTTATTTCATTAATCTCATTAATGAAGTCCCATTTTATTGTGCTTCACAAGTATCATATTTGAAACGAAATCTGCAATATAACATATATCTCATATATATAATATAAACATTCGTCTCAGGCAGTAATATGATCTCATCACAGAACATTGCAGCAGAAGAACATATATGAAATATTGGATATACGAGGACGTCCGTGTTTTAATACGAGCCTGTATAAAACACGGATTCCACGGTCGCGATGAATAGCCAAACCCACATCCCTAGACCCCTACGAGAGCGTCAAGCAACACTGCCAATTCTAGGGTTAGGAGACCCGGTCTCGACTCCTCGAGATGTCTCCCACTGGACCCTAGAACCCGGTTACTTGTGCTCCCCGCCTTGGGTCTACCTAATGCGGAAAAGTAAATAATATACAATGGTGACATCATCCTCAGCCCGGAAGTGCCCCAATAAAAGAATATTACATACAAATGAATTTTACATGAATGAAAAAGAAAAAACTCTCATCTCACATAAAAACCCCGGCTATTCAAACGCGACGATCCAATACAACATATCACAGCAACACATAATATCTCATATCATCAACGTAAGCAAGTATGCGTATCCCGATTGTCGTTGATGTATAGCAACGAAGCCGGCGATACACCACATACTACGCTTACGGTCACAGAAAAGATAGTGCAAAACTACAACAGTTGGAATCCGCAACCTCTTTAGACATCGCATGCCTAACCAAATGAATTCCTTAGACATTGCATGCCTAACAATTATAAACCCCGCATTTTAGTCTCATTATCGAAAACTCTTTTCAATATCTAGTCGGGCAATTCAACAAGATTCCCGACAACCTGATCGAATGCTCGTCGCAAACTTTAGTAGACGGCCGCATCCCCGGATGCCGTCGACGAAGTGCACTAAGGCGGAACACCGCTGCCGCGAGCACCCGAACAGATGCTTTTGGCGACGGGGTTCTCCTACAGTCACTTGGTCGGGGCTATGGAGCGTGGCTGTCTATTAAGTTTACCCGGAAAGTATCCGCATACGCTACGTGATTGCGACGGACTTTTGATCACATCAAAATTCGGTGGCAACCGATCAATTAAGACTGAACTGCTAGATTTATAACATTCAAATTAGTTATCTCATAACTACTTGTGGATTCCAAATATTGTATCACATTCCAGATAAATAGACAATTTTAAACTTTCCGATCGAATAATCAAACACCCAAGATTTCCCAAATAGCTCAACACTTGAGCGGAGTTCAAAAATATCCATCACATGCCACAGTACCGACGTTCCATACGTAGAAGGGTCAAGCCAACGCCTCACATGTGGCACGCCGTACTGCCACAAACCCTAAGGTTTAGAGGCAGTTCAAGACGGTCACATAATCGAGTTAAGGTTTGTTGTCTTCTTGAGGGTCCACCGCGTTGCTTTCATGACTTTACGAAAGTTTCAAACTCGAGAAAAAATCCAACTTTTGAAAATTTTCCGACAGGGGAAAAAGTGAGTTATTGATATCCGTTCGAACTTTTTAACAGTTTCTAAAATTATCCGGAAAAACTAAACAAAGTTAAATTATCCAATTGAATCAACGAGTCCCCAATACAACCCTAGAAAACTCAACACTTGAGTGGAATTAAAAACATCCCAGAAAAAAATGACAAGAAAGGACCTATGAATAAATATATGAAGTTCCATGGATTAATTCAAAATTTTGGCCGCGGTTCCGCGGTCCAATTAGCGAATTACTGGTCCGTACTTCACAGTAATTCTTAGTTTTTCCTGCTTAATTTTCTGAGCATTTATAATTCAAAAAAATAACATTTTTGAAAAATATCCAGAGAGGGGTTCAAATTAGGGTTTCGGTGTTCGATCGGACTTTAAACTTCGTCTAGACTTTGCCTAAAACTCTAGCTTAGCTCTGATACCACTGTAGGGTTGCTAGGCACTGCCACAAGGTTCTACGAGGCATCAACCATGCCCGATTTAAAAATTAGCCGTGCCGAACAACCCAAAGCCGGATCTTTAAACTAGAGTTTATGCGAAAACAAGTATGTTAAACATTTTAATACTAAGTGAGAGGGATTACAACCTTTGTAGATCCGGTCCATCACTTCAATAGCTTCGTGTTGAAGTCACTTCGCTACGATCATCGTGTTCCAGATTCTCGAGAGGCTCCACGAAGAGAAAGATGCAGTCTTGCTTCCGATCTTCGATAACATAGATGATATACCTTGAAGTATCATTAACACAAGCTAACACTCACCAAATGAAGTGAACACCCTCATCTAAATGGCAAGGATAGATGAGGATGATGAAGTAGGATTTTTGCTCTCATTTGTTTTCATATTCTCACTCACTTTCATCACTTAGCAAAAAGCTAGAAAGCTTTTTCAAAGAAGGAACTCAAAGAAGAAGATGATAGAATCCTTTTATGATGAACAATGAATTAATTTAGTGGTTACAAATCTAACCAAGGGTTAAGCATGAAGGAGTTAACCCTTGTAGAGAATTAACTAGAGTTAATGGTTTGGATTGAGTTAACATAATATCTTCACAAAATATCAAGCAAAACACAACGTCAAAGCGTCATGAAGCTTCATGGAAGCTTCATGCAAAAGCTAACCCTAATCCAAACCCTAACCAAGTTTAAACCCTAAACCATTGTTAAATTTGTAACCCTAACATGTTACAATATTATATATCACATATACAATATATTTTGTAACAATAGAAAATAATACAATTAACATATATCACATATATATCAATGTATTGTCCCGTGAGAAAATGAATCTTTTAGTGAGCTAATATTAGTTAATGTAATTTAATATATCATATATATTATTATACATTAAATTATCGAATCAATACTTGATCCGACAATCCGGCTATATCGCATATAACCGACTAATACGATGACCCGGCTATATCATATATACCCAGCCGATATCTCATATCGCGAGAATCCAATACGGTATCACATACCGCATTATCCTCGGTCCAACACATATCACATATGTGCTCCTACTCTAAAGAATCGTCAATACGCCGGCGGTAGGTGATGATCATATCAAACACCCACAAGCTGCAAGCGGTCAGCTAAACGTAACAGCCACCCAGGTATTAAGCGCTCAGAAGATCAACAACCAAGCCTGTAATTCTCCTGTGAATCCAATCAGTAACACTCCAGTACAGTCTGGTCTCGTCGTCTGATATGTCGTATATCTCGCCTAGGGGTGGTAAACGTCAGACCCCAGTAGCTCGATAAGTCGTGTCGATATGAGGTCTATAACAGTTTGAGAAACTACAGATAACACTTACCAGTAAATCTCAGCAACCCTGGCCAGGGATTTTCGGTTATAGCCAATCGAACACAGCACAACATCAACTCCCTATACCGCGAGAGACGAATCCCCTCCTATCGCTCATTGGCTCCATGTGATTCGGGACTGTACCCAAAAACCACCTTTTTGCACGCCCTCTTGGACGTGGTATGATGGAAATCAAAGTACAGTGGGAATCATTCAAGTCTCTATGACGATCTCGGGTCAACAGACTACACTGTACCAGTGTCACCGGAGAACGGCCATCTGACGTATGGTATAATACCATCTGGGAGTTCTCGGCGAGTCCGTCCAGTGTACCCAGTCTCTACTGAGCACCCATACATCATCCTTGATGTCAAACACCGATGGATATAGGTTCATCCATCGCCCATCATATGGGTCAAGATGCCTATACGCTAGTCTACTCTGGTGTATCGATGCCCTGTCTCGATACACCCTCGACTAGGAACAGTTATAGGATGTACTTGTCGACTACCGTGGCCCTCCCTAGTATGATCTCATCATAGTCCCAGTAGTCGAGTACATATCTTAAGTTCTTTATCAACATGTAATATAGAGACAATCAGAGTACATGTTAAGATAAAGTACAACCAAATAGCATACTATCATGTCGAGCAAGAAAGTCCTCCCTATATATGTCCTAGCATCCACTACAATATACATCGTATGTACAGTAATGGCTTCTAGGGCATACATATAACTAACAATCTCCCACTTGCACTAGAGCCATCTGTTGTGGTATCACATACCCAACAATTAGCCGCGGTTGAAGTATCTCATACTCAACCATCCCATAAAAGTCTCTACTGGGAAAAAGGCCTTTGTGAGTGGATCCGCGCTGTTGTCCTCTGTGTCTACTCTCCTAACCTCGATCTCCCTAGAGATCAACAATCTCCATGATCAGGTGATACTGCCTAAGAATTATATCTGGATTTTTGATGGGACGGTAGTTCCTTGGCTAAAGCCACAACTCCATTGTCACACAATGGTTGGAACGAAGTTCATCTCATGAACTTATATATATATCCAGACTGCCTCTTTTGTAGCATCCTTGGTAACGATGTATCTTGCCTTTAATCGTCTAGTAAGTCATGGTATCTAGCTTGGAACTCTTCCAACATACCGTCCCTCCACTAAGGGTAAAGACAATGCCTGCGACTGACATTCAGTCGTCCTTATCACCCTGGAACCTTTCCAGTGATTTTCCCCAGGATCGATTGATACCATCTCACTACAACTAGTGAGTATACTAACATCTAATTAGATCTATCTCATAGATACAAAACCCAGGATTTCGGGGGTATCACATTGATCCTATATGGAGAATCTTTGTGATAAGCGGAGATTCACCAAGCGTAGCATAGGAAACTCCTTCCCTATCAAGAGTATGTCATCCACGTACTCTACGAGGATCATCACCATACTCTCTACTACCTTTTTGTATATACAAGGTTCATCTACCATTTTGATGAAGTCAAACTCTTTGACTACCACATCAAAACAGATGTTCCAACTCCGCGATGCCTGTTTTATCATAAAAAAACATCTTGCACACGTTTCCGCTGCTCTCACTGTCTACGAAGCCCTCTGGCTGTGTACTTATAGACGCTCTTTTCTAAAACATCATTTAGAAAAGCAGTCATGACACCCAACCGCCAGATATCGTAGTCATGGTATGTAGCCATGGCAAATAGGATCTGGATGGACTTAAGCATAGCTTTTAAAGTCTCAACTTTTCCATGTACACCAAGTAATCTTCTCAAGATATACTCGCTCCTGATGGGGATTTAACCCTTCAGATAAAGCAACCAAAGTCCATACTTTGTTGGTGTATAAGGATTCCATCTCAGATCACTAAGCATCCGGCCATTCTTACAGAGTCCCACTCCTGATGGCCTGCTCGAAACTAGTTGGGTCATCATCTCATGATGCAATCCTCGCTCCCACTGTTATAGAGAAACCGAAGTATCTCTCAGGTGGGTGAGGAACCGTACTAGATCGGCGGAGAGGCTGAGGTTCGTTGGTTACTATTGAATCCTTTGGTTCTACCAAATCATCTGTTGTAGTTTGTATAGCTGGAACTCCTTCCAGTTCTACCTCATGACCTTTAATTTCTTCACAAGAAATTCCCTTTTCACAAAGGTGGCATGTTGAGAAACAAAACATCTTTTGTTCCTCTGTTTGGTAGAAGATATTCCCTTGCAAATGCCTGGGATATCCAACAAACTTCCACAGAACTGACTTTGCCTCGAGTTTGTATGGATTTTTCTTTTTAGACATAGGCCGGACAACCCCAAATCTTAACAAACTTAAGATATGGGCTCTTCCCTTTCCATATCACATATGAAGTGGTAGGCAACTGATTTGATTTGAACCCTATTCAATAGGTATGCAGCTTCTCAAGCGCATAACTCCCAAAAAGAAATAGGAAACTCAGTAGTACTCATCATAGAGCACACCATATCATATAGGGTGCTATTGCTCTGCCCCGATACACCGACATGTTGTGGTGTATACGGAGGAGTAATGCTGAGAGAGAATCTCATTCTCCTTTAGAATAGTCCAGGAATTCCGTGCTCAAGTATTCTCCTCCTTGATCTCATCAAAGGACATAATACTTATACCCGTTTTTGGTTCTCTACTTCTAGCTTATATTCCATGAATATCTCAAAAGCTTCGGACTTGTGTTTCAACAGGAACATATGTCTGAATCTTGAGAGATTATCAGAGAATATAATGAAGTATAAAGAACCAGTCTTGGCATGTGTAGACAGAGGACCTTTATACATCAGCATGTATCAATCCCAAGAGTTCACTAACTCTTTCTATGTTTCCAATAAACAGAGCTGTGGTCATTTTATCTTTGTGACATGACCAGCAAGTTTCACAAGATGTAAATTCAAACAAATTTAAATATGCATCTCTATGTAACTTAGCTAGTCGGGTCGCATTGTTATGACCTAGTCTACAATGCCTCAAAAAGGATTCGTTCATTTCTGAACTCTTCCTCTTGTGTGTGTTCCGTATACTAAGAACTGTAGTTTGATTTAGAACGTCAATGCTTTTAGATAACGTGCCTGAAACGATCAACTCTTGATATAGGAAATGTTTAAAACATTATCCAACAATACAAAATTATATCATTTCTTTACTAATAAAGAGACTGATATGATGTTGTACATCAGGTTCGGTATCTAATAACATACGTTCAGAATCAATGTATTCTGATAATACAGGGTGATAGTGACCAACAGACTTGGTTGCAACTCTTGCACCGTTTCTATCTCATGAAACTTATCACCCGTTCTCAGTTCTCTACCTTTCCGTAGCCCATTTAACAGATTACATATGTGGGATCCTGATCCGGTATCTCATACCCAGGACGTAAAGGATACTGAGAAACAGTTCTCTGTAATGAGCACACCCGAAGATGATTCATCAACATGCACTTTCTTCGTTTGGGCGGCACGGGAAATCTGGTATTCCCCAATTTCCTGCTCTGTCTTATAAAATTTATAAGTTGGAGCGGGACCAACGTTCCCCAGCTCAGTATAACAAACGGGTTCAGTCAATTCATCCGTTTTATTATCTTGATTAAGGCGTAATATGGTCCCTACCTAGAGAGAGAGAGAGAAGAAAACACTCAGCGTATGCTCTTGCAAGATTAGATTGGTTATCTAATATATCTAATCAGGATGTCTCCCACTGTTTTAGTCAAATCTTCCTTTAAACCCTAAAAGGAAAGACTAGCAGGGATTAACTACACGCTACAAGTTCGCCAATCTTTCGGCCAGGCCAGTGCCGGTACTTTGAGGTAAGTCCCCCGTGCTTTCGCACGAACCTAATTAAAGTAAACCTATTTTTCCCAGGGGCGTAACCCCGTTGACACCTTTCTAGACACCTACTTGATCGGCTAATTGTAATGTGTAAAACTCTCCCAGGAGTAACTCTTACTCGTAGCGGGTATCGTGATCCAACTATCTCATAGAAGGTATGCAATCTCATTGCAGATTTCAACACTTGAAATTCCCAATAATTTTGCCCCAAGCAACTTATGACCTTGGCTAAGGTCAACAAATCATAAGTGCTAGCCAAGTTCAACCCGTAATTTTCCGATTGAATTAAACCCACCCGCACGACCCTTGGCTAAGGTCAACAAAGTCGCACGACTACCCTAACTCAATCGCATCATATGCTTATACAGATAAGCACTAATCAGCTACCGTACACTACGCCTTGGCTAAGGTCAACGAACGCAGCACGAATACTAACCAGTACTTATCTGAAATGACGGAGGGCTACGACAGGTTTTTAAGAAAACCCTTTGCGTAATGAACTTGATATCGTTGTAGAATCGAGTGATTTTAAATGGAGTGTTTTTTAGGCTTTCTAGTTTTGCTAAAGGGGTCACTCCCGATGAAGGGATCGTCGGCCCTTTCCTCATCGAATAAGCTGCAGGATATTTCACAAATACCACTTTGCAAAGCAAGAACTATAGAAGCAATCAAAAGACAGACCGAGTTTGTAGAATCTGCTAGTTTCACTAAAGAGGTCACTCCCGGTGAAGGGATCTCGGCTCTTTCCTTATCGAATAAGGTGCTGGATGTTCTACAAAGAACACCGCTATGCAAAGCAAGAACTAGAGCTACCAGTTTTTAAACAAGTTTCTACAACATCTTTAGGTTTCTTTTATTTCATTAATCTCATTAATGAAGTCCCATTTTATTGTACTTCATAAGTATCACATTTGAAACGAAATCTGCAATATAACATATATCTCATATATATAATATAAACATTCATCTCAGGCAGTAATATGATCTCATCACAGAACATTGCAGCAGAAGAACATATATGAAATATTGGATATACTAGGACGTCCGTGTTTTAATACGATCCTGTATAAAACACGGATTCCACGGTCGCGATGAATAGCCAAACCCACATCCCTAGACCCCTACGAGAGCGTCAAGCAACACTGCCAATTCTAGGGTTAGGAGACCCGGTCTCGACTCTTCGAGATGTCTCCCACTGGACCTTAGAACCCGGTTACTTGTGCTCCCCGCCTTGGGTCTACCTAATGCGGAAAAGTAAATAATATACAATGGTGCCCGAAAGTACCCCAATAAAAGAATATTACATACAAATGAATTTTATATGAATGAAAAAGAAAAAACTCCCATCTCACATAAAACCCCCGGATATTCAAACTCGACGATCCAATACAACATATCACAGTAACACATAATATCTCATATCATCAACGTAAGCAAGTATGCGTATCCCGATTGTCGTTGATGTATAGCAACGAAGCCGGCGATACAACACATACTACGCTTACGGTCACAGAAAAGAAACTGTAAAACTTCAACAGTTGGAATCCGCAACCTCTTTAGACATCGCATGCCTAACCAAATGAATTCCTTAGACATCGCATGCCTAACAATTATAAACCCCGCATTTTAGTCTCATTATCGAAAACTCTTTTCAATATCTAGTCAGACAATTCAACAAGATTCCCGACAACCTGATCGAATGCTCGTCGCAAACTTTAGTAGACGGCCGCACCCCCGGATGCCGTCGACGAAGTGCACTAAGGCGGAACACCGCTGCCGCGAGCAACCGAACAGATGCTTTTGGCGACGGGGTTCTCCTACAGTCACTTGGTCGGGGCTATGGAGCGTGGCTGTCTATTAAGTTTACCCGGCGAGTATCCGCGTACGCTACGTGATTGCGACGGACTTTTGATCACATCAAAATTCCGCGGCAACCGATCAATTGAGACTGAACTGCTAGATTTATAACATTCTAATTAGTTATCTCATAACTACTTGTGGATTCCAAATATTGTATCACATTCCAGATAAATAGACAATGTTAAACTTTCCGATCGAATAATCAAACACCCTAGATTTTCCAAATAGCTCAACACTTGAGCGGAGTTCAAAAATATCCATCACATGCCACAGTACCGATGGTCCAGCCGTAGAAGGGTCAAGCCAACGCCTCACACGTGGCACGCCGTACTGCCACAAACCCTAAGCTTTAGAGGCAGTTCAAGACGGTCACATAATCGAGTTAAGGTTTGTTGTCTTCTATAGGGTCCACCGCGTTACTTGCATGACTTTACGAAAGTTTCAAACTCGAGAAAAAATCCAACTTTTGAAAATTTTCCGACAGGGGAAAAAGTGAGTTATTGATATCCGTTCGAACTTTTTAATAGTTTCTAAAATTATCCGGAAAAACTAAACAAAGTTAAATTATCCAATCGAATCAACGAGTCCCCAATACAACCCTAGAAAACTCAACACTTGAGTGGAATTAAAAAATTCCCAGAAAAAATGACAAGAAAGGACCTATGAATAAATATATGAAGTTCCAGGGACTAATTCAAAATTTTGGACGAGGAACCGCCGCCAAACCCTTGGTTTGGCCGCGGTTCCACGGTCCAATTAGCGAATTATTGGTCCGTACTTCACAGTAATTCTTAGTTTTTCCTGCTTAATTTTCTGAGCATTTATAATTCAAAAAAAAATCACATTTTTGAAAAATATCCAGAGAGGGGTTCAAATTAGGGTTTCGGTGTTCGATCGGACTTTAAACTTCGTCTAGACTTCGCCTAAAACTCTAGCTTGGCTCTAATACCTCTGTAGGGTTGCTAGGCACTGCCACAAGGTTTTACGAGGCATCAACCATGCCCGATTTAAAAATTAGCCGTGCCGAACAACCCAAAGCCGGATCTTTAAACTAGAGTTTATGCGAAAACAAGCATGTTAAACATTTTAACACTAAGTGAGAGGTATTACAACCTTTGTAGATCCGGTCCTTCACTTCAATAGCTCCGTGTTGAAGTCCCTTCGCTGCAATCATCGTGTTCCGGACTCTCGATAGGCTCCACGAAGAGAAAGATGCAGTCTTGCTTCCGATCTTCGATAACATAGATGATCTACCTTGAAGTTTCATTAACACAAGCTAACACTCACCATATGAAGTGAACACCCTCATCTAAATGGCAAGGATAGATGAGGATGATGAAGTAGGATTTTTGCTCTCATTTGTTTTCATATTCTCACTCACTTTCATCACTTAGCAAAAAGCTAGAAAGCTTTTTCAAAGAAGGAACTCAAGGAAGACGATGATAGAATCCTTTTGTGATGAACAATGAATTAATTTAGTGGTTACAAATCTAACCAAGGGTTAAGCATGAAGGAGTTAACCCTTGTAGAGAATTAACTAGAGTTAATGGTTTGGATTGGGTTAACATAATATCTTCACAAAATATCAAGCAAAACACAAAGTCAAAGCTTCATGAAGCTTCATGGAAGCTTCATGCAAAAGCTAACCCTAATCCAAACCCTAACCAAGTTTAAATCCTAAACCATTGTTAAATTTGTAACCCTAACATGTTACAATAATATATATTACATATACAATATATTTTATAACAATAGAAAATAATACAATTAACATATATCGCATATATATCAATGTATTATCCGGTGAGATAATGAATCTTTTAGTGAGCTAATATTAGTTAATGTAATTTAATATATCATATATATTATTATACATTAAATTATAGAATCAACACTTGATCCGACAATCCGGCTATATCGCATATAACCGACTAATACGATGACCCGGCTATATCATATATACCCGGCCGATATCTCATATCGCGAGAATCCAATACGGTATCACATACCGCATTATCCTCGGTCCCACACATATCACATATGTGCTCCTACTCCGTTTTGCCTGAGTCAAGAAACCTCTGTGTAGGACTCTAAAGAATCGTCAATACGCCGGCAGTAGGTGATGATCATATCAAACACCCACAAGCTGCAAGCGGTCAGCTAAACGTAACAGCCACCCAGGTATTGAGCGCTCAGAAGATCAACAAGCAAGCCTGTACATTCTCCTGTGAATCCAATCAGCAACACTCCCGTACAGTCCGGTCTCGTCGTCTGATATGTCGCATATCTCGCCTAGGGGTGGTAAACGTCAGACCCCAGTAGCTCGATAAGTCATGTCGATATGAAGTCTATAACAGTTCGAGAAACTACTGATAACACTTACCAGTAAATCTCAGCAACCCTGGCCAGGGATTTCCGGTTATAGCCAATCGAACACAGCACAACATCAACTCCCTATACCGGGAGAGACGAATCCCCTTCTATCGCTCATTGCCTCCATGTGATTCGGGACTGTACCCAAAAGCCACCTTTTTGCACACCCTCTTGGACGTGGTATGATGGAAATCAAAGCACAGTGGGAATCACACAAGACTCTATGATGATCTCGGGTCAACAGACTACTCTGTACCAGTGTCACCGAAAAACTGCCATCTGACGTAAGGTATAATACCATCTGGGAGTTCTCGGTGAGTCCGTCCAGTGTACCCAGTCTCAACTGAGCACCCGTACATCATCCTTGATGTCAAACACCGATAGATATGGGATCATCCATCGCCCATCATATGGGTCAAGATGCGTATATGCTAGTCTACTCTAGTGTATCGATGCCCTGTCTCGATACACCCTCGACTAGGAACAGTTATAGGATGTACTCGTCGACTACCGTGGCCCCACTAGTATGATCTCATCATAGTCCCAGTAGTCGAGTACATATCCTAAGGGTTTTATCAACATGTAACATAGAGACAATCAGAGTACATGTTAAGATAAAGTACAACCAGATAGCATACTATCATGTCGAGCAAGAAAGTCCTCCCTATATATGTCCCAGCATCCACTACAATATACATCGTATGTACAGTAATGGCCTCTAGGGCATACATATAACTAACAATCTCCCACTTGCACTAGAGCCATCTGTTGTGGTATTACATACCCAACAATTTGCTGCGGTTGAAGTATCTCATACTCAACCATCCCATAAAAGTCTCTACTGGGAAAAAGGCCTTTGTGAGTGGATCCGCGCTGTTGTCCTCTGTGTCTACTCTCCTAACCTCGATCTCCCTGGAGATTAACCATCTCCATGATCAGGTGATACTGCCTAAGAATTATATCTGGATTTATGATGGGACGGTAGTTCCTTGGCTAAAGACATAACTCTATTGTCACACAATGGTAGGAACGAAGTTCATCTCATGAACTTATATATATATCCAGACTGCCTCTTTGGTAGCATCCTTGGTAACGATGTATCTTGCCTTTAATCGTCTAGTAAGTCACGGTATCTAGCTTAGAACTCTTCCAACATACCGTCCCTCCACTGAGGGTAAAGACAATGCCTGCGACTGACATTCAGTCATCCTTTTCACCCTGGAACCTTTCCAGTGATTCTCCCTAGGATCGATTGATACCATCTCACTACAACTAGTGAGTATCCGAACATCCAATTAGATCTATCTCATAGATCCAAAATCCAGGATTTAGGAGGTATCACTTTGATCCTATATAGAGAATCTTTGTGATAAGCGGAGATTGACCAAGCGTAGCATAAGAAACTCCTTCCCTATCAAGAGTATGTCATCCACGTACTCTACGAGGATCATCACCATACTCTCTACTACCTTTTTGGTATATACAAGGTTCATCTACCATTTTGATGAAGTCAAACTCTTTGACTACCACATCAAAACAGATGTTCCAACTCCGCGATGCCTGTTTTATCATATAAAATATCTTGCACACGTTTCCGCTGCTCCCACTGTCTACGAAGCCCTCTGGCTGTGTACTTATAGACGCTCTTTTCTAAAACATCAGTTAGAAAAGCAGTCATGACACCCAACCGCCAGATATCGTAGTCATGGTATGTAGCCGTGGCAAGTAGGATCTGGATGGACTTAAGCATAGCTTTTAAAGTCTCAACTTTTCCATGTACACCAAGTAATCTTCTCAAGATATACTCGCTCCAGATGGGGATTTAACCCTTTAGATAAAGCAACCAAAGTCCATACTTTGTTGGTGTATAAGGATTCCATCTCAGATCACTAAGCATCCAGCCATTTTTACAGAGTCCCACTCCTGATGGCCTGCTCGAAACTAGTTGGGTCATCATCTCATGATGCAATCCTCGCTCCCACTGTCATAAAGAAACCGAAGTATCACTCAGGTGGGTGAGGAACCGTACTAGATCGGCGGAGAGGCTGAGGTTCGTTGGTTACTATTGAATCCTTTGGTTCTACCAAATCATCTGCTGTAGTTTGTATAGTTGGAACTCCTTCCAGTTCTACCTCAATGTTAGTGTATATGCCCTAGAGGCCATTACTGTATCATACTAGTATGTATATTACTTGATGGAAGCTTGGGATATTCACAGTTCTATAGACAATCTTGCTCGAAATGGTAGTTTGCTACTTGGTTTGTCTTTACTTTAATGTGTACATGTGTTTCTTTTATTATTTCACCTATACGCATTAGTGGAGCCCTTAGGATCTTTGCTTGATTACCAGCGTTGTGATAGCAGTCACACTCGTAGGGGCTGGGTAATCTACAAGCACATCCTTATTTACACGTCCCTGGTCGTGGGATTATCGAGACAGGGCATCGATACTCCGGAGTAGACTAGCGTATGCGCTTCTCATCCCAGCGCGGGAGACGGCCTGTCCCACAGCCGTCAGTACGTCGTACTTGAGATAGTATGCGGGTGCTCTGTAGGAGTTAAGATGGGTTCACCTCGTCAGTCTTCTTATCAGCATCTACCTGGGGACTGTTACGTACAGCTAGTGCCGCTTGCGGTCTGTGGTTAAACCCACTGCCAGCGTAGTGTCGAGTCTTTAGAGTCCCACACAGAGGGTTATTCGCCTTTAGGCAAAATGAGTAGAGGTCGCATGGTTTTGCGACAGGGTTCGTTCACATCCGCGCACTTTTGCACGTTTGCTGTCCGGACAGCTTATACTAGCGGGCTTTGGTTTAAGCCGGATCCTACTATATGATTTGGGATTGGTTTTATCTCATTGTATTCGTGTTCCTCGGAACACGGATACGGGTGTGTTTGCACAGTTGACTGAGACAGAGGCAGAGGACTTTGATTAGGGTTGATGACCATTGTCATCTTCTTAACCCTAATGCTTATGTGTGAATTATGATTAATTGATATTAGTTAATTATAATTGTGCATGGTTAGGGTTGTTGACCATTTGACTATACTTGACTTATTGACCAAGGTTGACATGTTGACCATCATCATTCCATATGAAAGATGCTCTTTGATCCTTGCAAAAGGCATTTAATGTGAAATGATAATGGTCAATTCTTGATTAACCATGACAATTATCTTAGCTAATTATCTAATTTCCATAATTCATATATATGTGAGAAGAATGGTTCATTTCTTCTCATTCTATCATTTTGGTTCTCTCTCCTCCTCTTCCTCTCTCTCTAGCTCTCCCATCTCATGAGTTGAGAATCTCTTGAGTTTGAGATAAATCCTTCTAAAATACTCTCTACTCTTTCTAAGGTTCTAGGATTAGCACTCCAAGCATCTTAGTTACTTCTAGTTTGAAGTTGAAGCCAAAGGTTGAGGCTCTCGGATGGATCTTTCTTCGACAAAAGAAGGCGACAAGGAGATCACTTTCTTTCACTCCAAGGAGCAAGGAGAGAAGGACTTGAAGCCCTAGGTATAACCTCTTTTCCGAGTAGTTAACTCCTTTTAGCTTTTTAGTTAGTTTATGTTTAGCAAAGATCCTCATTTTGTTAGTCCATGTTGCCTTGAGCGTTAAAAAACCGATTTTTATACCGTTTCCGCCTCCCCGCAAGCACCGGGGTGGGCAACGTGGAGTTACAGTGGTATCAGAGCCTAACTAAACACAAACTAGCTAGTCAGTAAAGTGTATAGAACTTCGATCGGTAAAAATCATAGAACTTTTTTCAAAAACCCCAAGTTTCTGCCGATTTTTAAATCTTCTTTAAAAATAATAAATCACACCTTATAAATCGGCTCATGGTTTTTACAGTACACCCAAGAAAAACGAACCAGCGAGCCGACCAACTCACCGCGGTTCCGCGGCCGAGTTGACTCGGCCGCGGCTCGTTTCTCTTGCAGTGTTCTTATTTTATAGTTTTGGGATTTTTACGATGGTTTCTTTCTGCCCAGATTTTCCAGAGAGCAAATTTTTTTCCGGGTAGTTACAAATCCGTATTTTGATCGATCTTCCCTATACTTTGACTAATGGGTTATATCTGTGATGTATTATATGTATTGAACGTCTGCTAATCGTTATACGTCGATTAGTGGGGGTTATACATATCTGTGATCTGTAATGTTGATGGTTTGTGTATATGAACTCGTTGGATTGTCGCGGATGAATAGCCGGGTGGATATGAGATGAGAGTTTCTTTTTTCTTTCATTCTTGTAATATGTAAATTGATGTAATATTATTTGTTTGGCCGCACATCCGGGTTGAGGTTGTAGCCGCCATTGTATAATTTCTTTTTACTGTTTTTGCTCCTAGGATAGACCCATGGTGGGGTGCACAAATTACCGGGTATCTCGAAGTGCCGAGTGGCCTACTCACGTCGTTGAGGGAGGTTGCTTCGCTTCGGGTACTTGGCGGGTAGTTTGCCGCACCCGTAGGGGTCTTGGGTGGGGTATTGGCTATTCATCGCGACCGTGTAATCCACTTTTCGTTGCAGGCTCGAACGAATCGCGGATTCCTAGTATATCCATAGTGTTCATCTGTGATCTGTATTGACTATCATTGCTATATATCTATATATGATATCTATTTAGGCGTTGCTTATATTTTGCATCCGCGCTAGCCCAGCCCCCGCTCTGTCGTTAGTTAAGTAACCTAACGGGTGATGACGGGGCCCCGTGGCGAATGCGAATGGCATAAACGTACGTCATATTTTGGTTGTTTTCTGCAATGGTAGGATTAAATGATGGGACGCATTGTGTTAGTTATATGTATGCCCTAGAGGCCATTGCTGTACATACGATGTATATTGTAATGGATGCTTGGACATATATAGGAAGGACTTTCTTGCTCGACATGATAGTATGCTATCTGGTTGTACTTTATCTTAACATGTACTCTGATTGTCTCTATGTTACATGTTGATAAAGCCCTTAGGATATGTACTCGACTACTAGGACTATGATGAGATCATACTAGTGGGGCCACGGTAGTCGACGAGTACATCCTATAACTGTTCCTAGTCGAGGGTGTATCGAGATAGGGCATCGATACACCAAAGTAGACTAGCGTATACGCATCTTGACCCATATGATGGGCGATGGATGATCCCATATCCATCGGTGTTTGACATCAAGGATGGTGTACGGGTGCTCAGTGGAGACTGGGTACACTGGACGGACTCGCCGAGTGTAAGTCTACGCTAGCGCCCCGGCAGTCTACAGACGCCAATTGCGGAACAAAAACTTTTAAACTTGGCGCTATCGTATACTTTAACCCGGATCTGCCATTATTGCTAAACTAACAAACTGTAAAGAGTGTAGGAATGTTATACCGAACGATCCGAGTCCTTCGTTCTTCAACCATCATCCCACGCTCCGTTGCGGCTGCTCCGATCTCGTCGATCTCCGATATCCTCGTCGAGGTGGCACCACATGATCGGTTCTTTAAACGGGCTCCCGCCTCTGACTCGAGGCAACTCGATCGTCAAGTTTGCTAAAAGAGACGACCAAGATTGATGTAGAGAATGAGTAGATGACTTTGTCTCACTTCGTCCAAGTCCGTGGACGATCGGTTAATGAAGTTGCCGTGGAAATCGGGTGATGGAATGAAATGAGCTGTGAATTCCATACACCCCAATACTATCATATCTTTTCTAACCGATGAAAACAACAACCATGAGAGAGAGAGAGAGAGGGGCCGGCCTCTTTATAGAATGAGGGAGGTGACCGTAGGAGAGGGGGGGTAACCTTAAGTAAATATCATGTGTGAACACAAAACAAATATCTTGCTTAAATATCTTAAGCAAAACAAGAAAGTAATGAAATCAAAGCATGAGTCACAAAGCTTAGTCACAAATTCTAGAACCTTCTAGAACCTTCTAGAAGCACGACTCACTCTCATCCAAGAAAAGATAAATCCGCCTTTAACCAAATGTTAAAAGACGGCTGATAGAAAACTGGAAACTGGCAACTTCCAAAAGTGATCCTGAAACAACTTTCAGGAAAACCCCGAAACTGTATAAAAATACCCGCATTTGTATTACGACCGAATACAAATGCAACTGAGACAAAGATATTATACCTACTCAATATAATACTCGGATCCGGCTTAAACCAAAGCCGACCAGTATCATCTGCCCGAAAATCGACACGTGCGTAAACGCACGTGCATTTTCCGAACCCTGCCATAAAACCATACGGCCTCTACAACGTTTCGCCCGAACTTGGGAAACTGTCTGTGGGGGACTCTAATGACTCGTCAGCACCCTGGCAGTGGGTTTAACCACAAACCGTCAGCGGCACTAGCTATGCGTAACGGCTGCCCACGGACTGACCTCAAGGGTGGCCGAGGAGCGAACTCAAGGGAGACCGATGAGCGAACTCCTCCGAAAACCCTACTGAGCCTAACAGTGACAATGTATATACAGTCCGGTCCGTTCGTCAATGAGTATCGCATATCCGCCTAGGGGGCTAGCAACGTCAGACCCCCAATAGCAGTATAAGTCGTGTCGGAGTGAAGCCCAATTACACCCTGAGATACTACTGGAGTACCTACCAGTAAATCTCCTGCCATGGCCATGGACTTTGTGTAATGGCTCTCCTAGACACTGCACGACCTCGCCCCCAATACCGGGAGAGACGAATCCCCTGCCGATCCGCTCACGTGCCTCCATATGGCTCGGGACTGTACCCAAAAGCTACCTGTTTGCATGACTCCTTTGAGCCGTGGTAGGGTAGAAATCAAAGCACAGTGGGAACTCACACGAGACAAATGACGACCTCAGGTCGATGAACTAACCTGTACACATGTCACCAGGGAACTGCTATCTGACGATAGGTATAGTACTAACTAGCAGATTCCCGGCGAGTCCTGTCCGGTGTACTCATAACCCAATGAGCACCTGTATACATCTTAGGTGATCCAACTGACACCAGTGGCTTGTGAGACCGGCCACCGCCCCTCGTCGGGGTCTCGACTGTACACACTAGTCTACTCCGGAGTATCGATGCCCTGTCTCGAAACTCCCACGACTAGGGACCATAATTAAGGATATGCATATAAACTACCCAACTCTCACGTATATGATCGCCATCATACTGTTGGTAGTAAAGCAAGATCCTAAGGGCTCTATCAAAGTGTAACATGCAATCAGTCACCTGAACATGTACACGACTGATAAAGGCAAACCAGATAGCATACTATCATCTCGAGTAAGACTGTCCTACTGGGATAGGTCCTCCGCAATCATTGCAATCACGTACCTGCGATCCAATAATTGACTATGAGGGCACTATCTCCAACACCGAGAACTCCCAGATGGTATTATACCTCACGTCAGATGGCAGTTCTCCGGTGACACTGGTACAGAGTAGTCTGTTGACCCGAGATCATCATAGAGTCTTGTGTGATTCCCACTGTGCTTTGATTTCCTTCATACCACGTCCAAGAGGGCGTGCAAAAAGGTGGCTTTTGGGTACAGTCCCGAATAACATGGAGGCAATGAGCGATAGGAGGGGATTCGTCTCTCCCGGTATAGGGAGTTGATGTTGTGCTGTGTTCGATTGGCTATAACCGGAAATCCCTGGCCAGGGTTGCTGAGATTTACTGGTAAGTGTTATCAGTAGTTTCTCGAACTGTTATAGACCTCATATCGACACGACTTATCGAGCTACTGGGGTCTGACGTTTACCACCCCTAGGCAAGATATGCGACATATCAGACGACGAGACTGGACTGTACGGGAGTGTTACTGTTTGGATTCACAGGAGAATGTACAGGCTTGCTTGTTGATCTTCTGAGCGCTCAATACCTGGGTAGCTGTTACGTTTAGCTGACCGCTTGCAGCTTGTGGGTATTTGATATGATCATCACCTACTGCCAGCGTATTGACGATTCTTTAGAGTCCTACACAGAGGTTTCTTGACTCAGGCAAAATGGAGTAGGGGCACATATGTGATATGTGCGGGACCGAGGATAATGCGATATGAGATACCGTATTCTATTCTCGCGATATATGATATCAGCCGGTTCATCGGATCAAGTGTTGATTCGATGAATCGGGACGGATAAATATTAGTCGGTTATATGCGATATAGCCGGATTTTCGGATCAAGTGTTGATTCGATAATTTAATGTATAATAATATATATGATATATTAAATTGCATTAACTAATATTATCTCACTAAAAGATTCTTTTTCTCACTCGGGTAATACATTGATATATATGCGATATATGTTAATTGTATTATTTTATTTTGTTACGATAAATATTATATATGTGATATATAATATTGTAACATGATATGATAACTAATGCAACTTGTTTAGTAAATATTAATCAAGATTAGGGTTTGATTTGGGTTAATGACTTCTAGTAGATTCTAGAAGGTTTTCTTTTTTGTTTTGGAAAAGATTTTTTCAAGTGACTCATTCTTAACCTAACCCAAACCCTAGCCTTGGTTAATTCTCTACAAAGGTTATGTTAACCATGGTTGCATTATTGATCATTATCTTCTTTGCATTATTCATCACAAAAAAAATTCTATCATAATTCTATTATTCATCATCTTCTTCTTACTTGAGTTCTTCATGAAAACCTTTCTTGTTTTGCTTTAAGTGGTGAAAGTGTGTGAGAAAAAGATAAATAAAGAGAGCAAAAATCCTACTTCATCATCCTCATCTTCCCTTGCCATTTAGATGAGGGTGTTCACATCATTTCATGAGTGTTAGCTTGTGTTAACGAAACTTCAAGGTAGATCATCTTAGTATCGAAGATCGGAAGCAAAGGTTGCGTCTTTCTCTTCGTGGAACCTCTCGAGAGTCCGGAACCCGATGATCGCAGCGAAGGGACCACAACACGGAGCATATGAAGTGAAGGACCGGATCTACAAAGGTTGTAATCCCTCTCACTTAGTGTTAAAGTTGCTAACATGCTAGTTTTCGCCTAATCTCTAGTTTAAAGATCCGTATTCGGGTTGTTCGGCACGGCTAATTTTTTAATCGGGCATGGTTGATGCCTCGTAGACCCTTGTGCGCGTGCATAGCAACCCTACAGTGGTATCAGAGCCAAGCTAGAGCTTTAGGCGAAGTCTAGACGAAGTTTAAAGTCCGATCGAACGCCGAAACCCCAATACGGAACCCTCTCTGGACAATTTTCAAAAATGTTGTTTTTTCTGAATTAAAAATTATCAGAAAATTAAGCAGGAAAAACTAAGAATTACTGTGAAGTACGGACCTCTAACTCGAAAATTTGACCGCTGAACCGCGGCCAAACCATGGGTTTTGCGGCGGTTCCGCGGCCAAACCATGGGTTTTGCGGCGGTTCCGCGGCCAAAATTTGGACTTAGTCCCTGAAATTTCATGTAATTATTTTTAGGCCCTTTCTTGTTAATTTTTTCTGGGAATATTTTAATTCCACTCAAGTGTTGATTTTTCAAGGGTTGTATTGGGGAATCGTTGATTCGATTGGATAATTTAACTTTCTTTTGTTTGTCCGGATAATTTTTAGAAACTGTTAAAAAGTTCGAACGGATATCAATAACTCACTTTTTCCCCTGTCGGAAAATTTTTCAAAAGTTGGGTTTTTCCTCGAGTTTAAGAATGTTCTAAGTCATGCAAGTAACGCGGTGGACCCTCTAGAAGACAACAAACCTTAACTCGATTATGTGACCGTCTTGAACTGCCTTTTGAACCTTAGGGTTTGGGACAGTACGGCGTGCCACATGTGAGACGTTGGCTTGAACCTTCTACGGCTGGACCATTGGTACTGTAGCACGTGATGGATGTTTTTAAACTGATTTCAAGTGTTGAGATATATTGGGGAAATCTTGGGTGTTTGATTATTCGATCGGAATGTTTAACTTTGTCTATTTATCTGGAATGTGATACAATATTTGGAATCCACAAATTGTTATGAGATAACTATTTTGAATATTATAGACATAGCAGTTTAGTCTCAGATGATCGGTTGCCACGGAATTTTGATGTGATCAAAAGTCCGACGCAATCACGTAGTGTACGCGGATACTCGCCGGGTAAACTTAATAGACAGCTACGCCCCATAGCCCCGACCAAGTGACTGTAGGAGAACCCCGTCGCCAAAAGCATCCGTTCGGATGCTTGCGGCAGCGGTGTTCCGCCTTAGTGCACTTTGTCGACGGCATCCGGGGGTGCGGCCGTCTACTAAAGTTTGCGACGAGCATTCGATCAGTATGTCGGGAATCTTGTTGAATTGCCCGACTTGATATTGAAAAGAGTTTTCGATAATGAGACTAAAATGCGGGATTTATAATTGTTAGGCATGCGATGTCTAAGGAATTTATTTGGTTAGGCATGTGATGTCTAAGGAGGTTGCGGATTCCAACTGTTGTAGTTTTACACTTTCTTTTCTGTGACCGTAAGCGTAGTATGTGGTGTATCGCCGGCTTCGTTGCTATACATCAACGACAATCGGGATACGCATACTTGCTTACGTTGATGATATGAGATATTATGTGTTGCTGTGATATGTTCTATTGGATCGTCGCGTTCTGAATAGCCGGGGGTTTTATGTGAGATGAGAGTTTTTTCTTTTTCATTCATGTAATATTCTTTTATTGGGGCACTTCCAGGTTGCGGAAGATGTCACCGTTGTATATTATTTACTTTTCCGCATTAGGTAGACCCAAGGCAGGGAGCACAAGTAACCGGGTTCTTGGGTCCAGTGGGAGACCATCTCGAGGGGTCGAGACCGGGTCTCCTAACCCTAGAATTGGCAGTGTTACTTGCCGCTCTCGTAGGGGTCTAGGGATGTGGGTTTGGCTATTCATCGTGACCGTGGAATCCGTGTTTTATACAGGCTCGTATTGAAAACACGGACGTCCTAGTATATCCAATATTTCATATATGTTCTTCTGCTGCAATGTTCTGTGATGAGATCATATTACTGCCTGAGATGAATGTTTATATTATATATATGAGATATATGTTATATTGCAGATTTCGTTTCAAATGTGATGCTTGCGAAGTATAATAAAATGGGACTTCATTAATGAGATTAATGAAACTAAAAGAAACCTAAGATGTTGTAGAAACTTGTTTAAAAACTGGTAGCTCTAGTTCTTGCTTTGCATAGCGGTGTTCCTTATAGAACATCCAGCACCTTATTCGATAAGGAAAGGACCGAGATACCTTCACCGGGAGTGACTCCTTTAGTAATAACTGGCAGATGCTACAAACCCTCGGTTTGTCTTTTGATTGCTTCTATAATTTCTGCTTTGCACAGTGATATATATGATATATCCCGCACCTTATTCGATGAGGAAAGGGCCGACGATCCCTTCACCGGGAGTGACCCCTTTAGCAAAACTAGAAAAGCCTCAAAAATACTCCATTTAAAATCACTCGATTCTACAACGATATCAAGTTCATTACGCAAAGGGTTTTCATAAAAACCTGTCGTAGCCCTCCGTCATTTTAGGAAGTAGAGTACTTAGTATTCGTGCTGCGTATGTCGACTTTAGTTGAGGCGTAGTGTACGGTAGCTAAGTGATGTCTTCCTACACAGCATATGATGCGATTAGTTAGGACATTCATGTGATTATGTCGACCATAGTTGAGGGTCATGTAGGGTGGGTCTGATTAATCATGAAATGACGGGTAGAACTTGACTAGTGCTTATGATATGTTGACCTTAGTTAAGGTCATAAGTGCTAGGGGTAAAATATTATCGGGAATTTCAAGTGTTGAAATTTGTAATGAGATTGTATACCTTCTATGAGATAGTTGGATCCCGATACCCGCTGCGAGTAAGAGTTACTCCTGGGAGAGTTTTACACATTACAATTAGCCGATCAAGTAGGTGTCTAGAAAGGTGTCAACGGGGTTACGCCCCTGGGAAAACAAGGTTTACTTTAATTAGGTTCGTGCGAAAGCACGGGGGACCTCCCTCAAAGTACCGACACTGGCCTGGCTGAAAGATTAGCGAACTTGTAGCGTGTAATTAATCCCGGCTAGTCTTTCCTTTTAGGGTTTGAAGGAAGATTTGACTAAAACAGTGGGAGACATCCTGATTAGATATATTAGATAACCAATCTAATCTTGCAAGAGCATACGCTGAGTGTTTTCTTCTCTCTCTCTCCAGGTAGCGACCATATCACGCCTTAATCAAGATAATAAAACGGATATATTGACCGAACCAGCTTGTTATACTGAGCTGGGGAACGTTGGTCCCGCTCCAACTTATAATTGTTATAAGACAGAGCAGGAAATTAGGGAATACCAGATTTCCCATGCCGCCCAAAAGAAGAAAGTGCATGCCAATGCATCTTTTTCGGGTGTGTTCATTACAAAGAACTGTTTCTTAGTATTCTTTACGTCCTAGGTATGAGATACCGGATCAGGATCCCGCATATGTAATCAGTTACATAGGCTACAGAAAGGTAGAGAACTGAGAACGGGTGATAAGTTTCATGAGACAGAAAACGGTGCAAGTGTTGCAGCCAAGTCTGTTGGTCACTATCACCCTGTATTACCTGAATACATTGATTCTGAACAAATGTTATTAGATACCGAACCTGATATACAACATCATATCAGTCTCTTTATTAGTAAAGAAAGGATATAATTTTGTATTGTTGGATAATGTTTTGAACATTTCCTATATCAAGAGTTGATCGGTTCAGGCACGTTATCTAAAAGCATTGACGTTCTAAATCAAACTACAGTTTTTAGTATACGGAACACACACAAGAGGAAGAGTTCAGAAATGAACGAATCCTTCTTGAGGCATTGTAGACTAGGTCATGTCAATGCGACCCGACTGGCTGAAGTTACATTTAGATGCATATTTAAATCAGTTTGAATTTACATCTTGTGAAACTTGCCGATCATGTCACAAAGATAAGATGACCACAGCTCTGTTTATTGGAAACAGAGAAAGAGTTAGTGAACTCTTGGGATTGATACATGTTGATGTATGTAAGGTCTCCTGTCTACACATGCCAAGATCGGTTCTTTGTACTTCATTACATTCTCTGATAATCTCTCAAGATTCAGACATATGTTCCTGTTGAAACACAAGTCCGAACCTTTTGAGATATTCACAGAATATGAGTTAGAAGTAGAGAACCAGAAAAACGGGTATAAGTATTATGTCCTTTGATGAGATCAAGGAGGAGAATACTTGAGCACGGAATTCCTGGACTATTCTAAAGGAGAATGAGATTCTCTCTCAGCATTACTCCTCCGTATACACCATAGCACGATGGTATATCGGGGCGAAGCAATCTCACCCTATTTGATATGGTGCGCTCTATGATGAGTACTACTGAGTTTCCTATTTCCTTTTGGGAGTTATGCACTTAAGAAGCTGCATACCTATTGAATAGGGTTCAAATTAAATCAGTTGCCTACCACTTCATATGTGATATGGAAAAGGAAGAGCCCATATCTTAAGTTGGTTAAGATTTGGGGTTGTCCGGCCTATGTTTAAAAGCAAAATCCGGACAAGCTCGAGGCAAGGTCTGTTATGTAGAACTGGAAAGGTTCCAGCTATACAAACTACAGCTGATGATTTGGTAGAACCAAAGGATTCAATAGTTTCCAATGAACCTCAGCCTCTCCGCCGATCTAGTAGGATTCCTCACCCACCTGAGAGATACTTTGGTTTCTCTATGACAGTGGGAGTGAGGAATGCATCATGAGATGATGACCCAACTAGTTTCGAGCTGGCCATCAGGAGTAGGACTATGTAAGAATGGCTGGGTGCTTAGTAATCTGAGATGGAATCCTTATACACCAACAAAGTATGGACTTTGGTTGCTTTATCTGAAGGGTTAAATCCCCATCAGGAGCAAGTATATCTTGAGAAGATTACTTGGAATACATGGAAAAGTTGAGACTTTCAAAGCTATGCTTAAGTCCATCCAGATCCTACTTGCCACGGCTACATACCATGACTACGACATCTGGTGGTTGGGTGTCATGACTGCTTTTCTAAATGATGTTTTAGAAGAGAGCGTCTATAAGTACACAGCCAGAGGGCTTTGTAGACAGTGGGAGCAGCGGAAACGTGTGCAAGATGTTTTATGTAATAAAGCAGGCATCGCGGAGTTGGGACATCTGTTTTGATGTGGTAGTCAAAGAGTTGGACTTCATCAAAATGGTAGATGAACCTTGTATATACAAAAAGGTAGTAGAGAGTATGGTGCTGATCCTCGTAGAGTACGTGGATGACATACTCTTGATAGGGAAGGAGTTTCCTATGCTACGCTCGGTCAATCTCCGCTTATCACAAGGATTCACCGTATAGGATCAAAGTGATACCTCCTATATCCTGGGTTTTGGATCTATGTGATAGATCTAATTGGATGTTAGGATACTCACTAGTTGTAGTGAGATGGTATCAATCGATCCTGGGGAGAATCACTGGAAAGGTTCCAGGGTGATAAGGACGACTGAATGACAGTCGCAGGCATTGTCTTTACCCTCAGTGGAGGGACGGTATGTTGGAAGAGTTCCAAGCTAGATACCGTGACTTACTAGACGATTAAAGGCAAGATACATCGTTACCAAGGATGCTACCAAAGAGGCAGTCTGGATATATATAAGTTCATGAGATGAACTTCGTTCCTACCATTGTGTGACAATGGAGTTGTGGCTTTAGACAAGTAACTACCGTCCCATCAGAAATCCAGATATAATTCTTAGGCAGTATCACCTGATCATGGAGATGGTTGATCTCCAGGGAGATCGAGGTTAGGAGAGTAGACACAGAGGACAACAGCGCGGATCCACTCACAAAGGCCTTTTCCCAGTAGAGACTTTTATGGGATGGTTGAGTATGAGATACTTCAACCACAGCTAATTGTTGGGTATGTAATACCACAACAGATGGCCCTAGTGCAAGTGGGAGATTGTTAGTTATATGTATGCCCTAGAGGCCATTGCTGTACATACGATGTATATTGTAATGGATGCTTGGACATATATAGGAAGGACTTTCTTGCTCGACATGATAGTATGCTATCTGGTTGTACTTTATCTTAACATGTACTCTGATTGTCTCTATGTTACATGTTGATAAAGCCCTTAGGATATGTACTCGACTACTGGGACTATGATGAGATCATACTAGTGGGGCCACGGTAGTCGACGAGTACATCCTATAACTGTTCCTAGTCGAGGGTGTATCGAGACAGGGCATCGATACACCAAAGTAGACTAGCGTATACGCATCTTGACCCATATGATGGGCGATGGATGATCCCATATCCATCGGTGTTTGACATCAAGGATGGTGTACGGATGCTCAGTGGAGACTGGGTACACTGGACGGACTCGCCGAGAACTCCCAGATGGTATTATACCTCACGTCAGATGGCAGTTCTCCGGTGACACTGGTACAGAGTAGTCTGTTGACCCGAGATCATCATAGAGTCTTGTGTGATTCCCACTGTGCTTTGATTTCCATCATACCACGTCCAAGAGGGCGTGCAAAAAGGTGTCTTTTGGGTACAGTCCCGAATGACATGGAGGCAATGAGCGATAGGAGGGGATTCGTCTCTCCCGGTATAGGGAGTTGATGTTGTGCTGTGTTCAATTGGCTATAACCGGAAATCCCTGGCCAGGGTTGCTGAGATTTACTGGTAAGTATTATCAGTAGTTTCTCGAACTGTTATAGACCTCATATCGACACGACTTATCGAGCTACTGGGGTCTGACGTTTACCACCCCTAGGCAAGATATGCGACATATCAGACGACGAGACTGGACTGTACGGGAGTGTTACTGTTTGGATTCACAGGAGAATGTACAGGCTTGCTTGTTGATCTTCTGAGCGCTCAATACCTGGGTAGCTGTTACGTTTAGCTGACCGCTTGCAGCTTGTGGGTGTTTGATATGATCATCACCTACTGCCGGCGTATTGACGATTCTTTAGAGTCCTACACAGAGGTTTCTTGGCTCAGGCAAAATGGAGTAGGGGCACATATGTGATAGTGCCCTCATAGTCAATTATTGGATCGCAGGTACATGATTGCAATGATTGCGGAGGACCTATACCGGTAGAACAGTCTTACTCGAGATGATAGTATGCTATCTGGTTTGCCTTTATCAGTCGTGTACATGTTCAGGTGACTGATTGCATGTTACACTTTGATAGAGCCCTTAGGATCTTGCTTTACTACCAACAGTATGATGGCGATCATATACGTGAGAGTTGGGTAGTTTATATGCATATCCTTAATTGTGGTCCCTAGTCGTGGGAGTTTCGAGACAGGGCATCGATACTCCGGAGTAGACTAGTGTGTACAGTCGAGACCCCGACGAGGGGCGGTGGCCGGTCTCACAAGCCACTGGTGTCAGTTGGATCACCTAAGATGTATACAGGTGCTCATTGGGTTATGAGTACACCGGACAGGACTCGCCGGGAATCTGCTAGTTAGTATTATATCTATCGTCAGATAGCAGTTCCCTGGTGACATGTGTACAGGTTAGTTCATCGACCTGAGGTCGTCATTTGTCTCGTGTGAGTTCCCACTGTGCTTTGATTTCTACCCTACCATGGCTCAAAGGAGTCGTGCAAACAGGTAGCTTTTGGGTACAGTCCCGAGCCATATGGAGGCACGTGAGCGGATCGGCAGGGGATTCGTCTCTCCCGGTATTGGGGGTGAGATCGTGCTGTGTCTAGGAGAGCCATTACACAAAGCCCACGGCCGTGGCAGGTGATTTACTGGTAGGTACTCCAGTAGTATCTCAGGGTGTTATTGGGCTTCACTCCGACACGACTTATACTGCTATTGGGGGTCTGACGTTACTAGCCCCCTAGGTAGATATGCGATACTCATAGACGAACGGACCGGACTGTATATACATTGTCACTGTTAGGCTCAGTAGGGTTTTCCGGATGAGTGCGCTCATCGGCATCCCTTGAGGTCAGTCCATGGGCAGCCGTTACGCATTGCTAGTGCCGCTGACGGTTTGTGGTTAAACCCACTGCCAGGGTACTGACGAGTCATTAGAGTCCCCCACAGACAGTTTGCCAAGTTCGGGCGAAACGTTGTAGAGGCCGTATGGTTTTATGGCAGGGTTCGGAAAATGCACGTGCGTTTACGCACGTGTTATTTTTCGGGCAGATAATACTGGTCGGCTTTGGTTTATGCCGGATCCGAGTATTATATTGAGTAGGTATAATATCTTTGTCTCAGTTGCATTTGTATTCGGTCGTAATACAAATGCGGGTATATTTATACAGTTTCGGGGTTATCCTGAAAGTCGTTTCGGGATCACTTTTGGAAGTTGCCAGTTTCCAGTTTTCTATCAGCCGTCTTTTAACATTCGGTTAAAGACGGATTTATCTTTTCTTCAGTTGAGGTGAGTCATCATTCTAGAAGCTTCTAGAAGTGGTGATGAGGCTAGTGAGTCATTAGTGCTTTAATGGAGCCATTAATGCAATGGTGACTAGGTTAATGAATCACCATTTGCATTAATGATGTTTTGTTTAGCTAAGGATATTTTGAGTGAGAAGCTTTGATATTTATTCTCTTATGGTCACCACTTCCCTCCTACACTCACCCTCCTCCTTCTCTTTATAAGAAAGGCCCCTCCCCTCTCTCTTTTGGTTACTTGATTCATTTGTTGAAAAGATATGATAGTATTTGGGGTGCATGGAATTTTATAGTTCATTTCATTCCATCACCCAATTCCCTCGGAAACTTCATTAACCGATCGTCCACGGATTTGGACGAAGTGAGACAAAGTCATCTACTCATTCTCTACATCATTCTTGGTCGTCTCTTTTAGCAAACTTGACGATCGAGTTGCCTCGAGTCAGAGGCGGGAGCCCGTTTAAAGAATCGTCGATGTGGTGCCACCTCGACGAAGATATCGGAGATCGACGAGATCGGAGCAGCCGCAACGGAGCGTGGGATGATGGTTGAAGAACGAAGGACTCGGATCTTTCGGTATAACCTTTCTACACTCTTTACAGTTTGTTAGTTTAGCAATAATGGCAGATCCGGGTTAAAGTATACGATAGCGCCAGTTTAAAAGTTTTTGTTCCGCATTTGGCGTCTGTAGACGGCCGGGGCGCTACCGTACACTTACAGTGGTATCAGAGCCTAACCATTTTGCTATACTAACTTGTGCTAACGCGTTCAAAACATCGATCGAACCGAAAATCAAAAACGGCAAAATCCTAGCTCGACAGTTTCTGTTGTTTTTAAATGGTCTCAAAAATTAATTCTACATGTCTTAAAAATCTGTGCAGGGTTTTTGAAGAGTACGGACAAAATTTGAGCACATGATCTCGCCAGAGAGCCGCGGATTAGCGGCCAAACCCATGGTTTGGCCGCGCATCCGCGGTCGTTCTAGGGGATCAGTGCACCAAATTTTTTCTGTGTGTTCTCTGTTGGATTTTGGGGTTTTTGGTAAATATCGTTTTGGCCCAGATTTTGTTACTGTTCACCAGTAAGCCGTGGGGCCCATTTTTTGATATTTGGTCTTTTGTCGATCGAAATTTAAACACGTTAGTTTACAGTGCTTACATTATATCTCCGACCGGGAATGTCATTTGATCGGTAAACCGCGTCTGATTGCTATAGTTCTTTTAGACGGGTTTGCGAACGTGACATTCGCGTTGATGTTCTGTGTTGTGCTGTGATGTTGCGGATTTGTCGTGGTGGATAGCAGTGTACAATGGTAGTACAGTTTGAGTTTATTTGTACATTTGATATTGCGGGGCGAGCGTCCAACTTGTGGACAGCCGTCACTGCCTGTTGTATAATATTCTTTTGGGGCACGACCAGGTTGCGGTCGATGTACCTATTGTACTATTTTTCATTACTGTACCAGGTTTTGCCCCGCGACGGAGTGCACGGATAGCCGGGTTCTGGGGGGCAACGGGTCCGCATCTCATGGCCTTGAGAGGCAGAGGGGTCCCACTCTAGAATTGGCAGACTATTCGCCGCACTCGTAGGGGGTACAGGTTGACCCAAGGAGGGGTGCTCAAGCTACCGGATTCCGTGAAGTGCTGGGTGGTCCATTCACTATGCTGTAGGGGGCTGCCTCGCTTCAGGTTTTGGCGGGTAACTTGCCGCACCCATAGGGGTCTAGGTTTCATTGCACAGGCTATCCACACGACAGGGGAACGTCGAGTTTCAGCAGCGGCTCTGTGAAACTCGGGGATCCCAGATATCTGTATTGTTCTGTGATGCTTATTACTTTTCTGTAATGTTGCATATTATCACGCCTGGAGCGATTATTGTATATTGGCTTATATACTATTAGATGTTGTATATGTTTTACACCCGCGCTAGTCCAGTCCCCGCTCTGTCGTTAGTTAAGTAACCTAACGGGTGATGATGGGACCCAGTGACGAATGCGGATGGCATATACGTACATTTTATTTTCGTTCTTTTCTGGTGTGATTGAATGATGGGACTGCGTTGATTCTGATCAATGCAAAGTTAAAACAAACCTGTTTACAGTTGTTGGAACAAATTTAAAAAGTGTTGTTACAAAGATGTTTCCTTTTGTTATGCATAGCGGTATTCAGTGGAATATCCTGCACCTCATTCGACGGGGCAAGGGCCGATATCCCTTCACCGGGACTAACCCCTTGGGCAGAAGTTTGCGTCAGCGTAATAACTTCACTATAGGCGATTACAAGTTGCTTTGCATAGCGGTATTCAGTGGAATATCCTGCACCTCATTCCACGAGGAAAGAGCCGAGATCCCTTTACCGGGAGTGACATCTTTAGCAAAAGGTTTTCGCCACTATATTTTAATAAGCTATCAGGTTCCTTCAGCGATATCAAGTTCGCTACGCTAAAGGTTTTTCGCCAAAAACCAGCCGTAGCCCTCCGTCACTTCTTTTGGGTATTTAGTAGTATTCAAGCTATGCATTTTAGCCAAAGTTAAGGCATAGTGTTTGGTAGCTGCTGGGTATTCAATTGTTGCATAGATAGATGAGTTAGTTTGGGACAGTCGTTCTGCCGATTGGCCAAAGTCAGGGGCATGTGCGGGTGGGTTCAAATTGACAAGATAGTGATGGGTAGAACTTGGCATGTGACTTATGACACTTTGACCAAAGCCAAGGTTATAAGAGCATGGGGCAAAAATCATATCGGGAGTTTCTAAAGAAACTGAAACTTGCCAAGTATGCGCATACCTTCTGGAGTATGAGTAGCGTGGATGCATTCCATCACGTTATCATGCGATGAGAGTTGGATCCCGATTCCCACTGATGAGTTGGTTTACTCTTCGGGTGATCCCGATTGATTCTTCTTTAGGTTTGGAGGAGAATTTGACAGGACAGTGGGAGGTTTCCGGATTAGATAAAATGATGACCATTCTGATCTAGGTTAGAGTGCACGCAGAGTGTTTCTTTTCTCTCTCTCTATTTGGCAGCGACCTTTGACCGACCCTAGACTATGACTCAGTGACCAGGTTGACCGAACCTTCTTAAAATACTGGCTTTTGGATTGTCTGAGTTGCATAAGTCATTGCCACTCCTTCTTTTACCCTTTGAATTTCTCAGAACACCCGTATAACTACGGATATCCACTTCCATTGGATAGATCCATCGTATGGTTATATACGAACTCGAAGGAACTTCTTCGAGGATGGATCCAGGTTCAGGAGAAATAGAATTGGTTTATTCAGTTGTCTTTTATTATCACCTTCTCTCAGGTTGCGAGAGCTCCTTGGTTTAGGAGAGTACACCTATTACGCTTATTGGATAGTCTTATTCCAAACCATAGGCTGGTGCCGAAAGGTAGGGAATGAAGAAAACCAATTAGCCTAAGTAGGGTGTGCAGAAGGTAATATGTAAAGACAAAATAAAGGGATTAGAAAGAGGGCAAAGTAAATTGCGACTGATATCATTCACGACCAAAACCGCGTACTTCATCGCCACTCCTATTTCACCTTTAAAAGAATAAGGTATTATTCAGTTGTCTTTTATCGTCACCTTCTCTTGAGTTGCGAGTACTCCTTAGTTTAGGAGGGTACACCTATTATGCTTACTGGATAGTCTTCTTCCAAACCATAGGCTGGTGCCGAACGGTAGGGAAGGAAGAAAACCATTTAGCCTAACGATGGTGTACAGAAGGTAACGACTAAAGACAAATAAAGGGATTTGGAGAGATGGCAATAAAATATACGGTTGAAGTCATGAATTGGATTATGGAAGAGGCATTGCTATGAATACCAGGATACCCCTACGAAACATTTTCATGTTTCAGTGCATTGTTAAGGAAAAACTGTTTTCCCGATTAGACACTTACTCCAAGGGTATGTATTTACCAGGTTTCATTCTCATATCTGTATGGTTTTACAGATGATGAGTGGGAGTAAGATATTGGGAATTAGATGATCGTCCTCATTATATCGGAATTCGTTGTAATTGGTGATATTTGAGGAAATCGCCAGGGTACAGTTTTCCACCTACAACGCACAGGTTTTGAGTTGTTTAACTCAGCGGACTTATACAGAGTATTGTATGTTGTCCAAGTGTCCATAAGGACAAAGGGATAGGTCCTCTTACTATGTTCTGTTTACTTATAACTTCTCTAGTGTTTAGACAAGTGTTTCGTAGAAATACAAGGTCTAAGTTTTGAGAAGTTGTGGGTATAAGAATAAAGTAGAGAAACAGGTATCACAAGTATCAGGATTCTTCAAAGAGATCGAAGATGTAGATTCTTGTGATTGGTATTCAGATGATAGTGATGGTTTTGAGAAACGTGTTTCTCTTTCAGGTTACTCATAATTGGATGGATTCCTAAGTTGAGTAATGCTGATTAGCCTCTTTTCATTAAGTTGATATGCACTGGAGACAGCTGCATGGATTGAATATGGTTCCAATTAAATAAGTGCCAAAGTTTCTGTATTGGATATAGAATGGATCGTACCTTAAAAGAAATTAAGGTACGGAGTGTTGTCCAGCTTATGCTTAAAACCAGACTCTGGATAGCTCAGGGCACGTTTCTGTAATGGCTGTTTGTGGGTTGACCCTGGCTATGACGAGGGTTGATATTCTACCATTTGGAAGATCAATAGTGATATTGTTCTTGACTCGCCACAGTTTTAGTAAAAATGGATCTTTTTCAGAAAACAGTAGTGGGAGTATGGTAGAACTGGAAGTGATTCCAGAACCGCGAACGATTACGGAAAATTTAATAGGACCTATATATTCAATCAGGTATGACATTCCAATAGCCACTCCGCAGGTATGGTAGGTAACCTCAGACACCCGAGAGGTACTTCGGTAGCCTCAGAGACGGTGACAGGGAGGTTCTTATCTACCAAGACTTGACACTACTGTTGTTCCAGGATATGAGACCCGGTAGGAGGGTTGTCGTAGTCAGTGGGAGCAGCGGAAGCATAGTGGGCAAGATGCTTATATCTATTTATAGACTTGAGCAGTAATAGCGGAGATAGATCATCTAATTTTGATGTGACAGTCATGGGTTTGACTTCAATCAGAATAGGGAATGGATCAGTTAAGAAGGTAGTAGGGTGTGATGTCATGGTATCTGGATGACATACACAGAGTAGGAAGTAAAATTCCTATACTACGATCGGTTGTACTGTGGTCGTCACACAGTTGTTTCTCCAGACAGGATATGGATATAATATTTGACATTCTGGTTTCTAGATCTATGGTTTTAGATCTGGATTTGGGTAGTTTCCCAATGTAGGTACTTTGACAGATATTCTAATGGTTTTTAGAATAGTTGACTTCTAGCATGGTGGTGTACCTGCAGGTGATGGAGTCACCCTCTCTAAAGGTGTCTTACAGACTAAAGGGGAGAGGGATGTGCATGATTGGCAGATCACTTGCTTAGGCAATTGAGTCAATCATGAGATGTCAAGTACCACACCAAATGTTGGTTTTGCACTAGATGCAATAAGTTTGTATTAATCCAATCCTGGAGAAACATAAGGAAGCAGTTTTAGAACATAAGTACATGTTCTACGGATTTGATGACGGCAGCCTCCTTCGGGAGACGGTTATCATTCCTAGCTTCAAAGGTGACATGGTTGACAGAGTGATTGTCAGAGTTATAGTTTTTCCCTCTGACGAAGAGGGACAGTATTATGGACAAGTGGTTCAAGAGGATACTGTGGGTGGCATGGTGCCGGATACTGATTAGGTTCAGTGATCCATACAGTCTAAGAAGTTTGGATATGGAGTTCATTTATGAACTAAGGTCCCATCAGATATCCAGACATATTCTAAGACAGGTATTACTCAATTCGGGAGATGGCTTTCTCCGCGAACTTGAGATTAAGAGAGATTCAGAAAGAAACTTCTAGCCTGATCCACTCACCGAGGCTATTTCTCGAACACAATAGTTTTACAAACGGGCTTTGTGAAACTGATTAGTAGAGGAGTTGGGTGTTGGTTTCACACGGGCTGTGAGTACGCAACATCGCAATAATTAGCCTTGAGTGCAAGTGGGAGATTGTTGGTGATAGTGCCCTCATAGTCAATTATTGGATCGCAGGTACGTGATTGCAATGATTGCGGAGGACCTATACCGGTAGAACAGTCTTACTCGAGATGATAGTATGCTATCTGGTTTGCCTTTATCAGTCGTGTACATGTTCAGGTGACTGATTGCATGTTACACTTTGATAGAGCCCTTAGGATCTTGCTTTACTACCAACAGTATGATGGCGATCATATACGTGAGAGTTGGGTAGTTTATATGCATATCCTTAATTGTGGTCCCTAGTCGTGGGAGTTTCGAGACAGGACATCGATACTCCGGAGTAGACTAGTGTGTACAGTCGAGACCCCGACGAGGGGCGGTGGCCGGTCTCACAAGCCACTGGTGTCAGTTGGATCACCTAAGATGTATACACGTGCTCATTGGGTTATGAGTACACCGGACAGGACTCGCCGGGAATCTGCTAGTTAGTATTATATCTATCGTCAGATAGCAGTTCCCTGGTGACATGTGTACAGGTTAGTTCATCGACCTGAGGTCGTCATTTGTCTCGTGTGAGTTCCCACTGTGCTTTGATTTCTACCCTACCATGGCTCAAAGGAGTCGTGCAAACAGGTAGCTTTTGGGTACAGTCCCGAGCCATATGGAGGCACGTGAGCGGATCGGCAGGGGATTCGTCTCTCCCGGTATTGGGGGTGAGATCGTGCTGTGTCTAGGAGAGCCATTACACAAAGCCCACGGCCGTGGCAGGAGATTTACTGGTAGGTACTCCAGTAGTATCTCAGGGTGTTATTGGGCTTCACTCCGACACGACTTATACTGCTATTGGGGGTCTGACGTTACTAGCCCCCTAGGCAGATATGCGATACTCATAGACGAACGGACCGGACTGTATATACATTGTCACTGTTAGGCTCAGTAGGGTTTTCCGGATGAGTGCGCTCATCGGCATCCCTTGAGGTCAGTCCATGGGTAGCCGTTACGCATTGCTAGTGCCGCTGACGGTTTGTGGTTAAACCCACTGCCAGGGTACTGACGAGTCATTAGAGTCCCCCACAGACAGTTTCCCAAGTTCGGGCGAAACGTTGTAGAGGCCGTATGGTTTTATGGCAGGGTTCGGAAAATGCACGTGCGTTTACGCACGTGTTATTTTTCGGGCAGATAATACTGGTCGGCTTTGGTTTAAGCCGGATCCGAGTATTATATTGAGTAGGTATAATATCTTTGTCTCAGTTGCATTTGTATTCGGTCGTAATACAAATGCGGGTATATTTATACAGTTTCGGGGTTATCCTGAAAGTCGTTTCGGGATCACTTTTGGAAGTTGCCAGTTTCCAGTTTTCTATCAGCCGTCTTTTAACATTCGGTTAAAGACGGATTTATCTTTTTTCTTCAGTTGAGGTGAGTCATCATTCTAGAATCTTCTAGAAGTGGTGATGAGGCTAGTGAGTCATTAGTGCTTTAATGGAGCCATTAATGCAATGGTGACTAGGTTAATGAATCACCATTTGCATTAATGATGTTTTGTTTAGCTAAGGATATTTTGAGTGAGAAGCTTTGATATTTATTCTCTTATGGTCACCACTTCCCTCCTACACTCACCCTCCTCCTTCTCTTTATAAGAAAGGCCCCTCCCCTCTCTCTTTTGGTTACTTGATTCATTTGTTGAAAAGATATGATAGTATTTGGGGTGCATGGAATTTTACAGTTCATTTCATTCCATCACCCAATTCCCTCGGCAACTTCATTAACCGATCGTCCACGGATTTGGACGAAGTGAGACAAAGTCATCTACTCATTCTCTACATCATTCTTGGTCGTCTCTTTTAGCAAACTTGACGATCGAGTTGCCTCGAGTCAGAGGCGGGAGCCCGTTTAAAGAATCGTCGATGTGGTGCCACCTCGACGAAGATATGGAGATCGACGAGATCGGAGCTGCCGCAACGGAGCGTGGGATGATGGTTGAAGAACGAAGGACTCGGATCGTTCGGTATAACCTTTCTACACTCTTTACAGTTTGTTAGTTTAGCAATAATGGCAGATCCGGGTTAAAGTATACGATAGCGCCAGTTTAAAAGTTTTTGTTCCGCATTTGGCGTCTGTAGACGGCCGGGGCGCTACCGTACACTTACACTCTCCATCAAAATCTCCAGCAAAATGACTTCAAAATCTTGTATCTGTTTTTGAATAATTAGTGTGTTCAAAATCTTGTATAATGTTGAGCATCTGAAGGGAAAAGACGAGAAAAAGAGTTATAAAAAAATCTTGAATATGGGAATATGCTAGAAAAGATTGGCTTACCTCCAATACTTTGTGAACTGTTCCGTCTTGATCCTATCCAGCAGCTCCTCCTTCCAGGCTTTGGTACTGAACTTGACCTTCTTCCTAGACTCCACACAGAGTGTAAATGGACGGTGAGTTGTATAGCAGAGAGTAAGTTGTGTATAGGATAGGGCGTAAATGGACGGTGAGTTGTATAGCAGATAGTTATTTATAGGATATGAGGGCTGGCTAATTATTGAAGAGGGCGAGTTCTAATAACCCACCCTCTTCCTTCTGCATGATGGGACAACACACAGACAATGATGTGACATATCACTGATTTGACTAAACTGATTTGACAAATATAATTATTGAAGAGGGCGGGTTATTAGAACCCGCCCTCTTCTAAATAAACTGATGTGACACAACGTAATATAATATAATTATTGAAGAGGGCGGGTTTTAATAACCCTCCCTCACGACATGATGAAGAGGGCGGGTTTTAATAACCCGCCCTCTTCCTTCTGGCCAAGGACAAAAAAAACTGATATGACATATTACTGATTTGACTAAACTGATTTGACAAATATAATTATTGAAGAGGGCGGGTTATTAGAACCCGCCCTCTTCTTGGAACAGAAAAAATAAACTGATGTGACACAACGTATTATTGAAGAGGGCGGGTTATTATAACCCACCCTCTTTGTATTAATAAAAGTTATTTGAAAAACTGATTTGACATCACACAATAGAACTGATTTGACATCACACAGTTGAACTAATTTGACATCACACAGTTGAAGAGGGCGGGTTCCAGGAACCCGCCCTCCTTCTCCTATAAAAGCAAACCCCCAGTGTGCCTTCAACACTTTAAAATTAACTCACTCCCCTCAAATCAACTCACTCTGTCTCGTCTCGTATTTCAAATCGTCTCAATGGAGAATCAACCACTCGACAAATCTCTGCTCGTTCATCAAAACGAACACAGATCGTTTAATATTTTACACGGAGAGGAAATATTCTAAACTTACAATTTTTTTTTATTTACCCCTTTCTTTTAATTCTAATAATTGAAAATAACATTATTTAATTTTGCAGGATGGAGATAATCTCACCGTCGTCACCCATAGCTCAGACAAATGGATAGTTAGCGACCAGCGAATAACCCAGCGGTTACGACGGGCCGGATTTTATGAAGCTTCGTTGATTCGTCATATCCAAATCGACCACGCCCTCGTTACCTCTCTAGTTGAGCGCTGGAGAAAAGAGACCCACACTTTTCATCTAAGATGGGGTGAGGCCACTATCACACTCTAAGATATTGGCATCTTACTCGGTTTACGGGTCAATGGGCTTGGATTGGTCGGAGGAAAAATTGTTGGTCTAGATACCGACCATCCATACTGGGATACATATGCCGAGTCTGTTCTCGGACAGGTAAAAAATTTCATTCTGATTCCCCTCTTTAGTGAACCTATTGCATGTTGTACATTATTTCAAGCTTTAATATTTCACAAAAAATGCTAATATCAGGTACCAGGAGGCTACAGTAAGGGGTATAAGATCAGTTTAAACTGGCTAAAAGATACATTTAGTAATATCCCTGATGAAGCCACGAATGAAGTCTTGGATAGACATGCACGTGCCTACATTCTGTACATGATCGGTTCTTGGTTGATGTCGGACCAATCAGCAACGCATGTCCATCCGTTATACCTTGGCTTCCTAACGGATTTTGATGTGTGTGGCCAATATGCTTAGCGAGCAGGGGTCCTGGCCTTTCTTTATAAGGAACTCGATAAGGCATGTGCTCCTACGAAGAATAAAATTTGTGGATGCATTACATTACTTTAGGTAAATTCCTTATTTTTCACAGCTAGAAATTTGCAAAATTGTAATATTGGTTTTCTCTCTTATAATCTGAAACTTTATTTATAGATATGGTCATGGGAGCATATGTATATAGGAAGACCGGAGAATGTTAAAATAACTGGCTTGGATATCCCTGGAAAGCCGCTCGGCTGTTGGTGGAATGGGAAAAAAGTGTATAAGGCACCTCGTCGAGTACTTAAGTACTATAGAGATGAGTTGGATCGCATGGAGGCGACTCAGGTAACCATAACTTTGGTAATTAAATTTGTTTTACAATTTTGAAATACTTTCATCACAATTTTTGTACCATGTTATTTGCGCAGTTCCTGTGGACGCCATATACAGCAGATCGTCTGCAAAGCTTACCCGGCATCTGTATCGAAGGAGAGCCGGTTTGGCGGGCTCGATGCCCACTCCTCTGCATTAATGTCGTTGTCATGCACCTCTCGGACCGGGTGTTGCGACAGTTTGATAGATCGCAACATATTCCTGTCCCGCCGCCTTCGCCTATTACAATAGAGGGAGACATGCGAGGAGGAAAGACGGAGCGTGATTGGAGGGAGCATCATCATCAATATTTGCTGAGATGGGAGGATAGGCAGCGTAGTATTGCCTTACAGCAAATAGGTGGCCAAACAGCCACCGACGCTACCAAGGCATATCTACAGTGGTATAAGCGTGTCACCATAAGATATCTTTCTACTCCCACCAACAACTTCCCAAACATCTCGCGGTACGAGCCTAGAGGCCACATGGAACGAGATTTGGTAAGTTGAATTCTTTATATTATATTACTTTTTAACATCCGGCGGTATGAGTAAATACTTATTTCTTATTTCTAATGTAACGACAGGCTCGTGGGTTGCATCTCGTACAAACAATGGTGCAGGAACCATACCCGACTGATGCTGGTCCGGCAACTCAGGCTCTATTGTCAAATGCAGACCAATTAATTGGTGGTATATTCGGTTCATATAATATTTCTCAACATTTATCGCCGGCACCAGAGCAGCAGTATCAGCCGGCACCGGAGCCGCAGTATGAACCGGCACCGCAGCCGTAGTATGACCCGGCACCAGAGCCGCAGCATCACGGAGATCCAGCGCAGCAGGATCAGTGGTTTGGATCACCATACCGTCAGCAGCAACCCTGGCATACCGGACAAGCGCAACAACACCAGTCTTGTGGGTCAGGTTTTGCAGAACAACCGTCTTGGGGGTCAGGTTTTGCGCAACAACATCAACTTTGGGGGTCAGGATTTGCGCAGCCATAGAGCCAAGGTTTTGTGCAACATCAGCCGCATGAAACCGGGACAGGCTCTTCGCTACAACTGCCCAGTTAGGACACGGATTTAGCGCCCTACATGCAGTTGTTGGGAGGCAGCACATATCCGACACCTGTCTCACACTCAGGTTCAGGATTTGCGGATCAACAGCCTATCCAAGACGCTGCTGAAGACGAAACTGAAGCAGAACCCGAACCCGAAGCAGAAGAGCAGACGACGCCGCCGCCACCATCTACCCAAGAAACAGGTGGATCCTCCAGTCATCCCAGGAGGCATATGCTTATGTCAAGCCTCCTCGGATTTCATAAGGGAAAATGAAAACGATAGTATTTACATTTTACAAACAGATAGGATTTTTTTACATTGTAAATTTGACGGATTCATTTTGATATTATAAATTTGACCGTCGAGATAGAAATCGGATAGGATTTTTTGGTATTGTAAATTTTAACGGATTCATTCTGTAAAAAACATTGATATAGTGAAATTTTATTATTTTATTTAAATATTTTTTTCGCTTATTTACTTTTAATTTTTTTTAAGAATTATAATTATAATATTAATCATATTATAATTAAAATTATATTTATAATTATATAATTATAATTAAAATAATATAATTAATAATTAAAAATAATAATAAATAAAAAATTTGGGGCGGGTTCCCTATACATTTGTATAGGGGGCGGGTTCTGGGAACCCGCCCCCTATTCTGAATGGGGGTGGGGTGGGGGTGGGGCGGTCGAAACCGTCCTGTTCTTACAAATTTAAAACTAACCTTCCTATTTTAATAATTAATTTTTAAAATAATAATATTTCAAAAAAAACCCGAAATAAAAATGTTCAATGAAACACCAAAGTAAGATATTTATGGGAAAATGTCCTTTTTAAAAAAAGATTTTACCAACTCGGAATCCTTCCAAAAATAGGGGCGATCCCTTGTCTATAAATAAGCCCCATCCCTAAACCCTTTGCCTCAAAAAACAAATAACAAAACACAAACCCTAATTTTCTCCCCCCAAATTCTCGATTTCTCCCTGTAAACGAGAATCAAGGTAGTTGTGAATTTTTGTGTCTCTCGTGATCATAAAAGAAACCTCTCAATCGATTTGTGTAAATAGCAATCAACATGAACAAAAGGCATATAAATTTTGGGTTTTTATTTTGTTTGAAGAATTATTTGTTGGGTTCTTTTGATTTTGGTAGAGATTTAAGTTTATTATATAATGGGTGACCAACAAATTGTGCATTGGTTTCTTTCATAATCTTGTTTGTTCATGGGTTTTGGTAACATTTTAGAAAATAATTTGAATTTTTTTAATAATGCTAGAAGAAGAAGGGAAATTGATGGGTTTTTTCTATATAATCTTTTTTGCATTAATTTCTTACAATTCTTGATATGGGTGTCTGTAATCTCCATTGATTCTTTATGGGTTCACTTTTCCTTACAAAAAAATATATATATTTCCCCCCTGTTTTTTTATGTATTTTTTCCCAAGAACCAAAATTTGTCCAAAATTTCCCCAAATTGAATTCCAATTTTTTTTAAAAAAATTCTTCTTTACTTCTACCTTCCTTACTGAAAATATATATTGATGAGATTATGTGTTTGTTTCTTTGATTAAGTCCATGATTGTATTTAAATATGGGTGATTACACTACTGCATTTTGTTCTAATGTAATCAAGAATGTTATACACAGTTAATTTATTAGATTGCTTGTCTCAAAGTTGATTAATAGGAAGTTGAAACGATAAGGAAAATGGAAGACTTGAATCTTGAGGGGCTCGAGCCCGTCGATCTTGTTAAGCACCCTTCATGCTACGTCCCGATTCTTCAGTCATTTTTTTTCTAATAATGCCCTGCATTCTTTTCTTAATTTTTTTCATGTTACATTCCTTTTCAATTCAATGCAATCTGTTCGTTCTCGATTTTTGCTAGTGATGAGAGCTTCGTGTTTGGTGATCTATAGATTTTAAAATATGAAAACAGAGAGGAAATGAGCAGATCGTACCTCCCCTGAAGTCTCAGGGGGTGAAGCGGATAGGCGGCGGTGGAAGCGCGGCGGGAGGGTGGGTAGGGCGGCGGAATCGCGGCACTCCGGAGGGTTCTCTGCTGCAGAAAAAGGTTGCGGCGGCGATAGGGTTAGGAGAAGATGAATTTAGGGTTAGAACAGAAAAGGAGGGTTCGGGCTCTTTATAAAGGGAGAAATGATGGGCATTTGCAGATAAACCCCTCCAAAAAGAGGAATTTATCTGCAAATAAAATTTTATTTTGCCAATTCCTAAAAAAGAAAATTTTTATTATTATTGTTAATTTTTTTTCTTTTCAATTTTTTTTTCTTTTTTATGATATTTTGTTGTTTTATTTACAAATGATACACACTCCCAAACTTATTTAAAACAAAGTTTTGGCAAGAAGATCGAAAATTTGGGGGTAAAACTGGAGGAAAATCAATCAGTGTAAATCGGCTCCTGCAAAAACAGGAGCTCCTCCGACGGGTCCGCTGTGAGGAACGGTTTCAATCGATGTCCATTTACTTTAAATAAAGTACCGTCCTTCGGATTTTCAAGATCTACCGCACCGTGCGGATATACGGTGCGTACTAAAAATGACCCTTTCCACCTAGATCGGAGCTTGCCCGGGTGATAATGTAACCGAGTGTCATAAAGTAAAACCTGTTGACCAGTTTTAAACGTTTTCCGCATAAGGTGTTTGCCAAGGAACACCTTAGTTCGGTTTTTAACAATGGCAGCATTATCATAAGCCTCATCCCGTAGCTCTTCTAGTTCGTTTAATTGCACCTTTCAATTGCTGCCCGCATCTCCCATTGATAAATTCAACTCCTTGATCGCCCCAAATGCCTTGTGCTCAATCTCAACTGGGAGGTGGCAAGCCTTCCCATAAACAAGCCGGTATGGAGACATACCAAGATCGGTCTTGTATGCAGTACGGAAAGCCCATAGTGCATCGATCAGTTTGTGTGACCAATCTTTACGGTTTTTAGAAACCGTTTTCTCTAAGATTTGCTTAATTTTCCGATTCGAAACCTCGGCTTGCCCACATGTTTGGGGATGGTATGGTGTTGACAGTTTGTGAGTAATGGAATATTTGCGCATTAAGAACTCAAAAGTCCTATTGCAGAAGTGAGATCCATTATCACTTATAATAGCTCGAGGGTGCCCAAATTGAGAAAAGATATGTTCTTTAAGAAATCGAACGACAACCTTGTTATCATTCGTTCGGCTAGGCACAGCCTCGACCCATTTTGACACATAGTCAACAGCCAAAAGAATATACACATTCCCAAAGGAATTGGGAAATGGTCCCATGAAGTCTATTCCCCAAACATCAAAAATATCCACAACCAAAATTGGTTGGAGCTGCATTTCGTTTCTCCGCGATATCCGGCCCAAGTGTTGGCACCGGGAGCATGTCTTGCAGTATTCATATGCATCCTTAAAGAGTCGTGGACAATAGAAACCACACTGCAAGATTTTCTCGGCTGTCTTCTTTGGGCCAAAGTGCCCGCCACACGCTTGATCGTGGCAAAAAGACAGCACACTCTTAAACTCATTTTCAAGTACACACCGACGAATGATTTGGTCGGAACAATATTTAAAAAGGTACGAGTAAAAATGCTTTACTTGGGACAAGAATCGGAGTTTATCCTGTTTCAACCAATCTTTAGGTATCAAGCCGGTGGCCAAGTAGTTTACTATATCAGCGAACAATGGTTCGCAAGACACGGTTAAGAGTTGCTCATCGGGAAAACCATCTTTGATTGGAATTTCAAGTGTAGGCGAAGAAGGAAATCGTGAAAGGTGATCGGCCACTACGTTTTCATATCCTATTTTGTCATTTATGACAAGGTCAAACTCTTGTAGCAAGAGGATCCAACGTATTAGCCTCGATTTAGCATCCTTCTTCGCAAAAAGGTGGTGAAGAGCTGAATGGTCCGTATACACAATAACTGGAGAGCCGATTGAATAAGGCCGGAATTTTTCAAGTGCAAACACAACTGCTAGAAACTCCTTTTCTGTTGTTGTGTAGTTTAGTTGGGCCTCATTTAATGTACGACTAGCATAATAAATTACATGCGGCATCTTATTAATGTGATGTCCAAGAACAGCACCAATGGCGAAATCTGATGCATCGCACATAATTTCGAAAGGATGCGTCCAGTCTGGAGATGAAAGAATGGGCGCAGAAATAAGGGAGTGTTTCATTGACTCGAACGATTCCATGCAAGTTGAGTCAAAATCAAATGTTGTGTCCTTGGCCAATAAGAGAGTCAAGGGTCTAGCAATCTTGCTAAAATCCTTGATGAACCGTCTATAAAAACCGGCATGGCCAAGGAAAGCTCGGATGTCTTTGACGCATTTATGAGGAGGAAGATTAGAAATGACTTCAATCTTGGCTTTATCAACCACTATGTCGTTTTGCGAGATGGCATGTCCTAAAACAATGCCTTCTTGTACCATAAAGTGGCACTTCTCCCAATTTAAAGTTAGGTTCTTATCCCTACAGCGGGTAAGAACTGCGTCAAGGTGTAGCAAACACTCATCGAAGGAGTCACAAAAAATGGAGGAATCATCCATAAAGATCTCCAAAAACTTTTCAACCATGTCTGAAAAGATTCCCATCATACACCGCTGAAATGTAGCGGGTGCATTGCATAACCCAAAAGGCATGCGACGATAAGCAAAAGTACCAAAAGGACAAGTAAATGTGGTCTTGTCTTGATCTTTTTGGCGATGGGGACTTGGTTATAGCCAGAATAGCCATCCAAAAAGCAATAGAACTCGTGCCCAGCCAATCGTTCTAGCATTTGGTCAATGAAAGGTAAAGGAAAGTGGTCTTTCCTAGTCACGACATTGAGTTTTCTATAGTCGATGCAAACTCGCCACCCAGTTTGGGTGCGAGTAGGTATTAACTCATTTGCCTTATTGGTTATGACCGTAATGCCCGATTTCTTTGGCACCAAAAAGCACTTGATTATGATCAAATTTGAATGGGGCTAACCCATTGGCTATCCGAGATAGGGTAAATGATACCACTATCAAGACATTTAACAATCTCCTTCTTGACAGCCTCTTTCATTATGGGGTTGAGGCGTCTTTGTGGGTCCCTTACCAGCTTGGCATCATCCATCAAGTGTATATGATGTTCAACGATGAGGGGACTAATCCCCTTGATGTCCGCCATAGACCAGCCAAAAGCTTGCCGATTATTTTGTAAGACCATTAAAAGTGCATTCTCTTGCTCGAGAGCTAGAGAGGCCGATATGATAATGTTAGTGTATATGCCCTAGAGGCCATTACTGTATCATACTAGTTTGTATATTACTTAATGGAAGCTTGGGATATTCACCTTGTATAAACAATCTTGCTCAATATAGTAGTATGCTACTTGGTTTGTTTCTACTTCAATGTGTACATGTGTTTATTTTAGTATATCACCTATACACATTAGTGGAGCCCTTAGGATCTTTGCTTGATTACCAGCGTTGTGATGGCAGTCACACTAGTGGGGGCTGGGTAATCTATAAGCACATCCTTATACAGGTCCCTAGTCGCAGGACTATCGAGACAGGGCATCGATACTCCGGAGTAGACTAGTGTATGCGCTTCTCATCCCAGTATGGGAGATGGTCTGTCCCACAGCCATCAGTACGTCGTACTGGAGATAGTATACGGGTGCTCGTTGGGTTACGAGTACACTGGACAGGACTCGTCGGGAACTGACAGGTTGGTATTATACCTATCGTCAGTTATCAGATCCCAGGTGACATGAGTACAGCTTAGTCCGCTGACTTGACACTGTCACTTCGCCTCGAGTGTGTTCCCACTGTACTTTGATTACTACCCTACCACGGCTCAAAGGAGTCGTGCAAACAGGTAGTAGTTGGGTACAGTCCTGAAGCACTTGGAGGCAGTGACGGTTAGACAGGATTCGTCTCTCCCGGTATTGGGGGTTGACATCGCGCTGTGTCTAGGAGAGCCATTACACGAGTAGTCCCTGGCCAGGGCAATCGAGATATACTGGTAGGCTTCCAGTGTTATCTCAGGGTGGTTTGGGCTTCACTCCGACACGACTTGTACCGCTATTAGGGGACTGACGTTTACCGTCCCCTAGGCCCGCCATGCGATGTATCAGACGAACAGACCGGACTGTACGGAGATTGTCACATTCAGACTCAGTAGGAGTTCAGATGGGGTTCACCTCGTCAGTCTTCTTATCGGCATCTACCTGGGGACCGTTACGCACAGCCAGTGCCGCTTACGTTCTGTGGTTAAACCCACTGCCAGCGTAGTGTCGAGTCTTTAGAGTCCCACACAGAGGGCTATTCGCCGTTGGGCAAAACAGAGTAGAGGTCGCATGGTTTTGCGACAGGGTTCGTTCTCATCCGCGCACTTGTGCACGTTTGGAGTCCGGACGGATATTACTAGCGGGCTCTGGTTTGAGCCAGATACTAGTATATGTTTTGGGGTTAGTTTTATCTCATTGTGTTCATGTTCCTCGGAACAAGAATGCAGGTGTGTATGCACAGTTGTTTGAGGCGGAGGAAGAGGATTTTCATTAGGGTTTCGGAACGGGTGTGTATGCACAGTTGAAAGTCTTCTTTTTCCAAACCCTAATGAATTTATGATATATCAATTAATAATATTAATTAAATGAAATTGTGTCATGGTTGGGTTTGTTGACTTCTTGACCAAGGTTGACTTGTTGACCATGGTTGAAAGTTTGACCATCATCATTACATATCAAAGATGCTCTTTGATTCTAGCAAAACCATTTAATGAATGTAACGATAATGGTCATTCCAAACCATCCATCAACTATTTCATTTTTATTATTATTGTTAATTTGATAATTCTTTTCATTTTGTTATGGTTGTAAAATGAGAAGGATATTATTCATTCTATCATAACTCTTCTCTCTCCTCTCTTCTTCTTCCTCCTCCTCTAGTTCAAGGAGCTTCCTTTTCATGTGTTGAGAATCCCTCTCCTTGAGATAAAAACACCCCAAAGTCACTCTCTACTCACTCTAGGGTTAGAGTTTTAGCAAGCCAAAGACCCTACTTCTCTCAAAGTTCGAGAAAGGAGCCCGAAGGTTGAACCCTTAGGTGGATCCATCTTTGACGGAAGAAGGCGACGAGGAAAGCACCATCCAAGCTCTACAAAGGTTTCAAGAAGAAGGAGTTCAAGTGAGGTATAACATCTTTTCCGAGTAGCTAACTCTCTTTAGCTTGGTAGCTAGTTTAGTTTAGAAAAGATCCCGACTTTTGTTAGTCCATGTTGCCTAAAGCGCTAAATTTTTGTTTTTATACCGTTTCCGCCTCCCCGCAAGAACCGGGGTTGGCAACGTAGACTTACAGTGGTATCAGAGCCTAACTAAACTTAAACTAGCTAAGTAGTAAAGTGTATGGAAGTTCGATCGGAAAAATCACAAAAACCTAAACATCAAAAACCCTAACTTTCTGTTGAAATTTTTTGTGCTCAAAAGATAAAAAGTTTTACTCCTAAAATCGGCTCAGGGTTTTGTGAAAACACCCACGAAAAACGGTCACCTGATTCCCTCAAACCGCCGCGGTTCCGCGGCGATAGGTATGCATTTGCCGCAGAACCGCCGCCGTTTTGGCTCTTCTCGTGATCGGGTTTTGTGCAGTGTTCTTCTGGTAGGGTTTTGGGATTTTTAAGATGGTTTATATGTTCCCAGGTTTTCCAGAAAAGAAATTTGTTTTTGGGGTCCTATAAATCCGTATTTTTGGATCGAACTTCACTATACTTTGACTAATATGTTATATCTGTGATGTTTGTATGTATTGAACGTCGGCTAATCGCTATATGTCGATTAGTCGGGGTTAAACACATCTGTGATCTGTGATTGATGATGGTATGTGTATATGAATGCGTTGGACTGTCGCAGGTGAATAGCCGGGGTGGATGTGAGATGGGCTTTTCTTTTTCTTTCATTCATGTAATATGTAAATTGATGTAATATTATTTATATGGCCGTACAACCGGGTCGGGGTTGTAGCCGTCATTGTATAATTCTTTTTACTGTTTTTGCTCCTAGGATAGACCCATAGAGGGGGTGCACAAACTACCGGGTATCTCGAAGTGCTGAGTGGCCTACTCACGGCGTTGAGGGAGGTTGCTACACTTCGGGCACTTGGCGGGTAGTTTGCCGCACCCGTAGGGGTCTTGGGTGGGGTTTTGGCTATTCACCGCGACCGTGTAATCCGCTTTTCGTTGCAGGCTCGAACGGATTGCGGATTCCTAGTATATCCAATGTATTCATCTGTGATCTGTAATGTCTATCATTGCTTTACATTTATAACTATTTAGGCGTTGCTTATGTTTTACAGCCGCGCTAGCCCAGCCCCCGCTCTGTCGTTAGTTAAGTAACCTAACGGGTGATGACGGGGCCCCGTGGCGAATGCGAATGGCATAAGCGTACGTCATATTTTGGTTGTTTTCTGCAATGGTAGGATTAATTGATGGGACGCATTAAAAGAACTAATGCAAGAATACCACGCATTAAAAGAACTAATGCAAGATAATAAACCAAGCAAAAGTCGTTGGAACACTTTCGAAAAACCACTCGGTTCTTTTCAAAAATAACTTTTAAATGCGGAGCTTGAGCCACTCCTTCTAAAAGCTATCTCGTTCCATCGATTATATCAAGTTCACTACGTTCACGGTTTTACCAAAACAATTCGTAGCCCTCCGTCGTTTCGCATGAATAGGCAATAGTATTCAAGCTATGTATGTTGGCCAAAGTCAAGGCATAGTGATTGGTAGCTATTGGGTGTTCATGTGTAGCATAGATAGATGCGTTGGTTTGGGACAGTCGTACTGCCATTTTGGCCAAAGTCAAGGGTGGGTACGGATGGATCCAAATTAACCTGGATAGTGACGGGTATAACTTGACATGTGACTTATGATATTTTGGCCAAAGTCAAGGTCATAAGAGCATGGGGAAAAAATCCACATCGGGAGTTTCATAAGTACTGAAACTTGCTAGATTTGCATACCATTTGGAGTGTGGTGTTTCTGGTAGGATTCCTTCAGTTTCGTCACGCGATGATATTTGGATCCCGATCCTACTGTGAGTATATGCTACTCCTCGGGAAATTTCTCACTAAACGATCAATGCTATAAACCTAGTAGGTGCCTAGAAAGGTGTTAGCGGGGCTACGCCCCCAGGGAAAAGAGGTTATTTAATTAAGGAACTTCGCGAAAGCGTTGGAAAACCTCCCTCGAAGTACCGACACTGGCCTGGCTGAACGGTTAAGCAAGTATTGTGCGGTGGGATTGATCCCGACTAATTCTTCCTTTATGGTTTGAGGAAGGATTCGAGAGACAGTAGGAGCCATCATGTTTAGATAAACTAAAATCTATTCTAAACTTGCAAGTGCATCATGCTGAGTGTTTCTTCTTCTCTCTCCTAATTGCAGCGACCAATCGATATGACTGGACTTAAGTTACTTCTAGATAAAAATATACTGACAGGGCCAAACTACAAAGATTGGCTCAGGAATGTCAAGATGGCAATCACTTACGACAAGCTGGGGTATCTTCTTACCACCAAAGCTCCCCCCGTCCCAGGTCCCACCTCCAGCGTCGCGGATAAGGAAATCCGTAAGACTTGGGAGATTGATTGCGCGAAGGCCAAGTGCCTCATGCTTGCCTCTATGGACAACGAACATCAAAGGAGGCACGAGAATATGGACCTTGAATCCATATTTCTCCATACAAAAGAACTGTATGGAGAGCAATCTCGTATCGCTAGATACGAAGTGTCGAAGAAGTTATTTTTGGCAAAGTTGGCCGTCGGATCATCGGTAGCGGAACACGTGCTTAAGATGATTGGCTACATTGAGGAGCTCGCGGAACTTGGGACCACGTTGGAGAGTGAGCTCTATACGGACTTAATTCTCCAGTCCCTTCTTTCCACTTACGCCCAGTTTATACTGAACTTCAACTTACAAGAAAAAGAAGTTGAACTTTCAGAACTCCTCAACATGCTGAGGAGCGCAGAGGGCATCCTACAGAAAAGTAGGGAAACATCCACTTTGTTTGTAGGAGGATCTTCTTCTTCTAGGTCCAAGGCGAAAGCCAAGGGAAAGAAGAGGAAAGCCCCCGCCAAACCAAGGGACGGTGTTAGTAAAGTGGATATGAAGGGAAAGGAAAAGGCAACAAAGATAGCGGGGAAGCTTGTGGGTAAAGAAGAATGCTTCTATTGTCATAAGAGTGGACACTGGAAGAAAGATTGCAGGGCTTGGAAGGCCAGGACACAGGAATTGAAGCAGGTTGCGGCTTCAGCTTCAGGTGTGTATGTTATTGAAAACTGTCTTTCAATAAACTCTACTTCCTGGGTATTGGATACCGGATCAGGATCTCATATCTGTAATTCTTTGCAGGCGTTGAGAAGCCGTAGGGTTTTGAAGGCAGGTGACATGACCCTCAGAGTTGCGAACGGAGCTAGCATGGATGCTAAAGCCGTGGGGGACTATCACCTGGGAATGTCAGATGGACATGTTTTGGTTTTACGCAATTGGTTTTTTGTACCCAACGCAACTTGTAATATCATTTCCGTATCTTTGGTTTCTAAAGAAGGTTATGAATTTGCGTTTGTAAGTAATGTTGTAAACATTCACCTTAATCAAGTTCTGATTGGGTCAGGTACACTGAGCAATGGTATATACGTGTTAAACCAACCACAGATTTTCAATGTCCAGAATACACACAAAAGAAAGTCTCCGGAAATCAATCAGACTTTCTTATGGCGTTGTAGACTGGGTCACATCAATGAGAGAAGGTTGACTGAGTTACATAAAGAAGGATATTTGGATCCGTTCGAATATCAATCGTATGCCACTTGTCAATCCTGTCTCAAAGGAAAGATGACAAAGACTCCGTTCACTGGACACGGAGTAAGAGCGAGCGAGCTCTTGGGACTCGTACACAGCGACGTGTGCGGTCCAATGTCTACACATGCGCGAAGCGGTTATTCTTACTTCATTACTTTTACGGATGATTTTTCAAGGTACGGTTATGTCTTCTTAATGAAACATAAGTCCGAAGCCTTTGAAAAGTTCCAGGAATATAAGAATGAAGTAGAAAAGCAAACCGGCAAAAGTATCAAGATTCTAAGATCGGATCGAGGTGGAGAATACTTAAGTACCGAGTTCCTCAATTACTTAAAAGAGAATGGAATTCTCTCTCAGCTTACTCCTCCATACACTCCGCAACATAACGGTGTATCGGAGAGACGGAACCGGACCCTATTGGATATGGTACGGTCCATGATGAGTAACGCTGAGTTACCGCGATCATTCTGGGGGTATGCGCTAGAATCAGCTGCATACCTTTTGAACCGAGTTCCTACAAAGACTGTGCCTACCACACCATATGAAATGTGGTGTGGGAAGAGGCCCCATCTCAGTCACATTAAGACTTGGGGAAGTCCAGCTTTTGTTAAAAAGCAGCATGCGGACAAGCTCGAGGCACGCTTAGTACAGTGTATGTTTGTGGGATATCCAAAGAATTCCAAGGGATATTTCTTCTACTGCGAAGAGGAACAAAAAGTTCTTGTTTCTCGTCATGCCCATTTTCTAGAACACCAGTTCTTAGAAAAGGAAATAAGTGGGAGCGCAGTAGAACTGGAAGAAATTCCAGAACCACAAGCTATTACTGAAAGCTTAGTGGAACCAGAGGGTTCAAAAGAACAGGACATTCCTACGCCGCTCCGCAAGAATAGTAGGCAGTCTCATCCGCCCGAGAGATACTACGGTTTTCTCATAGACGGGGATAGAGAGGATTGCATCATTGATTATGATGAGCGGACTAGCTTCCAGCAGGCCATTCAGAGTGTTGACTCGGTAAAATGGCTGGATGTAATGCGGACCGAAATGGAGTCCATGTACACCAACAAAGTATGGACGTTAGACGTTGCTCCAGACGGGGTAAAACCCGTAGGATGCAAGTGGATCTTCAAAAGGAAGATTGGTGTAGATGGACAGGTTGAGACCTATAAAACTAGACTTGTTGCAAAGGGTTTTCGTCAAAGACCTAGTTTGGACTATGACGAAACCTTTTCTCCAGTGGCTATGCTGAAATCCATTCGGATCCTTCTTGCCATTGATGCCTTCCACGATTATGAGATTTGGCAGATGGACGTAAAGACCGCTTTTCTAAATGGAAATTTAGAGGAGTGTGTCTATATGGATCAGCCAGAGGGTTTCATTCAGAGTGGGAGCAGCGGAAACGTGTGCAAGTTGCTTAAGTCCATCTATGGACTAAAGCAGGCATCGCGGAGTTGGAACATCTGTTTTGATGAGACGGTCAAGGAATTTGGCTTTATCAAAAATCCAGATGAACCATGCATCTATAGTAGATTTGTAGCGAGAACTGTAGTATTCCTCGTTTTATACGTGGATGACATTCTCTTAATAGGAAATGACATTCCTATGCTACAATCTGTCAAGGGGTTCTTGTCACACAGGTTCTACATGAAAGACCTGGGTGATGCCTCGTACATCCTGAGGATCCGGATCCATCGTGATAGATCCAAGAGGATATTAGGACTTTCACAGTCCAGTACATCGACACCATACTGAAAAGATTCAGTATGGAAGATTCCAAGCGCGGTAACCTACCGGCTTGTCACGGGATCACCCTCTCTAAAGAGATGTCTCCCAAGACTGATTTGGAGAGGGATCGCATGTCTATTATACCCTACGCTTCTGCGGTAGGCTCTATATTGTATGCGATGTTGTGTACCAGACCGGATGTTGCTTATGCACTGAGTGTGGTAAGCCGGTATCAGTCAAACCCTGGGGAGAAACACTGGATAGCGGTAAAGAACATTCTCAAGTACCTGAGAAGGACTAAGGAGTTGTTCTTGGTGTATGGCGGAAAAGACCTCCAGATCGAGGCCTTTGCTGACTCCAGCTTCCAGAGTGACAAGGATGATTCCAAGTCCATGTCGGGTTTTGTCTTTACCCTCAATGGAGGGGCGGTATGTTGGAAGAGTTCCAAACAGGAAACCGTTGCAGACTCGACGATGGAAGCGGAATACATCGCTGCATCTGATGCCGCAAAAGAAGCTGTCTGGATGAGGAAGTTTGTCACGACCCGCAGGGTACGGAACGTGACTGGCACTTAAGTTTACGAAATGTCTAAAGACGTCCGTAAAATAAGTAAGCCAAAGCCCAGAAAACAAAACCAATTAAGCAAAAGAGTGAAGAAAACCCAATCAATTGAAAGCAAGTTTATCAAATAAGTCATGTAAAACCCTTTTTAAAAACAATACCAATTTTTCTGAAAATTTCGGCAGAGTCTCCTTTGTAAATACTGGCCCCCAAAATGGGTACAACAAAAAAATATATATGAATCCAACAAAATAGGGCATCCCCAAGCGGGAGCTAGCTCTTCGCCACAAGGCGGTCACAAATCCCACGCAATATAAAATGACAACAAGCAAAATAATCATAATGAAGCATAAGAAAAACAACATATCGACTCAAGTGAGCTCGACCCCAAAATACAGCATAAAAGTCTACAAATCTCACAGTCTCATCTATAGGTCAATATACAATAATGCTGGTAGATACAGTAGATGGAGTGTACTAGATACAAAGAATATACAAGGTGGTACAAAAATAATGATATAACCCACCAAGGAGCAAAACCTCGAGTCCAGGAAAAGGAGGCAAAAGAACAAGTGCGCCCGCCGCTACTGTACTGACGGAGCGGACCTGCAAAAGGCTGTGGCACAACGGGGGTGAGTTGCCAACTCGTGAGTAATAAATAACATCTACAAAGGCTATCGTATGCATGCACACAAGCATCCTAGCATCTAAAATACAGGTATGATTGGATGCACTAGCAGGTGTGTATACAACATCAGTGTACTAATATGTAGGCAACATGAATATCTGAGGTCTCAATAGGTATATATAAGAAACATTTTATCTCTTTTTGTTTTTGAAACTCTTTTAGAATGCCAGCATAATACTCAAAGAATCGATGAGAACCGGTGTCCAGCAACGACACCTAAAAGCTGTCTCAAATCTCATAAATCCATGTCATAGTGTCTCTGGCCTCAGCCATCCGGCTGACCCATCTCAATATCAATATCTCATCCTCTCGCGGCCCCGGTCGGTATCCTCTGGATATCCGCCGTGCCCAATGAAGTCACCGGTAGGTAATCCGTCTCCTGCCAGGCTCATCGTCAGCACCACGAGCTTCTTGCCCCGGGGTACCCTACCGGGCCCACCATGTACCCGAGACGGTTCATCAAACTCCTCGAAACGGGTCTCAAAAACTACAGCAAACTCATGGTGGACGACACTTACATCACTAGAAAACCGCAATTTACATGTTTTAAAAATATAATAAGTTTAGAAATTTTGCGGCTTTCCCCCGAAATCCAGAAATATCATAAAATCTCAAGAAATCCTCATAAGTGCATATATCAATGATAATGAATGCATATGGTATCAATAATCAAGTTGCGATGTGTGATTAATAGATTAAGCATGAACAATTAATATGATGAAGTACATGCACATGAATAGCAATCTTACGGTTTCATTTTAAGGAATTAAAGGCAATAGCACAAGTTTAAGTATCAATTAGTAAAAGGTTTAAATTTAAAGGTTATCTAGTGTGGTGGCATGGCAATTACCAGGGTGTGTGTGTAAGCATGAATAGTGCTCGTGCTGCATATAAAAACCCTGGCAATGGTGCAGGTGTCCTATAAAATGGTTTCGTATAGGTATGTCAATATAGGGCATGAATGTAGCAAATAATCATACAAGTATTACACCCCTAATTACTGACATTACTAAGAATCTTTTAAGTTACTAAAACTATCGGGCGGCTTGCGCCATCCAACGATAGTCCCCCGTAGATGTTACATCTACTCACCGGAATCCCTAGCTAGCTGTGTCCAATCACCGCTTTCCCCTTTCATGCCGCGTCTGACGTCTCCGCGACCGAACCTGGAATTTACATCAATACCAAACATAAGGTTACCTATCAAGACTGACGCAAAACCCAAATGAAAATACTAATGTTCACTAGCTAGGTACAACGTGCACAAGGTGCGCGGAACATACGCGAAAATCGCAAAATCTGCCAAAAATCGCCGATTTGGTCGCCCGGCAAAACTAAAACCCGACTACTCAAAAATCCGCACACACGCATCCTAAATGTCATAGGATACGCTAAAAATGTCATCAAGGTATCACAAATAATTCACCATTTAATTTTAATAAAAACATAGTAAGCACAAAACTTGCAAATTTGGTGCAAATATCGAAAATTAGCGATAAGGTTATCACAATCCAACACAAATATCCAACCACACAACTAGTTAGCCACAATCACATAAATTCAACTCATTTATCATGCTTCAAAACCCATTTTCCATACATAAACCCTTTCTTGAATTTCCTAAAACAACAATTTACAACCAAAATCACACTTTTAAAATTTACTAAATTAGCATAGTTTAAAGACCACATAACAAAGTAACCTCTTAGATTAGGTTGTGTAGGAACTAGATAGAAAAATAATTTAATTAACCTAATAATGGTTTCTAAAACCCTAGTTCAATTCAAACCATTCACTTTAAAAAAACAAGATTAGAAATTAGCAATGAAATTTAACACTAAAACAATTTCATTCAAGGAATCAAACAATAAGTATTTAAATGGGTCAAAATTATACCTCAATTTTTTTAGAGATGTAGCATGTGATTTGCCTCTAAGGATGGCTTCCTAGCTCCAAGATTCAAGCAAGAATGGCTAAGGATAAATGATAGCATAAAGATTTTGTTTGAATTTTTGAATAAATTGTGGATTTTGATGTGTTTTTTTGATGAAATTTGAAGGGGAAAGTGAAGGGAAAAATGGGGACAGCAGCAGGTCAAGGTTGGCTACTGGAAGGAAGTGGGGAGAGTGAGGAAATGGTGAAAAAAAAAGTCAAAGGTCAAGCCCATACCAATCACCCAAAAACCCATACCCAAAATAACATATTTAAAACCCTTTTCATATCAATTTCCTCATATGAGTACAAACAAAAAAGAAAGCAAGGAACTTCAAGACCTGCTGAAGGTGGGGCCGGCCTAGGGGGTGTGGGGATGAGTGTGAGTAGATACAAAGAGGTTTTATGCAAAAAGACCCACCACAAGTCCAAAATTGCAAGTTTTAGCTTAAAATTCAATAAATTTCGTTTTCTATAATAAAAATTAGTTAAAAATCAAAATAAAATACTAAAAATTTATGTTACAACTAGATTTTAATTAACATGATTTTAAAGCTTAATTTTAGCCCATTTAAATTTGTATTTATCGCTAATTTAATGTATTTTCTTACCGGCTTAAAATAATATAAAAAAATTGAAAAATTAGGGAAAAATTTTAAACGACCAGAATTTCATAAGTAACTCATTAGCTACTAAAAACAAGAAATTACCTATCCATTTTAGGTATAATTAGTCCTAAACTGCAAAATAACGAGAAAGACGGTTTTCGGAAAAATACCGAATTTTCACCGATTTTCAGGAAAACACCAAAACGACTTTTCAAGGCGCTACAAAGTTCTTGAAAGAACTTCAGGTGGTTCCGTCCATTGTTGATCCAATACCTCTGTATTGCGACAACAACGGGGCTATAGCTTTAGCGAAGGAACCCAGGTCCCATCAGAAATCCAGACACATCTTGAGGCGGTATCACCTGATCAGGGAGATCGTGGATCGCCAGGAGATCGAGGTTCGGAGGGTTGCTTCAGAAGAAAACACTGCAGATCCATTCACCAAGGCCTTGCCCCAGACTCAGTTCGAGCGGCTGATCGAGATGATAGGTCTTCAATACGCCAGTACATGGCCTTAGTGCAAGTGGGAGATTGTTAGTGTATATGCCCTAGAGGCCATTACTGTATCATACTAGTTTGTATATTACTTAATGGAAGCTTGGGATATTCACCTTGTATAAGCAATCTTGCTCAATATAGTAGTATGCTACTTGGTTTGTTTCTACTTCAATGTGTACATGTGTTTATTTTAGTATATCACCTATACACAGAAGTGGAGCCCTTAGGATCTTTGCTTGATTACCAGCGTTGTGATGGCAGTCACACTAGTGGGGGCCGGGTAATCTATAAGCACATCCTTATACAGGTCCCTAGTCGCAGGACTATCGAGACAGGGCATCGATACTCCGGAGTAGACTAGCGTATGCGCTTCTCATCCCAGTGTGGGAGATGGTCTGTCCCACAGCCATCAGTACGTCGTACTGGAGATAGTATACCGGTGCTCGTTGGGTTACGAGTACACTGGACAGGACTCGTCGGGAACTGACAGGTTGGTATTATACCTATCGTCAGTTATCAGTTCCCAGGTGACATGAGTACAGCTTAGTCCGCTGACTTGACACTGTCACTTCGCCTCGAGTGTGTTCCCACTGTACTTTGATTACTACCCTACCACGGCTCAAAGGAGTCGTGCAAACAGGTAGTAGTTGGGTACAGTCCCGAAGTACTTGGAGGCAGTGACGGTTAGACAGGATTCGTCTCTCCCGGTATTGGGGTTGACATCGCGCTGTGTCTAGGAGAGCCATTACACGAGTAGTCCCTGGCCAGGGCAATCGAGATATACTGGTAGGCTTCCAGTGTTTTCTCAGGGTGTTTTGGGCTTCACTCCGACACGACATGTAACGCTATTAGGGGACTGACGTTTACTGCCCCCTGGGCCCGCCATGCGATGTATCAGACGAACAGACTGGACTGTACGGAGATTGTCACATTCAGACTCAGTAGGAGTTCAGATGGGGTTCACCTCGTCAGTCTTCTTATCGGCATCTACCTGGGGACCGTTACGCACAGCTAGTGCCGCTTGCGGTCTGTAGTTAAACCCACTGCCAGCGTAGTGTCGAGTCTTTAGAGTCCCACACAGAGGGCTATTCGCCATTGGGCAAAACAGAGTAGAGGTCGCATTGTTTTGCGACAGGGTTTGTTCTCATCCGCGCACTTGTGCACGTTTGGAGTCCGGACAGATATTACTAGCGGGCTCTGGTTTGAGCCAGATACTAGTATATGTTTTTGGGTTAGTTTTATCTCATTGTGTTCATGTTCCTCGGAACAAGAATGCGGGTGTGTATGCACAGTTGTTTGAGGCGGAGGAAGAGGATTTTCATTAGGGTTTCGGAACGGATGTGTATGCACAGTTGACAGTCTTCTTTTTCCAAACCCTAATGAATTTATGATATATCAATTAATAATATTAATTAAATGAAATTGTGTCATGGTTGGGTTTGTTGACTTCTTGACTAAGGTTGACTTGTTGACCATGGTTGAAAGTTTGACCATTATCATTACATATCAAAGATGCTCTTTGATTCTAGCAAAACCATTTAATGAATGTAATGATAATGGTCATTCCAAACCATCCATCAACTATTTCATTTTTATTATTATTGTTAATTTGATAATTCTTTTCATTTTGTTATGGTTGTAAAATGAGAAGGATATTATTCATTCTATCATAACTCTTCTCTCTCCTCTTTTCTTCTTCCTCCTCCTCTAGTTCAAGGAGCTTCCTTCTCATGTGTTGAGAATCCCTCTCCTTGAGATAAAAACACCCCAAAGTCACTCTCTACTCACTCTAGGGTTAGAGGTTTAGCAAGCCAAAGACCTTAGTTCTCTCAAAGTTCGAGAAAGGAGCCCGAAGGTTGAACCCTTAGGTGGATCCATCTTTGACGGAAGAAGGCGACGAGGAAAGCACCATCCAAGCTCTACAAAGGTTTCAAGAAGAAGGAGTTCAAGTGAGGTATAACATCTTTTCCGAGTAGCTAACTCTTTTTAGCTTGGTAGCTAGTTTAGTTTAGAAAAGATCCCGACTTTTGTTAGTCCATGTTGCCTAAAGCGCTAAATATTTGTTTTTATACCGTTTCTGCCTCCCCGCAAGAACCGGGGTTGGCAACGTGGACTTACAGATAACGTGAAGGGTCTCATTCTCACCTAGATAAGCATATTTAAAGTATGACGGGAAAAGCTTTAGTTCGAGTTTAGGAGGTGAAACTATTGATGGTAACAATGGTGTAACTGTTTCAAACTCGAAGGATTCCATCAACGGTTCAAATCGAGTGTACGCAACCGAGTCGGATGGTTCAACTAACTCATCCGAAAAAGCAAAAGACTCAAACTCGGGTGATGAGTCTTCAAAATCATCTAAAAAGGTGAAACACTCATAATCGTTGTCCGGCGTGAAAGCTGTGTCAAATTCTAGGAGGAACGCACTAGAGGCGTCAACACTGCTGTGGTCGAACATAAATTTTTCGAACTCACAGTCCTCCTCCGCGATCTCATTGATCGAGCAAACATCAAGTACGCTAGAATTAGGCTCGGAAGGCTGATTTCCCAACTTAAAAATGTTGAGTTCAATTGTCATATTACCAAAAGATAGATTTATTGAACAATTACGACAATTGATCACCGCATTAGAAGTCGCAAGGAATGGTCGACCAAGTATCACCGGAATTTGACTCCGGGGGTTAGCTACAGGTTGTGTATCCATAACAATAAAGTCAACGGGAAAAATGAAATCCCCTACTCTAATTAACACATCCTCCAACTCTCCCCTACGATGGGTGATGGATCGGTCGGCCATTTGGAGAGTACAATAGGTGGGCTTAAGCTCTCCAACGCCTAATTGTTCGTACACAGAATAAGGTAGCAAATTTACACTAGCACCAAGATCTAATAGTGCTCTATTGATGTTCTTGTCCCCAATTGTTATTGAAATAGTAGGACAACCGGGGTCCTTGTGCTTTTGGGGTAAAGATTGGACAATTGCATCACTAACAGCACTAGCCACGAAAACTTTCTTTGGTACTTGTGACTTCCTCTTCTTGGTGCATAAGTCCTTTAAGATTTTCGCGTATGAAGGAACTTGTTGGATTGCATCGAAGAGAGGGATATTTATGCTAACCTGTTTGAACAACTCTACAATCTTCTCCATTTGTGGAGTTGGTTTAATGGATCTCAACCTGTTTGGAAAAGGAACATTTTGAAAAGTTGTTGAGTCCAATTTTTGCGGATCAGATTGTCGAGTTGGAACGGATCCCCGTGTAGATGTGTTCGTGATGTGAGAAGTGGGTCCGTTCGAGCTAGAAGATGTAGAGCCTTGTGAAGGGTGAAGAATAGGCTCTAACGAAGAAGAAGAAGAAGAAGAAGAAGAAGAAGAAGGTGAAGAAGATGAAGAAGGACCACCGGCAGGGGTGTCATTGTTAATACCCTCATTATTGTGCAACACTTTTCTGGATCTCAACGTGGTCACAGCATTTACGTTATGATTCCGCTGTTCATATGCAACATGTGCGTGACCGGGATTTGGCAGTGGTTGAGATGGAAGCTTTCCTTTTTCTCACTCGCTCAACGCAGCATTGAGTTGTGCAATTTGTGCCTCAATAGATTTGATGCTTTGATCGTGTGAGGCACTGTTTTGCACCAAAGATTGAATAGAAGTCTCCAACCTTGCTGCGAATTGTGTAGATTTCTTTAGGAATGCATCTAGACTTCTTTCTAGCGAGTTAACCCTATCATTATGAGGTTGAACAAAGTTGGTTTGAGGGTAAGAATTGTTGGGCACAAAATTGTTCATTTGGTTAGGGTAAGGTTGCGGTTGGAAAGGTTGCTGGAATTGAGTTTGTGGAAGTGCTTGTTGTTGTGGAGGAGGAGGCCTTTGAAAGTTGTTGTTTCCTTGATATTGATTCCAAGCGAAATTTAGGTGACTCTTCCAACCCGGATTGTATGTCGAAGAGTATGGATCATTTCTTTGTCGTTGTTGAAAGGCAGTATTGACTTGATCATGTCCTTGAGCAGATGGATTGTAAGGACACTCTTCGGTGAGATGTGATGGATCCGAACAACAAGCACAAACAGTTCGTGGGGGCACAACAGGGGCAGGAGAAGGCGATGAGATTTTGGTCTCAATCGCTTCTAGCTTTTTCGTAAGTGCGGCCATCTCGGCCTTCATAGCAATCGACATATCTAATTGATGTATGCCTGCCCTAGACTGACCAATAGAAGAAGATGAGGTGGTCTTGGTGCTCTCCCAGTGAAGTGTTTGTTCAGCAAGATCCTCGAGAAACTGCCACGCTTCCTCACTAGATTTGGTTAGAAAGTGACCTTGACAAATGGTTTCTAGCAACTGCTTCGTTGCCGGGTTCAATCCCTCGTATAATGTTTGGCAAAGTTGCCAATTTTCGATCCCATGGTGAGGGAATTGAACAAGTAGGTCTTTGAATCTTTCAAAAAACTTCCAAAATGGTTCGGAAGGAAGTTGGGAAAATTGTATAATCTCATTGCGAATTCTCGCAGTCTTGTGATGAGGATAAAACTTTTTAAGAAAAGCTTTCACAAACTCTTCCCAATTCTTAATTGAATGTGATATTGTGCTGTATAACCACTTCTCGGCTAAGTCACACAAGGTGAAAGGAATGACCCTTAGCCTTATAGCATCATCAGATAATTGGGTTGTTTTCATCATTGCGCAAACGTTTTGGAATTTGTTGATAAAGATATAGGCATCTTCGGATTCCAATCCGTGAAATTTTGGCAGCATATTGATGAAGTGGGGTTTGATATCAAAATTGTCCCCATTTGCCGGTGGGAGTGAAAGACAAGTAGGTAAGGCGGTGCGGATCGGGTAGAAAAGATCCTGGAGCGCGATTCGTTGGGGCGCTTCAACAGGCGGGTAATTCGGGTTATTCGCACCTAACGGAGGTGGAATCAGCCCCGTGGGTAAGGTATTGTTAGGATTATATCCCGACATACCTTCGGAAGAAGAATTGGAAGGTGAAGGTGAGGAGGTGGAAAGAATTTCGACTTCGGAGTCGAAAGCTTCATCGGTCGGTACCAACGAAACACGGACTAATCGGGCGCTAGTGTCCCCAGTCCAACCAGACATACACTAAAGAGGTAGTGTAGTCAAAAAGGTGAAAACAGAATGTGGGGGTAAGAAAACGTTAATGAGAAGAAAGTGGGGTGCAAGGATTTCTTTAGCGACAAGTTGCAAGTTTTTGTAAATTTTTTTTCGTTTTTTATCCTTTTTTTATGTGGAGCTTTTTGCAAAAAGATTTTCGATAAAAGGCTATGACACAAATGCAATCAACCATAAATGCACAATCAAGCCTAGATCTAGGGTCACCTAGGTCAACTAGACAGCTCCTAACTGTTCCAAAGGGCTAGAAATAGGACCTCAAACCGCCTCTTCACTGCCAATTGCGGCCAAGTAAGTGCCAGGTGAGTGGGAGGCTCTCCACTACAAGTAGTGGCCCTAATTAAGTAACCACTCGCCTTAGACACACTTGCCTAGACACCGCAAAGTCAGGTTATGATCAACGGACGATGTCTACAACTAGTCCTCTGTCCTATTGAGCGCGACGTCCTTAGGGCTGAGTCTAGTATTTTTTTAATTAAATAATGGTCAATGCATATGCCTTATGTGATTTCTGGGGTCCTGAGATGGGTGATGAAATCCCCACCCAATCTAAATTGGTCTTAAGCCCTTTAAAGTCCGATTAAAAATATGCAAAATAGTAACAATCACTTGCAATCAATTTTTTTATTTTTTTTTAGCGCGGCGCAAAGAATCCTGCACAAGATCAATTATTGGAAGGGGGGAGATTTTTTTAAGCGCAAAGAATCCTGCAGAAGATTTGACAGAGGAGATATTGGGATTTGCAGAGAAGGAGAAAAGAGAACTTACAACGCTTTTTCCACTTGCCGACTTCACCACGCCGAGGCGGATCCGCGGCTTAAAGGCTGTTGCGGCGGCGGAAGCGCGGCGCGGCGGTTCCGCGGTAGGAGGAGCTTTCGGCGGCGGTTCCACGTTCTACAGTACGGTTCAAGTCCCGAGATTTTTTCTTCTTTTCTTAGTATCCTCTGTTGTTCGGATATGCAGTTTTCTGTTTTGATCTCTGGATTTTTCCAGATCCGAACTCGTTCGTCGTTCCTGCAAAATTCACACGAGAAACCCTTCAAACAATAAAAGATGATAAAATCTTTATATATTTTTTTATTTTTCTGTTTTTATGATTTTTTATAATTTATATTAACCCGAAATTGCAAAAAGGAAATATTACGCCATCCCCGGCAACGGCGCCATTTGATTTGTATGGGATTTTTAGATCAAAAATATTTGTTAACCGCAATCAAGAACGGCGTCGCTTGGTAGCTAGTCGGTGAATACGGGTCGGTCTACAAGGATGATGTATATTTCCTAATTTTTCTAACGAGTTAATTCCAAATGGTGTTTGGATCTTTATCACTAAAACTAATTTGATTTAGACTAGGATTTAGAAATCTTGCTAGGGTTAAGTTTAGGTTAAGTTTGATAAAATAAAATTTCCCACCTCTTTCAATGCCCTAAATTAGATCTTTTTAGGTGTTATGGTAATTATTAATAAAGGGGTTTAGGACGATCGGGAAGAAACGATGTTTATTCCTCTAGGTCCTTGTCCGTCCTTTCTTAATCCTTACCCTAACCTCAATGGAAAACATGCATATCCGGTCTTTTATACTGCGGTATCACCATTACCTCGTGGGTAGGGTGCCGTAGGGAGCGGAATATGTATGTATGCACGGAGTCCTAATTATTAACAAGTGATTGGGAAAGAAAGGGGTGAGAGATTTGCATCTCTCAAACCCTTCCCTATTCCTAACCCTAACAAGCGAGGAAACTACTCGCTCATTAAGGGATCTATGAAAAACATGATTTTTATGAGTTTTGATTCAAGAGATTAATTATCTAACTACTGCAGATTAATTAAAAAGTAAGATCTAAATTAAACTAGGGCAGAGAATAAATTTAACTAAGGCATAATTAAAAACTTAGAACTAGGGCAAAAATAAAAACTAAGAACTACTTACAAAATTGATGCTCTCCAAAAGAAAGGAATTCTAAATTTTATTAATGAAAAGAGGCATGACCTAATACAAGTATTTGGGTCTCTATTTATAGGACATAGAAAACCCTAGGTTTACAATCACCGCATGTATGCTTTTACAAAAATACCCCTAGGAAGACTAGTCAACGCGCCGCCAGACGTTTTGGAATTTTTTCTCCACTACGGGCTATACCCGGCCGCGGAACCGCGGCCATAGGCCAGGTTTGTTCGCGGTTCCGCGGCCAAATAGGAGTCTTGTGGTGTGGTTTTTCCTGTGCTGCTTCTGGTCTTGTTTGTCTTCCTATTTCTTTGGTTGGTTCTTCAGAATATCTTCTATTTTTCTTCCAGATCTCCACAGTGAGTAATGTAGTGGACTTTAACCGTTCGCTTTGTGTCGAAGTTTTTAACCTTGCGCTGCCTTGTACTTTGTGAACTGATCTTCGTATAGGCTCTATCAAGATCCTTCTATTTGTTGGTCGTAGTCTCACTTTTGCATCGTCTTTTATCCTTTTCACTGTTTTTGTTCCGAGAACCTGTAACCTGTAACTATGTAGCAGACATGGGTCAAAAGCACATGTTTATTTGTAAAATGCATAAGAATGGGGAATATAACAATGCAAAATTACGGTATGAACTGGCCTGTCATCACTGGCTTGGCACCAAAAATGTATTCGTCAGTAGGAAGCAGTTCCTCATAGTGCTCCCCCATAACTGGTAAGCCAGAAACTTCTGCAAATTCCTCTAAGGAGATCGATACTTCTCGGTCCAGCGAAAGGAAGGTGTGGGTAGGAATATTCCACTGCTCCAGAAAGGCCTTAATCCACCAAGCGGGAAGTGTAGGGTAATGGAAGAGAGATGCATAAATGGCGGGATTCAACCCAAGCCTCAACAACTGCGACTTCTTCGCTGACAGAATATAGCGGGCCCATCGCAGATAGCCAGCTGGATGATGAGGAATTAGCCCAATCATATATGGTTGTCCCCACGGTCGCGCCTCGCCTTGGCAAATACGTCGCCCCAGGGTGTCCAGAGCCATTGGAGGCTGAAAGGGTATCAAAGCAATAGCGGGCTGAAGAAGACCTTCTGAAGTCCAATTAACCATCTCCACGGCATAGTTCACTGGGGGTGGGTTGGCGTAATGGATCGCCATGATGGGCTCTGACGGTACCGCGCACGAAAAGCTTTGTTGACCCTTAATAATCTGATTATACCATATCCCCCAAAGGTGAAGATTCTTATATTCCGGGTCATGATCTTTGATCAAAGCCAAGACTTCCCGGTCTATAGGTGCTCCAGGGAATCCTCCTTCTGAACAAAAAAACGGGAAAAAGGGATCGAAATACATGTCGCCTGCAAAAAGAACGGGGACAGAAGTCAACTGTCAGTGCTATAATTTAATTTTAAATTTTGACACTTGGTACTTTAAAATTTGTACCACACTGTAATGCAGTGGAGAAGGACCAAGGGGGCCCACAAAATCTGGATGATAGTTCATCAATTAATAATTAATAGAACAGCCTCATCATTGGATGAGACTATTAATTAAATGAGGAAATCCTGAAAAAAATTCTCAATAAATGAGAGATCCCTTGGGAAAAGGAGAAAATCTCCATTTGAGAGCAATGCTCTATGACAGAGTTGTTAGTGTATATGCCCTAGAGGCCATTACTGTATCATACTAGTTTGTATATTACTTAATGGAAGCTTGGGATATTCACAGTTGTATATACAATCTTGCTCGAAATGGTAGTATGCTACTTGGTTTGTCTCTGCTTTAATATGTGCATGTGTTTCTTTTAGCATATTGCTGGTATACATATTAGTAGAGCCCTTAGGATCTTTGCTTGATTACCAGCGTTGTGATGGCGCTCGCACTCGTGGGAGCTGGGTAATCTATAAGCACATCCTTATACAGGTCCCTGGTCGTTGGACTATCGAGACAGGGAATCGATACTCCGGAGTAGACTAGCGTATGCGCTTCTCATCCCAGTGTGGGAAACGGTCTGTCCCACAGCCGTTAGTACGTCGTACTTGGGATAGTATGCGGGTGCTCGTTAGGTTACGAGTACACTGGACAGGACTCGTCGGGAACTGTTGGTTGGTAATATACCTATCGTCAGTTATCAGTTCCCAGGTGACATGATCACAGCTTAGTCCGCTGACTTGACACTGTCACTTCGCCTCGAGTGTGTTCCCACTGCACTTTGATTACTACCCTACCACGGCTCAAAGGAGTCGTGCAAACAGGTAGTTTTTGGGTGCAGTCCCGAAGCACTTGGAGGCAGTGACGGTTAGACAGGATTCGTCTCTCCCGGTATTGGGGGTTGACATCGCGCTGTGTCTAGGAGAGCCATTACACGAGTAGTCCCTGGCCAGGGCAAGCGAGATATACTGGTAGGTTTCCAGTGTTATCTCAGGGTGTTCTGGGCTACACTCCGACACGACTTGTACCGCTATTAGGGGACTGACGTTCACCGCCCCCCTAGGCCCGCCATGCGATGTATCAGACGAACAGACCGGACTGTACGGAGACTGTCACATACAGGCCCAGTAGGAGTGCAGATGGGGTTCACCTCGTCAGTCTTCTTATCGACATCTACCTGGGGACCGTTACGTACAGCTAGTGCCGCTTGCGGTCTGTGGTTAAACCCACTGCCAGCGTAGTGTCGAGTCTTTAGAGTCCCACAAAGAGAGCTATTCGCCTTTAGGAAAAATGAGTAGAGGTCGCATGGTTTTGCGACAGGGTTCGTTCGCATCCGCGCACTTGTGCACGTTTGCTGTCCGGACAGTTTATACTAGCGGGCTTTGGTTTAAGCCGGATCTTAGTATATGATTTAAGATTGGTTTTTCTCAGTGTATTCGTGTTTCTCGGATCATGAATGCGGGTGCGTATGCACAGTTGCTTGAGATTGAGGGAGAGGACCTTGTTTAGGGTTAATGACTATTGTCATTTTATTAACCCTATTGCTTTTGTGTGTATTATAGTTAATTGATAATTAGCTTAATAATTGTGCATGGTTGTTGTTATTGACCATTTGACTTCATTGACTTGTTGACCTAGTTGACAACTTGACCATAATCATTTCATTTGGAAGATGCTCTTTGATCCTTGTAATTTGCATTAATATTGAAATGATAATGGTCATATCTTGATAAAACCATGACAATTTTCTAGCTAATTATTGAATTAAAATATTACACACATATTAGTGAGAATGGCTCACTAATAATTCATTCTCTCATATCATTTCTCTCTTTTGCTCATCCTCTCCCTCAAGCTCTCTCCCTCTCATGTGTTGAGAAACAAAAAGCTTGAGAAAAACCTTCACTTGATCTTCTCTACTCTCTTCTAGGGTTCAAGTCTTAGCATTTCTTGCACTCTAGTTACTCCTAGCTTGGAGTTGAAGCTAAAGGTCGAGGCTTTCGGGTGGATCCTTCTTTGACGGGAGAAGACAAGCAAGGTGACCTCTTTCTACCATTCCAAGGAGCAAGGAGAGAAGGACTTTGAGCTCAAGGTATAACCTTTCCATCACTTAGCTAGTTACTAGTTAGGGTTAGCTTGTTTTTGTTTAGCAAAGATCCTTAAAGCTTGGTCCATGTTGCCTATAGTTGATAAAAATCCAATTTTTATTATGTTTTCCGCCTCCCCGTAAGCACCGGGGTGGGCAACGTGGACTTACAGTGGTATCAGAGCCTAACTAAACATAAACTAGCTAAGTAGTAAAGTGTAACGAAGTTTCGAAACCGGAAAATCGAAAAACCAAACTCACAAAACCCTAAGTTTCTGTTAATTTTTTTTTTCTGGTCAAAATAAAATTTGTTATACACCAAAAATTATCTCAGGGTTTTGTGTAGAAAACCACCAAAGACGAACCAGAGAGGCGACCAAAGGGCCGCGCATCCGCGGCAATAGGAAGCTCTTGCCGCGGAACCGCCGCCGTCTTGTTCCCTCTCTGCTTCGATTTTGGTGCAGTGTGTTTCTGTGTTGGTTTTGGGATTTTTAGGATATGTTATATGTGCCCAGATTTTCCAGAACTAAAATTTACTTTTGGGGGCCTATAAATCCGTATTTTTCGGAACTTCACTACACTTTAACTATATCGGTTATATCTGTGATGCTTGTATGTATTGAACGTCGGCTAATCGCTATAAGTCGATTAGTCGGGGTTATACATCTCTATGATCTGTGATTGTTATTGGTTTGTGGATATGAATGGATTGGATTGTCGCGGGTGAATAGCCGGGGTGGATGTGAGATGAGCGTTATTTTTCTTTCATTCATTTGTAACATGTAAATTGATGTAATAATATTATTTGTATGGCCGCACAACCGGGTCGGGGTTGTAGCCGTCATTGTATAATTTTTTTTACTGTTTTTGCTCCTAGGATAGACCCATGGAGGGGGTGCACAAACTACCGGGTATCTCGAAGTGCCGAGTGGCCTACTCACGGTGGTGAGGGAGGTTGCTTCGCTTCGGGTGCTTGGCGGGTAGTTTGCCGCACCCGTAGGGGTCTTGGGTGGGGTATTGGCTATTCACCGCGACCGTGTAATCCGCTTTACGTTACAGGCTCGAACGCATTGCGGATTCCTAGTATATCCAAAGTATTCATCTGTGATCTGTAATGTCTATCATTGCTATATATTTATATATAATAACTATTTAGGCGTTGCTTATGTTTTACAGCCGCGCTAGTCCAGCCCCCACTCTGTCGTTAGTTAAGTAACCTAACGGGTGATGACGGGGCTTCGTGGCGAATGCGAATGGCATAAGCGTACGTCATATTTTGGTTGTTTTCTGCAATGGTAGGATTAAATGATGGGACGCATTAAAAGAACTAATGCAAGAAATAAACCAAGTAAAAGTCGATTGGAACACTTTGAAAACCACTCGGTTCTTTTCAAAACTAAACTTTTAAACGCGGAGCTTGAGCCACTCCTTTTAAACGCTATCTCGTTCCATCGATTATATCAAGTTCACTACGTTCACTGTTTCGCCAAAACCATTCGTAGCCCTCCGTCATTCCACATGAATGGTCAAAAGTATTCAAGCTATGTATTTTGGCCAAAGTCAAGGCATAGTGATTGGTAGCGTTTGGGTATTCATGTGCAGCATAGATAGATGCGTTGATTTGGGACAGTCGTGCTGCCATTTTGGCCAAAGTCAAGGGTAGGTACGGGTGGGTCCAAATTAACCAGGAGAATGACGGGTAGAACTTGACATGTGACTTATGATATTTTGGCCAAAGTCAAGGTCATAAGAGCATGGGGCAAAAATCCACATCGGGAGTTTCATAAGTACTGAAACTTGCTAGCGTTGCATACCATTTGGAGTGTGATGATTCTGGTAGGATTCCTTCGGTTTTATCACGCGATGATATTTGGATCCCGATCCTACTGTGAGTATATGCTACTCCTCGGGAAAACTCTCACTTAACGATCAATGCTATAAACCTAGTAGGTGCCTAGAAAGGTGTTAGCGGGGCTACGCCCACAGGGAAAAGTGGTTACTTAATTAAGGAACTTCGCGAAAGCGTTGGAAAACCTCCCTCGAAGTACCGACACTGGCCTGGCTGAACGGTTAAGCAAGTATTGTACGGTGAGAATGATCCCGGCTAATCCTTTTCTTTATGGTTTGAGAAGGGATTTGAGAAACAGTGGGAGCCATCCAGTTTAGACAAACTAAAAACCACTCTAAACTTGCAAGAGCATCATGCTAAAGTGTTTCTTTTCTCTCTCCTAATTGCAGCGACCATTCAACATGACCGGACTTAAGTTACTATTAGATAAAAATATATAGACAGGGCCAAACTACAAAGATTGGCTCAGGAATGTCAAGATGGCTATCACTTATGACAAGCTGGGGTATATACTTACCACCAAAGCTCCCCCTGTCCCAGGTCCCACCTCCAGCGTCGCGGATGTAGAAATCCGTAAGACATGGGAGATAGATTGCGCGAGGGCCAGATGCCTCGTACTAGCCTCGATGGACAACGCACATCAGAGGAGGCACGAGAATATGGACCTAGAGTCCATATTTCTCCATACAAAAGAACTGTATGGAGAGCAGTCTCGTATCGCTAGATACGAAGTGTCGAAGAAGCTTTTTTCGGCAAGGTTGGCCGTCGGATCATCGGTAGCGGACCACGTGCTTAAGATGATCGGCTACATAGAGGAGCTCGCGGACCTTGGGACCACGTTGGAGAATGAACTCTATACCGATTTGATTCTCCAGTCCCTTCCTTCCACTTACGCCCAGTTCATTCTTAACTTCAACATGCAAGGAAAGGAGGTTGAACTTGCCGAACTTCTGAACATGTTGAGGACTGCTGAGGGCACCCTACAGAAGGGTAGGGAGACATCCACTTTGTTTGTAGGAGGATCTTCCTCTTCTAGGTCCAGGGCGAAAGCCAAGGGCAAGAAGAAGAAAGCCCCCGCCAAACCAAGAGGCGGTGTCGGTAAAGTGGATACGAAGGGAAAGGGTAAAGCAACAAAAGTAGTGGGGAAGCTGGTGGGGAAGGAAGAATGCTTCTATTGTCACAAAAGTGGTCACTGGAAACAGGATTGCAAGGCTTGGAAAGCCAGAACACAGGATTTGAAGCGAGTTGCAGCTTCAGCTTCAGGTGTGTATATTATTGAAAACTGTCTATCAATAAACTCTACATCCTGGGTATTGGATACCGGATCAGGATCTCATATCTGTAATTCTTTGTAGGCGTTGAGAAAACGTAGAGTTTTGAAGGCAGGTGACATGACCCTCAGAGTTGCGAACGGTGCTAGCATAGATGCTGAGGCCGTGGGGGACTATCACCTGGGATTATCAGATGGACACTTTTTGGTTTTGCGTAGTTATTATGTACCAAATGCAACCTGTAATATCATTTCTGTATCTTTATTATCTAAAGAAGGTTATGAATTTGCATTTGTAAGTAATGTAGTGAACATTCACCTTAATCAAGTTTTGATTGGGTCAGGTACATTGAACAACGTTATATACGTTTTAAACCAACCACAGATTTTCAATATCCAGAATACACACAAAAGAAATTCTCCAGAAATTAATAAAACTTTCTTATGGCATTGTAGACTGGGTCACATCAATGATAGAAGATTGACTAAGTTACATACTGAAGGATATTTGGATCCGTTCGAATATCAATCATATGCAACTTGTCAATCCTGTCTCAAAGGAAAGATGACAAAGGCTCCGTTTTCTGGACACGGAGAAAGAGCGAGCGAGCTCTTGGGACTCGTACACAGCGACGTGTACGGTCCAATGTCTACACATGCGCGAAGCGGTTATTCTTACTTCATTACTTTTACGGATGATTTTTCAAGGTACGGTTATGTCTTCTTAATGAAACATAAATCCGAGGCTTTTGAAAAATTCCAGGAATATAAGAATGAAGTAGAAAAATAAACCGGCAAAAGTATCAAGATTCTAAGATCGGATCGAGGTGGAGAATACTTAAGTGCCGAATTCCTGAACTACTTAAAAGAGAATGGAATTCTCTCTCAGCTTACTCCTCCATACACTCCGCAACATAACGGTGTATCGGAGAGACGGAACCGGACCCTATTGGATATGGTACGGTCCATGATGAGTAACGCTGAGTTACCGCGATCGTTCTGGGGATATGCGCTAGAATCAGCAGCATACCTTTTGAACCGAGTTCCAACTAAGACTGTGCCTACTACACCATATCAAATGTGGTGTAGGAAGAGACCCTATCTTAATCACATTAAGACATGGGGATGTCCAGCTTTTGTAAAAAAGCAGCATGCGGACAAGCTCGAGGCACGCTCAGTACAGTGCAAGTTTGTGGGATATCCAAAGAACTCCAAGGGATATTACTTCTATTGCGAAGAGGAACAAAAAGTCCTTGTTTCTCGCCATGCCCACTTTCTAGAACATCAGTTCATAGAAAAAGAATTAAGTGGGAGCGCGATAGAACTGGAAGAAATTCCAGAACCGCAAGCTATTACTGAAAGCTTAGTAGAACCAGAGGGTTCGAAAGATCAGGACATTCCTACGCCACTCCGCAGGAGTAGTAGGCAGTCTCATCCGCCCGAGAGGTACTACGGTTTTCTCATTGACGGGGATAGAGAGGACTGTATCATAGATTGTGATGAGCCTACTAGCTTCCAGCAAGCCATTCAGAGGTCGACTCGGTAAAATGGATGGATGCAATGCGGACCGAGATGGAGTTCATGTACACCAACAAAGTATGGACGTTGGACATTGCTCCAGACGGGGTAAAACCCGTAGGATGCAAGTGGATCTTCAAAAGGAAGATTGGTGTAGATGGACAGGTTGAAACCTATAAAGCTAGACTGGTAGCAAAGGGTTTTCGTCAGCGACCTGGTTTGGACTATGAAGAAACCTTTTCTCCAGTAGCTATGCTGAAATCCATTCGGATCCTTCTTGCCATCGCTGCTTTCCACGATTATGAGATTTGGCAGATGGACGTAAAGACAGCTTTTCTAAATGGTCATTTAGAGGAGTGTGTCTATATGGACCAGCCAAAGGGTTTCATTCAGGGTGGGAGCAGCGGAAAGGTGTGCAAGTTGCTCAAGTCCATTTATGGACTCAAGCAGGCATCGCGGAGTTGGAACATCTGTTTTGATGAGACGGTCAAAGAATTTGGCTTTATCAAAAATCCAGATGAACCATGCATCTATTGTAGATTTGTAGCGAGAACTGTAGTATTCCTCGTTTTATACGTGAATGACATTCTCTTAATAGGAAATGACATTCCTATGCTACAATCTGTCAAGGAGTTCTTGTCACACAGGTTCTCCATGAAAGACCTGGGTGATGCCTCATACATTCTGGGTATCCGGATCTACCGTGACAGATCCAAGAGGATATTAGGACTCTCACAGTCCAGGTACATCGACACCATACTGAAGAGATTCAGTATGGAAGATTCCAAGCGCGGTAATCTACCGGCTTGTCACGGGATCACCCTTTCCAAAGAGATGTCTCCCAAGACTGATTTGGAGAGGGATCGCATGTCTATTATACCCTACGCTTCTGCGGTAGGCTCTATAATGTATGTGATGTTGTGTACCAGACCGGATGTGGCTTATGCACTAAGTGTGGTAAGCAGGTATCAGTCAAACCCTGGGGAGAAACATTGAATAGCAGTAAAGAACATTCTCAAGTACCTGAGAAGGACTAAGGAGATGTTCTTGGTGTATGGCGGAAAAGACCTGCAGATTGAGGCCTTTGCTGACTCCAGCTTCCAGAGTGACAAGGATGATTCCAAGTCCATGTCGGGTTTTGTCTTTACCCTCAATGGAGGGGCGGTGTGTTGGAAGAGCTCCAAACAGGAAACCGTTGCTGACTCGACTATGGAAGCGGAATACATCGCTGCATCTGATGCCGCAAAAGAAGCTGTCTGGATGAGGAAGTTCTTGAAAGAACTTCAGGAGGTTCTGTCCATTGTTGACCCAATATCTCTGTATTGCGATAAAAACGGGGCTATAGCTTTAGCGAAGGAACCCAGGTCCCATCAGAAATCCAGACACATCTTAAGGCGGTATCACTTGATCAGGGAGATCGTGGATCGCCAGGAGATCGAGGTCCGGAGAGTTGCATCAGAGGATAACACAGTTAATCCATTCACCAAGGCCTTGCCCCAGACTCAGTTCGAGCGGCTGATCGAGATGATAGGTCTTCGATACGCCAGTACATGGCCTTAGTGCAAGTGGGAGATTGTTAGTATATATGCCCTAGAGGCCATTACTGTATCATACTAGTTTGTATATTACTTAATGGAAGCTTGGGATATTCACAGTTGTATATACAATCTTGCTCGAAATGGTAGTATGCTACTTGGTTTGTCTCTGCTTTAATATGTGCATGTGTTTCTTTTAGCATATTGCTGGTATACATATTAGTAGAGCCCTTAGGATCTTTGCTTGATTACCAGCGTTGTGATGGCGCTCGCACTCGTGGGAGCTGGGTAATCTATAAGCACATCCTTATACAGGTCCCTGGTCGTTGGACTATCGAGACAGGGCATCGATACTCCGGAGTAGACTAGCGTATGCGCTTCTCATCCCAGTGTGGGAAACGGTTTGTCCCACAGCTGTTAGTACGTCGTACTTGGGATAGTATGCGGGTGCTCGTTAGGTTACGAGTACACTGGACAGGACTCATCGGGAACTGTTGGTTGGTAATATACCTATCGTCAGTTATCAGTTCCCAGGTGACATGAGTACAGCTTAGTCCGCTGACTTGACACTGTCACTTCGCCTCGAGTGTGTTCCCACTGCACTTTGATTACTACCCTTGCAAACAGGTAGTTTTTGGGTGCAGTCCCGAAGCACTTGGAGGCAGTGACGGTTAGACAGGATTCGTCTCTCCCGGTATTGGGGGTTGACATCGCGCTGTGTCCAGGAGAGCCATTACACGAGTAGTCCCTGGCCAGGGCAAGCGAGATATACTGGTAGGTTTCCAGTGTTATCTCAGGGTGTTCTGGGCTACACTCCGACACGACTTGTACCGCTATTAGGGGACTGACGTTCACCGCCCCCCTAGGCCCGCCATGCGATGTATCAGACGAACAGACCGGACTGTACGGAGACTGTCACATACAGGCTCAGTAGGAGTGCAGATGGGGTTCACCTCGTCAGTCTTCTTATCGACATCTACCTGGGGACCGTTACGTACAGCTAGTGCCGCTTGCGGTCTGTGGTTAAACCCACTGCCAGCGTAGTGTCGAGTCTTTAGAGTCCCACACAGAGAGCTATTCGCCTTTAGGCAAAATGAGTAGAGGTCGCATGGTTTTGCGACAGGGTTCGTTCGCATCCGCGCACTTGTGCACGTTTGCTGTCCGGACAGTTTATACTAGCGGGCTTTGGTTTAAGCCGGATCCTAGTATATGATTTGAGATTGGTTTTTCTCAGTGTATTCGTGTTCCTCGGATCACGAATGCGGGTGCATATGCACAGTTGCTTGAGATTGAGGGAGAGGACCTTGTTTAGGGTTAATGACTATTGTCATTTTATTAACCCTATTGCTTTTGTGTGTATTATAGTTAATTGATAATTAGCTTAATAATTGTGCATGGTTGTTTTTATTGACCATTTGACTTCATTGACTTGTTGACCTAGTTGACAACTTGACCATAATCATTTCATTTGAAAGATGCTCTTTGATCCTTGCAATTTGCATTAATATTGAAATGATAATGGTCATATCTTGATAAAACCATGACAATTTTCTAGCTAATTATTGAATTAAAATATTACACACATATTAGTGAGAATGGCTCACTAATAATTCATTCTCTCATATCATTTCTCTCTCTTGCTCATCCTCTCCCTCAAGCTCTCTCCCTCTCATGTGTTGAGAAACAAAAAGCTTGAGAAAAACCTTCACTTGATCTTCTCTACTCTCTTCTAGGGTTCAAGTCTTAGCATTTCTTGCACTCTAGTTACTCCTAGCTTGGAGTTGAAGCTAAAGGTCGAGGCTTTCGGGTGGATCCTTCTTTGACGGGAGAAGACAAGCAAGGTGACCTCTTTCTACCATTCTAAGGAGCAAGGAGAGAAGGACTTTGAGCTCAAGGTATAACCTTTCCATCACTTAGCTAGTTACTAGTTAGGGTTAGCTTGTTTTTGTTTAGCAAAGATCCTTAAAGCTTGGTCCATGTTGCCTATAGTTGATAAAAATCCAATTTTTATTATGTTTTCCGCCTCCCCGTAAGAACCGGGGTGGGCAACGTGGACTTACAAGAGTGACACTTGTCAAACTCTGATCGTGAAGGAATAAAATTCCTCAAGAGCCTGGCTCTGTAATGATAATGGAAAAATCCATCAGAAAAAAATTAATTAAAATTAATTTTTATGAATTAAAAATTCTAGGATTTTCAAGATCCATGAAAAAACTCTTAAGAGTTCTTCATCAAAGATTAAGAAATTTACGTGAGTAGAGCTCTGATTCATGGGCTAAGAAACCCCAAGAAAAGATCTCTTTAGATCTATGGGTTCAGGAGAGCAAAGCTCTGTTAATGAAACCCTAAATGGGTTTTCTTTAGATCTAAGATCTATGGAGAGCAAGGCTCTGTTAATGGGTAAGACCCTAATTTATTAAAAGTTTTAAACTTTACCTAAGTTTTGACAGAGTTTCTACTCTTGAAAAGTTCTTAAACTGATGAGCAATACTCTGAACAAAAGTTCTCAAAGAAGAAGATGAAAATCATCTAAGGGACCAAAGAACCTATTTATAGGCATTTAAAACGCCTCTTCAACTTCTGAGTTAATCCAAGGGCGCAGATGCTGCCAGCGCTGCACTCACGTGTGGGCCATGTGAGCGCAACGGTGGGGGGGGGGCATTTGTTTCCCCCAATCAGAGAAAAGCTCTATTTTGAAATTCAAAATTCAAAAATTGAAGCAACGCTTCAGATCCAGCGCTAGGTGCGCTGCGCGCCACGTATCAAACACGGATGTGCTAGCGCCAGGTGCGCTGTGCTCTGAGCAGTGCACCATGTGTGTGCTAGCGATAGGCGCGCTGCGCGCCACGTGTCAAATATGGGTGTGCTAGCGCAGGCTACGCTGCGCTCTGAGCAACGCACTACGTGTCAAACACAGGTGCGCTAGCGCAAAGTGCGCTGCGCTCGAGCAGCGCTCCACGTGCAAAGAACGGGTGCGCTAGCGCTGGAATTAAAAATTCCCCACCCTTAGATCAAAAGATCTAATAAATAATGATAAATCATTAATCAGAATTAAAATTCTGTTATGGAAAGATTTTCTTTCAATCTTGTTAAAAACAAGAAGATTGCCTTCTGTAAAACAGAACCCCTAGGATCAAAGATCCGACTGTGGGAAACATTCCCAAATCAATCAGAGAAAGATCTCTTTAACTTATTCAACAAATCAACTTGCCCTATATAATGGCCCCAAGACTTCAAGTCTGATATAGAAAAAAAACCACACAAACTTTGAGAAAAGAGAGCAAGCTCTTGCAAGAAGATATTTCTTCAAGGTAAAGATGATGAATGATGAACACAGAGAAGAAATCATCTCATAAAAAGAAGAATTATCTTCTTAAAAGATAATATATCTACAAAGACCAAGGTCTTTCATAAAAAAGATCAAAAGATCTCATCACATAATAAAAGAAGAACAAATTCTTCATACAGATCCTTGATCTATAAAGGCAAAGCCCTTTCAAAAATAAGAACTGTTGTTCTTTAATCTTGAGACAAAGTCTCTTCTAAAAGAACATAAATTTGTTCACAGATCATAAAAATTGATCAAACACGTTTTGCGCTATTGAAATGCGCTTTGCGTTATTGAAATGTGCCTTGCACTCTTGAACTGCGCTTCTGCGCTCTCTGGACTGGCGCTCTGCGCCAAAACGTGCCACGTGTCAACCACGTACGCAACTTGCGCTTTGCGCTTTTGAAATAGCGCACTGCACTCCTGGGCTGACGCTCAGCGCCAAGCGCGCCACGTGTCACTCATAAGGGCGCCACTGAATTGATAGCGCAATGTTCTCATGGGCTAGCGCTTAGCGCTCATAAACTGGCGCAATTCGCCCATCATTTGCCGCTAAGCGCCAAGCGCGACACGTGTCAACCATGTGTTCGCTACTTGGCAGAAGCGCACTGCGCTCTTTAACTGGCGCAAAGCGCCTAGCGCGCCACGTGTTGCGCTGTCAGAACATAAATTGTTCTTTAATAAGCCAAAGCTCTGATGGATGCTCTGCATTCAATACAAGACAAAATATTGGAAGGGCCAAGCCCAAACAAAGGCTCAACAGCCCAGAACAATAAAATGTTAAACATTCATTGGACTTAGCCCAATATTGGCCATAAGTCCTCAACTTATATTTAATTGAGCCCATCTACTCATGAATATTTAACATATCTTAGTCCCAAATTGGACTACAGATCTTTCAACCAACTCACACCGGTTCGAGCGTACATCTCTTTACTCCTCTGATATCTGTTGTTGTAATCTTTCAACGTCTTCAGAGAGGTGACGGGTCCCGACAACCACACATTTCATGGATTGCGGGGTCCTTAAACTCATAGACTACGATATCCTTAACCCGGACTGTGGGGTCCTTAAACCCATGGACTATGATGTCCTTAAACTTTATAGACTATGACGTCTTTAAACTATGGACTGTGGGGTCCTTAAACTCACGGAATACGATGTCCTTAACCCGGACTGTGGGGTCCTTAAACTCATGGAGTATGATGTCCTTAAAATTTATAGACTATGACGTCTTTAAACTACGGACTGTGGGGTCCTTAAAATCACGGACTATGATGTCCTTAACCCGGACTGTGGGGTCCCTTTAAACCCACGGACAACGATATCCTTAACCTGGACCGCAATGTCCTTAAACTAACATTAGACCACCATGTCCTTAAACTGGTAATCGACCGCAATGTCCCTAAACTAAACAAGAGAGGCCAAATGCTTTCTTGTTGGATCTAAATGATCCTGTTAAGTCGATCTTAGTCTAGAAATTAGACTAACGTATTATTAACTAACGTTTAAGTTGATCTTAGTATCAAATGAGGCTAACGTATTTTTAAACCCAACCCCAAACCCAAATCTAAGAAGATACGGATTTGGACTAATCCACGCCCTACGGGCGACAATATAAATTAGTCTTCGTATACAATCCACGGGCAACCACAAACAAAACAAACACCCACGACACGAAGTGATCATCTGGAGAAGGAGAAAGTTGTTACCATGATGCGGTAGCGTAATTAACTGCAAGAGCTTGCGCCTGCAGGGAAGAGCGTCCCCACAATCAAAAACCCCTCAAACGAGGGGGAATCTGACGAAGTCTGCTACATCGGCCGCATCCGTTTAAACCATCGTTACATGGTGCCATAAATCAACTTGTCATCTTCGGAGAGGTGGACGGATAGCACCAAATAGCATCTGCCCCCAAATTCAGGCAAGACGGACCTGCGCGGCCGCGTCTCAGTGTTCGGCGGTAAACATTATACTTTTCGTCGGGTAGCAGTTCCCAAGTGATATGAGTGCGGCTTAGTCCATCGACTTTACACATCTACTTCGCCTCGAGTGTGTTCCCACTATACTTTGATTACTACCCTACCATGGCTCAAAGGAGTCGTGCAAACAGGTAGTAGTTGGATGCAGTCCCGAAGCACTTGGAGGCAGTGGTGGTTAGATAGGATTCGTCTTTCCCGGTATTGGGGGTTGATATCGCGCTGTGTTCGGAAGGCCATTAAACAATGTCCTTGGCCAAGGCAAGCGAGATTTACTGGTAGGTATTCCAGTAGTTTCTCAGGGTGTATTGGGCTACTCTCCGACACGACTTATTGCGCTATTATTGGTCTGATGATTACCGCCCCCTAGGCCCGATATGCGATACTCTTAGACGAACAGACCGGACTGTACAAAGATTATCACATTCAGGCTCAGTAGGAGTTCGGATGAGTTAGATCGTCGGCCTTCTTATCGACACTTACCTGGGTAGTTGTTACGTGCAGCTAGTACCACTTGCGGCTTGTGGTTAAACCCACTGCCAGCATAGTGTCGAGTCTTTAGAGTCCCACACAGAGAGTTTCCCTGCATCGGGTGAAAGATGTAGAGGCCGTATGGTTTTACAGTAGGGCTTCGTTCACATACGTGCACTTATGCGCGTATGATGTTCGGGCGGATAATACTTGTGGGCTTTGGTTTAAGCCGGATCCTAGTATTATATTGATGGATCCGTTTCATCTCTTTGTGTTCGTCTTTCTCGGAACACGGATGCGGGTATGTATATACGGATGAGAAGGGCATAAAAGGAGACACCTCATTAGGGTTTTGACCATTGAATTGATTAAAACAATTATGAGGTTGAGGAAAGTATTTGTTATATTTGTAAATGATAATTTTGGCATGGCTACTTGTTTTGACTACTTGACTTGGTTTGACCATTTGACTTTGTTTGACTCTTTGACTAGATATTTCTTGTGAGATATTTTGTGGCACTAGATATTTTGGGTGAGATATTTTCTTGACATACTTGTAGTCAAGTCAAGGGATCCATCCCATTTTCTATTATCGTATTATCAAAAACCATTTCTTTTTCCTCATGTTAGCTCTCTTCTTCTTCCTTACAACTAAAACCCTTAAGGTCTCATGAGTTGAGTAAACTAAGGTTTCAAGAGACAAATAAATCAATCTTCATTCTCTACATCACCTAGGCCATCAAGTTTAGCAAGCTTGTTGCCCTAGTTACCTCGGTTTTGAGGTTGGAGCTCGAACTATAGACTTTCGGGTGGATCGTCTTTGACTCGAGGAAGACGACGAGGAAGCTACGATCCGAATCGATCCTTGGAGCCTATGATGACGAGGAGGACAGTGGAGAAGACCTGAAGGACATGTATCATGAGGTATAACATTCTTTCTGAGTAGTTAAATCTAACGTAGTTTGCTAGCTAGGGTTTATGGACGATCCTTGGTTCTAGTCGGTGTTGCGAAGCCCGTAAAAATCATTTTTTGCAAATTCCGCCTCCCCCCGAACACGTGGGGTGCGCGACATCGACTTACAGTGGTATCAGAGCCTCTAATAAACCTTAGATAGCTTGTAGCGATGTTAGAATTCCGCCGTTTTTGTCACGCAAAAACTGCCGACAAAAACAGTTTTCAAAAATGAAGTTTTGAGTTGTTTGCACACCCCGCGGGCTCACGGTTTGAACTGAGAAGCCGTGGGGTGAAGTGTGCGCACCCCGGGGACACCCCAGGGGGGACCAACGGCCGGGAGCACCCTCCAAGACCACCATATGGTGGCCTTAGGGGCTAGTGACCGAGAGCACCAAGGATTGGTGCTCTCGGGGTTGCCTCCCCTTGGGGGCCACCTCATGGTGGCCCCCAGGGGTGGGTGATCAGTCGAAAATACTGCATTTTTAACACGTCAATTTTCCTATCATTTGCACTCCTCTAGAAGTGTTCGGTTTGGATATTGCACATATTAGCAAAACAGTCGTAAAATACCAGATTACCTGTGCTATATACTAAAACCGGCATTTTTAGGGAAATTGATTGTTTATCATAGCATCGCATCATTCTTGTGTAGCGCAACACTTGTTTCGAAGTCTGTGCAGGAAATTTCAGGAACCGAGCCAAAATTGTCAAAGTGCTGATCAAAATTACGCCAAGTCTAAGATGTTTGATCTGGCATTAATACAGAGGGAATTATACAATTCAACATATCAGATAAATACCCCAAAGTTAGTACAAAGCAGCAAAAGAAATATAAAGCATTGAGGCCATCACGTGACCGCGGATCTGCGGCCGGAGCAGGCACATGCCGCGGATCCGCGGCAAGGCAGTGACATCAGTAGGTCATCTTTTCTGCACGTGCTTCCCATAATGGATAAAGCTTCCAGAACACTGCAGAAACTCCACGTGGCTTCATCTAGAAGGCTCGGCCTAACAACCTAGTTCTAGAATCTCCCTCCAACTAACTACTTCTAGAAGCCTCTCTAGCTAACAAACTTCTGGAGGGAAATTCAAATTTTGAATCCTAGATCTAGGGTTGTGAAAGTCTATAAAAGGGAGCCTAGATCTAGTGTTAAAGGGTTGTTGAAGGTTGTTCTTCTCTCTCCCCCATTTCTAACACAAGTTGAGTGACACAACTTGTGCCTCAAAACCCTAACCCTAATTCCAATCCAAGATCAAGATCTTTGAGTTCAATCAAAGCAAGAAGCCTTCAAAGCCTTTAGGAGCGAAGCCGGACTTCATCGGAGCATGTGATCCAAGACGATCCGCGACTCAAGGAGCCGATGCAACGCTAGATTCGACGATCTTGTTCCCTTCTCAAATTCTTGTAGTTCTTTGAGCAAAGTGTAACAAATTGTTGAATAAATAAAGGTGAGATTCTTTTAACTTGCTTATCTTTCAATTCAAGCATTATGATTCAATCTAGATTCTTTAATGTTTGCTTTGTGATAATGTTTGAGTAAAACTCCGCTCGTAAAGGAGTCGAGACGATCGATAGAATGATGATGATTTAGATTCTTTCACAATTCTTAAATCCTATAATGTTTGTAAATTCTTGTGAATCGAATGATCGATGACTTGGTTTCGAGACGATGCTTTCTTGATTGTGTTCGCTCGAAACTAGAGATCAACGATCGATCATTCGATTTACTAGAAGCTAGTTTGTGAATAAGATTCATCGAAAGGGCAAAGGATAAGATGAGGAAACCCTAGCTTCTTCGCAAGATTCTTAACCTCGATAAATCGTCATCGATCTAGTATCAATTCGTTAATGGATAAGAATATGAAATCATTAGATCTCATCACATCTATAGATCTGATCTATTCCTACGAGCCACACTTCGAATCTTGATTGTTGGTTTGGAAATCATCACATCTCAAATCTTGATTTTATCGTTTCTTGATTTAGACTAGATTTTTTCTAATTCTTGAACTTCAATTTACAAATCATGAATTGTTGTTTGTTTTCTTTTCTTTAAAGTTTCAACTCATCTAAATCGAAACACGAACGATTACACTTTCCCTGTGGACGATCTGCACTTACTAACGCGCTACATTCGACACCGTTATTGATTGCGGTCAAAATATTTTTGGTTGTGATTTCTATACATTTTCTACCGACACACACAGAGAATTCGTTTCAATCAAATGGCGCCGTTGCCGGGGATAGTTCTCAAATTGTTCGTTATTTTGAAATTTGAGTTGAAAAGTTTATTCCATATATATTTTTAGATCTAAATTCGCACAAACCCTAAACGTGTTGTTGTGATTTGTTGCGAGGAAATCTGGACTCTGTGGAGCTTGAGAAAATTTTTTCAGAGCATTCCAGAGAGCTGTGTAAGTGAACATGAGCATCTGTGGAAAATATTGTGCAGTGAACAGTATTTTTAGCGGCGGATCCGCGGTTTAAGCCAGCATTTGCGGCGGTTCCGCGGCTTGGTGGGAGCCTCTCTGTGTAATTTTTCTCAGGTGAATTCTACACTTTCTTATCTCCTCCTCTGTCTGCTCCAATTAACAATTTGCTGCAGGTTTCTTTGCAAATAAATCGCAGCGCCGCAAAAAGCAAAATAAATTGTGCGTGTTTTGATTTTTGGTTATTCGCATATTAATACGGAAATTAAGGGGCACGGCCAAATCCAGATTAGGTGGGGAGTTCATTACACTTCCTAAGCCCCGAAAATCAGAAACTTACATCCGCATTTACCCTCATTAACTAAAAAATATCTAGAGATGACTCTAAGGACCGTCGCGCTCACTTAGGACAAGAGAAGGCCGTAGGTAATTCATTGCTTATCCGCGTTTCTTTTGTGGTGTCTAAGGTAAGTGTTCCAAAGGCTAGTGGTTACTTAATTAGGCCCACTACTTACGTAGTGGAGAACCTCCCACTTACCTGGCACTTACCTGGCCACAGAAGAGACAAAGAGGCAGTGGAGGATTGATCCTGCGACTTGTCTTTTGGCAGTTGGGAGCTGTCTAGAGCTTTGACCTAGGTGACCACTAGATTTTAGGGTTTTGCTTGTTGCATTTGTTGAGATCGCATCATTTTTTTTAAAAAATCGGTATATTTTTCAAAACAAACACCGCATTCATTCCTTCCCCTAATTATAAGTCACGCTGCCACTTGTACTAACCCTTTTTAGTGCAAGATAGGCTGGACACGGGATTCTAGTGCTCGTTTAGTCCGCGTTCCTTCGATCGACCCTAAAGTCGGTATTTCTACATTTTCCTCTTCTTTACCCACCACCACACCCACATCGATGGATCCGTCTCCATCGAACTTCTTTACCACTACTTTGCCGCCGTCCGTTGGTGTGCAGAATCCACCCCGCATCTCTCTCCAAGAGAGGTGCTATCCTACACGAGGTCCTCTTTCGACCTGTCTCTCCATTCCACCGCCAACGGGGAAAATTTTGAAATTAAACCCCAATACATCAACCTTCTACCAAAATTTCACGGTCTCGAGACTGAAGACGCATATGCGTTTATCACCAAATTTGAAAATGTATGCGCAATGATGGGTACCTCACAGTTTTCTATGGATGCTATGCGTCTACGTCTTCTCCTATTCACCTTATGCGATATAGCCGAGAAGTGGCTGTATAACACTACCGCACATTCCATCTCAAACTGTGGAGAATTCGTCAAAGCATTCCTTAAGAAATTCTACTCACATCATAAGACAGCTCGAGTCCGTAGCGAAATAAATCAATTCACCCAGCTTCCAAATGAACCATTTTCAAAATGTCTTGAACGCTTCAAGGATCTGTTAGTCCAATGTCCACATCACGGAATCCTTAGATGGGAGCTGTGTAGAATCATATATGAGGGCATTAATCCTAACACGAGACAGACCCTTGAATCCATGTGTCAAGGCAACTTCATGACTAAAGATGATGGGGAAGCTTGGAAATTCTTAGAAGATTTCGCTGAAAAATCTTTGTAGTGGGAGGGTGTGAGTCAATCGTCTAGGGATGGCAATAATATTTCCATAGGAGTTAGAGCTGAAATTTCAGCTTTACACAAGAAATTTGACAATATGGAAAACAAATTTTTAGCTGCCGCCCTAAATCAAATGTCATTCTCCAAAACTGTATGTGGATGCTGTTCTGATCCTTCTCATTTGACGGAAGAGTGTCCACTAAATTCTCCGTTTCAAGGTCACGAGCATACCAATGTCGCATTTCAAAGACCTAGAAACGATCTATATTCTTCCACATATAATCAGGGTTGGAGGAATCACCCTAACTTTTCTTGGAACCAATCACAATCTCAAGACACGGTTCCAACCCAAAACAATTTCCAAAGGGTCCCTCCACCACAACAGCAACCACTTCAATTGAGTCAGCACCCCTTCCAATCACAAAACTTCCAAAATCCGGCCAACACTTTTGCACCACATGAAAACTCTTTGCAATTGACCGGTACTGATAATACCTCTGCACTAGCATAAACCTTGGATACTTTCATGAAACAATCCATCCAAGGGACGGCAAGTTTGCAATCTTCCGTCGAGAATGTGATGAAGATCATTGTCTCTCAAAATGAGAATATCAAATCGATGGAAGCACAAATTGCACAACTAAAAGCCGAAATGAGTGCAAGAGAGAAAGAGAAACTTCCAGCTCAACCTTTGCCCAACCCTGGCTATTCACATCATGTGAATGCAATCACGTTGAGATCTGGAAGAGTGCTTGACAATCACATTGGGGAAGAGATTGATGACACTGAAAAATCTATCGATGATACCCCGGCTGAGACCTTTCCTTCCACTTCTACTTCTAGTTCTAACCCCAGTTCTTCTACCCCACCACCTTCTTGCGAGCCTATTCTTCGTTTCCCACAAGGCTCGCCACCTCAGCCCAGCTTTTCTAGTTCTCCACAGACGATCCCCGCCTCTATTATGGGATCGGGTCCACACACACTTCCTTCTCCTATGATGGACCCAGCGCTATTGCTAAAGCACCTTATCCTAATCGGTTAAGGGCTAACACATCGAGTCCACATATGGATAAGATTATGGACATTTTCAAGCAAGTTAACATCAACATCCCTCTCCTAGATGCCATCCAACAAGTTCCGTCCTATGCGAAAACTCTTAAGAACTTGTGCACTAGGAAGAGGAAGACTCAAGTGCCCAAGAAGATATTCATGGAAAAGACTGTAGACACGGCTTTCCCCCAACAAGCACCACGGAAACGTAAGGACCCTGGCTGTCCTACTAGTTCTATTTCTATTGGGGAAAAACACATCAACCGTGCTCTACTAGACCTTGGCGCTAGTGTTAACTTGCTTCCATATTCAGTCTATGAGCAACTAGGTATCGGAGAGTGGAAACCCGCCCATTGCACTCTCCAGATGGCTGACCGATCAAGCACCAAACCTAGGGGTGAACTGGAGGATGTGTTAATAAAAATCGGGGAATTTGTATTCCCTGTGGACTTTATTGTACTTGATACACAGCCTGTAGCGAACCCACGGAATCAAATTCCGGTGATTTTAGGTCGCCCCTTTTTGGCCACTTCCAACTCTATCATCAACTGTCGTAATGGTTCTATGACCCTATCCTTCGGGAATAGGTCAATAGAGCTGAACATTTACAAGTTGGGAAGTGTACCCTCCGAACCTACTGCTCAGGTCTGTTCTGTCGACTTAATGGATGTCGACAGCAGCGAATTTGATGATCCTCATGATACTGATCTTGACTCTTTTCATACGTTATTGTTTGACCCAACTATGTATCATACACATACGGACTCTTCCACCGAGATGTCCGGGTCAACAACTAACACCGATTATGAACTGTTTTTAGAGTCTGAAGATCACCCCGCACTTTGTGATGATATTATTCATCGGGGTATTGATGGAGCTTTTGAGGAAATCTTCGCTGATGAACTCGCATTTTTGAATGACACGGGTGTTGAGATGAATCATCTCCCAATCAATGAAATTGAACCTCCACCCCTTCTTCTGGACTGCAAAAAGAATGCGAGTAATCCATCACATTCACTGCATCGTCTCTCCAATACGAGACGCACACACATTCTATTCCACCACTTACCCTTTCCCCACTTCTTGTTCCACCAACCAGAGCACTGTATTGATAAAATTTTCGAATGGTTGGTGTTAACTTTCGGTCTTTGCAAAGCTTGGCATCGACCATTGATTTTTGACCCCCTCATGTGATTTTCAAAGGTTAACATGGCTTAACTCAAGTTTGGGGGGGGGGGTGTAATCTGGCTCTTGATAAGAAAATTTTTACACAAAATGTGGAGCCAAAAAATAAGTTTGGGGGAGGATCTTCACTTATATATTTTGCCCCCATTAATAAATTTCCTCCCGAGCTTACAGGTTTTTCGAGATTTAGCAGATGGAAACAGTGAGGACACTGTTGAAAACAAGTTTGGGGGAGGTTTGTGCTTATTTTCGCATCATTTGCATCATATTTTGCATAAGCAAAAAATATTTTTCAAAACCTATAAAAAATTAAAAAATTTCAAAAAATAAAAATATTTTTGTACATAAATAAGATAATAAAAGATTAGATAGTGAAAAATTACATCCAAAAGATTGGAAAAATTTAAGAAAACCAAGAAAATTAGAAGTTTTCTTATACGAACTATTAATAAGTAGTTATGAGCTGTTGTCCCAAGGGTTAGTAAGATGAAGGAAGTCACTAATCTGAGGATAAAAATAAGTCTGAAAAATAGTTCCTATTCAGTAAGCCAAACATTTTGAACGTTGATACCCTGCTATACACACTTACACACGTCTTGAAGCCCGGGATAGTAGAGGATACCTTGAAATGCTCTTGTCTAAAAGCCAAAGTATGAAGAAAATTAAAAAAAATGAATTAATAAAATATAAAAATGGAGAGAAAAATGAACACTGATTTTGTTATCGCCAAGGCAGCAATAAAAAAATATAGCGAAGGTGCCTCTTCACCTAGTGCCCTAAGGCCAACTGGTCTGGGAGTCACTGCTAAGCCCTAGGTGGTGCAAGACGAGGAAAAACACCAAATAAACAAGCACATGAGTAATCGGTCGGTTAGTACCTCAAGAAGTATTAACGGTCGCATGAAAGTGTGTGAGCAAAATTCATCTAAATATTCATTAATTAAAAAGCACTGAGGCAGATGGACAAGAGTATGATAGCTTGAATTGAATTCTCTGAGTGTAGGGATGTAAATTACACACACGTAAGGTTATATGATTGATGTTTGGACGAAAGATAGGAATGAAGAATAAAGAAGATGTTTTATTGAGGGATGATGTGAATTATAATATCTTTTCATGACTATTAAGATAGGGCTCATGACAACCGAAAAGCTAGCTTAGTTGGAAACCATGATTTTCAAAGCTTTTCTTTTACAATTCTTTTCTTTAAATGTAATATTCACGGTCTTCCTTTTATTATTGGACTTTGTGGGTGCAATTCGCTTAAAACCCTCAGGAGAAAACACTCCTCCTACTGGGGACACCTAGCGGTTTAAAGGCTTGTTGCACGTGCTCATTGCAATCGTGTTGCCTACGAAAGTGTGCTAGTTAGTTTTTCTCTTTCTTTATTTTCTCCTTCTTTTTTTAATAAAACAGTTCACTCGAGACGACCGAAAATAAGTTTGGGGGAATTTGATCAGTCGAAAATACTGCATTTTTAACACGTCAATTTCCCTATCATTTGCACTCATCTAGAAGTGTTCGGTTTGCATATTGCACATATTAGCAAAACAGTCGTAAAATACCAGATTACCTGTGCTATATACTAAAACCGGCATTTTTAGGGAAATTGATTGTGTATCATGGCATCGCATCATTCTTGTGTAGCGCAACACTTGTTTCGAAGTCTGTGCAGGAAATTTCAGGAACCGAGCCAAAATTGTCAAAGTGCTGATCAAAATTATGCCAAGTCTAAGATGTTTGATCTGGCATTAATACAGAGGGAATTATACAATTCAACATATCAGATAAACACCCCAAAGTCAGTACAAAGCAGTAGAAGAATTATAAAGCATTGAGGCCATCACGTGACCGCGGATCCACGGCCCGAGCAGGCACATGCCACGGATCCGCGGCAAGGCAGTGACATCAGCAGGTCATCTTTTCTGCACGTGCTTCCCATAACGGCTAAAGCTTCCAGAACACTGCAGAAACTCCACGTGGCTTCATCTAGAAGGCTCGGCCTAACAACCTAGTTCTAGAAGCTCCCTCCAACTAACTACTTCAAGAAGCCTCTCTAGCTGACAAACTTTTGGAGGGAAATTCAAATTTTGAATCCTAGATCTCGGGTTGTGAAAGTCTATAAAAGGGAGCCTAGATCTAGTGTTAAAGGGTTGTTGAAAGTTGTTCTTCTCTCTCCCCCATTTCTAACACAAGTTGAGTGACACAACTTGTGCCTCAAAATCCTAACCCTAATTCCAATCCAAGATCAAGATCTTTGAGTTCAATCAAAGCAAGAAGCCTTCAAAGCCTTTAGGAGCGAAGCCGGACTTCATCGGAGCATGTGATCCAAGACGATCCGCGACTCAAGGAGCCGATGCAACGCTAGATTCGACGATCTTGTTCCCTTCTCAAATTCTTGTAGTTCTTTGAGCAAAGTGTAACAAATTGTTGAATAAATAAAGGTGAGATTCTTTTAACTTGCTTATCTTTCAATTCAAGCATTATGATTCAATCTAAATTCTTGAATGTTTGCTTTGTGATAATGTTTGAGTAAAACTCCGCTCGTAAATGAGTCGAGACGATCGATAGAATGATGATGATTTAGATTCTTTCACAATTATTAAATCCTATAACGTTTGTAAATTCTTGTGAATCGAATGATCGATGACCTGGTTTCGAGATGATGATTTCTTGATTGTGTTCGCTCAAAACTAGAGATCAACGATCGATCATTCGATTTACTAGAAGCTAGTTTGTGAATGAGATTCATCGAAAGGACAAATGATAAGATGAGGAAACCCTAGCTTCTTCGTAAGACCCTTAACCTCGATAAATCGTCATCGATCTAGTATCAATTCGTTAATGGATAAGAATATGAAATCATTAGATCTCATCACATCTATAGATCCGATCTACTCCTACGAGCCACACTTCGAATCTTGATTGTTGGTTTGGAAATCATCACATCTCAATTCTTGATTTTATCGTTTCTTGATTTAGACAAGATTTTTTCTAATTCTTGAACTTCAATTTACAAATCATGAATTGTTGTTTGTTTTCTTTTCTTTAAAGTTTCAACTCATCTAAATCGAAACATGAACGATTACACTTTTCCTGTGGACGATCCGCACTTACTAACGCGCTACATTCGACACCGTTATTGATTGCTGTCAAAATATTTTTGGTTGTGATTTCTATACATTTTCTACCGACAGTGGGTACCCTCCTGAGACCCCCCGTTCGATAGTTTATTTCGTGTCTTCACCTCCGTAAAGATCCGGGCGGGTTTCGAGTTCGTTTCAACTCCCGGATTGGCTCAAAACGATCGGTTTTGGAACTTTAGCTCACTCGATTTTCATGTCTTTGAACATTGGTTAAGTTTGCTAATTGCGTGCGGAATTCTAATGTCGTAGTTACTTTACAAGCTTTGTGTTGTATATATGTGTTTGGAAACGTCGACTAATTGCTATACGTCGATTAGCCGGGGTTGCAAATATCCTTGATGATATCATGTTGGTTTGTGTATATGAACTTGTTGGATCGTCGTGGATGAATAGCCGGGGATGTGAGATGAGGGTTTTCATTATTTCATTCGATGTAAAATTTGTAAAGTGATGTAATATTATTTTGCGGGGCACATCCAGGTTGAGCTTGTGGCCACCATTGTATTATTTCTTTTACTTTCTTTGCTCCTAGGATAGACCCAAGGTGGGGTGCACAAACTACCGGGCACTTTGAAGTGCCGAGTGGCCTACTCACTTTGTTGAGGGAGGTTGCTCCAATTCGGGTATTTGGCGGGTAGTTTGCCGCACACGTAGGGGTCTAGGGTGGGTTTTGGTTATTCATCACGACCATGGAACCCGTCTTTAGTTACAGGCTCAAACGAAATGCGGAATTCCTAGTATATCCAATGTGTTCATATGTGAACTGGAATGCCTATCATTGAGTCTGACAAATGGATATTATTATATATATATATTATATAATAGACGTTTATGTTTTGCATCCGCGCTAGTCCATCCCCCGCTCTGTCGTTAGTTAAGTAACCTAACTGGTGATGACGGGGCCCCGTGGCGAATGCAGATGGCATAAGCGTACGTTGTATTTTCGTTGTTTTCTGCAATGGTAGTTTAATTGATGGGACTGCATTAAATTAATGCAAAAGCAAACAAACCAAAGCTGAATCGTTGGAACAAATTTTAAAACCACTCGATTATTTTAAAACATGAGACTTTTAAATGCGGAGCTTAAACCACTCCTTTTAAAAGCTATCAGGTTCCTTTGATTATATCAAGTTCACTACGTTCACGGTTTTGCTAAAACCATTTGTAGCCCTCCATCATTTCATATGAATATTCAATAATATTCAAGCTATGTTTGTTGGCTTTAGTCAAGACATAGTGATTGGTAGCTGCTGGGTATTCATATGTTGCATAGATAGATGCGTTGGTTTGGGACAGTCGTACTACTTTGTTGGCCTTAGTCAAGGGTATGTACGGGTGGGTTCAAATTAACCTGGACAATGACGGGTAGAACTTGACATGTGACTTATGATTTGTTGGCCTTAGTCAAGGTCATAAGAGCATGGGGCAAAAATCCATATCGAGAGTTTCTAAAGAAACTGAAACTTGCTTGTGCTGCATACCATTTGGAGTTTGATAATGTTGGTAGGATTCCTTCAGCATTATCACACAATGATATTTGGGTCCTGATCCTACTGTGAGTATCCGCTACTCCTCGGGAGATTCTTGTAACGCTATGAAATTCGTTTAGGTTAATTTCGCGTTGGTTAGCAATAATGCGTGTTTTTCATAAAATCTCGTAAATATTAAACTTCCACTTAAACTAGATTAAAACCAATTTTAATGGTGATAAGATGCGTTTTTATATATAAATAGGTTTATTAATTATAAATTAACTTGCGTTCACTTAATTAGAAATTTTCCTTAATTACTTTTTCTTAAGCAAGGATTAGTGTAACTTGCATGCATACTTAAAACTTTTTGTAACACATGTTTCTTTTCCCACTTCATTCAAATTAGCATTTCTTTTCCTTTTTAATCCATAACTAAATAAAACCATAAAGAAAAATAGAAATTTAGAGAAAAGAGAGAGCATGGGGGGGGGGCATTTATTATAGCATGGTGAGCTTTGACTTTGGCATTTCTCTCTCTCACACTCTCTCTCTTCATCTTCAGCTGCAGCAGCAGCAAACCCAGCAGCAACAAAGCTCCCCCTTCATCTCTTCTTCTTCTCTCATCAATTTCAAACACCATTCTTCATTAAAAACACATCTACCCTCACACCATCTCACTTTTAATCACTCCTTTGTGGATTTTTGAGGCAAAGCTGAACTCTTGGGTCATGACCAGCAAGTGGTGCCACTACTTGACCTATTGTGAGGTATTAGGCCCACTTTAATCACCTCTTTGCTTATCTTGTAGTTATTTTAGCTTAATCTAGTGTTTTAGTGAGTTTTAGTGCTAATTAGACGGTTTAAGTGAAGATTAGGTTAAGTTAGAGTTATTAGGGATTGTTTAGCTTAATTAAGTGTTATTAGTGTCTTTTAAACCAAGAAATTGTTTCAGGTTACACTAAAACACCTTAATGTATTTATTTAGTGTTAATATAGCGTTTTAATTAAGATTTGAGCTCTTTTGTAATCTGCTTTCAACCCGGTGGCTTCTGGAAAAAATTGCAATTACTGGAGCATGTACACAAGACCTAGACCACACACACAAAGCACGGGCCCCAATTCCCCAGGTTGGCCGCAAATATATAGGTTCTGGCCGCAAATTGCGACCAGATGTGGGAGCTGGGTGTCGGGGTTTGTTGAGTTGGTGTCTGCTACATATTTAAGATCCTTGGTACATGCAACTTTTTCAAATTCTGCTTGTATAAAAATCTGGAACAAAATACCATATTTTCTACACTTTTGAACTTACGCGACATGTGTGTTATGTAAGTGTGTTTTCCGTTCGCTGCGTATCACAGCGTGTCGGGGTAGTTTCAGACGCGTATTCACACGTTTTAGCGTATCGGATACACACGCGTTTAGTTCGCGACGCGAGTTTCTCGTTTGGTTTTGATATCGCGTTTATGTAGGATTTTAGCTTCTGTGTATTCTTTGTGTAAATTCTAGGTTCGCATGCAAGTACGTCGGACGCCGCAAAGAAGGGGAAACAAGTAGTCGGATACACTTAGCACGAGACCACGGTGAGTAGATTTAACATCTACGGGGAAATCGCCCGTATGGCGTTAAGCGTCAGGGCTTGATAGGATATTGTAGTGTACCCATCCTTTGCTGCATATAGAAACAATAGTTATGTAACACCGCACTGTCACTAACGGTTTAAGCTGCTTGAGCACTATTTGTATGTTACACCCACACCGTTAGTGATTGCCATGACACTCGCACTATAGGGTTGCTACGAACCATACATCATTTGATTATTGTATCATTGATGGTTAGACATGATTCTGTGGCATATTGGCACATATACATCTGTACATCCATACCTGCGTAGATATATATATCCTTGTGCATCCATGCCTACATACATACATACTCTTGCATTTACATAGATGATGTTGACTTTGATTTAAAAATTGGGGACCGCACGGAATGTTTTCATTTGGACTCTTTTAAAAGAGCGGTTTTCCCCTTTTCCCCATAGTACGATTTTATACGGCATACGACACATTGCATGGATTTACGCAGTGAGTTTTGGATTCATGTGATTTCTGGATTTGAGAACCGAGGTATCAATTTAAGAAAGTATGCACTATTTTGAAAAACCCGGTTTCTCTTGATATGATATTTCAGTGTGTCCACCATGCGTTTTCTCAGTTCTGAGACGTGCGACATGTGAAACCCAATTCGAGGAGGAGGAGGATCTGTTTGTGGGTACATGGTGGACCCGGTATGGTACCCCGGGGCGAGAGAGAGATTTCGTGTGGATGACGATGAGCCTGGCAGAGGGACTACTACCTACCGATGATTGGTTGGACCTGGCAGTTATCCGGAGGATACTGACCAGAGTCGGGAGATGGATACGGGACGACCCGTACTGCTGGGGCCGGGGGCCGATTCCGCAAACGGAGCCCGTGGGCCGATCCGCACTGACGGAGCCCGATATATGAGGATTTGTGTGTCGATGCTGGACACGAGTATTTCATGTTGTTTTTGGGTGCCGATTTTGGGCACCCCGCATCTATGAGATTTACCGGATTGATGGCCGGATCGAGTGACAGCGCCTGAGTATTGGGTTTTTGGGGTGTTTTGGTAGACACCGGAGTTTTTCCACGTTGACATTCCGTGTTGATGATATTTAATCCCATGCTCAGTATTGATTGTTATGAATTGTATCATGTAGTTATAGTACCTGATAGAGTACTTTTGCATGATTATTGCATACCCAGCTCATCATATAGATGTTATCTGATTTCACATGTTAGAGTATCACAGTACGTGCACACTTGGGATTACCTTTATATGTTATCTTCTATTCACGAGTCGGCAACTCACCCCCGTTGTGCCATAGTGTTTGCAGGTCGACTTTCGGAGTAGTTGCGGCAGGGCTATCTCTTGTATCTTTTTGGCTACGGATACCACTGCAGTTGGTGCGTGAGCTATTTTGTTGCTAGGTGGGTTGTGGTATCCGGTTATTTTCTATTTGTACACACTATTGTCTCTAGTACTCTCCATCTACTATTTCATGTATTGACTTAGAGACCAGTTGTGAAGACGACGATGATGTATATTATTTTGTACTCTGGTGTTGAGCTCATGTGAGCCGACTTTATTTATGCAGTTTTATCTTTTATGATGTTTTCCCCTTATATTGCTCATTTCTTCGCTACGGCGTCGTATATTATTATGGTGGTTTTTTCCGCCGTTGGGCGTGATTGCTACCGTTTGGGGATGCTTTATTCTTATTGTATGTCATTTTCACTTATATCTTGTCTTGTACCCGATTTCGGGGCTAGTTTTTACAAAGGAGATGCTGCCGAAATTTTTAAGGAAATAACTTAAACTTTAAAGAATTTTTTCTAAGTTACTCAAGGTTTTCTAAATGTTTTAAACAAATGTTTTCAACACTCATTACTTTTAATGGTTTGATTTTTGGGTTTCGGCTTACTTAGTCGCGTTATGCCTGTAGACGTTACGTGGTTAAGTGCTGGTCACGGGCAGAACTTTGGGTCGTGACAATTCTTCACTTAACGATCAATACTATAAACCAAGTAGGTGTCTAGAACCGTGTCAGCGGGGCTATGCCTCCAGGGAAAAGAGGTTATTTAATTAAGGAACTTCGCGAAAGCGTCATAAAACCTCCCTCGAAGTACCGACACTAGCCTGGCCGAACGGTTGAGAAAGTATTGTACGGTAAGATTAATCCTGAATAATTCTTCTTTTATAGTTTGAGGAAAGATTCGAGAAACAGTGGGAGCCATCCTATTTACACAAATTAAAAACCAATCTAAACTTGCAAGAGCATCATGCTGAGTGTTTTCTTCTCTCTCTCCTAATTGCAGCGACCAGGTGACCAGATTAGGTTAAAGATAGATAATAAAATGACTGAGTTATACTATATTGACTGGAAAAGGTTTGTCCATATGTCCATTACCTATGATAAGCTGGACCACCTCATTACTACTCAAGCCCCTGCCATCCCAGGTCCAGTTTCCACCTTCGTGGCTAAGAATATCCGTAAGACAAGGGAAAAGGACAGTGCGAATGCCAAGTGCCTCGTGTTGGCCTCACTTGATGGTGTATACCCGAGGCAGCACGAGAAGATGGACTTAGTTTCCTGTAAGTCCATGTAACGCACCCCACGAACTTGCGGGGAGGTGGAATATATGAAAAACGGTTATCAAAGCTTCGTACAACGGACTTGAGCGCATGAATCGTATCTAAACCGTTACTAGCAAACTACGAGAGGTTTAACTACTCGGATTCGAAGTTATACCTCACGTTACTTGTCCTTCGGGTCTTCATCGCTGTCCTCCACTCCTCGTAGGCTCCTTGGAACATCGGCACCTCAACGGTCTCCTCGAGTCATAGACGATCCACCCGAGAGCTCTTACGCCAAGCTTGATCTCTAACTTGAGATAACTAGGTTGCTCAAAGTGCTAATCTAAGCTACCTAAGGGATATAGAGTGAGATTATAGATGTATTAGTCTAGCTAACCCTTGATCTCATAACATGAGAGGTTAGGGTTAGGGTTTCAAGAATGAGAGAGCTTGAGGAGAGAGAAGGTGATGATAAGAATACTTTTGGATGAATGAAGTCATTTGTGTATATATGAAACATATGATAATATTACGTAAATAACAAATAATGAATTATCACCATGTTTCATTAATACACTAAGTGATTCATCACATGAGTCATATAAAACATTAAATGAATCATTAACTCAATGTATGAATCACTACATGACTCATTAATCCAATTAATGCATATGCCACCTTAACCCCCAAGTCACCATGCTTCTAGAAGCTTCCCGGAAAATTACGAGAACGCCCCTCCAATCCGTGAAAACACGGAAAAACTTTAGACTGTATAAACCCAATAACCCGATACTAGAATCTGGCTTAAACCAAAGCCGACTAGTAAAAACTGTCCGAATATCGTACGTGCGTTTAAACACGTATGCGTCCAAACCCTTGTCGTAAAACAATACGACCTCTATATCGTTTCGCCTGGAGCAGGGAAACTCTCTGTGTGGGACTCTGAAGACTCGACACCACGCTGGCAGTGGGTTTAACCATAGACCGCAAGCGGCACTAGCTGTACGTAACGGTCCCCAGGTAGATGTCGATAAGAAAGCCGATGAGGAAACCCATCCGAACTCCTACTGAGCCTGATGTGACAATCTCCGTACAGTCCGGTCTATTCGTCTAAGACTATCGCATATCTAGCCTAGGGGGTGGCAAGCGTCAGTCCCCAAATAGCGGTATAAGTCGTGTCGGAGCGTAGCCCATTACACCCTGAGAAACTACTGGAACCTACCAGTAAATCTCGCTTGCCCTGGCCAGGGACTTTGCGTAATGGCTCTCTGACACAGCACGATATCAACTCCCAATACCGGGAGAGACGAATTCTGTCTAGCCGCCACTGCCTCCAAGTGCTCGGGATTGCACCCAACTGCTACCTGTTTGCACGACTCCTTTGAGCCGTGGTAGGGTAGCAATCTAAGAACAGTGGGACACACTTGAGGAGAGTAGTAGCAGTGTCAAGTCTAGGGACTATGCTGTACTCATGTCACCTGGGAATTGTTAACTGACGATGGGTATAATACCACCCAACAGTTCCCTTGCGAGTCCTGTCCGGTGTACCCGTAACCTAACGAGCACCTGTATACTATCTCCAGTACGACGTACTGATGGCTGTGGGACAGACCATCTCCCCAACTGGGATGAGAAGCGTACACACTAGTCTACTCTAGAGTATCGATGCCCTGTCTCGATAATCCTATGACTAGGGACAAGTATAGGATGTTGCTTATAGACTACCCAGTCCCCACTAGTGTGACTGCCATTACAACGCTGGTAATCAAGCAAAGATCCTATGGGCTCTACTAATATGTATAAGTGATACGTTACAAGAAACATATGCACATATTAAAGTAGACACAAACCAAGTAGCATACTACCATTTTTAGCAAGACTGTATATACAACTGTGAATATCCCAAGCTTCCATTAAGTAATATACATACAATTATGATACAATAATGGCCCCTAGGGCATATACACTAACAATCTCCCACTTGCACTAGGGCCATGAGCTGGCATATCGTAGACCTATCATCTCGAATAGCCTCTCGAACTGCGTCTGAGGAATGGCCTTTGTGAATGGATCAGCAATGTTATTCTCCATCTCTACTCTTTTCACCTCGATCTCCCGGCGATCTACGATCTCCCTGATCAGGTGATACCGCCTTAAGATGTGTCTGGATTTCTGATGGGACCTGGGTTCCTTCGCTAAAGCTATAGCGCCGTTGTTGTCATAATACAGAGGTATTGGATCAACACTGGTAGGAACCACCTGAAGTTCTCTGAGGAACTTCTTCATCCAGACAGCTTCTTTTGTGGCATCGCAAGAAGCTATGTAATCCGCTTCCATCGTTGAGTCAGCAACGGTCTCCTGCTTGGAGCTCTTCCAACAGACCGCCCCACCATTGAGAGTAAAGACATAACCCGACATGGATTTGGAGTTATCCTTGTCACTCTGGAAGCCGGAGTCGGCAAAGGCCTCCATCTGGAGGTCTTTTCCGCCATACACCAAGAACATCTCCTTAGTCCTTCTCAGGTACTTGAGAATGTTCTTTACTGCTATCCAGTGCTTCTCCCCTGGGTTTGCCTGATACCGGCTTACAATGCTTAATGCGTATGCTACATCTGGTCTGGTACATAACATCGCATACATTATAGAGCCTACCGCAGAAGCGTAGGGTATAATCGACATGCGATCCCTTTCCAAATCGGTCTTGGGAGACATCTCTTTGGAGAGGGTGATTCCGTGACAAGCCGGTAGGTTCCCGCGCTTAGAATCATCTATACTGAATCTCTTCACTATGGTGTCTATATACCTGGACTGTGAAAGTCCCAATATCCTTTTTGATCCATCACGATAGATCCGGATCCCCAGAATGTAGGTGGCATCACCCAGGTCTTTCATGGAGAATTTCTGTGATAAGAATCTTTTGACTGACTGTAACATAGGAATATCATTTCCTATTAGGAGAATGTCATCCACGTACAAGACGAGGAATACTACAGCTCTCCCTACAATCTTACTGTATATGCATGGTTCATCTGGATTTTTGATAAAGTCAAATTCTTTGACAGCATCATCAAAACAGATGTTCCAACTCCGCGATGCCTGCTTTAGTCCATAAATGGACTTAAGCAACTTGCATACTTTACCGCTGCCCCCACTCTGAATGAATCCCTCTAGCTGATCCATATAGACACTCTCTTCCAAATTTCCATTTAGAAAGGCCGTCTTTACGTCCATCTGCCAGATCCCATAATCGTGGAAGGCAGCAATAGCAAGAAGGACCCGAATGGATTTGAGCATATCCACTGGAGAAAAGGTTTCGTCATAGTCCAAACCAGGTCTTTGATGGAAACCCTTTGCAACAAGTCTAGCCTTATAGGTTTCAACCTGTCTATCTACACCAATCTTCTTTTTGAAGATCCATTTGCATCCTACGGGTTTTACCCCATTTGGAGAAATGTCCAAAGTCCATACTTTGTTAGTGTACATGGACTCCATTTCGGTCCGCATTGCATCCAGCCCTTTTACTGAGTCACCGCTCTGAATGGCTTGCTGGAAGCTAGTAGGCTCATCATAGTCAATAGTGCAATCCTCTCTATCCCCGTCTATGAGAAAACCGTAGTATCTCTCGGGCGGATGAGATTGCCTACTACTCCTGCGGAGTATCGTCGTTATGTCCTGTTCTTCTGAAATCTCTGGTTCTACCAAACTTTCAGTAGTAGTTTGTGGTTCTGGAATTTTTTCCAGTTCTATTTCGCTCCCATTCTTCTGATTTTCAAAAAATTCAGCTTCTAAGAAATGGGCATGACGAGAAACAAAAACCTTTTATTCCTCTGCGTAATAGAAATAATATCCCTTGGAGTGCTTTGGATATCCCACAAACTTACACTGCACTGAGCGTGACTCGAGCTTGTCCGCATGCTGCCTTTTGACAAAAGCTGGATATCCCCATGTCTTAAAATGTTTTAGACAGGGTTTCTTCCCACTCCACATCTGATATGGTGTGGTAGGCACAGTTTTGGTAGGAACCTGGTTCAAAAGATCTGCAGCTGATTCTAGTGCAAATCCCCAGAATGATCGCGATAACTCATCCTTACTCATCATGGAACGAACCATATCCAATAGGGTTCGATTCCTCCTTTCTGATACACCGTTGTGTTGTGGTGTGTATGGAGGAGTAAGCTGAGAGAGAATTCCTTTCTCTTTTAAGTAACCCAGGAACTCGGTGTTTCCTGATTTAAAATCAGGAAAGCTTATGGAAAAGGCTTCAGAAAAGGGTCACGTGCTTACACGTGACCAGCAGTCATGTGTTGGCACGTGACATCTAAAAGCATCGGCAAGGCAAATTCAGCTTCCCGACTACATCAAAGAAAAGGGCTTCAGAAAGGGTCACGTGCTCCCACGTGACCTGGGTCACGTGTTGGCACGTGACAATTAAAAGCGGCTTCAAAGGCAAACCGGTTCCCTGATCAAATCAAGGAAAAGGCTTCAGAAGAGGTCACATGCTTCCACGTGACCAGGGTCACGTGTTGGCACGTGATAATCAAAAGCAGTAGATTTTTTCTCCGGTTAAATCAAGAAAAAGGCTCCAGACGAGGGTCACGTGCTCACACGTGACCAGGGGTCACGTGGTGGCACGTGACAGCTAAGCAGCGACCAGAAAGCAGAGCGCAAAAAGAAAGAAGAGGGCTCGTTCCAAGGGGGTCACGTGCCCACACGTGACCAAGGGTCACGTGGCCACACGTGACCGACTTCAAAGCCTATCTGTTAACAGAATTAAATTCAGAGAAAAGACCTATCAAATCTTTCCAAAAGCAACCGATTGAATTAAAGATTTAAAGGTGATTAAATATCATCTATCTATGGGAAAGTCTCGAATTTGGAAAGATTTCCCTGTAAAATCTAACCAAAATAACAAAGGAGAATCTCTGGATTTAAAATCCAATGGTGAATAAAATTCACCTAATAATCCAAAGGTCCAAAACGAATGATGGATACAAATCAAATCTCTCAATGAAAGATTCATCAAAAAACTAATTGACTCGGCTGCTTCTCCTATAAATAGGAGCCAAGAGACACACAAGAAAAATATACAGATAGGCAGAGGGAAGAAAAAAGAGAGAGCCTTGATACTTTTGAGGAATTTGGATCTTCTGCAAAAGAAAACCCTAGGTAAGAAAGGGAAGGTTTTTTAATTCTCAACAGAGTTTAACTCTGATATAAAACAGAAGAACATAGTTCTCTCTTTGGCGGAGGATCTGTAAAGTGCACATCTCCCCTTGAGTTGAGAATTTAATTCTCAATGGGTTGAGATCCTGCCATGCAGATCCAAAGCATAGAGAGGGAATGGAAACACGAGAATTTAATTCTCACAGAACTATAGGAATTTAATTCCTTTAAAATAAAATTAGGGTTTGACCCTGTGTTATGGGAATTTAATTCCTTCAGAATGAAAAGAATCAGGGTTTAACCCTAGTTAAGAACTTAGTTCTGTTAAAACAACAGGAATTTAATTCCCTTAATCTCATTCCCCAGAATAATTCTTTAACAGAGAGTGGGAGTTTAATTCCCCAAAGCTTTTATTAGGGTTTAACCCTATTCAGTTCTTCACATATATGAGAAATTTAATTCCTACAGGAAATTCAGAGTTCAACTCTTCAAAAGGAAGTAGGAATTTAATTCCTCTGAAATTATTGTCAGGGTTCAACCCTACGAGGAATTTAATTCCTGAAAGGGATTAACAGATCTTCTAAACAACTACAGAAAAGCAGGGTCACGTGTCACCACGTGACCCCCCAAAAGATCTACAGAAAGCCCCTTTGAGGCAGTGACCCACGTGACCCTTGGCAGAGGCTTTAACATGCTCCATTCAAACACCCGTTACCTGATGACACGTGATGCTCCAAAAGATGCGATCTTCTCAGCAGAACAAACGAAGGGAGGGCGCCCTCACGTGCTACCACGTGACCCCTCTTGCCTCAGCGTCTAACGCTAAATTGGAACCCCTGAATCCAGTGTTAAAACATTGTTTGGCCTTAGTGTTCAACACTAAGCAAAGAACTTTATTTGCAGTGTTCAACACTGATTACCTTAGTGTTCAACACTAATTCAGGATTTCTGTTGCCAGTGTTTAACACTGGTCTGTTATAGTGTTTAACACTAATTTGAAGGCCTTGTCGCTGGTGTTTGACACCAACTATCTTTTAGTGTTAAACACTGACTTATCAATTTCATTCCCAGTGTTCAACACTGATTGGTCTTTAGTGTTTAACACTAGGCATTGGCCCAATTGGCTAAATGGCCAGAGGCAAAGCCTCTCCTTCAAGGGACCAACAGGTGGGCCGATGTCCCAGACAAGATTGGACTTAGCCCAAGCTGGCCATAAGTCCTCAATTCGTAATTAACTGGGCTAATGGGCTCATAACATAATTAATTGGTCTTGATCCCAAATTGGGCCAAAGACTATTTAATCCACTCCGGTTCCAGGGTACATCTCTTCACTCCTTTGATACTTGGCGTTGTAATCCCTCAACGTCTTCAAAGAGGTGACGGGTCCCGATGACCACGCATTGATACGGACTGTGGGGTCCTTAAACCCATGGACTACGACGTCCTTAACCTTGACCGAGATGTCTTAAAACTAACAATGGACTGTGGGGTCCTTAAACCCATGGACTACGACGTCCTTAACCTTGACCGAGATGTCTTAAAACTAACAATGGACTGTGGGGTCCTTAAACCCATGGACTACGACGTCCTTAACCTTGACCGAGATGTCTTAAAACTAACATTGGACCGCAATGTCCTTAAACTACCCATGGACCGCAATGTCCTTAAAGTAGCGATGGACCACTATGTCCCTAAACTGGAACAATAGAGCCCAAACGCTCTTTTGTCGGATCTAAACGATCCCGTTTAAGTCGATCTTAGCCTCAAATATGGCTAACGTATCCTTAAACCTTCAAACAGACTGGACTATGAATCCCTCCGATCAACTTTGGTTCAAGGGTACATCTCGGAACTCCTTTGACACCTGTCGTTGTAATCCTTCAACGCCGTCAGAGAGGTGATGGGTCCCGACGGCCATACATTAAATGGACCGCTATGTCCCTAAACTGGAACAATGGAGCCCAAATGCTCTTTTGTCGGATCTAAACGATCCCGTTAAGTTGATCTTAGTCTCAGGTTAGACTAACGTATCCTTAACAAACGTTTGAGTTGATCTTGGCCTCAAATATGGCTAACGTATCCTCAAACCAAACCCCCAAACCCAAATCTAAGATAATACGGATTTGGACTAGTCCACGCCCTACGGGCGACGACATAACTCGGTCTCCGTAAACAATCCACGGGCAACAAAACATAAAATAAACACACACGACACGAAGTGACCACTGGAGAAGGAGAAAGTTGTTACCGCGACGCGGTAGCGTAATTAACTGCAAGGGCTTGCGCCTGCGGGGAAGAGCGTCCCCACAATACAAAAAACCCCTCAAGCGAGGGGGAATCTGACGAATTCTGCTACATCGGACGCATCCGTTCAAACCTTCGATAGATGGTGCCATAAATCAACTTGGCATCTTCAGAGAGGTGGACGGATAGCACCAATTAGCATCTTCCCCGAATCTCAGGCGAGACAGCCCATGTCTCGGCCGCCATTCGGAGGGGAACAGATTCTGGCACGCCCGGTGGGACCTTTTCCTCTTTCCACTCCACACTTCGTGTGTCGTGATTCGCGAACCAATCGCGGTTCGCTAATGGTTGCCCTTGGGTTTCAAGATACTAAGAATTGGCGTCTTTCTTATTGCAGAAAGCAAAGAATCGATGGCTTCTACTTCTGCGAAATGCTCCAACTGCTCGGACTGCAATTGCGACCAACGCTCTGCCTCGCCAGGAGGTATAGCCTACGGACCCCAAGATGCTTCGTTATTCACAATACCGGTGGACCAGGTGACTCAGGCCACTACCGGATTGTTCTTTGGGACTATGCTCCCACCGACAAGCTTCACATCGCCGGTGCTGACAAAGGAAGCTCCCAAGAAGTCGGTCTTTGATCGTCTTACCCCTGTCGCGGCTCCTCTTAACGGGTCGCCCAACATCAGCGCCTCGGTCTTTTCTAGATTGGGCCAGAAATCCTGTGGACCCATCATGGGGCCTACAATCCCAGAGAAGGCTGCTTCTAAGAAAGTGACCGGTCCTGCTCCCGAAATCGCCAAGGCGGCTTCCCCGGCCAAAAAGTTGGTCCTTACAAGATTGACGGGCCCAGCTCCCACTCCTGCTACCCAAAGGACATCGGTCTTTGACAGGCTAACACTAGCAGCGACCCCCCACCTACACAGGGGGCAAGACGAAGCCATTCTCACCGCTGAACCAACGTCGTCCGCTCGACACGCTCGACGTCGCCATTGGCGCCGAGTAAGGAAGGCTGGGGGCAACTCCCCCTCTGGGCTAACTCCATCAGCCCTGATGGCAGAAGTTAATGCTGTTGTTCCAACTGGGAACAGCTTCGAGATGCTAAATAAGGTGCGAAGGAATTCTCCTACTGCGGTGCTAAAGAGGTCTCCTCCCCCACTAAAAAAGGTTGTGGAAATAAAGTCAGAACTGTCCCGATCCCCCCAACGGCTGTCTTCCAAAATCTACAAGGTTTGGCGGCAGGCCCGAGACTCGATGATCGATCCAAACTTCTCCCGCCAGCACAAGAAGCTGAAAATCCAACCGGAAGCCAGTCACCAGGTTAAACCACGAAAGGCTGTCTGAGTGCCCACCTCAACGGCACCCTCAACCTCCACTGCTCATAAAAGGAGGAAGCCAGAGAAGATCCCCCAGCCTGCAACGACAGCTAAAAGCACTGAGCCCAGACGCCCTAATTCTGGGGGCATGATGGTCCACACCGTATACATGGCGTCAGGAAAAGAAGACAGCCGTGCATTTACAGGTCATAGACCGCTTACACGGTCGGTGACCAAAGCTCAGGAGAAACAGCAAAAGCTCCAGGAAATGATGAATGCTATGGCCGCACTTATCGGGCCAAAAGAAAACCCAGAAACGTCCTCAGACGAACGCCAGGAGGAAGAAACCGACGCCGAATTCCTTCGCCGGATACTGGAGAAGAAGGACAAAGAGGCTGCTGAACAAGCAGCCAACATACAGCGTATGGGCCTTCTCTTCCAAGATATGATAGGAATGATGATCCAGCAGGACCCACCTGCCGAGGATCCCCCAATCGTTCTTGAAGACGACCGAGGAGAAACGTCAAATCCACCACCGGCCCTCTTAACGGCCAAAGAGGAGGCAATCTCTAAGGCTGATTTGGTCGACTATATAGCCCAGCAAATCCGGGTTCATCATGCGACTGAGGCAGCTGGTCAAGTCGTAAAGATGGGCCGGCCGTATCCAAACTGGTACGACCAAATCAAATACCCGCCGGGTTATACAATACCAAAATTCCACGTGTATAAGGGGACCGGCAATCCCCATCAACATGTTGCCCTGTTCAGGGCCCTTTGCGGTAACACCGGCGGTGATGATAAACTGTTGCTTCGCCAGTTCGTGGGCAGCTTATCAGAAACAGCGTTCGAATGGTATTCGAAACTCCCGAACGATTCTATCAAGACGTTCGCTGAAATGGAGCTTCTATTCACTCTGCGATTCGCAAGCGCCAGCGAACGCACTCCAATAACGGCACTGATTAACGCCAGGGTAAAACCAGGCGAAACCTGGGTCCAGTATGCTATACGCTGGCGGAATTTGTGGTCGAGTTGCGAGAAACGCATTGAGGAAGCACCCGCAGTGGGCATGTTCGTGGGAACCCTAGACCCTCACGCAACTATCTCCCAGTTTATGATGTTCTTTAAGCCAACCACATTCCAGGATTTAATCGACAAGTTGGCTCAGATGGACCAGATGGGTCATAGACCACCTCCCCCGAAGTCGGAACCTCGGAATGACAAGGGTAAAGGAAGGGCAACCTTCGTCGCGAATGCCCAGCAGCAACCTAACGCCCCGAAGCCGGCAGATCAATTGGAAGAAAGATGCCGGTATTATAATGAGAAGATGAAGCGTCCCTACTCGTTCCCACGAGACAAGACGAAACGGTTATTCGAGCTGGCAGTACGCAACAGACTTATAAACCTACCAAATCCAAGGCGACCGCCGCAACCCACTGAGGTGAATAACCCTAACTATTGCCCTTACCATTAAACGGTAAGTCATCCGATTGAGGATTGCTTCGTCTTCAAAGGATGGATTGAAGATCAATACCTCCAGGGGAAGTTTGCACTGTCCGAAAAGTGGAAGGTGAACCCACCACAGCCGCATATTCCTAAGAAAGCAGATACACCGGGGGCAACCTGTTCCTTTATTGAAGAAGCTCCATGGGAGGTCGTGCTATCAACTAAAACCAAAAGAATGCTGAGAGACCTTCATGCGTGCCCTGCAATCGAATGGAAGGACTCTCTTGAACCTCAAATTATCGAAGGGATGTTGAAGCCCCGCCCAACTATGAAGACTCGTTATAATGGCCCAAATACTCATGCCCAACCGTCAAAATCTTCGAAGAAAAAGAAGAAGAAATCCAAGAAGCCCGTGAAGCCTGGAGACGAGTACACGAACTTGCAGAAGCAAATCGAAGCGCTGGAAGAGTACAATCAAAAGGCGCGAACTCCTGTCACGCTGTAAGAGTTCCTCAACCACATCTTTCAAGAGGGAGATGATAGAGAGAGTTCGTCGGATGAATCCGAGGGATATGTGGCGAGTTGTAACGTAATCTCCCACTCGTTTACCGACAATGAAAAAACTCCTGGCACTAAGAAGCTGGGTCAGAGCCTGAACCAGAGCATGCGTGGCCAACAGATGAAATGATCAACACCTTTCTAGACGAGATTCGTCTAAAGAGTAAAGCGGATCAGGAGCATGAGATGGCCGCATCGGAAGGAGCCAAATGCAGACGACTGAACGAAAGAGTTGAAGTACTCCCGCCAGATCGAAAAGTATCCGAGGCAGACAAGAAGATATTCAAGACGAGAAAAAGGTTTGCCAAAGCCATGTCAATGGGAATGAAGCTACCACCCTCGGAAGAAAACACGCTCAATGGGTGGAGAGGAACCTTGATTATTGCGCATATCATCAGAAAATTTCACACCCCACGGAGGAGTGAGACGCCTTTAATATATGGTGGCAAGGATATGTTGCTCATCGGCAACATTTTAAGCGCATGAAATGCAAGACTCGTCGGGAACGAAGGAGTACTGCCGACGGGCACAACAGAACTATTGGCAGCTGCTACATGGTTAACGCCGGGGGGTCACAAGTTCTCACCTTTGGCAGCGACTCTGATGAAGAAATAGCTCTAGGCCCTCTCTTTAAAGTATCCATTTTAGGGAAAGAGGAGAAATCGGAGGCCTGCGAGAACATTCAGCTGCGCAATTGCACACTCCCAGAAAAGAATCTTGGGCCCACGAGTAGAAAAGATAAGGGAAAGAAAAAGGACACCGAGGATATCACTTTAGATGACCAAGTCATGAAAGAGCTGGCTGCCAAAGACCCTCCCAGGAAGGGTAAGGTGGACTACAATATCCTAGCGCACCTAAGGAAGCTACCTTTTCAGCTTAGCATTCTCGATGCCCTCCTATTATCAAAAGAAGCGCGAGACTCACTAATTAAGGCGTTACAAGAACCTGAGCAATTCCAAGCCTTCCTCGCCACTGAAAGGATGAAGGATGAACTGGAGGAAGTGCATACGGCCGACATCACTTTCGGTGACGAAGACCTCCTTCTCGGGACGTGCGACCACAACCGTCCCCTATATGTCTCTGGATACTGCCATGAAATCAAGATAGGCAAGATCCTAGTGGATAATGGATCCTCCGTCAATCTCCTTAATGTTCGGGTGTTGAAGGAAATCTGCATGAGTGTGCAACACCTCGCTTGTGACAAAATTACTATCTTCGGTTTCGATTCACAATCATCACGGACTCTCGGATCCGTGATACTAACATTACGCTTTGGACTCCTCGTCACAGACATCAAATTCCATGTCATTGACGCCAAGACCTGCTACAACGCCTTGCTCGGTCGTCCTTGGCTACACGAGTACAACATCATCCCTTCTACACAACATCAGTGTATGAAGTACTTTTAAGGATGGTTTCGAGAATACCGTAACAGGTGAGTTGAACCCATTTTCCGTGAACGAAGTCCGCAAATACGAAGATGCGAAGTACTTTTTGCCAGATTTCGAGGATACAGAAAGGTGTCGCAACCCGGAGAACAAAGCCACCGCCACCATCCCTGTTTTCGGGAGCGATACCGAAGAAGAAGAAGAGATAGTTTATGTCGGGCCATCTCAACGCAACAACCCGGGGACGTCCGCCCCCATGTTGGTCTTCGGAAGTGACTCGGAAGATGAGGTTAATGCCGTGTTCTCCAATCGGCCGTCAATACAAGCACCCCCTAGTGATGATCAGAGTTTGCAAATCACCATGGTTCCGCGAGAACACTACAAGGATCTCGACACACTTCAAGCTCATAATGTGCAGGACCTGCAAACATTTTACGTCCTTCCCAGGCAAAGGGGTGAGAAGTTAATCCTATTCTACCGATCCTCAGAGTCGAAAATAGAGAAAGAGATCTGGCATGGCACGGATGTTACACTCGACAGGCTCCAACCTATCCGTTTGCCCGGATACTACACAAATGGACTAAAGAGGCTATTGAAGCGCCAAGGAGTACCCTTAAAACAGACTGTTCGACAAGCTCGGTTCTACAACAGGATTTGGGATGTCCCTGGGACTCAACGCAAATTGCCCAACGGGAAAATAGAAACACTTGGGCTTGGATACGCGAGAACCGGAAAACGGGAACGGGCCCACTGTAACTACGCCATATATACTTTTGATGAAGAAGAGGACGCCCCGTCAGGAAATGTCAACCCCTCATCAAAACTAGATCCCGCAATTGAAATGCCGAGTCCGTCGTTTGAAGAACGAATGGACAAGCCTATCAGGAAAGTGGGTCAAAAAGCTCGGGAAGACCACAACCGCGAGATGGCCATCTACGAGAAGGCCAGGACGCAACGTCTATTTCAACAGGCTGCAAAAGACAAAGATGCTCATCCTTGTCAACCCGTTGTACGAAAGGCCCGACGCAGAGACGGAAATAAATCAAGAAGCGGAAAGAGGAGCCGACAACAACGACGCAGGATTAGAGAGTTAAATGATCGGGTATTGCGCGGCTCGGATTTGTCCCTCATGAAGAAGATGAGTCGAGCGTACTCCTTCCCCCGAGACAAGACGGAGAAGTTACTCGAGCTCGCTATAAAACATCAAATGATCGTGCTTCCAGAGTCTAAGCACCCTGAGCAAGCTAACAGGGCTTCTCATCTGAGCTATTGCTCTTATCACCAAGCCATAGGACATCCTACCGAAGACTGCTTCACCTTCAAGAACTGGGTCGAGGACCAGTACCAACAGGGCGGATTCGCTTTATCCGACGGCTGGAGGGTAACGCCGCCACAAAAGCACGAACCCAAAGCCGCAAAAGCAGAACCAGATCCACCTCAGTCCTGGAAGCGGATTCGCACCTGTTATACGATTACGATATTAAAAGAAGAGCCCGAGAACATAGATGACCTTCCCTAGTGCTTTGAGAACAGCGATGATGAGGTGGTCTCAGAATTTCCGCCAGCTCCAAAAGAACTGGAAGACGGCATACATACTACTGCAGATAACCTCAAGAAGATTAAGTTGGGATCGGCAGATGACCCGCGACCGACATTTGTCAGCGAGCTGCTATCTGAAGAAAGGGTGACTGCGTTAAAGAACGTGCTTCTACGGCATAAAGACTGCTTCGCGTGGAACTACTCCGAGATGCCAGGATTAGATTCGGAGATTGCTATGCATAAATTAGCAATATCCCCAGATATCAAGCCAGTCAAGCAGGCGCCAAGAAGGATGCGACTCGAGCTTGAAATGAGCATCAACGCCGAAGTCAAGAAGCTGATCGATTCTGTATTTATCCAAGAAGTCCAGTATCCCGACTGGATCGCCAATATCGTCCCGGTAATGAAGAAGAATGGGACGGTACGCATATGCGTGGATTTCAGGGATCTCAATAAAGCCTGTCCAAAGGACGATTTCCCCGTACCATTAACCGAGCTAATGATAGATAACACGTCCACTCACGAGGTTTTCTCCTTTATGGACGGTTCATCAGGATACAATCAGATAAAGATGCATCCCGAAGACCAGAAGCATACCGCTTTCCAGACCCCTTTGGGTATATTCAGCTATAGGGTTATGCCCTTTGGTCTAAAGAACGCCGGCGCTACCTATCAAAGGGCCATGACAAAAATCTTCGACGACCTCATACATGACATCGTCGAGTGCTATATCGATGACCTTGTAGTAAAGAGCATGTCATACGAAGAGCATTTAAAGCATCTAGAGACTGTATTTCGACGCCTTCGGCAATATAATTTGAAGATGAATCCCCTCAAATGCGCGTTTGGAGTCTCCTCGGGTAAATTCCTGGGATTCATCATCCGACATCGAGGTATCGAAATAGATCCATCTATGATCAAGGCGATCATGGAAATGCCTCCGCCAAGAACCCTCAAACAGTTGCGGTCTCTCCAAGGGAAGCTCGCATACATCCGGCGTTTTATCGCCAATCTTTCAGGCAAATGTCGTCCTTACAGTCACCTGATGAAGAAGGGAACTCCATTCATTTGGCATCACAAATACCAAGGTGCACTAGACGAGATCAAGCAGTACCTGCAGAACCCTCCGGTGTTGGCTGCGCCGGTCAAGGGAAAACCCCTCATTCTTTATACAACCGTCCTCGAAGGTTCCTTAGGGGCATTATGGGCACAAGAGAACGATCAAGGGAAAGAGAGAGCACTCTACTACTTAAGTCGAGTTCTACTGGGGGCAGAAACCAACTACTCTCCCATTGAAAAACATTGCTTGGCGTTAATCTTCGCGATAACAAAGCTCAGGCACTATGCATTGGCACACGAAGTCCGTCTCATCTCGAAGGTAGACCCTCTTAAATATTTGATGTCAAAGGCTATATTGACGGGTCGACTCGCTAAATGGGCTCTACTCCTGATGGAGTTCTCAATAACGTATCGACCTCTTAAGGCAGTGAAAGGCCAGGCCATTGCCGACTTCCTCGCTGAGCATCCAGTACCTGCCGGTTCTCCTCTGAACTGCGATTTGCCGGACGAACATGCATTCGACGCGATCGGCGGCGGTGATACACGATGGGAACTCTATTTGGACGGGGCATCTTCCATGAAGAAGCGCAAACAATGTACCCCCATAATCAAATCGGGAGTAGGCCTCATCTTCGTAACCCCACAAGGAGGGATAATGCGCTTTGCTTTCTCCTTAACGGAATCGAGGACGAACAATGAAGCCGAATACGAAGCTTTGATAGCGGGCCTCGAGATGGCCATTAACATGGGAATTGAAGACCTCTCCATATACGGTGATTCTCAACTGGTCGTTAGTCAAGTAAATGGTGACTACCAAACGTGCAAACCGGAGCTGGTGAAGTACGGCGAAAAGGTGCAACAACTATTGACCCAAATTCCCTCCTACACTTTGGAAAGTATACCACGTGCGGAAAATAGCAAAGCAGATGCACAAGCTAAGCTCGCTAAAGAACTGGCTAACGAGAACCTCGATGACGTCAGAATCGTGGTACAAAGCCGTCGAGTGCTCGCCCCAGCAGAAATATCTCCGGAATTATACGAAGAAAAGGGGGCGACTGAGCAGACGACTCTACAAATAAAAGACCATGAGAAGGCCGAGGACTGGAGGGAAGTCTTCATAGACTACTTTAAGTCCCACCGAATGCCCGAAGAAGCGTCCTCAAGACATCAGCTCATGAAACGAGCTCTATTTTTCGCTTTTGTCAACGACACTCTATACAAGAGATCGTTTGATTCTCTGTGGCTGAGATGCTTAGGACCTGACGAAGCAGAAAGAGTCGTTCAGGAATTTCACGATGGACTCTGCGGTTCTCACCAAGCAGGCCCGAAAATGAAATTGAAGATCAAACAGATGGGTTATTATTGGCCCACGATGGTCCAAGACTGCCTTGAGTATGCGAAGCAATGCCACTCGTGCCAGATTCATGGAGACTTTATCCACCAACATCCGAATCCACTACACCCAACGGTGGCTAGCTGGCCATTCGAAATGTGGGGGACTGACATAGTCGGCCCCATCGAGCCAGCATCGTCCCGGGGACATCGTTTCATCCTGGCGACGACTGATTACTTCTCCAAATGGTCAGAAGCAGTACCGCTGAGGGAAGTGAAGACGGAGAATATCCTCCACTTCTTCAAGACGCACGTCATCTATCGGTTTGGAACCCCACGGCGGATTATCTCCGATAATGAGCCAGCCTACAGAAGCCATAAGATTAGCCGCTTCGCGCAGCAGCACAATATAGACTGGAGATATTCTTCAGTTTACAATCCACGAGCTAACGGTCTGGCCGAGGCCTTCAATAAGACCTTGACGAAGATCATAAAAAAGAAGGTGTGCCGAAATAAGAAAGACTGGCACGAGAGGCTGCAAGAGGCCCTTTGGGCCTATCGAACTACATTCAAGACGGCCACGAACACAACGCCGTACGCGTTGGTATTTGGGACGGAAGCAGTGCTCCCCCATCGAGGCTGCAAGTTACCCTCTCTACGAGTGGCAGTCCACTACGAGCTGACGGACGAAGAAAATGCCCACCTTCGGCTTGAGGAGCTCGATGCCCTCAATGAAACCCGGCTCATAGCACAACAAAATCTGGAAGCTTATAAAGCAAAGATGACGCGCTCATATGAAAGATTGACCCGACCGAGGACATTCCGCCAAGGCGAACTCGTGTTAGTAGTCAAAAGGCCTATGATCCCCAATCGCGCCAAGTGTGGAAAATTCGAGCCAAACTATGAAGGCCCGTACATCATAGATAAGGTCTACCAGGGTGGGGCCTATCTACTCATGGACATGCACGGTGAAAGGACTTTCAGGCCAATAAAGGGTCGCTTCCTAAAGAGATACTACGCTTAATGAGCCACGGCCTAGGTCAATGATAGATGACGACGACTATGTCCGCTCGCTATCTTCCTAAGCTCGAGCTTTATAAGCAGTAGCCGGCCTTCTCCATGTCGGACCGAAATGTCCTTAAACTAATAACGGACCGAAACGTCCTTAAACTATCGACGGACCGAAATGTCCTTAAACTAACGACGGACCGAAACGTCCTTAAACTATCGACGGACCGAGACGTCCTTAAACTAACGACGGACCGAAATGTCCTTAAACTAACGACGGACCGAAACATCCCGAAACTACTACCGCAGCATCCTTAGGCTGACGAGATGAATAAAAAAAGGAGAAAAAGAAAAATATATAAAAAAAAATGATTAAAAAACGGTATGTCCATAAGCAAAATGGGCACGGATAAAAACCCGAAAGGGCACCGTGAGTAAAAACAGCAGGGCTACCGGCGAGTATTCGTGAAAACCCGAAAGGGCGCAACCTTGTAAAAAAAAAGCGAAAAAGAATAAAAAAAAACGGTATGTCCATAAGCAGAAGGGGCGCGGATGAAAACCCGAAAGGGCTCCGTGAGTAAAAACAGCAGGACTACCGGCGAGTGTTTGTGAAAACCCGAAAGGGCGCAACCTCGTTGAAAGGCACGTACAGGGTGTTCTCGACCTTCTAAGGAGAAACCACCCGCGTGAGATCCTTACGACTCACAAAGGAGCAACACACTTAGGGACCCTTACGATTCCTAAGGAGAAAATACACTTGCGAGATCCTTACGACTCGTAAGGAGAATTCTCTTATGGGACCCTCACGGCTCATGAGATTTGAAAGTCTTAAGTTACAGAAACCTAAACCTGTTCTTAAGCAAATCCCCCCAACCTTCGATATTGCCCTACAAGAGACTCAATATTGACCCTTGTATACAATCCACGGGCACGAATAAACATTTCCCCAGCAAAGTCCCACCCGTGACTAGGGATATGTCCAACCCTTATAGGTCCTCTCGACCCATAAGGAGAAAGCCCTCTTGTAGGATCCTTACGACTTGCAGAGGAACATACACTTAGGAATCCTCACGATCCCTAGGGAGAAAATACACCTACAAGATCCTCAGGACTTGTGGGGAGAAATACTTTTGTGAGACCCTTACGGATCATGAAGTCAAAAGCCTTGATCGACAGAACCCTTAACCCTGTTTGCTAAGCCACCTTTGTTCAACATCGACAGAGGCAAATGATGATTCGCTCCTGGCAATATTCCAGTTGTAGCGGTGCTGATGCCGAAATCGGTGTCTAAAATCCAAGCTTGCGGCGAAAAAAAAGCTAGCAAGCCACACATGCCTAAAAAATAGCCGAAATGATGGGGCAACTTGCAATAAAAAGCAGCAAGTAAAAATGTATGCATGAAAAATAGCCGAAATGATGGGGCAACTCGCAATAAAAAAGCAGGTCGCTGAAAATAAATAGATAGCCGAAATGATTGGGCACCGCGAAAAATAGCCGAAATGATGGGGCAATCGCGACCTTCGCGATATAAAGCTGAAACGATAGAGCATCGCGGAAAAAGAAATAAAATAAAAAAATAAAATTTATACCCTACAGGTGATGTTCCATCACACCCTGTACACAATCCAAGGGTGTAAACAAAAAGGGAACATACCTCCCCCCCAGGTTTCACCAAAGAAAGAAGTTAAATCTCGACGAGCCACAAGCGACCTAGAGATCATCCCAACACTCGTGTCGTAACGACGGACACAACTTCAAGCTAAGCGGAACAGCGGCAACTCCCAGTTCCATGGCTCGGTGGTATACATATCGCCAACAGTCAAACCTCTATCCCGTGAAATGCGGATACAATCAGCAAAATTCCTGGTTACGTGGAACGCGGATAACGTCACTCTTTGACCCCATGGAAAACGTCCAGAGCGGAGCCTAGTCCTCGCCGAGCACGGCAGTGAACCCGTGTGAAGCATCTAGGGCAAAATTCCTGGTTACGTGGAACGTAGATAACGTCACTCTTTGACCTCGTGGAAAACGTCCAGAGCGGATCCCGGTCCTCGCAGAGCACGGCAGTGAACCCGTGTGAAGCATCCAGAGCGGAGCCTAGTCCTCGCCGAGCACGGCAGTGAACCCGTGTGAAGCATCTAGTGCAAAATCCCTGGTTACGTGGAACGCGGATAACGTCACTCTTTGACCCCGTGGAAAACGTCCAGAGCGGATCCTGGTCCTCGCAGAGCACGGCAGTGAACCCGTGTGAAGCATCCAGAGCGGAGCCTAGTCTTCGCCGAGCACGGCAGTGAACCCGTGTGAAGCATCTAGTGCAAAATTCCTGGTTACGTGGAACGCGGATAACGTCACTCTTTGACCCCGTGGAGAACGTCCAGAGCGGATCCTGGTCCTCGCAGAGCACGGCAGTGAACCCGTATGAAGCATCCAGAGCGGAGTCTAGTCCTCGCCGAGCACGGCAGTGAACCCGTGTGAAGCATCTAGTGTAAAATTCCTGGTTACGTGGAACGCGGATAACGTCATTCTTTGACCCCGTGGAAAACGTCCAGAGCGGATCCTGGTCCTCGCAGAGCACGGCAGTGAACCCGTGTGAAGCATCCAGAGCGGAGCCTAGTCGTCGCCGAGCACGACAGTGAACCCGTGTGAAGCATCTAGTGCAAAATTCCTGGTTACGTGGAACGCGGATAACGTCACTCTTTGACCCTATGGAAAACGCCCAGAGCGGAGCCTGGTCCTCGCCAAGCACTGCAGTGAACCCGTGTGAAGCATCCAGAGCAAATACCGGACTGTGGAGTCTTTAAAATCCACGGACTATGATGTCCTTAACCTCGACCGTGATGTCTTAAAACTAACGATCAACCACCCCGATTCCCTACGGATTATGCCTTGGTTTAAGGGTACATCTCTTCACTCCTTTGATACCTGGCGTTGTAATTCCTTAACGTCTTCAAAGAGGTGACGGGTCCCTGCAACCAAACATCGGACTGTGGAGTCCCTAAATCCACAGACTATGAGGTCCTTAACCTTGACCGTGATGTCTTAAAACTAACATTGGACTGTGGAGTCCCTAAATCCACGGACTATGAGGTCCTTAACCTTGACCGTGATGTCTTAAAACTAACATCGGACTATGGAGTCCTTAAATCCACAGACTATGAGGTCCTTAACCTTGACCGCGACGTCTTTAATCTACGATACTTGCAGCAGCCCCCTGGCCCCGTGAAACGCGGACAAGGGCGACCACATCCAGCACTTGCAGGCCCTCACGACCTGTAAGGAAGAAAACTCTCTTGTGAGATCTCTACGACTCTCAAGGGAAAACCCGCTTAAAGAATCTTCACGATTCTTAAGAAGGACTTACACCTATGGGATCCGCTCGACCAGTAGGGAGAAAAACTCGTTATGAGACCCTCATGGCTCATAAAGTGCAAAAGACTTAGGAAGCAGATCTTAACCCTGAATCCTGAGCCATCGCTGTCCTGCAAGGAGATCAAGATAGAATATCCGCAGAATACATTAGGGGACACACCATTAAAAAGAAAATGTATCTTTTATTCATAAACCAAAATGGATACAAAGTACAATTCATGAAAGAAACAAAAAAGAAAGATACCCTCATCCATGAGTATGTACAAAAAAGGAGAAAAGATACAAGTCCTCAAGCCGGCGGGCGGTGCAGTAATTTTACCAGCTCATCGTTCTGTTGCTGAGCCACGGCTTCATGATGCAAGATCTCCAAGCAAGCCGATCTTCGAGCTCTTTCTCGGTGGCTTTATGAGCCTCGACCCTTTCACGAGTGAACGCGGCAGCTTTGTCGAGAGCCACCACCTCTTTTATGGACTCCTGAAGCACCCGCCAGAGTTCGTATGCTTTGTTGGCTTTGGCTGTGAAGCTAGCCTGAAGCTCGCCCAGCGCCTTAGAAACCAGCTCCCTCTCCGAGAATTTACGGCCGAACCCCTTTTCTCGCACGACAATAGGTTCGCCACGCGTTGCCCTATCAGGCCATGTAGGCTCACTCTCGCGACCGCAACCTTGGAAACAAGACATTTACAAGACCGTATAAATGAGCTTCCGGTCGACAGGAATAATCGATCGAAAACGCGCTCACATCACCTGACGTGAAAGGCAACAAGAAAGATCTCCGACATATTTCAAGCATGCATTCGCAATCATATGAGTATTCAAAAAAAAATATAATAGCATTTGCAATCGCATGAACATTCATAATGCCTAAAAAGGTCTGATGCGCAGGAAAGTGATGATAGCATTTGCAATTAAAGAAAGTTCTCATGAGAAGAATACAACGTTTATTTATACAAGCGGAAACATACATACTAGTACCAAGCCTACATGGAAGTTCGGCACAAAACATAGAAAAGGAGGGACTAATTTAAAAATGTTCTACGCTAACGAGAAAAAGGTCACCAAACACGGGATCAACGGCACAGGGGTTAATGAAGCAGAGGACAAAATTCTCCATCTCTCTCTCTGCTTTCTCCAGCACATCAAAGCGACGGTTCTCACGAGGAGTCGCTCCCCATCGATTGGCGCCGTGTTCGTCCGCGAAAGCAGACATAATAGCTCGCCGGGCCTTTATCTGGCTCAGCAGATGAATTGAGCAATCCTTCAATGTCTGAGTAATCAGGCGTGCTTCATGAAAGCCCTCGAGCTTTTCTTCAGCCGCGTCAAGCATCGCCAAGGTCATCTCTGCCGGGTGAGGAGGGATGTTGGCAAGCACGGCCGAGAGAATCATCTGGAGCCAGAGGGAACCCATCGGGAGGGGGGACCCCCTACGAATTGAGAGCTCATACATTGCTGAGTCGCATTCGTCGTCGGTAAGAAGTGGATCCACCAACCGAGCAGCAAAGCGGGGGATTATCTCCTCGATAGGCACTTCCCATGGCTGTTGACGAGCGTGTGGACGGTTGCAGGCCATGGCACTCAGATACTCCTCAAATTAAATCATGTCAATATGGGAATAAATTTCTCTGTGAGGAGGAAATATGCTATGGCCTCAAGACTATAAAGGGGAGCATTAAATGCTGCGCGCGAGAGAAAATTGCATAAAGGAACCCTTCCAAGGCCCAAATAAGGGAAGACATTGGAAATCAGGAAAAGGAACGATTTCCAAGGCGCCTTCTCTACATCCAATGCCATGCACAGAAATGTGGCAAGAAAAATTGAATAGCCCCATAAAAGGCCCCTCACGTGTGGAGCACGTGAGCACCAAGCTTGGTGCGTACTAAGAAATGAAACAATGCCTTGCACGCTAAACACATCAACAAAAAAAATGAACGACAAAATTCCAAAAAAGGGGAGGGGGGCACGCAAACACAAAAGGACACGATAAGTTTATCATTCATGCTTAAAAAAAAAGGTTCATACAAAATGAAAAGAAAACGATTACAACGGCAAGACCTCAGGCGCGGGGCACGGATTGAGAAACTCAAGCTTGACCTTGTCCAAGATCCTCCAAGCATTTCGAACCGCCCGAGTATGTTTTCTCTCGCGATCGCAAGCGTCGGGGTCCTCGCGGATGTCCTCCACCCTCCGGTAGGCGGCAAGTATGGCCGACTGCTAAAACGCCTGGTGCAAAAGATCAATGAGGTTGTCACGCCTTCTCTTCGAGATCAGACTCATCAGATACACCGAATGTATCTTATCCTCGGCAACGTCCAATGCCCTGAGTGGCACACCGGCGCAGAAGAGAGGAAGCGCCTCCCAAATCGCCAGCACGATGAGCCTCAGATGAGAAGAGCGACGGGGGAGTAGCCGATGGTTGTACTCGTCAAAGCGGCTCATAATCTCAGCACACTGAGCGTTGGTGAACTCCTGATTCTGACTACGGCCCAGAGCACGAATATTCCCGTAGGAAATGATTTCGTTGAGATTATACAAATGAGCGTCCATGATACCTGAAATAAAAATCAGGACGATTTATTACAAACCCTCTTCTTCTTCGCTAATCATAGAATGACAAGGAAACCCCAAGAAGCCTCCGTGTGAAGAAACTGAGTTCTTCATTGGAATTAAATTCCTTATTAAGAAAAGGGAATTAAATTCCCAGAAAATTTTTTGGATGGAATTAAATTCCATGGAGTTAAAACGCCATCATCATCTCCCCAAAGATCATCTAAACCCTAAGAGATCTACAGTTCGAAGGTTAGGCGGTTTCATGTTCTTATGGAAAAACTTGAAGAAAAATGGGTTCCTTGTTAAAAAAGAGTAAAAACCCTTGTTTTGGATTTAAAATCCAAAGGAATGTGGAAGTTCGCTGTTTATCCAAGAACATTACCTAAAGAAAAAGGGTCACCTGAACAGAGTTAAACTCTGAAGATTTTTTCAAGACAGAGAACTAAGCTCTGGAAGCGAGAATTAAATTCTCAAGGGAAAAGTTCTTAGAAGAAGAAGATGAGCAAAGTGAAGGTTCTTCTGAAGAAACATGAGTATTTATAGGAGGTGATGGAAACGTTTCATCTCCCCAAATCCCTAAAGGAATCCAACGGTCACAAAAGGTGACAGCGTTGCACTCACGTGCGGACACGTGAGAACAACGCTGTGGGGGCATTTGTTTCCTGATTTAAAATCAGGAAAGCTTATGGAAAAGGCTTCAGAAAAGGGTCACGTGCTTACACGTGACCAGCAGTCACGTGTTGGCACGTGACATCTAAAAGCATCGGCAAGTCAAATTCAGCTTCCCGACTACATCAAAGAAAAGGGCTTCAGAAAGGGTCACGTGCTCCCACGTGACCTGGGTCACGTGTTGGCACGTGACAATTAAAAGCGGCTTCAAAGGAAAACCGGTTCCCTGATCAAATCAAGGAAAAGGCTTCAGAAGAGGTCACGTGCTCCCACGTGACCAGGGTCACGTGTTGGAACGTGATAATCAAAAGCAGCAGATTTGTTCTCCGGTTAAATCAAGAAAAAGGCTCTAGACGAGGGTCACGTTCTCACACGTGACCAGGGGTCACGTGGTGGCACGTGACAGCTAAGCAGCGACCAGAAAGCAGAGCGCAAAAAGAAAGAAGAGGGCTCGTTCCAAGGGGGTCACGTGCCCACACGTGACCAAGGGTCACGTGGCCACACGTGACCGACTTCAAAGCCTATCTGTTAACAGAATTAAATTCAGAGAAAAGACCTCTCAAATCTTTCCAAAAGCAACCGATTGAATTAAAGATTTAAAGGTGATTAAATATCATCTATCTATGGGAAAATCTCGAATTTGGAAATATTTCCGCGTAAAATCTAACCAAAATAACAAAGGAGAATCTCTGGATTTAAAATCCAATGGTGAATAAAATTCACCTAATAATCTAAAGGTCCAAAACGAATGATGGATACAAATCAAATCTCTCAATGAAAGATTCATCAAAAAACTAATTGACTCGGCTGCTTCTCCTATAAATAGGAGCCAAGAGACAAGCAAGAAAAATATAGAGATAGGCAGAGGGAAGAAAAGAGAGAGAGCCTTGATACTTTTGAGGAATTTGGATCTTCTGCAAAAGAAAATCTTAGGTAAGAAAGGGAAGGTTTTTTAATTCTCAACAGAGTTTAACTCTGATATAAAACAGAAGAACATAGTTCTCTCTTTGGCGGAGGATCTGTAAAGTGCACATCTCCCCTTGAGTTGAGAATTTAATTCTCAATGGGTTAAGATCCTGCCATGCAGATCCAAAGTATAGAGAGGGAATGGAAGCACGAGAATTTAATTCCCACAGAACTATAGGAATTTAATTCCTTTAAAATAAAATTAGGGTTTGACCCTGTGTTATGGGAATTTAATTCCTTCAGAATGAAAAGAATCAGGGTTAACCCTAGTTAAGAACTTAGTTCTGTTAAAACAACAGGAATTTAATTCCCTTAATCTCATTCCCCAGAATAATTCTTTAACAGAGAGTGGGAGTTTAATTCCCCAAAGCTTTTATTAGGGTTTAACCCTATTCAGTTCTTCACATATATGAGGAATTTAATTCCTACAGGAAATTCAGAGTTCAACTCTTCAAAAGGAAGTAGGAATTTAATTCCTCTGAAATTATTGTCAGGGTTCAACCCTACGAGGAATTGAATTCCTGAAAGGGATTAACAGATCTTCTAAACAACTACAGAAAAGCAGGGTCACGTGTCACCACGTGACCCCCCAAAAGATCTACAGAAAGCCCCTTTGAGGCAGTGCCTCACGTGACCCACGTGACCCTTGAAAGAGGCTTTAACATACTCTATTCAAACACCCGTTACGTGATGACACGTGATGCTCCAAAAGATGCAATCTTCTCAGCAGAACAAACGAAGGGAGGGCGCCCTCACGTGCTACCACGTGACCCCTCTTGCCTCAGCGTCTAACGCTAAATTGGAACCCCTGAATCCAGTGTTAAAACATTGTTTGGCCTTAGTGTTCAACACTAAGCAAAGAACTTTATTTGTAGTGTTCAACACTGATTACCTTAGTGTTCAACACTAATTCGGGATTTCTGTTGCCAGTGTTTAACACTGGTCTGTTTGAGTGTTTAACACTAATTTGAAGGCCTTGTCGCTGGTGTTTGACACCAACTATCTTTTAGTGTTAAACACTGACTTATCAATTTCATTCCCAGTGTTCAACACCGATTGGTCTTTAGTGTTTAACACTAGGCATTGGCCCAATTGGCTAAATGGCCAGAGGCAAACCGTCTCCTTCAAGGGACCAACAGGAGGGCCGATGTCCCAGACATGATTGGACTTAGCCTAAGCTGGCCATAAGTCCTCAATTCGTAATTAACTGGGCTAATGGGCTCATAACATAATTAATTGGTCTTGATCCCAAATTGGGCCAAAGACTATTTAATCCACTCCGGTTCCAGGGTACATCTCTTCACTCCTTTGATACTTGGAGTTGTAATCCCTCAACGTCTTCAAAGAGGTCACGGGTCCTGATGACCACGCATTGATACGGACTGTGGGGTCCTTAAACCCATGGACTACGACGTCCTTAACCTTGACCGAGATGTCTTAAAACTAACAATGGACTATGGGGTCCTTAAACCCATGGACTACGACGTCCTTAACCTTGACCGAGATGTCTTAAAACTAACAATGGACTGTGGGGTCCTTAAACCCATGGACTACGAAGTCCTTAACCTTGACCGAGATATCTTAAAACTAACAATGGACTGTGGGGTCCTTAAACCCATGGACTACGACGTCCTTAACCTTGACCGAGATGTCTTAAAACTAACATTGGACCGCAATGTCCTTAAACTACCCATGGACCGCAATGTCCTTAAACTAGCGATGGACCACTATGTCCCTAAACTGGAACAATAGAGCCCAAACGCTCTTTTGTCGGATCTAAACGATCCCGTTTAAGTCGATCTTAGCCTCAAATATGGCTAACGTATCCTTAAACCTTCAAACAGACTGGACTATGAATCCCTCCAATCAACTTTGGTTCAAGGGTACATCTCGGAACTCCTTTGACACCTGTTGTTGTAATCCTTCAACGCCGTCAGAGAGGTGACGGGTCCCAACGGCCATACATTAAATGGACCGCTATGTCCCTAAACTGGAACAATGGAGCCCAAATACTCTTTTGTCGGATCTAAACGATCCCGTTAAGTTGATCTTAGTCTCAGGTTAGACTAACGTATCCTTAACAAACGTTTGAGTTGATCTTGGCCTCAAATATGGCTAACGTATCCTCAAACCAAACCCCCAAACCCAAATCTAAGATAATACGGATTTGGACTAGTCCACGCCCTACGGGCGACGACATAACTCGGTCTCCGTCAACAATCCACGGGCAACAAAACATAAAATAAACACACACGACACGAAGTGACCATCTGGAGAAGGAGAAAGTTGTTACCGCGACGCGATAGCGTAATTAACTGCAGGGGCTTGCGCCTGCAGGGAAGAGCGTCCCCACAATAAAAAAAACCCCTCAAGCGAGGGGGAATCTGCGAAGTCTGCTACATCGGACGCATCCGTTCAAACCTTCGATACATGGTGCCATAAATCAACTTTGCATCTTCGGAGAGGTGGACGTATAGCACCAATTAGCATCTGCCCCGAATCTCAAGCGAGACAGCCCATGTCTCGGCCGCCATTCGGAGGGGAACACTCGGTACTTAAGTATTCACCACCTCGATCAGATCTCAGTGTCTTGATACTTTTGCCGGTTTGGTTTTCCACTTCATTCTTGTATTCTTGGAATTTCTCAAAGGCCTAGGATTTATGTTTTATTAAGAAGACATATCCATACCTAGAGAAATCATCCGTAAAAGTAATGAAGTAGGAATAACCTCCTCGCGCATGTGTAGACATTGGATCGCACACATCACTTTGTACGAGTCCTAAGAACTCGCTTGCTCTTACTCCGTGTCCAGTAAACGGAGTCTTTGTCATCTTTCCTATGAGACAAGATTCACAAGTAGCATAAGATTGATATTCGAACGGATTCAAATATCCTTCTTTATGTAACTTAGTCAACCTTCTCTCATTGATGTGACCTAGTCTAGAATGCCATAAGAAAGCCTGATTTAATTCCGGAGACTTTCTTTTAAGTGTGTTCTAGATACTGAAAATCTGAGTTTGATTTAATACGTATATTCCATTTTCTAATGTACCTGACCCAATCATAACTTGATTTAGGTGGATGTGGACCACATCGCTTATAAAAGTAAAATCATATCCTTCCTTAGAAAGTAAGGATACATATATGATATTACAAGTTGTACCAGGTACATAAAAACAGTTGCGCAGAATCAGTATCTGCCCAGTTGTCAGTCCAAGATGATATTCCCCTACGGATTCAGCGTCCATGCTCATTCCGTTAGCAACCATGAGGGTCATATCACCTATCTCGATAACCCTACGGTTTCTCAGAGCCTGTAACGAATTACAGATGTGAAGTCCTGACCCGGTATCCAAAACCCAGGAAGTAGGGTTAACTGACATACAGTTCTCTATCACAAACACACCCGAAGCTGAAGCTACAACATGCTTCGAATCCTGGCTTCTGGGATTGTTAGCCTTGCAATCATTCTGCCAATGTTCATTCTTGTAACAATAGGAACATTCCTCTTTTACTACATTCAGTCCCGAAACTTTTGCCCTTATCTTTCTTTCTTCTTCCCTGGTTTCCTTCAGGGTAGAAGGCAGAGACTGTAGAATCAAGTCAGTACCTGACTCGTTTCCCAACGTGGTCTCCAGGTCCAGGAGCTCATCAAATAGCTAGTCATTGTAAGGACGTTGTCCCCTACAGATGACCCGAAAGTCAACCTCGCTTGAATTAATTCGTTCGAGGTCTCATATCTTGCGATATGAGATTGCTCTCCACATAAATCTTTGTTATGGAGAAAGATGGAAACTGAGTCCATCTTCTCGTGCTGCTTCTGGTATAGACCATCAACTGAAGCTAACACGAGGCATTTGGCTTTCGCTTTATCCTTTTCCCTTATATGGCGGATATCCATATTCGCGACAGTGGAAACTGGACCTGGGACGGCGGGATCTTGAGTAGTAATAGGGTGGTCCAGCTTGTCATAGGCAATGGACATCTGGACAGACCTTTGCCAGTCATATAAGTCAGATTCAGTCAATTTGTTATCTAGATGTAACCTAGTCGTGGTCACAAGGTCGCTGCAATTAAGAGAGAGAGAAGAAAACATTTTAGCACGATGCTCTTGCAAGTTTAGAGTGGCTTTTAATTTATCTAAACAGGATGGCTCCCACTGTTTCTCGAATCCCTCCTCAAACCATAAAAGAAGAATTAGCCAGGATTATTCTCACCGTACAATTCTTGCTTAACCGTTCAGCCAGGTCGGTGTCGATACTTCGAGGGAGGTTTTCCAACGCTTTCGCGAAGTTCCTTAATTAAATAACCTCTTTTCTCTGGGGGCGTAGCCCCGCTGACACCTTTCTAGGCACCGACTTGGTTTATAGCATTGATCGTTAAGTGACGAATCTCCTGATAAGTAGTATATACTCACAGTAGGATCGGGATCCAAAATATCATCGTATGATAATATTGAAGGAATCCTTCCAACATTCATCAAACTACAAAATGGTATGCTTCTCTCTGCAAATTTCAGTTTCTTTAGAAATTCCCGATGTGGATTTTTGCCCCATGCTCTTATGACCTTGACTAAGGGCCAACAAATCATAAGTCACATGTCAAGTTCTACCCGTCATTATCCAGGTTAATTTGAACCCACCCGTACATACTCTTGACTAAGGGCCAACAAAGTAATACGACTGTCCCAAACCAACACATCTATCAATGCAACAAATGAATACCCCAGCAGCTACCAAACACTATGCCTTGACTAAGGGCCAACAAACATAGCTTGAATACTACTGACCATCCATAAGAAATGACGGAGGGCTACGAAAGGTTTTGGCAAAACCGTGAACGTAGTGAACTTGATATAATCGAAGGAACCTGATACTTTTTAAAAAGAGTGGTTAAAGCTCCGCAATTTAAAAATTTTGATCTTTTAAAATAACCGAGTGGTTTCTTTTAAATTTGTTCCAACGATTAAACTATGGTTTATTTTCAATGCATTATAATAATGCGTCCCATCTTTATCCTATCATTGCAGAAAACAACGAAAATACCACATCCTCTTATGCCATCCGCATTTGCCACGGGGTCCCGTCATCACCCGTTAGGTTACTTAACTAACGACAGAGCGGGGGCTGGGCTAGCGCGGGTGTAAAACATAAGTGACGTCTAATAGCTATCATATATAGATATTGTACAGTCGTCAGACGCAATAATAAGCATTCCAGATCACAGATGAACTTTATTGGACATACTAGCAATCCACATTTGGTTTGAGCCTGCAATAAAAGACGGATTACACAGTTGTGATGAATAACCATTACCCCAACCCTAGACCCCTACGGGTACGGCAAACTACCCGCCAAGTACCTGAAGTGAAGCGGTCTCCCGCAACAACGTGAGTAGGCCACTAAACACTTCAACGTACCCGGTAGTTTGTGTACCCCGTCTTGGGTCTATCCTAGGAGAAAAAACAGTAAAAAGAAATAATACAGCGGTGGCTACAACCGCAACCTGGATGCGCCCCGCAAAAGAATATTACATCATATTACATTTACATCGAATGAATGAATATTAAACCCATCTCAAAACCACGGCTAATCATCACAACACTCCAATCAAGTCCATATACACAAACAGTAAACATTTCAGAAATGTGCAACCCCCTGCCAACCGACATACTAGCAGTTAGGGGAGGTTTACGAACACATTAAATATTATAGATAAAAACCCAATTAGCAAATAACTTAGAACATCGATCGACTTCCATTTTCCGTGTCTACCCCAAAAGCAAAGCAGCACTGAAGTAACCTGGGTAGAAACAGAACATTCTGGAAAACAGAAAACCATAAAATATGAATTACAGAGGAAATCCGAGTCAACTCGGAGTTGACTCGGCGGCGGATCCGCGTCCGAAAGCACCATCTTGCCGCTGATCCGCGGCCATTTTGCCGAGTTAGGGTCTCGTATTTTCTCAGAATTCTTATATTTCCCTGCTGTGAATTTTAAGGCATATCAAATAATTTTTTAGACCTGTTTAAAATTAACAGAACTGTTAGGGTAAGGTTTTTCGTTTTTCGCATTTTTCCGTCGATCGAACTTCTAATTAGTTACTAACAAGCTAGTAATGGTTTAGTTGGCTCTGATACCAATGTAAGTCCATGTCACGCACCCCACGAACGTGCGGGGAGGCGGAATATATGAAAAACGATTATCAAAGCTTCGTAACACGGACTTGAGCGCATGAATCGTATCTAAACCGTTACTAGCAAACTACGAGAGGTTTAACTACTCAGATTCGAAGTTATACCTCACGTTACTTGTCCTTCGGGTCATCATCGCTGTCCTCCACTCCTCGTAGGCTCCTTGGAACATCGGCACCTCAATGGCCTCCTCGAGTCAAAGACAATCCACCCGAGAGCTCCTACGCCAAGCTTGATCTCTAACTTGAGATAACTAGGTTGCTCAAAGTGCTAATCTTAGCTACCTAGAAGATATAGAGTGAGGTTATGGATGTATTAGTCTAGCTAACCCTTGATCTCAATACATGAGAGGTTAGGGTTAGGGCTTCAAGAATGAGAGAGCTTGAGGAGAGAGAAGGTGATGATAAGAATACTTTTGGATGAATGAAGTCATTTGTGTATATATGAAACATATGATAATATTAAGTAAATAACAAATAATGAATTATCACCATGTTTCATTAATACACTAAGTGATTCATCACAAGAGTCATATAAAACATTAAATGAATCATTAACTCAATGTATGAATCACTACATCACTCATTAATCCAATTAATGCATATGCCACCTTAACCCCCAAGTCACCATGCTTCTAGAAGCTTCCCGGAAAATTTCGAGAACGCCCCTCCAATCCTTGAAAACACGGAAAAACTTTAGACTGTATAAACCCAATAACCTGATACTAGAATCTGACTTAAACCAAAGCCGACTAGTAAAAACTGTCCGAATGTCGTACGTGCGTTTAAACACGTATGCGTCCAAACCCTTATCGTAAAACCATACGATCTCTATATCATTTCGCCTGGACCAGGGAAACTCTCTGTGTGGGATTCTGAAGACTCGACACTACGCTGGCAGTGGGTTTAACCACAGACCGCAAGCGGCACTAGCTGTACGTAACGGTCCCCAGGTAGATGTCGATAAGAAAGCCGATGAGGAAACCCATCCAAACTCCTACTGAGCCTGATGTGACAATCTCCGTACAGTCCGGTCCGTTCGTCTAAGACTATCGCATATCTAGCCTCGGGGGCGGCAAGCGTCAGTCCCCTAATAGCGGTATAAGTCGTGTCGGAGCGTAGCCCATTACACCCTGAGAAACTACTGGAACCTACCAGTAAATCTCGCTTGCCCTGGCCAGGGACTTTGCGTAATGGCTCTCTGACACAGCGCGATATCAACTCCCAATACCGGGAGAGACGAATCCTGTCTAACCGCCACTGCCTCCAAGTGCTCGGGACTGCACCCAACTGCTACCTGTTTGCACGACTCCTTTGAACCGTGGTAGGGTAGCAATCTAAGAACAGTGGGACACACTCGAGGCGAGTAGCAGTGTCAAGTCTGCGGACTATGCTGTACTCATGTCACCTGGGAACTGTTAACTGACGACGGGTATAATACCACCCAACAGTTCCCTTGCGAGTCATGTCCGGTGTGCCCGTAACCTAACGAGCACCTGTATACTATCTCCAGTACGACGTACTGATTGCTGTGGGACAGACCATCTCCCCAACTGGGATGAGAAGCGTACACACTAGTCTACTCTGGAGTATTGATGCCCTGTCTCGATAATCCTATGACTAGGGACAAGTATAGGATGTTGCTTATAGACTACCCAGCCCCTAGTAGTGTGACTGCCATTACAACGCTGGTAATCAAGCAAAGATCCTATGGGCTCTACTAATATGTATAAGTGATACGTTACAAGAAACATATGCACATATTAAAGTAGACACAAACCAAGTAGCATACTACCATTTTTAGCAAGACTGTATATACAACTGTGAATATCCCAAGCTTCCATTAAGTAATATACATACAAGATGATACAATAATGGCCCCTAGGGCATATACACTAACATTTCCATCTTCCTCCATAACAATGTTTTGTATGAAGAGCAATCTCATATCGTAAGATATGATACCTCAAAGGAATTGCTCCAAACGAGATTGGCTATCGGGTCATCTGTACGGGACTACGTCCCTACAATGATTAGCTTGTTGGCTATAGTGCCCTCAAGTCAATTATTAGATCGCAGGCACATGATTGCAATGATTGAGGGAGGACCTATACCGGTAGAATAGTCTTACTCAAGATGATAGTATGCTATCTGGTTTGTCTTTATCATCGTGTACATGCTTCAGGTGACATTGCAGATCACTCTTACATGTTGATAGAGCCCTTAGGATTCTTGCTTGACTACCGGCAGTATGATGGCGATCATATACGTGAGAGTTGGGTGGTCTATAAGCACATCCTTAAAGTGTCCCTAGTCATGGGAGTTTCGAGACTGGTCATCGATACTCTAAGAGTAGACTAGTGTATACTGATCGAGACCCCGACGAGGGGTGGTGGCCGGTCTCACAAGCTATTGGTGTTAGTTGGTTCACCTAAGATGTATACAGGTGCTCATTGGGTTATGAGAACACCGGACGGACTCGCCAGGAACATTCTAGTTGGTATTATACCTATTGTCAGTAGCAGTTCCCTGGTGACATGTGTATAGGTTAGTCTATCGACATGAGATCATCATTTGTCTCATGTGAGTTCCCACCGTGCTTTGATTACTACCCTACCATGGCTCAAAGGAGTCGTGCAAACAGGTTTAGTTGGGTACAGTCTCGAGCCACATGGAGGCAGTGAGCGGATCGTTAGGGGATTCGTATCTCCCGGTATTGGGGGTTGATGTCGCGGTGTGCACGGATGGCCATCGCCAGAAATCCTCGGCCGGGGTAGACGAGAATTACCGATCTAGGATCGGTAGTTTCTCAGTTGGTGATAGGTTTCATGCCGACACTAAATATCAAGTTATTAAGGGTCTGACTTTATCCACCCCCTAGACTCGATATGCGATACTCATAGACGAGCGGACCGGACTGTACGGATATTGTCACTGTCAGGAACAGTAGGATTTCAAGATGAGTTTTCTCGTCGGCCTCCCTTTTGCTCAATACCAGGGTAGCCGTTGCTTACAGCTAGTGCCACTGACGTGCTTATGGTTAAACCCACTGCCAGCGTATTGACGAGTCTTTAGAGTCCTACACAGAGGGTTTCCCTGGTTCGGGCGAAACGCTGTAGAGGCCGTATGGTTTTATGGCAGGGTTCGATCAAATACGTGCACTTATGTACGGATCATGATCGGACGGATAATACTAGTGGGCTTTGGTTTAAGCCGGATCCTAGTATTATATTGTTGGATTATTTTCGTCACGTTGTATTCGTATTCATTGGGAATACGGATGCGGGTATGTATATACAGATGAGGGGTATTCTTGTAATTTCGTTACGAGTTTACTTTTGAAGTTGCCATTTCTTTTTATTTATTAAACATTTAGTTTTAAATGTTTGATAATTGTGAAATGAGTGAGTGTAAGTTTTGGAATTGTGTGGCTGTTGATTTCTTGTGCTGAGTTTTTCATGTGTTGATTTTTGGTGAGGGAATTAGTGGCTGTTGATTTTTGGTGAGAACAAATTTTGGCTTGATTTTTGGTGAGGGAAATTCGTGACTTATGCTTTGTGCATTGTTGGCTTTTGCTTTGGTTTTGGATATTTTGTATGAGATATTTTTGTGGCTGTTGATTTTTTGTAGTGTGGTTTTTTTTCTATAAGTGCATAATAAAACCACAACAACACACAACATTATAAAACCATAGAGAACGTTTTTCATTGCTAAGCTATTATTTTTCTCACAAGCAATTTCTTATGCTTCACATTTCTCATACTTGGCAACTTCATTCACCTCCGCCCAAATCCTTGGGTGTTTTGAGACAAAGTATTCACACAATACCTACTTCACCTTGGGTATCTAGGCTAGCAAACTAGATGCCCGATTTGCTTCGGTTTTGAAGCGGGAGCCCGTATTACTAATCCTCTGTTAGTGTATATGCCCTAGAGGCCATTACTGTATCATACTAGTTTGTATATTACTTAATGGAAACTTGGGATATTCACAGTTGTATATACAATCTTGCTCGAAATGGTAGTATGCTACTTGGTTTGTCTCTTCTTTAATATGTGCATGTGTTTCTTTTAGCATATTGCTGGTATACATATTAGTAGAGCCCTTAGGATCTTTGCTTGATTACCAGCGTTGTGATGGCGCTCGCACTCGTGGGAGCTGGGTAATCTATAAGCACATCCTTATACAGGTCCCTGGTCGTTGGACTATCGAGACAGGGCATCGATACTCCGGAGTAGACTAGCGTATGCGCTTCTCATCCCAGTGTGGGAGACGGTCTGTCCCACAGCCGTTAGTACGTCGTACTTGGGATAGTATGCGGGTGCTCGTTAGGTTACGAGTACACAGGACAGGACTCGTCGGGAACTGTTGGTTGGTAATATACCTATCGTCAGTTATCAGTTCCCAGGTCACATGAGTACAGCTTAGTCCGCTGACTTGACACTGTCACTTCGCCTCGAGTGTGTTCCCACTGCACTTTGATTACTACCCTACCACGGCTCAAAGGAGTCGTGCAAACAGGTAGTTTTTGGGTGCAGTCCCGAAGCACTTGGAGGCAGTGACGGTTAGACAGGATTCGTCTCTCCCGGTATTGGGGGTTGACATCGCGCTGTGTCCAGGAGAGCCATTACACGAGTAGTCCCTGGCCAGGGCAAGCGAGATATACTGGTAGGTTTCCAGTGTTATCTCAGGGTGTTCTGGGCTACACTCCGACACGACTTGTACCGCTATTAGGGGACTGACGTTCACCGCCCCCCTAGACCCGCCATGCGATGTATCAGACGAACAGACCGGACTGTACGGAGACTGTCACATACAGGCTCAGTAGGAGTGCAGATGGGGTTCACCTCGTCAGTCTTCTTATCGACATCTACCTGGGGACCGTTACGTACAGCTAGTGCCGCTTGCGGTCTGTGGTTAAACCCACTGCCAGCGTAGTGTCGAGTCTTTAGAGTCCCACACAGAGAGCTATTCGCCTTTAGGCAAAATGAGTAGAGGTCGCATGGTTTTGCGACAGGGTTCGTTCGCATCCGCGCACTTGTGCACGTTTGCTGTCCGGACAGTTTATACTAGCGGGCTTTGGTTTAAGCCGGATCCTAGTATATGATTTGAGATTGGTTTTTCTCAGTGTATTCGTGTTCCTCGGATCACGAATGCGGGTGCGTATGCACAGTTGCTTAAGATTGGGGAGAGGACCTTGTTTAGGGTTAATGGCTATTGTCATTTTATTAACCCTATTGCTTATGTGTGTATTATAGTTAATTGATAATTAGCTTAATAATTGTGCATGGTTGTTGTTGTTGACCGTTTGACTTCATTGACTTGTTGACCTAGTTGACAACTTGACCATAATCATTTCATTTGGAAGATGCTCTTTGATCCTTGCAATTTGCATTAATATTGAAATGATAATGGTCATGTCTTGATAAAACCATGACAATTTTCTAGCTAATTATTGAATTAAAATATTACACACATATTAGTGAGAATGGCTCACTAATAATTCATTCTCTCATATCATTTCTCTCTCTTGCTCATCCTCTCCCTCAAGCTCTCTCCCTCTCATGTGTTGAGAAACAAAAAGCTTGAGAAAAACCCTCACTTGATCTTCTCTACTCTCTTCTAGGGTTCAAGTCTTAGCATTTCTTGCACACTAGTTACTCCTAGCTTGGAGTTGAAGCTAAAGGTCGAGGCTTTCGGGTGGATCCTTCTTTGACGGGAGAAGACAAGCAAGGTGACCTCTTTCTACCATTCCAAGGAGCAAGGAGAGAAGGACTTTGAGCTCAAGGTATAACCTTTCCATCACTTAGCTAGTTACTAGTTAGGGTTAGCTTGTTTTTGTTTAGCAAAGATCCTTAAAGCTTGGTCCATGTTGCCTATAGTTGATAAAAATCCAATTTTTATTATGTTTTCCGCCTCCCCGTAAGCACCGGGGTGGGCAACGTGGACTTACATCCTCGATGTGGATCGTCTTCGACGAGGGAGACCGGAGATCGAACTTGTTCGAGGAAGCCGTGACGAGCTAAGGACAGAGATTGAAGACCGAAGGACACGGATCGATCGGTATAATCTCTTAAACTCCTTTTACAGTTAACTAGTATAGGGTTAATGGTTCAATCCGGGAATCGGATTCCGTTAGCGCCGGGTTTTAAAAGTTTTTGTTTCGCGTTTGGCCATGGATTGATGGCCGGAGCATTGCCGCAACCTTACATAGCTATATTAAAAGGCTCACGGACCTGGAGACCACGTTGGAGAACGAGTCGTATGCTGACTTGATTCTACAGTCCCTACCTCCTACTTACGCCTAGGGGAAGAAAGTTATACTTCCAGTTGAGGGCACCCTGAAGGAAACAAGGGAGACACCCGCTCTGCTTATTGGGGAATCTTCCTGTTCTGGATCTAAGGAGGATGCCAAGGGTGAGAAGAAGAAGACCTCCACAAAGCTGATAGGCGGTGTCAGTATGGTAGAAGAAAAGGGAAGGGCAAAAGTTTCGGGGTTAACAGTAGGGACGGAGGGATGTTCCTATTGTTACAGGAAAGGGCATTGGCAGAAGGAATGCAGGGCTTGGAAAGCCAGAATCTAGGATCCGAAGCATGTTGTGGCTTCGAATTCGGGTGTGTTTATGATTGAAAATGGTCTGTCAATTAACTTTACTTCGTGGGTACTAGATACCGGATCAGGATCTCATATCATTAATTCATTACAGGCTTTGAGAAACCGTAGAGTTATCAGGCAGGTGATATGACTCTCAGGGTTACTAACGGAATGAGCATGGATGCTGTATCCGTAGGGTATATCACCTAGAATTGACAAGTGGGCAGATATTGATTCTACGTAACTGTTTGTGTGTACCAAGTCTAGTTTGTAAGCGATGTGGTTCACATCCACCTAAATCAAAGTTTGATTGGGTCAGGTACCTTAGAAGACAGTATATATTGAACAAGCTCAGGTTTTCAAACGTCCAGAACACACATAAAAGAAAGTCTCCAGAATTAAATAAAATTTTCTTATGGCATTATAGACAGGGTCACATCAATGAAACAGGGTTGTCGAAGTTACATAGAGAGGGATATTTGGATCTGTTCGAATATCAGTCTTATGCAACTTGTCAATCTTGTCTCATAAGAAAGATGACAAAGACTCTGTTTACTGGACACGGAGTAAGAGCGAGCGAGCTCTTGGGACTCATACACAGCGACGTGTGTAGTCCAATATCTACAGATGCATGCAGTGGTTATTCCTATTTCATTACTTTTACGGATAATTTCTATGGGTTAGGACATGTCTTCTTGTGAAAGCATAAATCCGAACCCTTTGAAAAATTCCGGGAATATAAGAATGAAGTGGAAAAACAAACAAGCAAAAGTATCAAGACACTGAGATCTGATCGAGGTGGTGAATAATTAAGTGCCGATTTCCTGGATTACCTAAAAGAAAATAGAATTCTCTCTCAGCTTACTCTTCCATACACACCACAACACAACGGTGTATAGGAAAGGCGGAACAGAACCCTATTGGATATTGTTCGTTCCATGATGAGTAACGCTGAGTTGCTGCGATCCTTTTGAGGTTATGCACTAGAATCAACTGCATATCTTTTGAATAAGGTTCCTATCAAGACTGTGCCTACCACACCATATCAGATGTGGAGTGGGAAGAAACCCTATCTTCAGTTTCTAAAGTTATAGGGATGTCCAGCTTTTGTTGAAAAGCAGTATTGTAGCGCCTTGAAATGTCGTTTTGGTGTTTTCCTGAAAATCGGTGAAAATTCGGTATTTTTCCGAAAACCGTCTTTTTTGTTATTTTGCAGTTTAGGACTAATTATACCTAATTTTGATAGGTAATTGCTAATTTTTAGTAGCAAATGAGTTACTTATGAAATTCTGGTCTTTTAAAAATTTTCCCTAATTTTTCAATTTTTAATATTATTTTAAGCCGGTAAGAAAATACATTAAATTAGCGATATATACAAATTTAAATGGGCTAAATTTAAGCTTTAAAATCATGTTAATTAAAATCTTGTTGTAATATAAATTTTTAGTATTTTATTTTAACTTTTAACTAATTTTTATTATGGAAAACGAAATTTATTGAATTTTAAGCTTAAACTTGCAATTTTGGACTTGTAGGGGGGTCTTTTTGCATGGGATTCTTTTTGTAACCTCTCACACTCATCCTCACTCCATCATGGCCGGCCCCACCTTGGCAGCAGCCCATTCCCCCCTTCTATTTGACTTTAACTATTGTGATTGAATGGTTTTGAATAGGATTAAAATATAGTAATTTGGGTATGGGTTTTTAGTGAGATATGAGGGCTTTGACTTTGGATTTTTCTCTCACAATTTCCTCACAACTCCCCACTTCCCTCCTCTGGCTGAGAGCTTCCCAGGTGCTGTCCCCAATTTCCCTTCTCTTTTTCCTTCCAAAATTCATCACAATTCCATCAAAATTCAACAAAAATCCATAGATTTCTTCACAAATTCAACACAAAACCCTATCCTATCCCTTCTCAAGCCCAAATGGGTTCAAATCTTGGAGAAAGGTGGCATCTTTGGAGGCATCTTGTTCTTGCTAGATCTCTAGTGTGAGGTATAATTTCTAATCTAATTGTTATTTGTAGTTAAAGGGTGCTAATTACGACTTGCATGTTGCGTTATTGTTAAAATTATAGCTAAATCCTAATCTAGTTTTTTCTAGTTCTTGGTTTGAAATTAAATTAGGGTTTAGAACACTATTATGAGATTAATTAAGTTATTTTGTTATCTAGTTATTATACAAACCTAATTTATGAGATTACTTTGCTTATGTGGGCATCGATATGGTTAATTTATGTTGTTCTAATTTATGTTGTTCAAGTGTGAAATTGGATTTAATTGCTAATTACAAAAAAATCAAGAAAGGGTTGTTTATGGAAAAATATGATTTGAAGCATTGTAATGTGTTATAATTAAAGTGATTGTGGTTAACTAGTTATGCGGTTACTTGTTATGCTAGGTTGTAATCCCTTTTGTCGCAAAACGGCGATGTTGCGCCGATTTGTAGAATGTTGGTGCTTGCTTGTCTTACTAAATTTTTGTGGTGATGTATGTGCGACATCTTGATGTTATATTTTGGCATATCCTATGACTATGACTTTTAGGATGTGTGAGTGCGGATTTTTGTGTGGACAGGTTTTAGCTTTGCCGGGCGACCAAATCGACGTTTTAGTTAGTTTTTGCGATTTTCGCATGTGTTCCGCGCACCTCGTGCACGTTGTACCTAGCTTGTGAACTATGGTATTTTCGTTTGGGATTTGCGTCGTTCTTGATATGTAACCTTATGTTTGTATTGATGTAAATTCCAGGTTCGGTCGCGGAGACGTCAGACGCGGCACGAAAGGGGAAAGCGGTGATTGGACGTGACTAGCTAGGGATTCCGGTGAGTAGATGTGACATCTACGGGGGACTATCGTTGGATGGCGCAAGCCGCCCGATAGTTTTAGTAGCTTAAAAAGATTCTTAGTAATGTTAGTAATTAGGGGTGTAATACTTGTATGATTAATTGCTACATCCATGCCTTATATTGACATACATATGCGAAACCATTATATAGGACACCTGCACCATTGCCAGGGTTTTTATATGCAGCACGAGCACTATTCATGCTTACACACACACTGGTAATTGCCATGCCACCACACTAGATAACCTATAATTTGAAACCTTTTACTAATTGATACTTAAACTTGTGCGATTGCCTATAATTCCTTAAAATGAAATCATAAGATTGCTAATCATATGCATGTACCTCATCATGTTATTTGTTCATGCCTAGTCTATCAATCATACATTGCAACTTCATTATTGATACCATATGCGTTCATTATCATTGGCATATGCATTTATGAGGATTTCTTGAGATTTTGTGATATTTCTGGATTTCGGGGGAAAGCCGCAAAATTTCTAAACTTATTATATTTTTAAAATATGTAAATTGCGGTTTTCTAGTGATGTAAGTGTCTTCCACCATGAGTTTGCTGTGGTTTTCGAGACCCGTTTCGAGGAGTTGGATGAATCGTCTCGGGTACATGGTGGGCCCGGTAAGGTACCCCGGGGCAAGAAGCTCGTGGTGCTGACGATGAGCCTGGCAGGGGGCGGATTACCTACCGGTGACTATTTGGGACGGCGGATATCCAGAGGATACCGACCGTGGCCGCGAGATGATGAGATATTGATATTGAGATGGGTCAGCCGGATGGCTGAGGCCAGAGATACTATGACATGGATATATGAGATTTGTGATAGTTTTGAGGTGTCGTTGCTGGACACAGGTTCTTGTTGATTCTATTGGTATTGTGCTGGTATTTCAAAAGAGATTCCTAAAGGAAAAACATGATTCTTATACTTACACATTCAGATCATGAGTTTATTCATATTGCATACATACCTGCTATTATGTCCTGCCTTACCTGTATTTTAGATGCTAGGATGCTTGTGTGCATGCATTCGATAGCCTGTGTAGATGTTATTTATTACTCACGAGTTGGCAACTCACCCCCGTTGTGCCACAGCCTTTTTGAGGTCCGCTCCGTCAGTACAGTAGCGGCGGGCGCACTTGCTTCTTTTGCCTCTTTTACCTGGACTCGAGGTTTTGCTCTTAGGTGGGTTATATCATTATTTTTGTACCACCTTGTATATTCTTTGTATCTAGTGTACTCCATCTGCGGTATCTACCAGTATTGTTGTATATTGACTTAGAGATGAGACTGTGAGATTTGTGGACTTTTTATGCTGTATTTTGGGGTCGAGCTCACTTGAGTCGACATGCTGTTTTTCTCATGCTTCTTTATGATTATTTCGCATGTTGTTGTTTTATATTGCGTAGGATTTGTGACCGCCTTGTGGCGAAGAGCTAGCTCCCGCTTGGGGATGCCTTATTTGTTGGATTCATATATATTCTTGTTGTACCCATTTTGGGGGCCAGTATTTACAAAGGAGACTCTGCCGAATTTTTCGAAAAAATTGATATTGTTTTTAAAAAGGCTTGGTGTGACTCATTTGATAAACTCGCTTTCAATTGATTGGTTTTCCTTCATTCTTTTTCCTTTTGGTTTTGGTTTCTGGGCTTTGGCTTACTTATTTTACGGACGCCTTGAGACGTTTCGTAAACTTAAGTGCCAGTCACGTCCGTACCCTGCGGGTCGTGACAAGTATGCTGACAAGCTCGAGGCACGCTCAGTACTGTGTAACTTTGTGGGATACCCAAAGAACTCCAGGGGGTATCTTTCCTATTACGCAGAGGAACAAAAGGTTTTTGTTCCTCGTCATGCCCACTTTTTTGGAAAACCAATTTTTTGTAAAAGGAAATAGTGGGAGCGCAATAGAACTGGAAGAAATTCCAGAACCACAAACTATTACTGAAAGTATGGTAGAACCAGAGGTGTCAAAAGAACCGGACATCCCTAAGCCAATCCGCGGGACTAGTAGGCAGTCTCATCCGCCTGAGAGATACTACGGTTTTCTCATAGACGGGGATCAAGAGGATTGCATCATTAACAATGATGAGCCAACTAGCTTCCAGTAAGCCATTCAGAGCGGTGACTCGGTAAAGTGGTTGGATGCAATACGGACCGAAATGGAGTCCATCTACATAAACAAAGTATGCACTTTGAACATTGCTCCAGAAGGGATAAAACCCGTAGGCTGCAAATCGATCTTCAGAAAGAAAATTGGTGTAGATGGATAGGTTGAAACTTATAAGGCTAGACTTGTTGCAAAAGGTTTTCGTTAAAGACCTGGTTTGGACCATGATGAAACATTTTCTCCGGTGTCTATGCTCAAATCCATTTGGATCCTTCTTGCCATTGCTGCCTTCCAAGAATTTGAGATCCGGCAGATGGACGTAGAGACGGCTTTTCTAAATGGTAATTTGGAAGGGTGTGTCTATATGGATCGGCCAGAGGGTTTCAATCAGAGTGGGAGCAGCGGAACAGTGTGCAAGTTGCTTAAGTCCATTTATGGACTAAAGAAGGCATCGTAGAGTTGGAACATCTGTTTTTATTGAGACGGTCAAAGAATTCGAATTTATCAAAAATCCAGATGAACCATGCATTTATAGTAAGATTGTAGCAAGAATTGTGGAATTCCTCGTTGAGTACGTGGATGACATTCTTTTGTTAGGAAATGACATTCCTATGCTACAATCAGTCAAAAGATTCTTTTCACAGATGTTCTCCATGAAAGACCTGGGTGATACCAACTACATTCTGAGGATCCAGATCTATCGTGATAGATCAAAGAGGATGGTGGGACTTTTACAGTCAAGGTACAACAACACCATACTGAAAATATTTAGTACGGACGATTCTAAGCGCAGTAGTCTACCGGCTTGTCACGGAATCACCCTCTCCAAAGAGATGTCTTCCAAGACTGATTTGAAAAGGGCTTGCATGTCGATTATACCCTATGCTTCTGCGGTTGGCTCTATAATGTATGCGATGTTGTGTACCAGACCAGATGTAGCTTACGCACCGAGCGTGGTAAGCCGGTACTAGTCAAACCCAGGGGAGAAGCACTGGGAAGCAGTAAAGAATATTCTCAAGTACCAGAGAAGGACTAAGGAGATGTTCTTGGTGTATGGCGGAAAAGACCTCAAGATCGAGGCCTTTGCTGACTCCAGCTTCCAGAGTGATAAGGATGACTCCTAGTCCATGTCAGGTTGAGTATTTACCCTCAGTGGAGGGGCGGTCTGTTGGAAAAGCTCCAAGCAGGACACCGTTGCAGACTCGACGATGGAAACAGAGTAGTTCGCTGCATGAGACGCCACAAAAGAGGCAGTCTGGATATGGAAGTTCTTAACTGAACTTCAGGTGGTTCCTTCCATTGTTGGTCCAATACTTTAGTATTGTGACAACAACGACGCTATAGCTTTAGGGAAGGAACCCAGGTCCAATCAGAGATCCAGATATATCTTGAGGCGGGACCACCTGATCAGGGAGATCGTTAACCCCAGTAGATCGAGGTGAGGAGATTAGATACGGAGAACAACACTGCAGATGCACTCATAGAGGCCATCCCTCAGACAGTGTTCGAGAGGCTAATCGAGATCTTCGATCTGCGATATGCCAGTATATGGCCTTAATGCAAGTGGGGGATTGTTAGTGGTATATGGCCTAGAGGACATTATTGTATCATACTGGATTGTATATTACTTAATGGGAGCTTGGGATATACACGGATATAGTAACAGTCTTGTTCGAAATAGTAGTATGCTACCTGGTTTGTTTCTACCTCAATATGAGCATGTGTTTCTTTTAGTATATCGCTTATACATATTGGTAGAGCCCTTAGGATCTTTGCTTGATTACCAGCGTTGTGATGGCAGTCACACTAGTGGGGGATGGGTAATCTATAAGCACATCCTATACAGGTCCCTAGTCATAGGATTATCGAGATAGGGTATCGGTACTCTACAGTAGACTAATGTATACGCTTCTCATCCTAACAGGGGAGATGGTCTGTCCCACAACCATTAGTATGTCGTGCTGGAGATAGTATGCAGGTGCTCATTAGGTTATGAGTACACTGGACATGACTCATCGGGAACTGTTGGTGGGTATTATACCTGTCATCGGGTAGCAGTTCCTAGGTGACATGGGTACAGCTTAGTCCGTCGACTTGACACTGCTACTTCGCCTCGAGTGTGTTCCTAATATACTTTGATTACTACCCTGCCACGGCTCAAAGGAGTCGTGCAAAGGTAGTAGTTGGGTGCAGTCCCGAAGCACTTGGAAGCAGTGGCGGTTAGATAGGATTTGTCTCTCCAGTATTGGGGGTTGATATCGCGCTATGTTCGGAAGGCCATTACACAAAGTCCTTGGACAAGGCAAGCGAGATTTACTGGTAGGTATTCCAGTAGTTTCTTAGGGTGTATTGGGCTACTCTCTAACATGACTTATTGTGCTATTAAGGGTCTGACGATTACCGCCCCATAGGCCCGATATGCGATACTCTTAGACGAACAGACCGTACTGCACAGAGATTGTCATATTTAGGCTCAATAGGAGTTTGGATGAGTTAGCTCGTCGGCCTTCTTATCGACACATACCTAGGTAGCTGTTACGTGTAGCTAGTACGACTTGTGGCTTGTGGTTAAACCCACTGCCAGCGTAGTGTCGAGTCTTTAGAGTCCCACACAGAGAGTTTCCCTGCATCGGGCGAAAGATGTAGAGGCCGTATGGTTTTACGACAGGGCTTCAATCACATATGTGCACTTGTGCGCGTATGATGTTCGGGCGGATAATACTAGTGGGCTTTTGTTTAATCCGGATCCTAGTATTATATTGATGGATCCATTTCGTCTCTTTGTGTTCGTGTTTCTCGAAACATGGATGCGGGTATGTATATACGGATGAGAGGGGCATAGAAGGAGACACCTCATTAGGTTTTTCATCATTGATTTGATTAAAACAATTATGAGCTGGAGGAAAGTATTTGTTATATTTGTAAATGATAATTGTGGCATGGTTACTTGTTTTGACTACTTGACTTGGTTTGACCATTTGACTTGGTTTGACCACTTGACTTGGTTTGACTCTTTGACTAGATATTTCTTGTGAGATATTTTGTGGCACTAAATATTTTCGATGAGATATTTCAAGGGAGCCATCTGATTTTCTATTATTATATTATCAAAAACCCTTTCTCTTTCCTTATGTTAGCTCTCTTCTTCTTCCACACAACTAAAACCCTTAAGGTCTCATGAGTTGAGTAAACTAGGGTTTCAAGAGACCAATAAATCCATCTTCATTCACTACATCACCTAGGCCATCAATTTTAGCAAGCTTGTTGCCCTAGTTACCTCAGTTTTGAGGTTGGAGCTCGGACTATAGACTCTCGGGTGGACCGTCTTTGACTCGAGGAAGCCGACGAGGAAGCTACGATCCGGATCGATCCTTGAAGCCTACGATGACGAGGAGGACAGCGGAGAAGACCCGAAGGACTTGTATCATGAGGTATAACATTCTTTCCGAGTAGTTAAATCTCATGTAGTTTGCTAGCTAGGGTTTATGGATGATCCTTGGTTCTAGTCGGTGTTGCGAAGCCCGTAAAAATCATTTTTTGCAAATTCCGCCTCCTCGCGAACACGTAGGGTGTAAAACATCGACTTATAGTTATTACAAGGACGTTTTCTTTTGTTTTCATAGAGATATTCGGTTATGAATATCCAGCACCTCATTCCACGAGGCATGAGCCGAGATCCCTTCATCGAGAGTGACATCTTGGTCAGAAGTTTGCATCAGGGTAATAACTTCACTATAGTCGATTAAATTTTGCTTTGCATCATGGTATTTAGTTGGGAATATCCTGCACCTCATTCCACGAGGAAAGAGCCGAGATCCCTTCACCAGGAGCGACCTCTTTAGCAAAGGTTTTTGCCACTATATATTTGTAAAGCTATCCGGTTCCTTCAACGATATCAAGTTCATTACGTTAAAGGTTTTTCGCCAAAAACTATTCGTAGCCCACCATCATTTCAGACGGGTAGCACTTAGTATTCATGCTATGTTTGTTGGCCTTCGTCAAGGCATAGTGTATGGTAGCTATTTGTTACTTTTCTGTTGCATAGATAGATGCGTTAGTTTGGGACAGTCATACTACTATGTCGGCCTTTGTCAAGGGTATGTACGGGTGGGTTGACAGGAAGAACTTGACATGTGACTTATCATATGTTGGCTTTCGTCAAGGTCATAAGAGCATGGGGTAAAAATCACATCGGGAGTTTCAAACGTACAGGAAACTTGCCAGGCATGCGCATACCTTCTGGAGTGTGATAACTTGAGTCGATTCCATCAAGTTATCATGTGATGATAGTTGGATCCTGATTCCCACTGATGAGTTGGTTTACTCCTCGGGTGATTTTAGATGATCTCGACTAATTCTTCTTGAGGGTTTGGAGAAGAATTTGAGGATACAGTGGGAGACATCCTGATTTGATAAAGTGATTAATCATTCTGATCTAGGTTAGAGTGCACGCTGAGTGTTTCTTTTCTCTCTCTCTCTTTGGCAGTGACCATGGCTCGACCCTAGACTAGAACTCATAAACCAAGTTAACCGAACCTTCTTAAAACACACTGGCTTTTGGATTGTCAGAGTTGCATACTTCATTGCCACTCCTACTTTTACCTCGAAGAAATGTGTTTCAGATTCGAGAATGGTTTCCTGTTCTGGATAAATTGAATAGGACTATCCAGTTGTCTCTTCTCTTTACCTTCTCTCAGGTTGTGAGGGCTCCTAGGATTAGGAGAATATACACCTATTGCGCTTATTGGATAATCTTCTTCCAAACCGTAGGAAGGTGCCAAAAGGTAGGGAAGGAAGTAAACCAATTAGCCTAAGTGTGGTGTACACAAGGTAATAAGTAAAGACAAATAAAGGGATTAGAAAGATGGCAAAGTAAATTGCGACTGCTATCATTCATGACGAAACCGCGTATATCATCGCAACTCCTACTTCACCTTTGAATTTCTCCAGAACACCCTGTATCACTACGAAGATCCACATTTATTGGATAACCCATCGTATAGTTACATACGAACTCGAAAGAACTTGTTCCAGTTCGAGAATGGATTCTGGTTCAGGAGAAATAGAATAAGGATTATTCAGTTGTCTTTTATTTTTACCTTCTCTCAGGTTGCGGGGGCTCCTAGGATTAGGAGAGTACACCTATTACGCTTATTGGATAGTCTTCTTCCAAAACATAGGCTGGTGCCGAACGGTAGAGAAGGAAGAAAACCATTTTGCCTAAGGGTGGTGTACAGAAGGTAATGAGTAAAGATAAATAAAGGGATTTGGTGAGATGGAAAGGAAATATACGGTCAGTGTCATGAATATGGATAATGGAAGAGGCATTACTAGGAATACCCGGTTACCCCTTCGAAACATTTTCATGTTTCAATTTCACTGTGCGTTGTTAATTGAAAACAGATTTTCCAATTAGATCCTTACTCCAGGGTATGTATTTACCAGGTTTGATTCTCACATCTGTATGGTTTTACAGATGATGAGTGGGAGTAAGTTATTGGGAATTAGGTGATTATATCCTTATTTTATCGGAATTCGTTGTAATTGGTGATATTTGAGGAAATCACCTGGGGTTTTGCCGGACGGCAAATATTTGATTTGAATATCCGTTGTTATGCACCAATTTCAAACTGATATATCTGTACGTTTATTTTATAAAGTGAGATATAACTTTTTGAAATTATGTCCATGATATTTTCCTATATTAGTTGATGATTGGGTAAGGGGCATTAAACGGCGGTGTAATTCTTCTTAACTATACTACAGTTTTCAACCTACTACGTACAGAGTTTGAGTTATTCAACTCAGGGGACTTATACAAAGTATTGTATGTTGTCCAGTGTCCATTAGGACAGAGGGGTTGGTACTCATACTATATTCTGTTTACTTGTGACTTCTCCAGTTTTAGACAAGTATTTCGTAGAAATGCAAGGTCCAAGTTTTGAGAAGTTATAGGTACAAGAATAAAGTAGAGAACCATGTGTTGAAAGTATCAGGATTCTTCAAGGTGATCGAAGATGTAGATACTTATGTTTGGTATTCAGTTGATAGTAATTGTTTTGAGAACTTGCTTCTCTTTTAGGTTACTCATATCTGGATGCACTCCTAGTTGAGTAATGCTGATCGACCTTTCTCCATTTAGTTAACATGCAATGGAGACAGCTGCATGATTTGAATCTGGTTCCAATTAAATTAGTGCCTCTGTTTCTAAATTGTATATAGAATGGTTCATATCTTAACGATGTTAAGCTATATGGAGTTGTCCGGCTTATGCTTAAAACCAGACACTGGATAACTCAAGAAACGTTTCTGTAATGGCATTTTTTTGGTTATCTTGGGCTATGAAGAGGGTTAACTTTCTACCATCTTGAAGATCAATAGTGATATTTCTCTTGACTCGCCACAGTTTTAGTAAAATGGACTTTTTCAAAAAACGGTAGTGGGAGTATGGTAGAACTAGAAGTGATTCCAGAATCACAAACGAGTACTGAAAATTTAATTGAACCTAAAGATTCAATCGGGTCTAATATTCCATTAGCCACTCTGCAGATTTGGTGGGTAACCTCAGGCACCCGAGAGGTACTTCGGTATTCTCAAAGACGGTGACAGGGAGGTTCTTGTTTAACCAGACTTTCCATTACTGTTGTTCTAGACTATGAGACCCGGCAGAAGGATGGGTATAGCGTCGTTCTAAACTAGCTTTAGAAATGCACGTGTATATGACTCTGCCAGAGGGTTGTTATAGTCAGTGGGAGCAGCGGAAGCATAGTGGACAAGTAGCTTGTGTCTATTTATAGACTAAAGTAGTATAGCGGAGATAGATCATCTATTTTTGATGTGAAAGTCATAGGCTTTGACTTCATCAGAATAGGAGATGGATATGTTAAGGTAGTAGGGTGTGATGTCCTGGTATTTGGATGATATGCACTTTATAGGAAGTAAAATTCCTATACTACGATCGGTTATACTATGGTTGTCTCACAGTGGTTTTTCCACATAGGATATGGATATTATATCAGGCATTCTGGTTACTAGATCTATGGTTTTAGATCTAGATTTTGATATTTTCCCAATCTGGGTACCTTGACACTATTCTAAAGGTGTTTTATAATGGACGACTCCTGGTATGGTGATGTACCTGTAAGTGATGGAGTCACCCTCTCTAAAGGTGTCTTACAGACTAAAGGGGAGAGGGATGTGCATGATTGGCATATCGCTTGCTTAGGCAATTGAGTCAATCGTGAGATGTCAAGTACCACACCAGATATTGTTTTTGCACTAGGTGCAATAACTTTATATATTAATCCAATCCTGGAGAAACGTTCGGAAGCAGTTTATGAACATAAGTGGATGTTCTAGGGATTTGGTAACGGCAGCCTCCTTCGGGAGACGGTTATCATTCCAGGCTTCCAAGGTGACCTGGATGACAGAGTGACCATCAGAGTTATAGTTTTCCCTCTTTTCAGGGGCAGTATTTTGGACAGGTGGTCCAAGCGGATACTGAGAGTGGCATGGCGCAGGATACTGATTAAATTCGGTGGACGATACAATCTAAGAAGTTTTGCTGGATTTGGAGTTCATTTGTGAACTGGGTCCCATCAGATATCTAGACATATTCTAAGAAAGGTATTGCTCATTTCGGGAGATGGCTTTCTCCACGAACTTGAGATAAAGAGAGACATAGAAAGAAACATTGGAGTAGATCCACTCACTGAGGCTATTTCTCGAACGCAATAGTTTTACAAACGAGCTTTGTGAAACTGATTAGTAGAGAAGTTGGGTGTTCGGTATCACAAGGGCTGTGAGTATACGACACAGCAATAATTAGCCTTGAGTGCAAGTGCGAGATTGTTGGCTATAGTGCCCTTAAGTCAATTATTGGATCGCAGACACGTGATTGCAATGATTAAGGGAGGACCTATACCGGTAGAACAGTCTTACTCGAGATGATAGTATGCTATCTAGTTTGTCTTTATCATCATGTATTTGCTTTAGGTGGCTTTACAGATCACTATTACATGTTGATAGAGTCCATAGGATTCTTTCTTGACTACCAGCAGTATGATGGCGATCATATACGTGGGAGCTGGGGTCTATAAGCACATCCTTAAATGTCCCTGGTCGTGGGAGTTTCGAGACTGGGTATCGATACTCCAGAGTAGACTAGTGTATACTGATCGAGACCACGACGAGGGGCGGTGGCCGGTCTTACAAACCATTGGTGTTAGTTTGTTCACCTAAGATGTATACAGGTGCTCATTGGGTTTTAAGTACACCGGATGGACTCGCCGGGAACCTGCTAGTTGGTATTATACCCATTGTCAGATAGCAGTTCCCTGGTGACATGTGTACAAGTTAGTCTATCAACCTGAGATCGTCATTTGTCTCGTGTGAGTTCCCACTGTGCTTTGTTACTACCCTACCACGGCTCAAAAGAGTCGTGCAAATAGGTTTTAGTTGGGTACTGTCACGAGCCACTTGGAGTCAGTGAGCGGATCGTCAAGGGATTCATCTCTCCCGGTATTGGGGGTTGATGTCGCGTTGTGCACGGGTGGCCATCACCAAAAATCCTTGGCCAAGGTAGTCGAGAATTACTGATCTAGGATCGGTAGTTTCTCAGGCGGTGATGGATTTAATACCGACACTGAATGCCAAGTTATTAGTGGTCTGACTTTATCCACCCCCTTAGACTCGATATGCGATACTCATAGACGAACGGACCGGACTGTACGGATATTGTCACTGTCAGGCTCAGTAGGGGTTTCAGGATGAGTTTGATTGTCGGCGTCCCTTTCGCTCAATACCTGGGTAGCCGTTACGTACAGCTAGTGCCGCTGACGTGCTTATGGTTAAACCCACTGCTAGTGTATTGACGATTCTTTAGAGTCCCACACAGAGGGTTTCCCTGCTTCGGGTGAAACTTGTAGAGGACGTATGGTTTTATAGCAGGGTTCGATCATATACGTGCACTTATGCACAGATCATGATTCGGACGGTTAATACTAGTGGGCTTTGGTTTAAGCCGGATCCTAGTGTTATATTGTTGGATTATTTTCGTCTCGTTGTATTCGTATTCTTTCGGAATACGAATGCGGGTATGTATATACAGTTGAGGGGTATTCTTGTAATTCTATTACAAGATTATTTAGAAGTTTCCATTTCTTTTTGCTATTAAACATTTAGGTTAAATGTTTAACATTTTGGAGAGTGTGACTCATTTCTTGGCTTGATTCATGCATGTGCACTTGGTGAGTCATGGTGGGTCATGGAGTGACTCATGCTTGGTTTTGTTTTGGGTGAGATATTTGGGAGATATTATTGTGAGAGAGGCAAATCTTTTCTTGGGGGGTTTTCTTTAGTTGCTAATTGCTCACAACACATATAACTCACACAACAAACAACACAAGAAAAGGGGCAGCCACTTTCTTCACTTGCTTTTGCTTCGCCTCACACTTCTCTCCAATAGCGTCTTCTTCTACCTCCACCCTATATGTCTCATGTGTTGAGAAACCTAGGGTGTATTGAGTAAATCTAATCCTACACATTCTCTACTTCATCTTGGCTATCTAGGGTAGCGAACTAGGTACTCGAGTTGCCTTGGATTTGAGGTCGGAGCCCGTATTACATACTCTCAAGGTGGAACATCCTTGATGGTGGGAGACAGGAGATCAAACTTGATCAAGGAAGCCATGAGGAGCTTGGGACAGAGGTTGAAGACCAAAGGATATGGATCATTCGGTATAACCTTTCTAAACTCCTTTATAGATAACTAGTGTAGGGTTAATGGTCTATCCGTGGAATCGGGTTCCGTTAGTGCCAGTTCATTAAATTTTTGTTCCGCATTTGGCCACAGATTGATGGCCGGGGCGCTGGCGTAACCCAACAGACTTTGTGTAATGGCTTTCCAAACACAGCGCGATATCAACCCCCAATACCGGAGAGACAAATCTTATATAATCGCTACTGCCTTTGCACCCAACTACTACCTGTTTGCACGACTCCTTTGAGCCTTGGTAGGGTAGTAATCAAAGAACAGTGGGAACACACTCGAGACGAACTAGCGATGTCAAGTCAACAGACTAAGTTGTACTCATGTCACCTGGGAACTCCTACCTGACGATAGGTATAATACCAACCAGCAGTTCCCAATGAGTCCTGTCCAGTGTAACTCATAACCCAATGAGCACCTGTATACTATCTCTAGTACGACGTACTAATTGTTGTGGGACAGACCATCTCCCCTGCTGGGATGAGAAGCGTATATACTAGTCTAGTCTGGAGTATCGATGCCCCGTCTCGATAATCCTACGACTAGGGACCTGTATAAGGATGTGATTATAGACTAACCATTCCCCACTAGTGTGACTGCCATCACAACGCTGGTAGTCAAGCAAAGATCATAAGGGCTCTATCAATATGCATAAGCGATATGCTAAAAGAAACACATGCATATATTAAGATAGAATCAAATCAAGTAGCATACTACCATTTCGACCAAGAATGTTATTATAACTGCGAATATCCCAAGCTTCCAATATGTAATATACAATCCAGTATGATACAATAATGGCCTCTAGGTCATATCTCACTAACAATCTCCCAATTGCACTAAGGCCATGTATTGGCATACCGCAGACCTATCATCTCGATTAGCCTCTCGAACTGAGTCTGAGGGATGGCCTTTGTGAGTGAATCTGCAGATTTGTTCTCCGTGTCTACTCTCTGCACTTCGATCTCCCGGCGATCAACGATCTCCCTGATTAGGTGGTACCGCCTCAAGATGTGTCTGGACTTCTGATGGGACCTTGGTTCCTTCACTAAAGCTATAACGCCGTTGTTGTCACATTACAGTGGTATTGGATCAACAATGGACGGAACCACCTGAAGTTCTGTCACAAACTTCCTGATCCAGATTGCTTCTTTCACGGCGTCACATGCAGCGATATACTTCGCTTCCATAGTCGAGTCAGCAACGGTGTCCTGCTTGGAGCTCTTCCAATAGACAGCCCCTCCATTGAGGGTAAAGACATAACCCGATATGGAATTGGAGTCATCTTTGTCACTCTGAAAGCTAGAGTCGGCGAAGGCCTCGACCTGGAGGTCCTCTCTGCCGTACACCAAGAATATCTCCTTTGTCCTTTTCAGGTACTTGAGAATGTTCTTTACCGCTGTCCAGTGCTTCTATCCTGGGTTTGACTGATACCTGCTTACAACGCTCAGTGCGTAAGCTACATCTGGTCTGGTACACAACATTGCATACATTATAGAGCCTACCGCAGAAGCGTAAGGTATAGTAGATATGCAATCCCTTTCCAAATCGGTCTTGGAAGACATCTCTTTGGAGAGGGTGATTCCGTGACAAACCGGTAGATTACCGCGCTTTGAATCTTCCATACTTAATCTTTTCAGTATGGTGTCGATATACCTTGACTGTGAAAGTCCCAACATCCATTTAGGTCTATTACGATAGATCTGGATCCCCAGAATGTAGGAGGCATCACCCAGGTCCCTCATGGAGAACCTTTGTGACAAGAATCCTTTGACTGATTGTAGCATAGGAATGTCATTTACTATCAATAGAATGTCATCCACGTACAAGGCGAGAAATACCACACTTCTCGCTACAATTTTACTATAGATGCATGGTTCATCTAGATTTTTGATAAAGTCGAATTCCTAACCGTCTCATCAAACCAGATTTTCCAACTTTGCGATGCCTGCTTTAATCCATAAATGGACTTAAGCAACTTGCACACTCTTCCGCTGCTCCCACTCTCTATGAAACCCTCCAGCTGATCCATATAGACATACTATTCCAAATTTCTATTCAGAAAAGCGGTCTTTACGTCCATCTGCCAAATTTCATAATCGTGGAAGGCAGCAATGGCATGAAGGATCCGAATGGATTTGAGCATAGCCACTGGAGAAAAGGTTTCATCATAGTCCAAATTAGGTCTTTGACGAAAACCTTTTGCAACAAATCTAGCTTTATAGGTTTCAACCAGTCCATCTACACCAATCTTCTTTCTGAAGATCCATTTGCAGCCTACGGGTTTTAACCCTTCTGGAGCAGTGTCTAAAGTCCATACTTTGTTTGTGTACATGGACTCCATTTCGGTCCGCATTCCATCCAGCCATTTTACCGAGTCTCTGCTCTGAATGTCTTGTTAGAAGGTAGTTGGCTCATCATTGTTGATGATGCAATCCTCTCTATCCCCGTCTATGATAAAACCGTAGTATCTCTTGGATGGATGAGACTGCCTACTAGTCCCGCGGACTGGCGCGGGGATGTACGGTTCTTTTGAAACTTCTGGTTCTACCATGCTTTCAGTAATAGCTTGTGGTTCTAGAATTTCTTCCAGTTTTTTTGCGCTCCTACTTATCTCTTTTTCTAAAAATTGAGTTTCCAAAAACTGGGCATGCCGAGAAACAAAAACCTTTTGTTCCTCTGCGTAATAGAAAAGATACCCCCTGGAGTTCTTTGGGTATCCCACAAACTTACACACTACTGAGCGTGCCTCGAGCTTGTCCGCATGCTGCTTTTTTACAAAAGCTGGACATCCCCATATCTTCAGATACTGAAGATAGGGTTTCTTCCCACTCCACATCTGATATGGTGTGGTAGGCACAATCTTGGTAGGAACCTTGTTCAAAAGATATGTGGCTGATTCTAGTGCATAACCCCAGAAGGATCGCGGTAACTCAGCATTACTCATCATGGAATGTACCATATCCAATAAGGTTCGATTCCGCCTTTCCGATACACCGTTGTGTTGAGGTGTGTATGGAGGAGTAAGCTGAGAGAGAATTCCATTCTCTTTTAAGTAATCCAGGAACTCGACACATAAGTATTCACCACCTCAATCAGATCTAAGTGTCTTGATACTTTTGCCGGTTTGTTTTTCTACTTCATTCTTATATTCCCGGAATTTCTCAAAGGCCTTGGATTTATGTTTCATTAAGAATACATGTCCATACCTTGAGAAATCATCCGTAAAAGTAATGAAATGGAAATAACCACTTCTTGCTTGTGTAGATATTAGATCACACACGTCGCTGTGTATGAGTCCTAAGAGCTCGCTTGCTCATACCCCGTGTCCAGTGAGCGGAGTCTTTGTCATCTTTCCTTTGAGATATGATTAACAAGTTGTATAAGATTGATATTCTAACGGATCCAAATATCCCTCTTTATGTAACTTCATCAATCGTGTTTCATTGATGTGACCCAGTCTACAATGCCATAAGAAAGCCTGATTTAATTCTGGAGACCTTCTTTTAAGTGCGTTCTGGACGTTAAAAACCCAAGCTTGATTTAATACGTATATACAGTTATCTAGTGTACCTGACCCAATCAAAGTTTGATTTAGGTGGATGCTAACAACATCGCTTTCAAATGTAAAATCATAACCTTCTTTAGAAAGTAAAGATACAGAGATGATATTACAAGTCAGACTAGGTACACACAAACAGTTACGGAAAATAAAAATCTGTCCACTTGTCAATCCTATGTGATATTCCCTTACGGATACAGCGGCCATGCTCATTCCGTTAGCAACCCTGAGAGTCATATCACCTGCCTTGATAACTCTACGGTTCCTCAAAGCCTGTAATGAATTCCAAATATAAGATCCTGATCTAGTATCTAGTACCCAGGAAGTAGAGTTAATTGACAGACAATTTTCAATCATAAACACATCTGAAGTCAATGCCACAACGTGCTTCGAATCCTGGTTTCTGGCTCTCCAAGCCCTGCAGTCCTTCTGCCAATGCCCTTTCCCGTGACAATAGAAACATTCATCCTTCCCTAATGTTAGCCTTGAAACTTTTGCCATTCCCTTTTCCCTCTACCTTACTGACACCGCCTATCGGCTTGGTGGAGGCCTTCTTCTTCTCTCCCTTGACTTTCGCCTTGGATCTAGAAGAGGAAGATTCTCCAATGAGCAGAGCGGGTGTCTCCCTGGATTCCTTCAGGATGCCCTCAATGCTCCTCAAGATGTTAAGGAGTTCTGGAAGTGAAACTTCCTTCCCCTGAATGTTGAAATTCAAGATAAACTGGGCGTAGGTAAAAGGGAGAGACTGTAGAATCAAGTTAGTACATAACTCGGTCTCCAACTGTCACGACCCAAAGTTCGGCCCGTGACCGGCACTTAACCACGTAACGTCTACAGGCGCTACGCGATCAAGTAAGCCGAACCCAGAAATCAAAACCATTAAAAGTAGTGAGTGAAGAAAACATTTAGAAAACCTTGAGTAAAAATCTTTAAAGTTTAAGTTATTTTCTTAAAAAAATTTCGGCAGCACCTCCTTTGTAAAAGTAGCCCCGAAATGGGTACAACACATGATATAAGTAAAACGACTGATAATAAGAATAAAGCATCCCCAAACGGGAGCAATCATGCCCAACGGAGGAAACAACCACCACAAGAATAGTATACGGCGCCATAGCAAAGAAATGAACAATATAAGTGAAAAACATCATACAAGATAAAACTGCATAAATAAAGTCGGCTCACACGAGCTCGACATCCAGAGTATAAAACAATATACAATATCGTCCTCACAACTGGTCTCTAAGTCAATACATGAAATAGTCGATGGAGAGTACTAGATACAATAGAGTGTACAAATGGAAAATAAACGGATACCGCAAAACCCACCTATAAGCAACGACTCACACGCCTACTGCAGTGGTATCCGTAGCAAAAAGATACAAAGAGGTAGCCTTGCCGCAACTACTCTGAGGGTCGACCTGCAAACACTGTGGCACAACGGGGGTGAGTTGCCAACTCATGAATAGTAAATAACATATAAAGGTAATCGCAAGTATGCATGTACTGCGATACTCTAACATGTGCAATCTGATAACATCTATATGATGAACTGGGTATGCAATAATCATGCGCAGTACTCTATCAAGTACTACAACTACAGGATGCAATGTATATCAATGAATGCTGAGCATGGGATAGACTATCATCTACACGAGTCATCATCATGGAAAAACCCGGTGTCTACCAAATACACCCCCAAATCCCAAAACTCAAGCGCTGTCAATCTAATCGGCGCTCAAATCCCATAAATCTCGTGGAAACATGAGTGCCCAACATCGGCACTCGAAAATATCATGAAATACACGTGTCTAACATCGATACGCATATCCTCATGTATCGGGCGCCGTCTGTCCAGATCGGCCCACGGGCTCCGTCTGCGGAATTGGCCCTCGGGCCCCGGCAGTACAGGTCGGTCCATATCCATCTCTCGACTCTAGTCAGTATCCTCCGGATAACCGCCAGGTCCAACCAATCACCGGTAGGTAGTAGTCCCTCTGCCAGGCTCATCGTCTATAGCACAACAATCCGTTCTCGCCCCGGGGTACTATACCGGGTCCACCATGTACCCGCAATCGTCCTCATCCAGCTCCTCGAATCGGGTTTCACATATCACACGTCTCAGAACCGAGAAAACGCATGGTGGACGTACTGAAATATCATAACAAAAGAAACCGGGGTTTTAAAACAGTACATACTTTCTTTTGAAATAGCCACGGTTCTCAAATCCTGAAATCTCATGAAAACAACATATCTCAATGCGTAAAATCATAAAGCATGATGTATGTGGCATAGGATAAAAATGTAAGCATATCCGAATATCATGCAATATGGAACAGTGATATGACATATTAAGGGAAAAACCGTTTTTTTAAATGGATCTAGTTTTGAAAATATCTCATGCGGTCCCCAATTCTCCAAAACCAAAGCCAGCATCATCTATGTAGGTGAAATAAGTATGTATGTAGGTATGGATGCACAAGTGGTATATACACAAGTATGAGTGTACGATATGTATATGCACCAATATGGGTGTACAAGTGGTATATACGCTAGCAAGAGTGTACAATACATATATGTGCCAATATGGATGTACAAGTGGTATATACGCAAGCAAGAGTGTACAATATGTATGTGTGCGTATGTGTGCCAATATGGATGTACAAGTAGTATATACGCAAGCAAGAGTGTACAATATGTATGTGTGCGTATGTGTGCCAATATGGATGTACAAGTGGTATATACGCAAACAAGAGTGTACAATACGTATGTGTGCCAATATGGATGTACAAGTGGTATATACGCAAGCAAGAGTGTACAATACGTATGTGTACCAATATGGATGTACATATAGTATATACGCAAGCAAGAGTGTACAATATGTATGCGTGCCAATATGGATGTACAAGTGGTATATACGCAAGCAAGAGTGTACAATATGTATGTGTGCCAATATGGATTACAAGTGGTATATACGCAAGGAAGAGTGTACAATATGTATGTGTGCCAATATGGATGTACAAGTGGTATATACGCAAGCAAGAGTGTACGGTATATACGCAAGCAAGAGTGTACAATATGTATGTGTGCCAATATGGATGTACAAGTGGTATATACGCAAGCAAGAGTGTACAATACGTATGCACACAAAGGAACATAATCATGTCTAATCATCAAGGATGAGGCAAGCTAAATGATGTATGGTTCGTAGCAATTCTATAGTGCGAGTGTCATGGCAATTACTAACGGTGTGTGTATATCATACAATTAGTGCTTGTGCAGCATGAACCATTAGTAACGGTACAGTGTCTCATAACTACTATGTCCATATGCAACAAGAGAGGGGTATGCTACAATGGTACATATGCAGAACTAATATCTATATGAATATAACACGCGACTACAATATCCTATCAAGCCCTGACGCATAACTCCATACGGGCGATTTCCCCGTAAATGTTAAATCTACTCACCATGATCTCGGTCTACGTGTATCCGACCACCTGCTTCCCCTTCTTCACGGAGTCCGAAGTCCCCGCCTGCGACTCTAGAATTAACACAAAGCAACACACATAAGGCTAAAATCCTGCAAAAACGTGATATCAAGACCAACGAGAAACTAGCGTCGCAAGCTTAACGCGTGTGTACTCAATACACCAAAACACGTGTATACGCATCTGAAACTACCCTGACACGCTGCGACACACAGCAACCACCAAACCCACTTACAAAACGTACGTGTTGCGTAAGTTTAAAAGCACTAAAACAAGGAATTAGGTGCCAGATTTTGATACGAGCTGAAATAAGAAAAGTTGCACATACCAAACATCTTAAATATGTGGCAGACTCCTACCCACCAAACCCCGACACACAGCTCACCTATCTGGCCGCAATTTGCGGCCAGAACTAATTTATTTGTGGCCTGGGGTGGGAAGTATGGTCTCGTGCTCTGTGTGTGTGGTCTAGGTCTAGTGAACATGCTCCTGTAAACTCAACTTTTTCCTGAAGCATCGGGAGTGAGAGCAGATCCCTAAACGGCTATAAATCTTAACTAAACACTAAATTAATACATTATGGGGTTTTAGTGTAACCTGATGCAAAAACTTGGATTTAACAGCACTAACAACACTTAGTTATGCTAATTAAGACATAAAAACCATTACTTGACCTAATCTCCAATTAAATCACCTAATTAGCACTAATACACCACTTAAACCCTATATTAAGTTAAATAACTAAAGGTTTAGCAAAGAAAAGGAGTAGGGTAAGCTTATACCTCAATGTGGTTTAGTGATGGCTCAACTTGCTAACCTTGCCTTCAAAGGCAAAGATTTGCCTCTAAAACCAACAAGAAAGTGCTAAGCAAGAGGTTTAGTGAAGTGAGGAGGGAATTTTAGTGAAGTGAGGAGGGAATTTTAATGAAGGTTTGGAGCTTGAGTGAAAGGAAGAAGAAGAAGAATTATGAGGGAGAGGGGGGACTGCTTCTGTGCAGTAAAGAGAGAGGGAGAGAGTGTGTGAAAGAAATTGTAAGGGCTTGAGAACACTTGAGCGAGTGAGATGAGTGTGAGAGTCAACCATGCCTCTCTCTCTCTCTCCTCCATAAATTCTTGCCATGCTTTGTCCCTCATGCCTCCTAGCCTATCATTCCCTCTCTCCTCAAGTCAACCCCAAAGGAAAATCATTTATTTTTTTTTAAAAAAATTGAATTTTGAAAACGAATTTACCTAATTAACTACATACTACCCTAATGGAAATGGTTAACACACCATGGCTACATAAACATTGTTTAACCCCAAAATTAGCTCTAGGTTTACACGCACATGTGTCACGACCAGAAGGTACGGAACGTGACTGACACTTAAATTACGAAACGTCTAAAGGCGTAACGCAACCTAAGTAAGCTAAATCCTAGAAATCTAAACCAGAATTAAAAGTAGAGTGAAGTAAAACTTGTTAAAACAAAATGATTTTAACCCAAAACAAGTTGCCTTAAATATTTTAATAAAACAACAAATTTTTCCGAAAATTTCGGCAGAGTCTCCTTTGTAAATACTGGCCCCGAAACGGGTACAAACAAGAGAAATAAAAATATATTATGGATAAGGCATCCCCAAACGGGAGCTAGCTCTTCGCCAAAGGTGGGTCCGTTCGAATTAGAAGTGAGATGTTTGGTGCTTTAGGCTATTTGTGATCAAAGAATTAACCGCAATCAAGAACGGTGTCGCTTGGTAGCTAGCCGGTTGAATACGGGACGGTCCACAGGGATTTTGTGTATTTTCTAGTTGTTCTAATGAGTCAATTCCAATTGTGGTAGGTTTGATTATCAATAAAAACTAAAGTTGAGTTTGATTAGGATTAAAACCTTGCTAGGGTTAGGTTTAGCTTAGTTTGGAAAATCAATTATTCTCACCGCTTTCTATGCCCTAATTAAGAACTTTTAGGTGTTAAGGTAATAGTTAACAAAGGGTATTAGCACGATCGGGAAGAAACTAGGTTTCTTCCTCTTAGTCCTTGTCCGTCCTTTCTTAACTCTTATCCCTAACCTCCATGGAAAACATACACAACCGGTCTTTAACTATGGTATCACCGCTACCTCTTGGGATAGGGTGCCGTAGTGAGCGGTGTGTGTATGTATGCATAGAGTCCTACTTTAAAATGTATAACGGGCAAGAAAGGGGTGAGAGATTTTCATTTCTCAAACTTTCCCCAAACCTAACCCTAACAAGTGAGGAACTACTCACTCATTAGGGAATTGATAAACGAGTTCATTTTGGTTTGTTTTTAATTTAACAACTACGGTAAATAAATAAAATTTATAACTACGGCAGATAAATAAAATTGCTAAATAAATAACTAGGGCAGAAAAGAAATTAAACTAAGGCAAGATAAAGAAAAACTTACTTTTTTATTTGATGCACTCTTTGAACATTTACAAGGAATAAAAATTCTAAACTAGGAATTAAAAAGAGGCATGCTCCAAAAAGAGCTGTAGGGTTCCTATTTATAGATAATAGAAACCCTAGGGTTTACATCTCATCCATATCTAGAATTACAAAAATACCCTAAGAAAACCGGGTTAATGCATCGACTCCTACCGACAAGCAACTACGCACCGACACGTGTCCTATATGGCCCCGGATCCACAGACAGAAGGCATGTTTGGCCGCGGTTCCGCGGCCATATTGTAGGTTCTTGTGCTCTGTTTCTCAGGTATACTTCATGCTGCATTTTACTTCTGGTTTCTTCACTTGGTTTCTCAGAATGTCTTCTAGTTTCTTCCAGATTTCCACAGTGCAGAATGTTGTGGACTTTTCCTGTTCGTTTCGTCTTGAAGTCTTGAATCTTGTGCTGCCTTCGTACCTTATGCAATTGAACTGTTCATTGATCTTTACTTGTTCCTTAAACTGTAGGCGGCATCATAAAGATTCTTCTTTTTGTTGGTCGTAGTCTCACTTTTGTAGCGTCTTTTCACCATTTACACTGTATTGTTCTGAGAACATGTAACCTGCAACTTTTAGCAGATATGGATCAAAAGCACCTATTTATTTGTAAAATAATTAAGAATGTGGAATATAATAATACAAAATTATGAGATGAACAGCACCCGATCCTAGGATCACACACAAGCAATAAAAGGATAAATATAAGAATAGTCGCGGAACAAATGACATAATTCAGTTACGCGCACCAACTCGATGCGCACAAACTCGGTGTACAGAACGCGCCCGCGACAACGCCACAGAGTATTTCTGGGGTCGCAAAATGGGACAACTACCAAGTCTAAAACTCAAACGTACCAATTGCACATTCATAGCCCATTAATTAATATTGGAATTAGGTTGTAGGTCACTAAAGTTTCAATTTAATTCAAATCGGTAAATTTTCAAAAAACCTAGTAAGCATCCTTTTCCCATTTTAGTTCAAGTCTTGATGTTTTATCACTTGTAATGGTTACAATGCTCACTTAACATCATAATTAGGTCATACAAATATTCACTAGAACTTTATCTCACCAAAATATATTAATTCTAAAAAACCTAGTTTGCAACATTATTAAATTTAGGAAATTTTAAAGCAACAATTTTCAAACTAGCAACTAGTTTAGATTTTTCATTTCTTAAGGTGTTAAACTACATATTACAACCATGAGTAAGTTATAAAAACCCTAACTTTATTTTAAACCCTCTCTTGAAATTTCGATTTAGCAATTAGAACCATAATTAAATATCAAAATTTAGTAAGTTGAAGTAATTAAATATCAAGTAACAATTGGTTTAAGATTATACCTCAAAATCAGGAGATCAATCATGCAACTTGATCTTCAAAATGCTAACTTTGCTCCAAGATCCTAGCAATATTTGGCAAAAAAGTTGAATGGAGAAATATGTATGAATTTGTGGGAAATTAATTGGATTTTTGATGGATTTTTGTTGGATTTTGAGAATTTTAAAGTGGAAAAATGGGATGAAGAAAGGGGCTGCTGCTGCTTGGGGAGGCTCGGCCACCATTTTGAGAGGAAAGAGAGAGAGAGAGAGAGAGAGAGAGAGAGAGAGAGAGATATGTGCGGATGTATCTAGAAATGTCCATATAAGCTACATCTTTTATTCTTCATTAATTTATTAATTTCTCTTCATTTTTTATTGCAATTTTGAAGTGGGAATGAGTGGAAATTGTTGGGAGGGCAGCAGGACATTTTCGGCCAAGGAAAGAAGTGAGTGTGTGAGGGGTGTATGGAAAATTCCCTTTTCAAAAAGCCCCCCCCCCCCCCAACATTCATATATTAACTCTTTACCATAATTAATTTATTTTGTTTTATTTTCTAATCCATTCTATATTTCTCTAGAACTCTAGAGACAAAACCAAAAGAAAGAATATGTTACAACTAAATTTTAGGTTGTCATGGTTCACATTTGTATAATTAACCCATTCTCATTTGTAATCTACACTAATTAAATGTATAACTAAAAGCTTATATTAATATTTGAAATAATTAATTAAAGAAAAATATTTAAGTAAAATAATAATTTATATGTCACTAAATAATATCAATTACTAGCAATTGCATAGTTAAAATAGGCGTATATAAATCTATAATGAAAAATAATTGTAGTTGAGTTTTACGGAAAATACGGTTTATATTACCGATTATCAGAAAATTCACCTAAAGGATTTTATTTATTGAATTGTTTATTAATTTGTTTTTGAAACGTTACAATCTTCCCCCTTAAGGAAATTTGGTTCCCGAATTTTAAATCTAACTACACCTACCCACGAAGAGATGGGAATGTTTCTTCCGCATCTCGACCTTGGCTTCCTACGTGTCCTTCTTGCCGCTCGGGTTACGCCAAAGAATCAAAACGGTCGGTAAGACCTCGGACCTCGGTTTTTTCATCTGCCAATCTGGAATACTATCTGCTGCTCGGTGAAAGATGGTTTGCGCTCCAGCTGAAACATCTGATGCTATATCGCATAAGAGAGGTCATGAAGGTATTTGCGGAGTATCGATACTTGAAACACGGTGTGAACAACTAGAAGTCTGGTTGAAAAGTCAAACGATAACACTGTGTCGAAATGCTCGAGAATCTCCAAAAACCCACATATCTGAAACTAAGCTTCCCTTCCTCTTGAATCTCAACATGCCCTTCATCAGAGAAACCTTCAAGAAAACACGATCGCCAATGGTGAACTCAGGTCCGCAACAGCGTCTATCATCTTTAAACTTCAGCCTGCTCTAGGCCGCTCTTATCCTATTCCGAAACAATTGAATCTTTTCGGTCGTGTCCCGCACAATCTGTGACCCCAAAAACTGCTCTCACCGAGTTCGGTCCAACAAATGGGCGGTTGCCATCTCTTCCCATAAAATGCTTCAAAGAGGGCATCTGAATCGTCTCCTGGAAGCTGTTATTGTAAGAAAACTCTGTCAAGGGCAAGTGGCAATCCCAACTGCCACCAAAAACTTGAACGCAAGCCCAGAGTATATCCTCAAAAATCTATAGGGTCCTCTCTGATTGATCGTCGGTCTGTGGATAGAAAACTGCATTGAAACTCAATTGGTGTCCAAAGTCTCCTGAAGTTTCTACAATAGTCGGCTCGTGAACTGGGTGCCTCTGTCGGACACAAAACACGTCGGAACGCCATGAAGTCGTACAATCTCATCAATATATATCCGAGCATACTGAACGAATCCAAAAAATGGTCTTAACTGGCTGAAAGTGAGCTGCTTCGTTAATTGGTCTACGATTACTCAATTAGTGTGATACTCTCAACTGATCCTAGATAGACCCACGATAAAATCTATAGAAATTTTCTCCCATTTCCACTCCAGAATGGGCAAAGGTTGTAATTCTCCTGCTGACCTCTGATTCTCGGCCTTGACTTGCTGACAAGTCTGCATCCTGAAACCAGGTCTGTGACATCTCTCTTCATCCCTTCACATGATATCCGGACGACGTTAAACTTTTCAATCGATTTATCAAAGTCCCACAATTCCCCCAAGAGCTCAACTCTTGAGTACAGTTTAATGATATCCGGTACATGCCACAGTACCTGCGGACCAACTGTAGAAGGGCAAACCTAAGCCTCACTAATGGCACCGCGGAACTGCCGCAAACCCTAAGGTTCAAAAGTGTTCCCATGGTCATTATGTCGAGTTAGGGTTTCATTCTTGTAGAGGGTCCATAGAATTACTTGCATGTTTTTTTTTCGAATACCTTAAACTTGGAAAATTAGGTTTTTGATATTCGTTCGAACTTTTTAACTTTACCTAGCCAACATGCGAATACCCGAAACAATGTTGAAACTACGAATATGAAACACTCCGACTTGGCTATATTGTATGATCGCCCCACCTGCAAACTTAGCACAAGCAAGCAACACTTGAAACACTAAAACCCAAATCCTGGAACACTGGAAAAATAATTTTGAAACCAGAACTCTCAAACAGGGCGGGCTGTCATGAAGAATCTGCTAATCTGCCGTTGACTGTCTCTGAACCGTGCTCAAACAACAAAAGCTACCTCTGGGACTCCGACTCACAACATCTGCCACAACTTCCACCTTGCCCGGACGATAAAGAATCTCGCAGTCATAGTTGTTCATTAACTCCATTCAACTGTACTATCTCAAAATTTAGGTCTCGCTTCGGATGATAATGTACCTTAAACTCTTGTGGTTTGTGAACATCTGGCATGTCTCGTCTCAAATTCTTAAGCGTAAAAATCACTGCGGCTATCTCTAAATCATGCATGAAATAGTTCTACTCACGCTTCTTCAACTGCCGAGAAGCATCGCCATAATCAACAACACCGCATGATCCTGAAGGCAAGGTAATACTAGCGTCATAGTCAAATGAATCATTAACTGCTAAAAGATCTGCTTGCATGCCTTATTCCAATGAAAAGAAATGCCCTCCCGGGTTACCCGGTCAATATTGCAGCTATATGCGGAAAAAAAATCCTGTACGAAATATCATTAGTATCCGTCCAAAATCGAAAATGCTGCGAACCTCCGTCACTAATACAGGTCTGGGCCAGTACTGAACGGCCTCGATCTTCTTCGGTTCCATACTTATACCATCTCTTGCAACTACGTGACCCAAAAGTGAACACTATTCATCCAGAAAACACACTTGGATAATTAAATCTGACTGCCTTCATACGGCAGTCCCCGGACGCATAAAAACGTGGCTAACCATTCCATGCTCAGAAGAACTTCGAAGTCAAACATATCTAGAAGAATCAAATCGACAAAAGAATCCTTCTCTCCGATGCGAACGAATCACTAACGAACAACTTATCGAGCGACCAAAATTTTTAGCCTCCCACGATAGCGTCTATCTAACCGCCTCTGAGCTGGCATACTGGTACAAATTCGCTTTGGTCCAGAAATGACCAAAGTCTCAGAAATGCGCTCCTCTATCAGTAAGGTTGTATCCATCGCGGCTGCATAAGCGTCAAAATGCTGGGTTCCTATAGAAAGCAACACCTGTATGTCCAATCTCCACCCGAACCTCTTTATCCATTTCTCTCCAGTGTCCTCCAGGTAAGGAGCACCTCGAACCACCAAAAAATCTGAATGTAATACTCGGACACTGCCATCCCTGAAGTCTTACGCACAGGCTCGAAATTATGAGCTCGAGAATTTTGAACGCTTTTCGGAAGGAAACGAGCAAGAAATACAGCTGTAAACTCCTCCCAAGTCATAAGAAGTAGATCTGCAGCTCGGACTCTCTCAATGGATCCGCACCACGTCTGAGCAAGACCCCTAGACGAAAACTTGCAAACTCAACCCATCTCTTGTCAGAACATCTCTGTGAACGAAAATTTCAGCCATCCTGTCGAGGATTGTCTACGTGTCCTCCGCTGCATCCGTGCCGGTAAAAATAAACTGGAGGCCTCAGCCTCAAACTCTTATATGGTTACAGAAATAATCTTGGTAACAACAGAAACAACTGCATGTGCAGCAGGTAAAAACACAGTCTTTAAAATAGGAGGGACATCATCAGCTCTCGGAGCTCAGATAACTACCACCAACAATCCAACCATCGGTCATACGTCCTGAATACTCGACTCCAGCCTAGCCATCCGTCCTGGAAATGGCGGACCACTCTGTCCATGAGGGGTAGGCGTACTGCCCTGATCGGTCCTAGTCTCAAACGAGCCTACTCTAACATCATCTCCAGCGGAAGCCCTCTGGCCCTCGTAGTCTCCGACGGCATAGTGGCTGGAACGAGGAACAGGATCAATAGGAACATTGCAATCGAATCAAAGGGTTTCCGGAATCAAGGAAGGAAATACAAGCAAATGTAAATACTAAGGTCACCTAGACGGAGTACCGTATCGTAAGTATGCCGCGAAACATACCCACGCTACGCCACTCTGCTTAAGACACCTACTCCATCTACCGAGGGTCATCCTACACTCAGAAAGGTAAAACCCTATGCTGTGATACCAACTTGTCACGGCCCGAAGGTACGGAACCTGACTGGCACTTAAATTACGAAACGTCTAAAGACGTAACGCAACCTAAGTAAGCCAAAGCCCATAAATCTAAACCAGAATTAAAAGTAGAGTGAAGGAAAACTTGTTAAAAGAAAACGATTTTAACCTAAAACAAGTCGCCTTAAATATTTTAATAAAACAACAAATTTTTCCGAAAATTTCGGCAGAGTCTCCTTTGTAAATACTGGCCCCGAAACGGGTACAAACAAGAGAAATACAAATATATCATGGATAAGGCATCTCCAAGCTCTTCGCCAATGGTGGATCACAACCACATATAATATATATATCATCGATACCAAAATGAGCATGTAAAAGCACGAAAATAAGAAAACCATATGTCGGCTCAAGTGAGCATCGACACCAAACCACAAATACAAGTCTCACAAATCTCACCGTCTAGTCCAATATACAAGGGTAGATGGAGTATACTAGATACCAAATAAAAATACACAGTTGGAGCAAAAGCAAATCCTACAAAACCCACCTGTGAGCAAGCTGCAAGACGAAGAAAAGGAACGAAATAGAAGATACACCCGCCGCTACTGCACTGACGGGTCAGACCTGCAAGATACTGTGGCACAACGGGGGTGAGTTGCTAGCTCGTGAGTAGCAAGTAACATCTAATAAGGCTATCGTAAGCATGCACGCAAATGCGTCACAACCTACGCATATACTAATATGATGCAATGCACTAACATGTATGCGACGTATATGCATAATTAACATGAAATCTAAGTATGTTTAGTATGAGAAATCTTTATTTTTCTTAGAAACATTTCTATGAAGTGACTGAAGAATCATCAAAGAAATCCATAGAAATTCGTGTCAAGTATCGACACCAAACATATATGTCTCAAGATCTCAATGTCTCAGCTCAAAGTCTCAATATCTCGGGCTCCGTCAGTCCGGATCGGCCCATAATACCAAATCTCACGACAATGGTCGGTATCCTCCGGACATCCGCCAAGCCAGACATCACCGGTAGGTAGTCTTCCCCTTCCAGGCTCATCGTCTACAACTCGAGCTTCTTGCCCCGGGGTATCATACTGGGCCCACTATGTACCCGAGACGGTTCATCCATGTAAGTCCATGCTACCTCTCTCGGTACTTTCGGGCATGCGGAATTTGATGAAAATTTTTTTTCTAGAGGCGGTAACATGGACTCAAAACCGGATCTTTGTTAAACATCTAACTAACAACCTAACTATGAGTTGTTAACTACTCGGTTAGGGGGTTATACCTTTCTTTCTTGAACTCCTTCGTCTTCAAACCTCGATGGTTGTCCGGATCGGCTTCACCCCGTCGTCTCCTTGCGCCGAAGATCGATCCACCTGAAAGCTTCTACCTTTGGCTTCTTCTTCGAGCTTTGAAGAAACTAGTTCACTTGGTTTGCTAAACCTTGTGAACTAGAGTGAGTAGAGAAGAGTGTGTTGGGATTATACTCTATGGTTCTTGCTTCTCAACACATGAGACAAGTGAACCATAGACTAAAGAGAGGGAGAGCAAGAGGAAGAAGATGAGAGCTCAAGAACACAAGAGAGAGAAAGGAAATGAAAGAATGAGAAAGACTTTTCTCTCTTGGCTCTCATAATCCAAAGCCATCATAACCAATAATAGCAATCAAGTATTAGTGATGGTTTAAGCTACAATAGCCATATCATTTCATGCACTCATTTTGCACAAGAGAACAAGCAAGCAAAAGTCTTTGCCATGAAATGATAGCCATTGTCATCATGATGGTCAACTAGTCCAACCTATTCAACCGGTCAACAAAGTCAACAAGTCAACAAAGTCAACCCCTCAACAACCATGTCACTATAATACTTAATTAATATTATTGTTATTTACATATCATATTCTCATTAGGGTTGAGCAAAAAGTCAATGGTCAACAGTCAACAACCCTAATGAGAATCCTCTGCCTCTGTCTCTCTGTCAACTGTGCATACACACCCGCATCCGCGTTCCGAGGAACACGAATACATACTGGATAAAACCAATCCCAAAACGTACACTAGGATCTGGCTTAAACCAAAGCCCGCTAGTGTTAACTGTCCGGACACTGTACGTACACAAGTGCACGGATGTGACCGAACCCTGTCACAAAACCATGCGACCTGTCGCAAAACCATGCAAGCTCTACTCTTTTGACTAAAGGCGAATAGCTTTCTGTGTGGGACTCTAAAGACTCGACACTACGCTGGCAGTGGGTTTAACCACATACCGCAAGCGGCACTAGCTGTGCGTAACGGTCCCCAGGTAAAAGCCAACAAGAAGACTGACGAGGTGAAACCCATCTGAACTCCTACTGAGCCTGAATATGACAGTCTTCGTACAGTCCGGTCTGTTCGTCTGATACATCGCATGGCGGGCCTAGGGGGGCGGTAAACATCAGTCCCCTAATAGCGGTACAAGTCGTGTCGGAGTGAAGCCCAAAACACCCTGAGATAACACTGGAAGCCTACCAGTATATCTCGATTGCCCTGGCCAGGGACTACTCGTGTAATGGCTCTCCTAGACACAGCGCGATGTCAACCCCCAATACCGGGAGAGACGAATCCTGTCTAACCGTCACTGCCTCCATGTGCTTCGGGACTGCACCCAACTACCACCTGTTTGCACGACTCCTTTGAGCCGTGGTAGGGTAGTAATCAAAGTACAGTGGGAACACACTCGAGGCAAAGTGACAGTGTCAAGTCAGTGGACTAAGCTGTACTCATGTCACCTGGGAACTGATAACTGACAATAGGTATAATACCAACCGGTCAGTTCCCGACGAGTCCTGTCCAGTGTACTCGTAACCTAACGAGCACCCGTATACTATCTCCAGTACGACGTACTGATGGCTGTGGGACAGACCATCTCCCACACTGGGATAAGAAGCGCATACGCTAGTCTACTCCGGAGTATCGATGCCCAGTCTCGATAGTCCTGCGACTAGGGACCTGCATAAGGATGTGCTTATAGATTACCCAGCTCCCACTAGTGTGATTGCCATCACAACGCTGGTAATCAAGCAAAGATCCTAAGGGCTCCACTAATGTGTATAGGTGATATACTAAAATAAACACATGTACACATTGAAGTAGAAACAAACCAAGTAGCATACTACTATATTGAGCAAGATTGTTTATACAAGGTGAATATCCCAAGCTTCCATTAAGTAATATACAAACTAGTATGATACAGTAATGGCCTCTAGGGCATATACACTAACAATCTCCCACTTGCACTAAGGCCATGTACTGGCGTATCGAAGACCTATCATCTCGATCAGCCACTCGAACTGAGTCTGGGGCAAGGCCTTAGTGTTAGTGTATATGCCCTAGAGGCCATTACTGTATCATACTAGTATGTATATTACTTGATGAAAGCTTGGGATATTCACAGTTGTACAGACAATCTTGCTCAATATAGTAGTATGCTACTTGGTTTGTCTCTGCTTTAATGTGTACATGTGTGGTTATTTATTATATCACCTATACGCATTAGTAGAGCCCTTAGGATCTTTGCTTGATTACCGGCGTTGTGATGGCGATCACACTCGTGGGGGCTGGGTAATCTACAAGCACGTCCTTATACACGTCCCTAGTCGTGGGAGTACCGAGATAGGGCATCGATACTCCGGAGTAGACTAGCGTATGCGCTTCTCATCCCAGCAGGGGAGACGGTCTGTCCCACAGCCGTCGGTACGTCGTACTTGAGATAGTATGCGGGTGCTCGTTAGGTTACGAGTACACTGGACAGGACTCGTCGGGAACTGATGGTTGGTATTATACCTATCGTCAGTTATCAGTTCCCAGGTGACATGAGTACAGCTTAGTCCGCTGACTTGACACTGTCACTTCGCCTCGAGTGTGTTCCCACTGTTCTTTGATTACCACCCTACCACGGCTCTACTGAGTCGTGCAAACAGGTAGTAGTTGGGAGCAGTCCCGAAGCACTTGGAGGCAGTGACGGTTAGACAGGATTCGTCTCTCCCGGTATTGGGGGTTGACATCGCGCTGTGTCTAGGAGAGCCATTACACGAGTAGTCCCTGGCCAGGGCAAGCGAGATATACTGGTAGGTTCCAGTGTTATCTCAGGGTGTTCTGGGCTTCACTCCGACACGACTTGTACCGCTATTAGGGGTCTGACGCTTGCCGCTCCCCTAGGCCCGCCATGCGATGTATCAGACGAACAGACCGGACTGTACGGAGATTGTCACATACAGACTCAGTAGGAGTTCGGATGGGTTTACCTCATCGGCCTTCTTATCGACATCTACCTGGGGACCGTTACGTACAGCTAGTGCCGCTTGCGGTCTGTGGTTAAACCCACTGCCAGCGTAGTGTCGAGTCTTTAGAGTCCCACACAGAGAGTTTCCCTGCACTGAGCGAAACGTGTAGAGGCCGTATGGTTTTACGGCAGGGCTGCGATCACTTACGTACACTTGTGTGCGTATGATGTTCGGGCAGGCAGTACTAGTGGGCTTTGGTTTAAGCCAGATCCTGGTATTGCACGGATGGATGTGTTTTGTCTTCTGCGCATCCGCATTCTACGGAATACGGATGCAGGTGTGTATGCACAGTTTTCTGGAGCGATGAAGGAGGAGGTGCCTCATTAGGGTTTTGGCAGATGGTTCGGCCAAAACCTCTATGTGGCAGGCTCATTAGGGTTTTGACAGTTAATTCGGTCAAAACCATATTGAGGCGGACTTATTAGGGTTTTGACAGTTCGTTTGGTCAAAACCATAATGAGCCGGGGACATTATTTACTAATCCTTTCATTGATAATTTTGTTATGGCTAATTACATTGACCATTTGACCATCTTGACTTTGTTGACCTTTTGACCAAAGTTGACTTGGACCTTCTTAGAAGATCTAAAGTATTCTTTGGTTTTCTTTTTATTTAGTTATGATAATGGTCATGTCATTTGTAGCCATCACCTTTATCTTGATTGGATTTGTAATGATGATGTTTATGCATTATTGCAACCATGGTTAGCTTTTCTCTTGGTTAAGCTTTTCATTTTGCATATTCTCATTCTCTCTCTTGAAATGAGAAGCTCCATGGTTGCTAGATAATCTCCTTCTTCTTCCTCCTCTTGATCTTCTCCTTTGATCTCATGTGTTGAGAGAAAAAGGATTCTACTTGACAAACACATCCATACATCCTCTCTACACAACCTAGGGCTTCTAGATTAGCAATCTCCTTGCCCTAGTTACCTCGGCTTGAGGTGGAGCTCGGCGTACATCTCTCGGGTGGATCGTCTTCGACTCAAGGAGGCCGCGGAGGTGACCGAAGTCCGGATCAACCTTTGAGCAAGCCATGAAAAGAACAACAAGAAGAGAAGAACATCAAAGAAGAACAACAACAAGAAGTGAAGGAGTTCAAGTTGAGGTATAACCACTTTGCCGAGTAGTTAATTCTTCTTTGCAAGTATGCTAGTTTAGTTTAGCAAAGATCCGGCTTCTACGGTCCATGTTACAAAGTTTAGAAAAAATTTTGATTTACCGTTTCCGCAACCCCGAAAGTACCGGGAGAGGTAACGTGGACCTAACACTTGGTGAATGGATCTGCAGTGTTATCTTCTGAAGCAACCCTCCGGACCTCGATCTCCTGGCGATCCACGATCTCCCTGATCAGGTGATACCGCCTCAAGATGTGTCTGGATCTCTGATGGGACCTGGGTTCCTTCGCTAAAGCTATAGCCCCGTTGTAGTCGCAATACAGAGGTATTGGATCAACAATGGACGGAACCACCTGAAGTTCTTTCAAGAACTTCCTCATCCAGACAGCTTCTTTTGCGGCATCAGATGCAGCAATGTATTCCGCTTCCATCGTCGAGTCTGCAACGGTTTCCTGTTTGGAACTCTTCCAACACACCGCCCCTCCATTGAGGGTAAAGACAAAACCCGACATGGACTTGGAATCATCCTTGTCACTATGGAAGCTGGAGTCAGCAAAGGCCTCGATCTGGAGGTCTTTTCCGCCATACACCAAGAACATCTCCTTAGTCCTTCTCAGGTACTTGAGAATGTTCTTTACCGCTATCCAGTGTTTCTCCCCAGGGTTTGACTGATACCGGCTTATCACACTCAGTGCATAAGCTACATCCGGTCTGGTACACAACATCGCATACATTATAGAGCCTACCGCAGAACGTAGGCTATAATAGACATGCGATCCCTCTCCAAATCAGTCTTGGGAGACATCTCTTTAGAGAGGGTGATCCCGTGACAAGCCGGAAGGTTACCGCGCTTGGAATCTTCCATACTGAATCTTTTCAGTATGGTGTCGATGTACCTGGACTGTGAAAGTCCTAATATCCTCTTGGATCTATCACGATGGATCCGGATCCCCAGGATGTATGAGGCATCACCCAGGTCTTTCATTGAGAACCTGTGTGACAAGAACCCCTTGACAGATTGTAGCATAGGAATGTCATTTCCTATTAAGTGAATGTCATCCACGTATAAAACGAGGAATACTACAGTTCTCGCTACAAATCTATTATAGATGTATGGTTCATCTGGATTTTTGATAAAGCCAAATTCCTTGACCGTCTCATCAAAACAGATGTTCCAACTCCGCGATGCCTGCTTTAGTCCGTAAATGGACTTAAGCAACTTGCACACCTTTCCGCTGCTCCCACTCTGAATGAAACCCTCTGGCTGGTCCATATAGACACACTCCTCTAAATTTCCATTTAGAAAAGCGGTCTTTACGTCCATCTGCCAAATCTCATAATCGTGGAAGGCAGCAATGGCAAGAAGGATCCGAATGGATTTCAGCATAGCTACTGGAGAAAAGGTCTCGTCATAGTCCAAACCAGGTCTTTAACGAAAACACTTTGCAACCAGTCTAGCTTTATAGGTCTCAACCTGTCCATCTACACCAATCTTCCTTTTGAAGATCCACTCGCATCCTACGGGTTTTACCCCGTCTGGAGCAACGTCCAACGTCCATACTTTGTTGGTGTACATGGACTCCATTTCGGTCCGCATTGCATCCAGCCATTTTACCGAGTCAACGCTCTGAACGGCCTGCTGGAAGCTAGTAGGCTCATCATAATCTGTGATGCAATCCTCTCTATCCCCGTCTATGAGAAAACCGTAGTATCTCTCGGGCGGATGAGACTGCCTACTACTCCTGCGGAGCGGCGTAGGAATGTCCTGTTCTTTTGAACCCTCTGGTTCCACTAAGCTTTCAGTAATAGCTCGTGGTTCTGGAATTTCTTCCAGTTCTACCACGCTCCCACTAATTTCCTTTTCTAAGAACTGGTGTTCTAGAAAGTGGGCATGACGAGAAACAAAAACCTTTTGTTCCTCTTCGCAGTAGAAGAAATATCCCTTGGAATTCATTGGATATCCCACGAACTTGCACTGTACTGAGCGTGCCTCGAGCTTGTCCGCATGCTGCTTTTTGACAAAAGCTGGACTTCCCCATGTCTTAATGTGATTAAGATAGGGTCTCTTCCCACACCACATCTCATATGGTGTAGTAGGCACAGTCTTAGTGGGAACTCGGTTCAAAAGGTATGCAGCTGATTCTAGCGCATACCCCCAGAATGATCGCGGTAACTCAGCGTTACTCATCATGGACCGTACCATATCCAATAGGGTTCGGTTCCGAATCTCCGATACACCGTTATGTTGCGGAGTGTATGGAGGAGTAAGCTGAGAGAGAATTCCATTCTCTTTTAAATAGTCCAGGAACTCGGCACTCAAGTATTCACCACCTCGATCCGATCTTAGAATCTTGATACTTTTGCCGGTTTGTTTTTCTACTTCATTCTTATATTCCTGGAATTTTCCAAAGGCTTCGGACTTATGTTTCATTAAGAAGACATAACCGTACCTTGAAAAATCATCCGTAAAAGTAATGATGTAAGAATAACCGCTTCGCGCATGTGTCGACATTGGACCGCACACGTCGCTGTGTACGAGTCCCAAGAGCTCGCTCGCTCTTACTCCGTGTCCAGTGAACGGAGTCTTTGTCATCTTTCCTTTGAGACAGGATTGACAAGTGGCATACGATTGATATTCGAACGGATTCAAATATCCTTTTGTATGTTACTTCATCAACCTTCTCTCATTGATGTGACCCAGTCTACAATGCCATAAGAAAGTCTGATTTATTTCCGGACACTTTCTTTTGTGTGTATTCTGGACATTGAAAATCTGTGGTTGGTTTAATACGTATATACCATTGCTTAATGTACCTGACCCAATCAGAACTTGATTAAGGTGAATGTTCACAACATTACTTACAAATGCAAATTCATAACCTTCTTTAGATAATAAAGATATAGAAATGATATTACAAGTTGCATTGGGTACAAAATAGCAATTACGCAAAACCAAAACATGTCCATCTGACAAGCCCAGGTGATAGTCCCCCACGGACTCAGCATCCATGCCCGCTCCGTTTGCAACTCTGAGGGTCATATCACCTGCCTTCAAAACCCTACGCTTTCTCAGTGCCTGCAAACAATTACAGATATGAGATCCTGATCCGGTATCCAATACCCAGGAAGTAGAGTTTATTGAAAGACAGTTTTCAATAACATAGACACCTGAAGCTGAAGCCGCAACTTGCTTCAGTTCCTGTGTCCTGGCTTTCCAAGCCCTTCAATCATTCTTCCAGTGTCCCTTCTTATGACAATAGAAGCATTCTTCTTTATCCACAAGCTGCCCCGCTTTCCTTGTTGCCTTTGCTTTTCCCTTCGTATCCACTTTACTAACACCGCCCCTTGGTTTGGCAGGGGCTTTCTGTTAGTTATGTATATGCCCTAGAGGCCATTGTTGTACATATGATGTATATTATAATGGATGCTTGGATATATATAGAGATGACTTTCTTGCTCTTCATGATAGTATGCTATTTGGTTTCACTTTATCTTAACATGTTGACTTGTATTGGTTTACTGTTTTTCTCTCACATGTTGATAAAGCCCTTAGGATCTGTACTCGACTACTGGGACTGTGATGAGATCATACGAGTGGGGCCTTGGTAGTCGATGAGTACATCCTATAACTGTTCCTAGTCTAGGGTATATCGAGACAGGGCATCGATACACCAGAGTAGACTAGCGTATACGCATCTTGACCCATATGATGGGCGATGGATGATCCCATATCCATCGGTGTTTGACAACAGAGATGGTGTACGGGTGCTCAGTGGAGACTGGGTACACTGGACGGACTCGCCGAGAACTCCAAGATGGTGATATACCACACGTCAGATGGCAGTTCTCCGGTGACACTGGTACAGGGTAGTCTGTAGACCCGAGATCGTCATAGAGTCTTGTGTGATTCCCACTATGTTTTGATTTCCACCTAACCACGTCCAAGAGGGCGTGCAAAATGGTGGCTTTTGGGTACAGTCCCGAATCACATGGAGGCAATGAGCGATAGGAGGGGATTCGTCTCTCCCGGTATAGGGAGTTGATGTTGTGCTGTGTTCGATTGGCTATAACTGGAAGTCCCTGGCCAGGGCTGATATAGAGATTTACTGGTAAGTGTTACTAGTAGTTTCTCCACCCGTTATGAGCCACACATCGACACGACTTATCGGTTTCTAGGGTCTGACGTATACCACCCCTAGACTTGATATGCGACATATCAGACGAACAGACCGGACTGTACGGGAGTGTTAATGATTGAATTCACAGGAGAACGCACAGGCTAGCTTGTTGATCTTCTGATCGCTCAATACCTGGGTGGCTGTTACGTTTAGCTGACCGCTTGCAGCTTGTGGGTGTTTGATATGATCATCACCTGCTACCGGCGTATTGACGATTCTTTAGAGTCCTACACAGAGGTTTCTTGGCTCAGGCAAAATGGAGTAGAGGCACATATGTGATATGTGCACGACCGAGAATAATGCGATATAAGATACCGTATTATATTCTCGCGATATTTAGATATGAACCGGGTCATCGGATCAAGTGTTGATTCGATGAATCGGTACATGATATATTAGTCGGTAATATTCGATATAGCCGGATCGTCGGATCAAGTGTTGATTCGATGATTTAATGTATAATAATATATATGATATATTGTATTACATTATCTAATATTGGCTCGCTTTATTATTTCATTTTCTCACTGGATGATACATTGATGTATATGCGATATATGTTAATTGTATTATTTTCTTTTGTTGCAAATATATAATATATATATGATATATATTATTGTGACATGATATGATTTTTTGTTAAACATGTTTAAGAATGATTAAATGTGGTTAGGGTTTGATTAGGGTTAGTTGCTTCATGCACCTTCTAGAAGCAATTTCTTTTGTCATGGTTAAGATATTTGTTGATGACACATTATCTAACCCAACCAAACCCTAACTCTAGTTTATTCTCTACACATTATTAGCCACTCATCCTTGACCATGGTTGATACATCAATCATATACTTTTATTTCTATTCATCACAAAAGGATTTATCATTATCTTTTCCATGATCTTCTTCTTCTCTCTTGATTTTGAGCTCACTAGATATTCATTTTGTGATGATAAATTATGAGAAAATGATTTAAAAAGAAAGCATAAATACTACTCTCTCATCCTCATCTCATCTAGCCTATGAGATTAGTGTGTTCATCTCTTTGGAGTGAGAAAGCTTGAGTTATTGAAACTTCGACGTAGATCATCGGAGATTTGGAACACTTCAAGCTAGCATGGATCGTTCGAGTCGTGGAGCCTCTCTTGAGTCCGGGAGATCGTGGATCGCGGCGAAGGGACTTCTACTCGGAGCTTGTGAAGCGAAGGAGCGGACTACAAAGGTTGTAATCCCTCACACTTAGCTTTAAAGATGTAATCTTGTATGCTTAACCCTAATAATCTAGCAAAGATCCTGTCTTTGGGTTGTTCGGCACGTCTAAATTTTTTTCCGGGCATGTTTGATGCCTTATGAACCTTCACAAGAGTGCCTAGGAACCCTACAGTGGTATCAGAGCCTAGCTAGAGCATTAGGCGATGTGTTTACGAAGTTAAAACTCCGATCGAACCCGTACCGACAAAATTTAACCCCTCTCTGGAAATTTTTCAAAATTTGGGATTTTTCTGAATTAAAAATATGTAAAAAAATCGGCAGGGAATTCTAAGAATTATCATGAAATACGGGCCCACAACTCCACCAAAACGCGACGGAACCGTGGCGGAAACATGCTTTCCGCGGCGGTTCCGCGGCCGTTTTGTGGAATTGTGACACGTGGCTTCATGGTGTTATCTGTAGTTGCTTGTTGATGCTTCTGGGTATTTTAAAACTGTTTTAAGTGTTAAGACTTCTGGGGTTTGTTTTGTAATAGTAGATTCGATCGGAATATTTAAATTCGTATTTCTTTCTGGATATTTAGAAACTGTTAAACTATTTGAACGGATATCATTAACTCACTGTTTCCCGGCACGGCAAACTTTCAAGTGTTGAATTTTTATCGGGTTTAAATCTTTCGGAAAAATTGTACAAGTTAAGAGGTGGACCCTCTAGAAGACAACAAACCTTAACTCGATTATGTGACCGTCTTGAACTGCCTTTTGAACCTTCGGGTTTGGGGCAGTACGGCGTGCCACATGTGAGGCGTTGGCTTGACCCTTCTACGGCTGGATCACCGATACTGTGATATATTCTGGGATTATTTGAACTCCGCTCAAGTGTTGAGCAATTTAGGAAATTTTGGGTATTTGATTATCTGTTCGAAAAGTTTAATACTGTCTATTTATCTGGAATGTGATACAATCTGTGGAATTCATAGAGTTAGGAATGAAATGCGAAGTATGTGATATTTCGGATTTACGATGTCTAAAGTGATTGTGGATTCCAAATGTTGTAGTTTTACACTTTCTTTTCTGTGACCGTAAGTGTAATATGTGATATCGCCGGTTTCGTTGCTATATGTCAACGACAATTGGGATGCGCATATTTACTTACGTTGATGATATGTGATATTATGTGTTGCTGTGATATGTGATATTGGATCGTCGTGTTCTGAATAGCCGGGGGTTTTATGTGAGATGAGGGTTTTTATTTTCATTCATGTAAAATTCATATGTTATGTAATATTCTTTTATTTGGGGCACTTCCAGGTTGAGGTTGATGTCACCGGTGTATATTATTTACTTTTCCGCATTAGGTAGACCCAAGGAAGGGAGCACAAGTAACCGGGTTCTAGGGTCCAGAGGGAGGCCATCTCGAGGAGTCGAGACCGGGTCTCCTAACCCTAGAATTGGCAGTGTTACTTGCCACTCTCGTAGGGGTCTTAGGATGTGGGTTTGGCTATTCGTCGCGACCGTCGAATCCGTGTTTTATACAGGCTCGTATTGAAAACACGGACGTCCTAGTATATCCAATATTTCATATATGTTCTTCTGCTGCAATGTTCTGTGATGAGATCATATTACTGCCTGAGACGAATGCTTATACTATATATATATATGCTGATATATAAATATATTACTGCTTTCGTTTCTTCTGTGATGCTTAGGAAGCATAAGCTGATGGGATATTTATTAATGAGATTAATAAAAAGAAAAGAAACCTAAAGATGTTGTAGAATCAAAACTTTATAAAAGGGTAGCTACAGTTTTGCTTTCCACAGTGATATATATGATATATCCTGCACCTTATTCGATGGGGAAAGAGCCGACGATCCCTTCACCGGGAGTGACCTCTTTAGCGAAACTGGCAGATGCTACAAAATGCGGTTTGTCTTTTGATTGCTTTTAGAGTTTTGCTTTGCACAGCGGTATATATGATATATCCTGCACCTTATTCGATGAGGAAAGGGCCGACGATCCCTTCACCGGGAGTGACCCCTTTAGCAAAACTAAGATAAGCCTAAAAAACACTCCTTTTCAAAATCACATGATTCTACGACGATATCAAGTTCATTATGCTCATGGTTTTCTGAAAAGCCTGCGTAGCCCTCCGTCATTTTAGATAGATATTATTTAGTATTCGTGCTACGTTTGTTGGCCTGCGTCAAGACGTGGTGTGCGGTAGCTAACTAGTATTTATCTGTTTATGCATATGATGCAGATTGGATTAGGGTAGTCGTGCGACTTTGTTGGCCTGCGTCAAGGGTCGTGTGGGTGGGTTTAATTCAATCAAGAAATGACGGGTTGAACTTGACTAGCGCACTATGGTTTGTTGGCCTGCGTCAAGGTCATAGAACGCTAGGGGCAAAATATTATCGGGAATTTCAAGTGTTGAAATTTGCAATGAGATTGCATACCTCCTATGAGATATTTGGATCCCGATACCCACTGCGAGTAAGTGTTACTCCTGGAAGAGTTTTACACAGGACAATTAGCCGATCAAGTAGGTGTCTAGAAAAGTGTTAACGGGGTTACGCCTCTGGGAAAACGAGGTTTACTTTAATTAGGTCCGTGCGAAAGCATGGGGAACCTCTCTCAAAGTACCGACACTGATCTGGCTGAAAGATTGACGAAATTGTAGGGTGTAATTAATCCCGGCTAATCTTACCTTTTAGGGTTTTAAGGTAGATTTGATAAAAACAGTGGGAGACATCCTGATTAGATAAGATAATAACCAATCTAATCTTGCAAGAGCATACGCTAAAGTGTTTTCTTCTCTCTCTCTGAAGGTAGCGACCATGTCAGGCCATAATCAAGATAATAATATGGATGTATTGACTGAACCCGATTATTGTACTGAGCGAGGGAACGTTGAACCCGTTTTTTCTTATAAGAGTTATAAGACTGAACAGGAAACAGGAAAATATCTGGATTCTCACGCCGCCCAAAAGAACATGCATGTTGATGCATCTTCTTCGGGTGTGTTAGTTATTGAGAACTGTTTCTCAGTTCACCCTACGTCCTGGGTATTAGATACCGGATCAGGATCCCACATATGTAAATTATTACATGGGATACGAAAAGGTAGAGACTAGGAAAAGGTGATCATTCCGTTCAAGTAGGGAACGGTGCAAGTATTGTAGCCAAAGCAGTTGGCGAATATCACCTTGTATTACCAAGTCGTAATACACTGATTCTGAAAGAGTGTTATTATATACCGAACATGATGTGCAACATTATATCAGTTTCTTTATTAAGTAAAGAAGGATATAATTTTGTAGTAAAGGATAATGTTATGAACATATTCCTAGATCAAAAGTTGATTGCATCAGGCTCGTTACATAATGGCATATTCATTCTAAATCAGAATACAGTTCTGAATATACAAAACACCCACAAGAGGAAAAGTTCAGATATGAACGAATCCTACTTGTGGCATTGTAGACTTGGTCATATCAATGCGACACGACTGGCTAAGTTACATAAGGATGGTTATTTGAATCCGTTCGAATTATCATCTTATGATACTTGCCATTCATGTCTCAAAGGAAAAATGACCAAAGCTCCATTTAGTGGACACGGAGAAAGAGTTACTGAACTCTTAGGACTAATACATAGTGATGTATGCGGTCCCATGTCTACGCATGCCAGGAACGGTTCTTCCTACTTCATTACATTCACTGACGATCTCTCTAGATTCGGACATGTGTTCCTGATGAAACACAAGTCTGAAGCTTTTGAGAAATTCAGAGAATATAAGCACGAAGTAGAGAATCAAACGGGAAAAAGTATTAAGATTCTTCGATCTGATCGAGGAGGTGAATACTTAAGCAGTGAGTTCCTAGATTATCTAAAAGAGAATGGGATTCTCTCTCAGCTTACTCCTCCTTATACACCACTTAACAACGGTGTATCGGAACGAAGAAATCTCACCCTATTAGATATGGTGCGCTCGATGATGAGTACGGCTGAGTTACCTATTTCCTTCTAGGGGTATGCACTGGAGACAGCTGCAGACCTATTGAATATGGTTCCCACCAAATCTGTGCCAACCACTCCATATGAGATACGGAAAGGAAAGAGACCATATCTTAATTATGTTAGGATATGGGGTTGTCCGGTATATGTGAAAACACAAAATCCGGACAAACTCGGCGCAAGGTCTATTCTGTGCAAGTTTATTGGATATCCCAAACATTCGCGCGGGTATATCTTCTACCACACCGAAGAACAAAAGGTGTTTGTTTCTCGGCACGCCACTTTTTTAGAAAAGGAATTTCTTGAAAAAGAAATTAGTGGCTCTGAGGTAGAACTGGAAGAAGTTCCAGCAGAACAAACTACAACAGATGATTTAGTGGAACCAGAGGATTCAGTAGTACCCGACGAACCCCAGCCTCTCCGCCGATCTAGTAGGGTTTCTCATCCACTTGAGAGATACTACGGTTTTCTCATTGATGGTGGAAGCGAGGACTGCATCATGGATGATGATGAACCGACTAGTTTCGAGCAGGCCATCACGAGTGGTGACTCTGTGAAATGGCTAGATGCAATGCGGTCTGAGATGGAATCCATGTACACCAACAAAGTATGGACTTTGGAAAATGCTCCTGAAGGGGTAAAACCCATAGGGAGCAAGTGGATCTTTAAAAAGAAATTTGGTGTAGATGGAAAAGTTGAGACTTTCAAAGCTAGACTTGTAGCAAAGGGTTTTCGTCAACGACCAGGTGTGGATTATGACGAAACCTTTTCTCTAGTGGCTATGCTTAAGTCCATCCGGATCTTACTTGCCATTGCTGCATACCATGACTACGAAATCTGGAAAATGGATGTTAAGACCGCCTTTCTAAATGGTGATTTAGAAGAGAGCGTGTACATGACTCAGCCAGAGGGCTTCGTAGATAGTGGGAGCAGCGGAAAGGTGTGCAAGCTGCTTAAATCCATTTATGGGTTAAAGCAAGCATCGCAGAGTTGGAACATCTGTTTTGATGTTGTAGTCAAAGAGTTTGACTTCATCAAAAATATAGATGAACCTTGTATTTATAAGAAGGTAGCAGAGGGTAAGGTAGTCTTCCTCGTATTGTACGTAGATGATATACTCTTGATAGGAAATGATATTCCTATGCTGCAATCAGTCAAGCTCTTCTTATCACAGAGATTCTCAATGAAAGATCTAGGTGATGCCTCCTGCATATTGGGAATCATGATCTATAGAGATAGATCTAAACGGATACTGGGATTGTCCCAATCCAGGTACATTGACACCATACTAAAGAGGTTTAGTATGGAAGAATCCAAGCGTGGGAACCAACCCACGATCTCTGGACTCACTCTCTCCAAAGAGATTTATCCCAAGACTGATTTAGAGAGAGCTCGCATGCAAGGGATACCCTACGCTTCGGCAGTAGGCTCTATCATGTATGCGATGCTATGTACCAGACCCGATGTAGCATACTCACTAAGTGTAGTGAGTCGGTATCAAGCAGATCCTGGAGAGAGTCATTGGACAGCAGTGAAGAACATTCTCAAGTACTTGCGAAGGACTAAGGAGATGTTCTTGGTGTATGGTAACGGAGAACTCCAGGTGGAGACCATTACCGATTCCAGCTTCCAAAGTGATAAGGACGACTCTAAGTCGCACTCGGGATTTGTCTTTACCCTCAATGGAGGGGCGGTATGTTGGAAGAGTTCCAAACAGGATACCGTTGCAGACTCGACGATGGAGGCTGAATACATCACTGCCAACGATGCTGCCAAAGAGGCTGTCTGGATAAAGAAGTTCATTAGTGAACTTGGAGTGGTTCCATCCATTGAGCATCCAATACCTCTGTATTGCGATAACAATGGAGCAGTGGCGTTAGCCAAGGAACCCAGGTCCCATCAAAAGTCCAGACATATTCTGAGGCGGTATCACCTGATCAGGGAGATAGTTGATCGCCGGGAGATCGAGGTCAGGAGAGTAGATACGAAGGACAACAATGCAGATCCATTCATGAAGGCTATTCCCCAGATACAGTTTGAGAGATTATTTGGGATGCTAGGTAAGAGATACTACAGCAGCTGGCCTTAGTGCAAGTGGGAGATTGTTAGTTATGTATATGCCCTAGAGGCCATTGTTGTACATATGATGTATATTATAATAGATGCTTGGATATATATAGAGATGACTTTCTTGCTCGTCATGATAGTATGCTATTTGGTTTCACTTTATCTTAACATGTTGACTTGTATTGGTTTACTGTTTTTCTCTCACATGTTGATAAAGCCCTTAGGATCTGTACTCGACTACTGGGACTATGATGAGATCATACTAGTGGGGCCTTGGTAGTCGATGAGTACATCCTATAACTGTTCCTAGTCGAGGGTATATCGAGACAGGGCATCGATACACCAGAGTAGACTAGCGTATACGCATCTTGACCCATATGATGGGAGATGGATGATCCCATATCCATCGGTGTTTGACATCAGAGATGGTGTACGGGTGCTCAGAGGAGACTGGGTACACTGGACGGACTCGCCGAGAACTCCCAGATGGTGATATACCACACGTCAGATGGCAGTTCTCCGGTGACACTGGTACAGGGTAGTCTGTAGACCCGAGATCGTCATAAAGTCTTGTGTGATTCCCACTGTGTTTTGATTTCCACCTTACCACGTCCAAGAGGGCATGCAAAACGGTGGCTTTTGGGTACAGTCCCGAATCACATGGAGGCAATGAGCGATAGGAGGGGATTCGTCTCTCTCGGTATAGGGAGTTGATGTTGTGCTGTGTTCGATTGGCTATAACTGGAAGTCCCTGGCCAGGGCTGATATAGAGATTTACTGGTAAGTGTTACTAGTAGTTTCTCGACCCGTTATGAGCCTCACATCGACACGACTTATCGGTTACTGGGGTCTGACGTATACCACCCCTAGACTTGATATGCGACATATCAGACGAACAGACCGGACTGTACGGGAGTGTTACTGATTGAATTCACAGGAGAACGCACAGGCTAGCTTGTTGATCTTCTGATCGCTCAATACCTGGGTGGCTGTTACGTTTAGCTGACCGCTTGCAGCTTGTGGGTGTTTGATATGATCATCACCTGCTACCGGCGTATTGACGATTCTTTAGAGTCCTACACAGAGGTTTCTTGGCTCAGGCAAAACGGAGTAGAGGCACATATATGATATGTGCACGACCGAGAATAATGCGATATGAGATACCGTATTATATTCTCGCGATATTTAGATATGAACCGGGTCATCGGATCATGTGTTGATTCGATGAATCGGTACATGATATATTAGTCGGTAATATTCGATGTAGACGGATCGTCGGATCAAGTGTTGATTCGATAATTTAATGTATAATAATATATATGATATATTGTATTACATTATCTAATATTGGCTCGCTTTATTATTTCATTTTCTCACTGGATGATACATTGATATATATGCGATATATGTTAATTGTATTATTTTCTTTTGTTGCAAATATATAATATATATATGATATATATTATTGTGACATGATATGATTTATTGTTAAACATGTTTAAGGATGATTAAATGAGGTTAGGGTTTGATTAGGGTTAGTTGCTTCATGCACCTTCTAGAAGCAATTTCTTTTGTCATGGTTAAGATATTTGTTGATGACACATTATCTAACCCAACCAAACCCTAACTCTAGTTTATTCTCTATACATTATTAGCCACTCATCCTTGACCATGGTTGATACATCAATCATATACTTTTATTTCTATTCATCACAAAAGGATTTATCATTATCTTTTCCATGATCTTCTTCTTCTCTCTTGATTTTGAGCTCACTAGATATTCATTTTGTGATGATAAATTATGAGAAAATGATTTAAAAAGAAAGCATAAATACTACTCTCTCATCCTCATCTCATCTAGCCCATGAGATTAGTGTGTTCATCTCTTTAGAGTGAGAAATCTTGAGTTATTGAAACTTCGACGTAGATCATCGGAGATTTGGAACACTTCAAGCTAGCATGGATCGTTCGAGTCGTGGAGCCTCTCTTGAGTCCGGGAGATCATGGATCGCAGCGAAGGGACTTCTACTCGGAGCTTGTGAAGCGAAGGAGCGGACTACAAAGGTTGTAATCCCTCACACTTAGCTTAAAATATGTAATCTTGTATGCTTAACCCTAATAATCTAGCAAAGATCCTGTCTTTGGGTTGTTCGGCACGTCTAAATTTTTATCCGGGCATGTTTGATGCCTTATGAACCTTCATAAGAGTGCCTAGGAACCCTACACTTTCTTCTTCTTTCCCTTGGCTTTCGCCTTGGACCTAGAAGAGGAAGATCCTCCTACAAACAAAGTGGATGTTTCCCTACCTTTCTGTAGGGTGCCTTCTGCGCTCCTCAGCATGTTGAGGAGCTCTGAAAGTTCAACTTCCTTTTCTTGTAAGTTGAAGTTCTGGATAAACTGGGCGTAAGTGGAAGGAAGGGACTGGAGAATCAAGTCCGTACAGAGCACATTCTCCAACGTGGTCCCAAGGTCCGCGAGCTCTTCTATGTAGCCAATCATCTTAAGCACGTGTTCCGCTACCGATGATCCGACGGCCAACCTTGCCGAAAATAACTTCTTCGACACTTCGTATCTTGCGATACGAAACTGCTCTCCATACAGTTCTTTTGTATGGAGAAATATGGACTCAAAGTCCATATTCTCGTGCCTCCTCTGATGTTCGTTGTCCATAGAGGCAAGCACGAGGCACCTGGCCTTCGCGCAATCAATCTCCCAAGTTTTACGGATTTCCTTATCCGCGACGCTGGAGGTGGGACCTGGGACGGGGGGAGCTTTGGTGGTAAGAAGATACCCCAGCTTGTCGTAATTGATTGCCATTTTGACATTCTTGAGCCAATCTTTGTAGTTTGGCCCTGTCAGTATGTTTTTATCTAGAAGTAACTTAAGTCCAGTCATGTCGATTGGTCGCTGCAATTAGGAGAGAGAAGAAGAAACACTCAGTATGATGCTCTTGCAAGTTTAGAGTGGTTTTTAGTTTGTCTAAACAGGATGGCTCCCACTGTTTCTCAAATCCCTCCTCAAACCAAAAAGGAAGAATTAGTCAGGATCAATCTCACCGTACAATACTTGCTTAACCGTTCGGCCAGGCTGGTGTCGATACTTCGAGGGAGGTTTTCCAACGCTTTCGCGAAGTTCCTTAATTTAAGAACCTCTTTTCCCTGGGAGCGTAGCCCCGCTAACACCTTTCTAGACACCTACTAGGTTTATAGCATTGATCGTTAAGTGAGAAATTTCCCGAGGAGTAGCATATACTCACAGTAGGATCGGGATCCAAATATCATCGCGTGACGAAACTGAAGGAATCCTACCAGAATCATCACACTCAAAATGGTATGCAACACTAGCAAGTTTCAGTTCTTTTGAAACTCCTGATGTGGATTTTTGCCCCATGCTCTTATGACCTTGACTTTGGCCAAAATGTCATAAGTCACATGCCAAGTTCTACCCGTCATTCTCCAGGTTAATTTGGATCCACCACTACCTACCCTTGACTTTGGCCAAAATGGCAGTACGACTGTCCCAAACCAACGTATCTATCTATGCTACACATGAATACCCAATAGCTACCAATTACTATGCCTTGACTTTGGCCAACATACATAGCTTGAATACTGTTGACTATCCATGTGAAACGACGGAGGGCTACGAATGGTTTTGGCGAAACCATGAACGTAGTGAACTTGATATAATCGATGGAACGAGATAGCTTTTAAAAGGAGTGGCTTAAACTCCGCATTTTAAAAGTTGGTTTTGAAAAGAACCGAGTGGTTTTTCGAAAGTGTTCCAACGACTTTTACTTGGTTTATTTTCTTGCATTAGTTCTTTTAATGCGTGATATTCTTGCATTAGTTCTTTTAATGCGTCCCATCATTTAATCCTACCATTGCAGAAAACAACCAAAATATGACGTACGCTTATGCCATTCGCATTCGCCACGGGGCCCCGTCATTACCCGTTAGGTTACTTAACTAACGACAGAGCGGGGGCTGGGCTAGCGCGGCTGTAAAACATATGCAACGCCTAAATAATATCATACATAGATATATTGCAATGATAGCCATTTCAGATCACAGATGAACACATTGGATATACTAGGAACCCGCAATTCGTACGAGCCTGTAACGAAAAGCAGATTACACGGTCGCGGTGAATAGCCAAAACCCCACCCAAGACCCCTACGGGTGCGGCAAACTACCCGCCAAGTACCCGAAACGAAGCAACCACCCTCAAATCCGTGAGTAGGCCACTCGGCACTTCGGCATACCCGGTAGTTTGTGCACCCCCTCCATGGGTCTATCCTAGGAGCAAAAACAGTAAAAAGAAATTATACAATGACGGCTACAACTCCGACCCGGTTGTGCGGCCATATAAATAATTATTACATCAATTTACAAATTTACATGAATTGAAAGAAAAGAAAACTCTCGTCTCACAACCCCCGGCTATTCACCCGCGACAATCCAATGAATTCATATACACATTCCAATGACATTACAGATCACAGATTTGTATAACCCCCACTAATTGACATATAGCGATTAGCAGGCGTTCAATACAAATATCACATCACAGATAAAAACCCGTCAGCTTAAGTCATAAGAAACTCGATCAAAATACGGTTTTTAAAGCCCCAAAAACTAAATTTTCTTTCTGGAAAATCTGGGCTGAAAAAACATATACCAAAATTCCCAAAATACCTCATAGAACAAACTGCAGTGAAGACGATCCAGAGAGGAGCTCAATCGGCCGCGGAACCGCGGCAATAGCAAGCTATTGCCGCGTTTCCACGGTGGTTTGGTGAAATCTCTGGACCGTTTTTCTACACTAGACTATAAAAACCCTGAGTCGATTTTTAAAGCATGATTTATTACTTTTACAGTACTTTGAAAATCGACAGCAAGCATGAATTTTTGGTGTATTTCGTGACTTTTTCTTTGATCGATCTTCTAGTTACTTTGCTAACATGTTAGATAGAGTTTAACTAGGCTCTGATACCACTGTAAGTCCATGCTACCTCTCCCGGTACTTTCGGGCATGCAGAATTTGATGAAAAACAATTTTCTAGAGGCGGTAACATGGACTCAAAACCGGATCTTTGTTAAACATCTAACTAACAATCTAACTAGGAGTTGTTAACTACTCGGTTAGGGGTTATACCTTTCTTTCTTGAACTCCTTCATCTTCAAACCTCGATGGTTGTCCGGATCGGCTTCACCCCGTCGTCTCCTTGCGCCGAAGATCGATCCACCTGAAAGCTTCTACTTTTGGCTTCTTCTTCGAGCTTTGAAGAAACTAGTTCACTCGGTTTGCTAAACCTTGTGAACTAGAGTGAGTAGAGAAGAGTGTGTTGGGATTATACTCTATGGTTCTTGCTTCTCAACACATGAGACAAGTGAACCATAGACTAAAGAGAGGGAGAGCAAGAGGAAGAAGATGAGAGCTCAAGAACACAAGAGAGAGAAAGGAAATGAAAGAATGAGAAAGACTTTTCTCTCTTGGCTCTCATAATCCAAAACCATCATAACCAATAATAGCAATCAAGTATTAGTGATGGTTTAAGCTACAATAGCCATATCATTTCATGCACTCATTTTGCACAAGAGAACAAGCAAGCAAAAGTCTTAGCCATGAAATGATAGCCATTGTCATCATGATGGTCAACTAGTCCAACCTAGTCAACCGGTCAACAAAGTCAACCCCTCAAAAACCATGTCACTATAATACTTAATTAATATTATTGTTAATTACATATCATATTCTCATTAGGGTTGAGCAAAAAGTCAATGGTCAACAGTCAACAGTCAACAACCCTAATGAGAATCCTCTGCCTCTGGCTCTCTATCAACTGTGCATACACACCCGCATCCGCGTTCCGAGGAACACGAATACATACTGGATAAAACCAATCCCAAAACGTACACTAGGATCTGGCTTAAACCAAAGCCCGCTAGTGTTAACTGTCCGGACACTGTACGTACACAAGTGCATGGATGTGACCGAACCCTGACGCAAAACCATGCGACCTGTCGCAAAACCATGTGACCTCTACTCTTTTTCCTAAAGGCGAATAGCTTTCTGTGTGGGACTCTAAAGACTCGACACTACGCTGGCAGTGGGTTTAACCATAGACCGCAAGCGGCACTAGCTGTGCATAACGGTCCCCAGGTAGAAGCCGACAAGAAGACTGATGAGGTGAAACCCATCTGAACTCCTACTGAGCCTGAATGTGACAGTCTCCATACAGTCCGGTCTGTTCGTCTGATATATCGCATGGCGGGCCTAGGGGGCGGTAAATGTCAGTCCCCTAATAGCGGTACAAGTCGTGTCGGAGTGAAGCCCAAAACACCCTGAGATAACACTGGAAGCCTACCAGTATATCTCGATTGCCCTGGCCAGGGACTACTCGTGTAATGGCTCTCCTAGACACAGCGCGATGTCAACCCCCAATACCGGGAGAGACAAATCCTGTCTAACCGTCTTTGCCTCCAAGTGCTTCGGGACTGCACCCAACTACCACCTGTTTGCACGACTCCTTTGAGCCGTGGTAGGGTAGTAATCAAAGTACAGTGGGAACACACTCGAGGCAAAGTGACAGTGTCAAGTCAGCGGACTAGGCTGTACTCATGTCACCTGGGAACTGATAACTGACGATAGGTATAATACCAACCGGTCAGTTCCCGACGAGTCATGTCCTGTGTACTCGTAACCTAACGAGCACCCGTACACTATCTCCAGTACGACGTACTGATGGCTGTGGGACAGACCATCTCCCACACTGGGATGAGAAGCGCATACGCTAGTCTACTCCGGAGTATCGATGCCCAGTCTCGATAGTCCTGCGACTAGGGACCTGTATAAGGATGTGCTTATAGATTACCCAGCCCCCACTAGTGTGACTGTCATCACAACGCTGGTAATCAAGCAAAGATCCTAAGGGCTCCACTAATGTGTATAGGTGATATACTAAAATAAACACATGTACACATTGAAGTAGAAACAAATCAAGTAGCATAATACTATATTGAGCAAGATTGTTTATAAAAGGTGAATATCCCAAGCTTCCATTAAGTAATATACAAACTAGTATGATACAGTAATGTCCTCTAGGGCATATACACTAACAATCCACTCCTCGAATCGGGTCTCGAAATCCAACAGAAAACATGAAAACTCATGGTGGACGACACATACATCATGAGAAAACCGCAACGTGCATAATTTTTTTTAAAAGAATAATAAGTTTATAATTTCTTACGGTTTTCCCTAAAATTTAGAATTATCATAAATACTGAATCCTCAAGAAGAAATCACAATGTGTAAGTATATTGATGATGATGGATGTCTATAAGATGATGGTATATACTATGCTATGTACGAGAAGAAACTATGTATGGAATATGATGCTATGATATATGTATATGTGACTAGCCATCCTATGTATTAATCTTGATGAATGAATATAAAACTACCATCTACATATCAAGTATGATGCAATTGCATGGATACCGATTCTATGCATGTTCTATGGTGTTCGTGACATCGCAGTTACCAATGGTGTGTATGTTTGCATGAATAGTGCACGTGCAGCATGAACTAATGGTAACGGTGCAAGTGTCCTAATTAATGATATCGTATGTAAAATGATGCAATGTATGTTATGAATAGTTTAAACTACACATTTTGCTAGCAACTACAAAGAATTCCTAACTGTCGGGCGCCTTGCGCCATCCAGACGATCCCCCCATAGATCTATATATCTACTCACCGGGACGCTTCGGCCTAAGTGATCCGATTTTCGTCTGTCTTTCCACGCCGCGTCCTACACTTCTGCACCCGATCCTAGGATCGCACACAAGAAATAAAAGGATAAATATAAGAATAGTCGCGGAACAAACGACATAATTCAGTTACGCGCACCAACTCGATCTGCACAAACTCGGAGCACAGAACGCGCCCGCGACAACGCCACAAACTATTTCTGGGGTCGCAAAATGGGATAACTACCAAGTCTAAAACTCAAATGTACCAATTGCACATTCATAACCCATTAATTAATATTGGAATTAGGTTGTAGGTTACTAAAGTTTCAATTTAATTCAAATCGGTAAATTTCCAAAAAACCTAGTAAGCATCCATTTCCCATTTCAGTTCAAGTCTTGATGTTTTATCATCTCTAATGGTTACAATGCTCACTTAACATCATAATTAGGTCATACAAATATTCACTAGAATTTTATCTCACCAAAATATATTAATTCTAAAAAACCTAGTTTGCAACATTATTTAATTTAGGAAATTTTAAAACAACAATTTTCAAACTAGCAACTAGTTTAGATTTTTCATTTCCTAAGGTGTTAAACTACATATTACAACCATGAGTAAGTTATAAAAACCCTAACTTTATTTTAAACCCTCTCTTGAATTTCGATTTAGCAATTAGAACTATAATTAAATATCAAAATTTACTAAGTTGAAGTAATTAAACATCAAGTAACAATTGGTTTAAGATTATACCTCAAAATCAAGAGATCAATCATGCAACTTGATCTTCAAAATGCTAAGTTTGCTCCAAGATCCTAGCAATATTTGGCTATAGAAGTTGAATGGAGAAATAGCTATGAATTTGTGGGAAATTAATTGGATTTTTGATGGATTTTGAGAATTTTAAAGTGGAAAAATGGGATGAAGAAAGGGGTTGCTGCTGCATGGGGAGGCTCGGCCACCATTTTGAGAGGAAAGAGAGAGAGAGAGAGATATGTGTGGATGTATCTAGAAATGTCCATATAAGCTACATCTTTTATTCTTCATTAATTTATTAATTTCTCTTCATTTTTTTATTGAAATTTTGAAGTGGGAATGAGTGGAAATTGTTGGGAGGGCAGCAGGACATTTTCGGCCAATGAAAGAAGTGAATGTGTGAGGGGTGTGTGGAAAATTCCCTTTTCAATAAGACCCCCCCCCAAATTCATATATTAACTCTTTACCATAATTAATTTATTTTGTTTTATTTTCAAATCCATTCTAGATTCCTATAGAACTCTAGAGACAAAACCAAAAGAAAAAATATGCTACAACTAAATTTTAGGTTGTCAGGATTCACATTTGTATAATTAACCCATTCTCATTTGTAATCTACAGTAATTAAATGTATAACTAAAAGCTTATATTAATATTTGAAATAATTAATTAAAGAAAAATATTTAAGTAAAATAATAATTTATAAGTCATTAAATAATATCAATTACTAGCAAATGCATAGTTAAAATAGGCATATTTAAATCTATAATTGTCACGACCCGAATAGCGCGTGACTGACACTTGAATCATATGAAGTCTATATGATCCCATCTAATTCAAGTAAGCCAAAAGCCCAGAAATCTAAAACCCTTTTAAGGAGTAAATAAAAAAAACTAGTTTTAAGAAGTGAAGAAAACACGTTTTTAAAAACAAGGTTTTTAAATAAGTAAGCCGAATATGCATTTTTAAAATCTCTAGTTTTTTCTGAAAATTTCGGCAGAGTTTCCTTTGTAAATACTGGCCCCAAATGGGGTACAACATGAATAGTATATATACAATGATAAAAGGCATCCCCAAGCGGGAGCTAGCTCTTCGTTAATCGACGGCCACAACCACGCAAGCAGTATAATATACAATGCCGAATGGCGAGGATCAAAACTTAAAGGAAAACTCAAAATCAGCATGAAAACCATAATACTACAACGCGCGACTCTAAGACCGAAATAATACATAACAAGTTTTTTAATTCTGAAACAATATACATGTTTGGTTGATGGAATTTCTAGATATAACTAAATAATACATATACAATGGTGGTTCTGATGCAAAAGAAGCCACCTACCAAAGCAATCACCCAGAAAGGACGCAATGTGCCAGAAAGCCGCAATGGAACCTGTAGGGCAAAACCTGCAAGAACTGTGGCACAACGGGGGTGAGTTGCCAACTCGTGAGTAGAAAACATCACAGAGCAGAAATCGTATGCATGACACAATCCTAGGTCAATACGATCAGATATATAAATATAAATATATATATATATATATATAAACCTCAAATGAATAAGTCTGAAGCTTGATAAGGTGGCAATGTAACATCTATACATGAGTGTAGTGCCAAGTGCTCGTGCCAGTGCCTCAGGTAATAACATATCATCAATATGTGGTATGATCAATGTCGACTATATCATGAAGTCTATAAGTATGTGGATATCATCCAACTATGTAATCAATGTCATCATGTATGTGGATCTCGTCCCACTATGTGATCATGTCATCAATGTCAACTTTATGTATGTGGATATCGTCCACGTGTCACCCAATGACAATAAACATCATGCATGTAAATATCATAAAGCATATGCATGGAAGTATGAGGATGTAAATCAACATGTGTCGCTCGCGACATATCAAATCATGGAACCTGAGTGTCAAGCATCGACACTCGAAAACATCATGAAACCTGTGCCTAGCATTGGCACATAAATCCTCATATATCGGGCTCCGTCAGTCCGGATCGGCCCACGGGCTCCATCAGTCCGGATCGGCCCATATCATCTCTCGACTCCGGTCGGTATCCTCCAGATATCCACCAAGCCCAAAACTGTCACTGGTAGGTAGTAGTCCCTCTGCCAGGCTCACCGTCTACCACACAGCGATCCATTCTCGCCCCGGGGTACCATACCGGGTCCACCATGTACCCGCAATCGGCCTCATCCGCCTCCTCGAATCGGGTTTCACAAGTCGCTCTCAGAACCGAGAAAACACATGGTGGACGCACTGAAATATCATATCAAGGGTAACCGGGTTTTAAAAACAATTACATACTCTCTTTTGAAATACCCACGGTTCCCAAATTCAGAAATATCATGGAAACAACATATCTCAATGCGTATAATCAAAATGCATGATGTATGCGACATGTAAAAGAATGTAAGTATATCAGTATATCATGTAACATGGAATAGTAATATGCACATATTGAGGGAAACCGCTCTTTTAAAATGGATCAGTTTTAAAGAGTATCTTGCGGTTCCCAAATCTCTAATCAAGGCATGCAAGGGATCATATCCTGAATGCAACAGTCCTACAGTGTAGTGACATGGCAATTATGGATGATAAAGTGTGTGAGCCGGCAAACCGGTGTACGTGGAACATATGCATCATCAATAATGGTGCTGGTGTCCTAACAGCATGGTTTTAATATAACAATAAACATATTTCAACATGCAATGCGATGCGAAAAGCAAGTAAATGCGGCAAATGGATAATAAACACAACAGCGCAGTATCTACATCAATGTATCTATGTCATACTGTTTTGCCATTTGAAAGAAGATGAATCGGGGTTTTTAGGAAAATAAGGGCTACGGTGTTTTTAAGAAATGATGCGTCTTTTGAAAATATCAGTAGAATCCCTTTGCCTGCCTTTGGATTACTCCCGATTCGTTAGTTTTGAAATAGGTATGACATCGGCCTAGCCTAACATCTACTAGGAAGACTATAGCTCTAACTAACAAGTCAATCGGGAGGGGTATGGAAACCACCTAAATCTGAGTCGATATAAATATACAGTCGGTGATCACGCCTCAAAGTTACCGCGTACGATACAATATCATATGACATCCTCGAGTCATGAGTGCGGATATATCATCAATATAAAGCTCGTACGATAAATCATCGTACGGCATCCCAAAAGCTGGGTATGGGTCAGTATCACATTCATCTCATCAATTATCTGGTATCCTTACCATTATATCTCATGATCTGGGGTACTGATCTAAGTCTAGTACAATCGATACCATCTCTATAAGTATAAATGCGTGTGTAAAACACACGTCCCAAGGCCCACTAAATCACATGTCGTATCCCAAATACGAATCATATCATATCACCGATCTCATGGCACTATGCCCAATCTCATCGACTCATCTCAAAATATCATACACTATCCTCATCATCCAGGTATAAGTGTAACAAATAAGCATGTGTGTGCGTGTAGGTGTAAACCTATTCTAGGGTTCGCAACTAGGAACTATACTAGTTTACGACTACACCATAACATAACCATAGTTCACCTAATCTCATCTCAATTATCCATACCGCATCTAATGCTATCAAACATATATATATAGTATATATATAGTATACTAAACCTCAAACTGCGGAGGTGCTATACGCTATCCACCCGACTTCCCCTGTAGATATAATCTACTCACCTTGCATCCTGCGTGTCGGTGTCGATGTCGCCTTCATCTTCTTCCTCGTATGAAGCCCTCGAGAAGGTACCTACAAGGTAACACAATCGCAAAAGCATCTTAAAATCACATCGAGAAAACCAAACGACGCGCTAAGGCCTATAGGTTAGAACCTATGAACTACGTTTTCAAAACCATCAAACAATCCTCTATATCGTCATACAGACGTCAAGCGATCGAGGTAAAACACAAATACGCAAATCCAGAATTCAAAATACGAGAAACGAGACTCCAAATCAAACAACAACTTAGGAAAAAGGTTCCAGATTCTACCCTAGGTCAAATCAAACAATTTTGCATATACCAGGGGTCTAATTTACATGAATTAAAGCTACAGAACCAACACGAAACAAATTGGTGGGACCCAGGCCGCAATTTGCGGCCATAAAGATTAAATCTGCGGCCAGAAAGAGGATCCAGGGGCTGGGGTTTTGGTGGTAGCTTCCTAGGTGCCTGCATGTATCATTGTCCTTACAAAATAATTTTTAGAGGCCCCGGGTGATAGCAGATTCCATTTTACATCCACAGAATTCACAATTTTCCGATATCGGCATTTCTAACTCTGTATTCCTGGGTTCTAGTATCTGGTTTAGGTCTTAATTCTTGCACTAGAGGGTTTGTGAGGCCTCTACTGAGCTCAATTGCCCATCACAACTTTCAATTTCCAATAACCCTAACTAGAGTTTTCAAACTTCACCCAAACCACACGATATCGGTTCTAATCTAACATGGGGGTAAAAGTAATGGAAACACTAAGCTTATGGTTCAGAAAATACCTCAATTGTCGACTAAAGAAAATTCTCGAGTTGCTCAAAATCCTCAAAATCTTCTCTTTCTTGGTCCATGGGGTAGCTAGTGAGCTTGTGCATCCTTTTTGTGAAGTGGGGTTTTGGTTTTGAGTTGATTTTCATGGAGTTTTGTGGCCTGAAGAGGGGGGAGGAGGAGGGGGCAGCAGCAGCAGCAACAGAGAATGAAGAGGAGAGGAGAGGAAATGGTGAGGGAATGGCCAAGTCTAAAGTCAAAGGTAAACCCTTACCTTTCTCTCTCTCACCCATACCTATATATTAAACCCTTTTCCTTTTCTTTTCTTTTCTTTTCCCCTCTCTAATTAATCAATAACCATGTTATAACACATGTAGGAAAGCCATGGAAATAAATGTAACAAGTGTAAAAATGGAATGGTGCATGTTTTGCACAAAACCCGCTTAAAATCCGATTAGCGATTTTTAATCGCGATTAGCACCAAATTAGCATATAATTACTCATAAAAACTTAAAATTTGCATAATTCACATAAAACACCCTCTTTTAGTAATTTCTATAATTTTTCAATTTTTTCCCCATTTATCGGTATTTAATTATACCGTCTTATTAAAATATTCAATATTATATTATTAAAATATAAAAATTCCCAAAAATAATATTTTTTTTGTTTTGAAATGTTACAGTCTTCCCCCCTTAAAGAAATTCGGTCCCCGAATTCAAATTTAAACCCCTAAATTCTAAAACATTTCCATAAAAGTCTAAGTCGTCGGGGCTCCGAAATCATCAATACATAAGACGCATCATAGCGCAATACATGCGCATGAACAATGAGCAAATAACTCAAAAACAAAGCTCCGTCAAGCATCCCGCAATCATCGGAGTCATGGAAAAGACACAAATGTCAAATCCAAAATAAAACCAATATGATATAAATCAGAACTATACATGTAAACATCAAATCTATATATGTAAATATCTGAAGGAAATGCATGCCAAATATATCCAGGTATTGTCCTCTGACTAGTCCTGCTCAGTACGAAAACATATAGGAAATATCATAAAAATGTACTGCTCCATAAGTAATCAATCCCAAAATGTGCATATGAATGCTACGTGCGTCTGGTGTGCACGGAAATCAAAATCAATATATATGCCATACATGTACACAGAAACAACATCTAGGTCCAACGGGTGTGCACGAAACATCTTTCATAGACAACATGTGTGCCTGAAAACAAAATTAGGTGCATCTGATATGCACGAAGAATCTCGATTTAGTGCATCTGGTGTGCACCAAAACCGCATCTCAAAACATGCGCTCAACACGCGCGAAAATCCAAATCAAATGCACGGAGAGCAAGAAATCAACATCAATTTTAGAATCAAAATCGACGGTATACAATACGGCTCAATCAAAATCAGGTATACCGCGGTATATAAGCTCACAACCATGTGCATCAGCGTGCACAAATCAAATCAAAACACTAAAAGTGTATGTAAACGATGCCGAAGGCATAAGTCAAATCGCAAGCATAACATAGGCATGAAATCAAAATCAACATATCAAATGACATCAAATCGAATTCAGGGGCAACCGTAGTGCACAAAATATAAATCCGGTGAAACAAAGGCACGAAATATAAATCTGGTGCGATAAACGCATGAAACATAAAATTGGTGTGACAATGCACGAAGTATAAAACTGGTGCATCCTGTGCACAAATATGAATACCCAGTAGGTGCAACCATGGTGCACAAAAACAGAAATCATGGAACTCAGCCATCAAGACCAAATCATGCGAATAGATTGCCCAAAATACCGAAATCCAAGGTGACAGATACGTGATAATCGAATCACAAAATCACAAATCATAAATTTCGTCGTCGGTATATCCTCCTTCAAAGTCGAGAAGGTGTCGGTGCATCCAATGCTAGCAGCGCAAGATATTTACTTGCCTCTTACTCACGGTCTGGCGTCCCCTATCTCCGGGCCCTTATCTCTTCTGTGGATTACCAATCTCGCAATCCGTCGGCTCATCGGCCCTGTCAGGTGTGCTAACGAGGACGATTCCATTCCGGCACTTCTCTGGTTCTCTGAATACACATTACACATCTGATCCCGAGTGCAAATATTATCGCAGCTGTATCCTGGACGGAATCCTACTCAAGGTCTCTTCCGATCTCGCCTATGCCGGACTGTACGGAGGCTGGTACTCTTACATAATCTCTTCTCGCTCTATGGACATTTGTGTCCTTAGCACAACATTTTCTCGGAAACTGGTCGCATCCCAACGCCTCTGTAGACATATACGACCTTTAATCTTAACGGGGAGTAACAACAGCTCGTCGGCATCTCGTACGAACCTCTTTTCCCACTTGTCTGTATCATCGTTCACTTCGATGTCACGTCTCTATCTGCGCAATGCAAATGTTCTCGGCTACGTCAATCCGAAGTCTCCCACACGGACTCGAAATCACAAACTCGGTATCTTCATCACTCTGTGGAAGATATCTAGCCGAACACGTCCTCAGGAACTCGTCCCAACCTGCGGAGATATACTCCATTCTCGTCCATCCTTGATCAATTCACAACGCATCTGGGTGAGGTCCTCTATCCGAACCTGGTCAACTATCTCGTCGACGGTGCCAAACTCTTGCCTGCTGGGTGGGCGCAATATGACCACTCCTGGGTCCAAGTCTTCTCGTATAGTATTCCAGAAAGGTCCTGTCGAGGTCTCTCTCTAATCTCGTTTCTGCCGAATTGCCTGGAAGTTACCATCCTTCACTATATCTGTTTCTTGTTCCGGAACGGCTGTATACTCGTCGCGACTCCTTCTGGAAGGTGTATCCATAATCAACGCCTCTGCATGCGTATCGCATCTTTGATGTCAGCGGAGTAGAGCGTCATCTCGTCGAAATCTCGTGCGAACTCTTTACTCCACTCTGTTCCAATGTTGACTGATTCGGACTCGTCTTCTCGTGGATGAATGGACTGCGCTTTGACGGCTATACTCGTATCTGGAGTCTCCCAAGCAATGTGTCCCATCACATGATATCCGAATGATGTCGAACCGTCCGATCGATTCGTCAGAACCTCATAATCCCCCAAGAGATCAACATCTTGAGTACAGTTTAATAGTATTCCAGTACATACCACAGCATCTGTGGACAAACGGTAGAAAGGCAAACCTAAGCCTCACAAATGGCACCGCTGAACTGCCGCAAACCCTAAGGTTCGGAGGCGATCTATGGTCATTACGTCGAGTTAGGGTTTCATTCTTCTAGAGGGTCCATTGCATTACTTGCATTGTCTTCCGAATACTTTAAACTTGGAAATGGGTTCCTGACATTCGATCGTCTCTATCGACTCACAACGAATCTGCGTGAAGTCATCTCTACCTGGAATCAATCTATCTGATGACCTCGCATCGGGGTAAGCAAACGAACCACATGTCCTAGTCGTTCCTCCTTGGGTGACTAGCGACTTTCCTTCGCATCTCTAAGTATATACTCATGCTGCAGTAGCTCCATCATCTGGGAAATATCTCATCATTTGCAGAAACAACTGGCTCGTTCGTCTGTATGCTGAACAATGCCTCAATCATCCTGTGTAAGCGATATATCAATAGTCATCACATTCTGGCTGGCCTCTAGCAGTAGCCTGATCCTCTGGTGCTAATCTGCAAGTCCGAGAAATCTCGTAAAAGCGATCTGTCAAAAGCATCGTGGCGCGAAAACATAAATAAACGACGCCTCTATACGCAATCGTATGTCTCTAGAATCACGCCTTGGTCAGTCCTCATCCATGACGAGCTCGTGCTGACCGCGACTCTAGCCGTAGCTCTCTCTGCCCGTGTAATCATGGCAGCAAAATCATAACCAGTACCGATGAGGATAGATCATAGGAATGAATATAATACTGTGCAAGGAAATGTACATTCTAAGGTTTCTTAAGCGGAGTAGCGTATCGTAGGTATTCCGCGGAACATACGTACGGTACGTCACTCTACTCAAGCTACCTACTCCATCAACCAAGGGTCATCTTACACGACGAAAGTTCGGGTATAATACCCCCTCGACTAAGTCTAAGTTCTGTAAGGTCAAGCCTAAGTTCTGTATATATATAAACGCTCTAGGCTCCACATAGTCAAACTTAGACTCGAACCAAGGTTAACCTAGCACTCTGATACCAACTTTGTCATGACCCGAATAGCACGTGACTATCACTTGAATCATATAAGTCTATAAGACCATATCTAATTCAAGTAAGCCAAAAGCCCAGAAATCTAAAACCTTTTTATGAAGTAAATAAAGAAAACTAGTTTTAAGAAGTGTAGAAAACACGTTTTTAAAAACAAGGTTTTTAAATAAGTAACCCGAATTTGCATTTTTAAAATCTCTAGTCTTTTCTGAAAATTTCGGCAGAGTTTCCTTTGTAAATACTGGCCCCAAACGGGGTACAACATGAATAGTATATATACTAATATAAAAGGCGTCCCCAAGAGGGAGCTAGCTCTTCATCAATCGACGGTCACAACCACGCAAGCACTATAATATACAACGCCGAATGGCGATGATCAAAACTCAAAGGAAAAATCAACATGAAAACCATAATACTACAACGCGCGACTCTAAGGCCGAAATAATACATAACTGGTTTTTTAAGTCTGAAAAAAATACAAGTTTGGTTGATGGAATTTCTAGATACAACTGAATAATACATATACAATGGTGGTTCTGATGCAAAAGAAGCCACCTACCAAAGCAATCACCCAGAAAGGAAGCAATGTGCCAGAAAAGCCGTAATGGAACCTGTACGGCAAAACCTGCAAGAACTGTGGCACAACGGAGGTGAATTGCCAACTCGTGAGTAGAAAACATCACAGAGCAGAAATCATATGTATGACACAATCCTAGGTCAATACGATCAGATATATATATATATATATATATATATATATATATATATAAATCTCAAATGAATAAGTCTGAAGCATGATAAGGTGGCAATGTAACATCTATACATAAGTGTAGTGCCAAGTGCTCGTGCCAGTGCCTCAGGTAATAACATATCATCAATATGAGGTATGATCAATGTCGACTATATCATGAAGTCTATAATTATGTGGATAACATCCAACTATGTAATCAATGTCATCATGTATGTGGATCTCGTCCCACTATGTGATCATGTCATCAATGTCAACTATATGTATGTGGATATCGTCCACGTGTCACCCAATGACAATAAACATCATGCATGTAAATATCATAAAGCATATGCATGGAAGTATGAGGATGTAAATCAACATGTGTCGCTCGCGACATATCAAATCATGAACCTGAGTGTCAAGCATTGACACCCGAAAACATCATGAAACCTGTGCCTAGCATCGGCACGTAAATCCTCATATATCGGGCTCCTTCAGTCCGGATCGGCCCACGGACTCCGTCAGTACGGATCGGCCCATATCATCTCTTGACTCTGGTCGGTATCCTCCGAATATCCGCCGAGCCCAAAACTGTCACCGGTAGGTAGTAGTCACTCTGCCAGGCTCACCGTCTACCACACAGCGATCCGTTCTCGTCCCGGGATACCATACCGGGTCTACCATGTACCCGCAATTGGCCTCATCCACCTCCTCGAATCGTGTTTCACATGTCGCTCTCAGAACCGAGAAAACACATGGTGGACGCACTGAAATATCATATCAAGGGTAACCGGGTTTTAAAAACAATTACATACTCTCTTTTAAAATACCCACGGTTCCCAAATCGAGAAATATCATGGAAACAACATATCTCAATGCGTATAATCAAAAAGCATGATGTATGCGACATGTAAAAGAATGTAAGTATATCAGTATATCATGCAACATGGAAAAGTAATATGCACATATTGAGGGAAACCGCTCTTTTAAAATGGATCAGTTTTAAAGAGTTTCCCAAATCTCTAATAAAGCCATGCAAGGGATCATATCCTGAATGCAACAGTCCTACAGTGTAGTGACACGGCAATTATTGATGATGAAGTGTGTGAGCCGGCAAGCCGGTATACGTGGAACATATGCATCATCGATAATGGTGTTGGTGTCCTAACAGCATGGTTTTAATATAACAATAAACATATTTCAACATGCAATGTGATGCGAAAAGCAAGTATATGCGGCAAATGGATAATAAACACAACAACGCAGTATCTACATCAATGTATCTATGTCATACTGTTTTTCCATTTCAAAGAAGACGAATCGGGGTTTTTGTGAAAATAAGCGCTACGGTGTTTTTAAGAAAAGATGAGTCTTTTGAAAATATCCGTAGAATCCATTTTCCTGCCTTTAGAATACTCCAGATTCGTTAGTTTTGCAATAGGTATGACATCGGCCTAGCCTAACATCTACTAGGAAGACTACAGCTCTAACTAACAAGTTAATCGGGAGGGGTATGGAAACCACCTAAATCTGAGTCGATATAAATATATAGTCGGTGATCCCGCCTCAAAGGCACCATGTACGATACAATATCATATGACATTCTCGAGTCATGAGTGCAGATCTATCATCAATATAAAGCTCGTACGGTAAATCATCGTACGGCATCCTAAAAGCTGGGTACGGGTCAGTATCACATTCATCTCATCAATTATCTGGTATCCTTACAATCATATCTCATGATCTGGGGTACCGATCTAAGTCTAGTACAAATCGATACCATCTATATAAGTATAAATATGTGTGTAAAACACACGTCCCAAGGCCCGCTAAATCACATGTCGTATCCCAAATACGAATCACATCATATCACCGTACTCATGGCACTATGCCCAATCTCATCGACTCATCTCAAAATATCATACACTATCCTCATCACCCAGGTATAAGTGTAATAAATAAGCATGTGTGTGCGTGTGGTTGTAAACCTATTCTAGGGTTCGCAACTAGGAACTATACTAGTTTACGACTACACCCTAACCTAATCATTGTTCACCTAATCTCATCTCAATTATCCATACCACACCTAATGCTATCAAACATATATATATAGTATATATATAGTATACTAAACCTCGAACTGCGGAGGTGCTATATGTAAGTGCACGGCGGCGCCCCGGCCGTCAATCCGAGGCCAAAAATGCGGAAACGATACTTTTCTTTAACTTTTAAACCGGTACCACCGTGCACTATAAACCCGGATCGGGCCATTAACCAACTCCTAGCTAACTAGAGAAGGGGTAGAGAGATAAACCGAGCGATCCGTGTCCTTCGGTCTTCTCGTCGTCGTCCCGATCTCCCTGCGGAATCTCTGGTCTTCATCTCCTCGTCGGAAGGGCACCATATCGCCGGGTTCTTTTACGGGCTCCCACCTCTGGAACGTGGCAACTCGGGTACGAAGTTGGCGAGTCGACGTGTCCAAGAATTGCTGTAGAATAAGTGTTGTGCTCTTTGTCTCTCTTGGGGTTGATGTTTCCATTTGGTGGAGGAATAATGAACTTTGGAGATATGGAATTTTTTGTGGCAAGTAGAGAAATGAGATGAAGAAATTTCCCACACAAAAATGAACCTCTCCCACCCCTCACATCAATGTGGCCGGCCTCATCTCATGAGGAATGAGAGAATGGAGGAAAAACCAAGGGGGGGAAGCAATCATACAAGAGAGAGAATGGTGATGATTTAGAATTATCATCACAACAAAGTCCACACTCATAAACCCATCACCAATCTCACATCACAAAAGTCAAGCAATGATGATGAACAAAGTCAAATGATGGTTGAACCATCATGAAGCTACAAGTTACAAAGACCACCCTCCACAAAGTTAATTTGCACATTTCCAAATAAGCCCCTCCACACCATTTTTCAGCAATAGAAAGGAAAAATGGCCGAAACGGAAAGCAAACTGGCAACTTCAAAAAAACTGATCCCGTAATAAATTACAGGAAAACCCCGCGACTGTATATATATCCCCGCATTTGTATTCCGACCGAATACAAATGCACTGAGACAAAATCTACACTGTACAACACTAGGATCCGGCTTAAACCAAAGCCCGCTAGTATTATCCGTCCGATCATGATCCGTGCAATATCGCAAGTATATGATCGAATCCTGCCATATCTCCATACGGCCTCTGCAGCGTTTCGCCCGAAACTTGAGAAAACGGTCTGTGGGGGACTCTAAAGACTCGTCAACACTTTGGCTATGGATTTAACCACTAGCAAGTCAGAGGTATTAGCCATACGTAACCTGCTACCAGGTATTGACCAAAAGCGACGTCGATGAGCGAACTCATCCTGACACCCTACTGAGCCTGTCAGTAACAATATCCGTACAGTCCGGTCCGTTCGTCTATGTGCATCGCATGGCGGGCCTAGGGGGTGGTAAAAGTCAGACCCCCAAAAGCGGTACAAGTCGTGTCGGAGTGTAGCCCAGAACACCTTGAGAAACTACCGGAATACCTACCAGTAATTCTCCTGCCTTGGCCAAGGACTTCGTGTAATGGCTCTCCTAGACACAGCGCGACCTCACCCCCAATACTGGGAGAGACGAACCACTGCAGATCCGCTCACTGCATCCATGTGGCTCGAGACTGTACCCAACTAAAACCTGTTTGCATGTCTCCTTTGAGCGTGGTAGGGTAGTAATCAAAGTACAGTGGGAACTCACACGAAACAAATGACGATCTCAGGTCGATGAACTAACTTGTACACATGTCACCAGGAAACTGCTATTTGACATCAGGTATAAGACCAACTAGCATGTTCCCGGCGAGTCCTGTCCGGTATACTCATAACCCAATGAGCACCTGTATACATCTTAGGTGATCCAACTGACACCAGTGGCTTGTGAGACCGGCCACCGCCCCTCGTCGGGGTCTCGACTGTATACACTAGTCTACTCTGGAGTATCGATACCCTGTCTCGAAACTCCCATGACTAGGGACTTTTTAAGGATTTGCTTATAGACCCCAGCTCCCACGTATATGATCGCCCTCATACTGCTGGTCGTCAAGCAAGAATCCTAAGGGCTCTATCAACGTGTAATAGTGACCTGTAAGGTCACCTGAAGCAGTACACGATGATAAAGGTAAACCAGATAGTATACTATCATCCTGAGTAAGACTGTCTTACCGGCATAGGTCTTCCATCAATCATTGCAATCACGTGCCTGTGATCCAATAATTGACTCTGAAGGCACTATCTCCAACAATCTCCCACTTGCACTCAAGGCTAATTATTGCGATGTCGCATACTCACAGCCTGTGTGATACCGAACACCCAACTCCTCTACTAATCAGTCTCACAAAACCTGTTTGCGAAACTATTGCGTTCGAGGAATAGCCTCACTGAGTGGATCCGCCTTGATGTTTCTTTCTATGTCTTTCTATATCTCAAGTTCGCGGAGAAAGGCATTTCCCGAAATGAGCAATACCTATCTTAGAATGTGTCTGGATGTCTGATGGGACCTAGCTCATAAATGAACTCCAAATCCAAACTTCTTAGACTGTATCGTCAACTGAACTTAATCAGTATCCTGCGTCATGCCTCCCTCAGTATCCCCTTGGACCACCTGTCCAAAATACTGCCCCTCGTCAGAAAGAAAACTATAACTCTGACAACCTCTCTGTCATCCATGTCACCTTGGAAGCCTGGAATGATAACTGTCTCCTAAAAGAGGCTGTTGTTATCATATCCCTAGAACATCCACTTATGTTCTAAAGCTGCTTCCGAATGTTTCTCCAGAATTGGATTAATATCAGCTTATTGCATCTACTGCAGAAACAACATGTGGTGTGGTACTTGACATCTCATGATCAACTCAATTGCCTAAGCAAGTGATCTGCCGATCATGCACATCCCTATCCCCTTTAATCTATAAGACACCTTTAGAGAGGGTGACTCCATCACCTGCAGGTACACTACCTGCCTGGAGTCGTCCATTCTAAAACACCTTTAGAATTCTGTCTAAGTACCCTGATTGGGACACTTCCAAAATCTAGATCTAAAACCATAGATCTAGTAACCAGAATATCTGATATAATATCCAAGTCCTATGTGGAGAAACCACCGTGTGACAACCAAAGTATAACCGATCGTAGTATAGGAATTTCACTTCCTACTCCGTGTGTGTCATCCAAATACCAGGACATCACATCCTACTACTTTCTTAACAGATCCATCCCCTATTCTGATAATGTCAAACCTATGACTGTCACATCAGAAATAGATGATCCATCTCCGCTATTTCTGCTTTAGTCTATAAATAAACATAAGCCACTTGTCCACTAATGCTTCCGCTGCTCCCACTGACTATGACAACCCTCTGGCAGAGTCATATAGACGTACACTTCTAAAGCTAGTTTAGAATGACGCTATAGTCATCCTCCTGCCGGGTCTCACAGTCTGGAACAACAGCAATGGAAAGTCTGGGTAATCAAGAACCTCCCTGTCACCGTCCTTGAGGCTACCGGAGTACCTCTCGGGTGCCTGAGGTTACCTACCGTATCTGCGGAGTGGCCAATGGAATGTCAAGCCAGATTGAATCTTTGGGTTCCTATCAAACTTTCAGTAATCGTTTGCGGTTCTAGAATTACTTCCAGTTCTACCACACTCCCACTACTATTTTCTGAAAAAATCCATTTTTGTTAAAACTGTGGCGAGTCAAGAACAATATCACTATTGATCTTCCAGATGGTAGAAAGTCAACCCTCGTCATAGCCTGGGTCAACCCATAAACAGCCATTACAGAAACATGCCTTGAGTTATCCAGAGTCTGGTTTTAATCATAAGCCAGACAACTCCTCGTACCTTAACAATGTCAAGATATGAACTGTTCTATATCCAATACAGAAACAGAGGCACTGATTTAATTGAACCAGATTCAAATCATGCAGCTGTCTCCATGTTGGAGATAGTGCCCTCAGAGTCAATTATTGGATCATAGGCACGTGATTGCAATGATTGAGGGAGGACCTATCCCGGTAGGACAGTCTTACTCGAGATGATAGTATGCTATCTGGTTTACCTTTATCATCGTGTACTGCTTTTGGTGACCTGATAGGTCGCTATTGCACGTTGATAAAGCCCCTAGGATTCTTGCTTGACTACCGGCAGTATGAGGGCGATCATATACGTGGGAGCTGGTAGTCTATAAGCACATCCTTAAAAGGTCCCTAGTCGTGGGAGTTTCGAGACAGGGCATTGATACTCCAGAGTAGACTAGTGTATACAGTCGAGACCCCGACGAGGGGCGGTGGCCGGTCTCACAAGCCACTGGTGTCAGTTGGATCACCTAAGATGTATACAGGTGCTCATTAGGTTATGAGTACACCGGACAGGACTCGTCGGGAACATACTAGTTGGTCTTATACCTGACGTCAGATAGCAGTTCCCTGGTGACATGTGTACAGGTTAGTTCATCGACCTGGGGATCGTCATTTGTCTCGTGTGAGTTCCCACTGTGCTTTGATTACAACCCTACCACGGCTCAAAGGAGTCGTGCAAACAGGTTTTAGTTGGGTACAGTCCCGAGCCACATGGAGGCAGTGAGCGGATCTTCAGGGGTTCGTCTCTCCCGGTATTGGGGGTGAGGTCGCGCTGTGTCTAGGAGAGCCATTACACAAAGTCCTTGGCCAAGGAAGGAGATTTACTGGTAGGTATTCCAGTAGTATCTCAGGGTGTTCTGGGCTACACTCCGACACGACTTGTACCGCTTTTGGGGGTCTGACTTTTACCAACCCCCTAGGCCCGACATGCGATGCTCATAGACGAACGGACCGGACTGTACGGATATTGTCACTGACAGGCTCAGTAGGGTGTCAGGATGAGTTCGCTCATCGACGTCCCTTTTGGTCAATAGCTGGTGGCCCGTCACGTATTGGCTTATACCTCTGACGTGCTAGTGGTTAAATCCACAGCCATAGTATTGACGAGTCTTTAGAGTCCACCACACTTTCAGTTACTCAAGCTTTCGGGCGAAACGCTGTAGAGGCCGTATGGAGATATGGCAGGGTCCGATCAGATACGTGCGGTATTGCACGGATCAGGATCGGACGGTTAGTAATAGTGGCCGTATGGTTATATGGCAGAGTTCGATCAGATACGTGCGGTATTGCACGGATCAGGATCGGACGGATATTACTAGCCGGCTTTAGTTTAAGCCGGATCCTAGTTTAGTACAGTGTAGATTTTGTCTCATTGCATTTGTATCCGGTCGGAATACAGATGCGGGTGTGTATGCACAGTATCGGGGTTTTCCTGTAATTTATTACGGGACCAGTTTTCTGGAGTTGCCAGTTTGCATTCCGTTCCGGCCGGTTTTCCTTTGTTCTTTCCCGACCGGACTTTTCCGATGGAGGGTGTTATTTGCAAGTTTGCAAATAACACATTGTGGAGGGGTTTCTTGCAAATGTATTAATTATGAAAGCATCTTCTGATACCATTCTTTTCTATAATCATCACTTGCTTTTTGGTGATTTGAGGTGATTAGAGTTTGATTTGATTTTGTGATCATGATGTTTAGGTTATGGTCACCCTTTCACTTTTACTACCATTACCTCCCTTCATGGTTTTGGATTATGTATTCTTTCCTCCACCATTCTAATATGATAAGGTTTTCATTTTGAGAAAAGAGAAGAAGAGGTTTTCATTCTTGAGAGTTTCATTCTTGATCTCTTTTCATGCTAGAAAAATGCAAGCACCATTTTTCTTATCTTGATTCCTCCATCATCTTCAAAGGCAACAAACCCCAAATGAGACATAGCCTCTACATTACACATTCTACAGCAAATCTTGGACGCGTCGGCCAGCCAACTACGCGCCCGAGTTGCCTCGGTATTGAGGTGGGAGCCCGTAAAAGATACAGGCGATGTGGTGCCCTTCCGGCGAGGAGGCGACGACCGGAGTTTCCGCAGGAGATCGGGACGACGACGAGAAGACCGGAGGACTCGGATCATTCGTTATATCTCTAACCCGTCTTGTAGTTAGCTTAGACTAGTTAATGGTTCGATTCGGGTGTTTAGTGCGCGGTGGCGCCGGTTTGCTAAGTTCGCAAAATTAAAGTTTATCACCGCTTCCGCATTTGGCCGTCGGATTGACGGCCGGGGCGCCGCCGTGCACTTACAGTGGTATCAGAGCCTCGCCATTAACTTCGTCTAGCTTTGTTTGATGTGTTTGCATTTCCGATCGACCAAAATTCCAAAAACCCGCGTTTTTCCTTACATCAGTTTTCTGTCGAAATTGTTTGAAGTCCAAAAATATTTCAGGTTGTCTCAGAATGATGTGCAGGGAGTTCTAAGACTGCTGTAAAAATTCGACACAGTGAGTCGATCACTGAGGCGCGGAACCGCGGCCAAACCCCCCCTTGGGCCGCGGTTTCGCCGCACATTGGTGTCCTCACTGCATCATATTTTTCCAGTGGGCTTCTGGGCTAATTTTAGGGGTTTTGGAATATTAAAATTGGGCCCAGATTTTCTGTGAGTGCTACAGTATTGCTTGGGGGCCCACTTGTTATTTTTTGATCGATCGGATATTTTAAACACATTTTTCACAGTATTTACATTATATCTGCGACCGTGAATGTCACTCGATCGGTAAATCCTGTCTAACTGCTATAGCCCGGTTAGACGGATTTACGAACGTGACTTTCACGTTGATGTTCTATGATTTTGCTGTGATGTTGCGGATCGGTCGTGGGGGATAGCCTGGATGCAATGCTAGTACAGTGTTGTTGTATTATGTACATTTGATATTGCGGGGCGAGCGTCCGACATGTGGACTGCCGTCACTGCCTGTTTGTATTATTCTTTTGGGGTACGACCTGGTTGCGGTCGATGTACCCGTTGTATGTATTTTTTACTTTCTGTACTAGGATTGCCCCGCGGTGGGGTGCACGGATAGCCGGGTTCTGGAGGGCAACAAGCCCGCATCTCATGGCATTGAGACGGAGGGGGCTTCACTCTAGGATTGGCGGGCTATTCGCCGCACTCGTAGGGGGTACAGGTTGACCCAGGAGGGGTGCCCAAGTTACCGGATTCCGTGAAGTGTTGGGTGGTCCATTCACGGTGCTGAAGGGGGCTGCCTCGCTTCAGGTTTTGGCGGGTAACTTGCCGCGCCCGTAGGGGTCTAGGATTTCATTGCACAGGCTATCCACACGATCAGGGGAACGTCGGGTTTCAGTAGTGGCTCTGTGAAACCCGGGGATCCCAGATATCTGTATTGTTCTGTGATGCTGTACATTTCTGTGATGTTGCATTTTTATCACGCCTTGAGCGAAATATAATATATTGGTATATATATTAGTAGATGTTGTATATGTTTTTCATCCGCGCTAGTCCAGTCCCCGCTCTATCGTTAGTTAGCTAACCTAACGGGTGATGACGGGACCCAGTGGCGAATGCGGATGGCATATACGTACGTCAGAATATTTTCGTTCTTTGTGGTGTGATTAATGATGGGACTGCGTTGATTCGGATCAATGCAAGTTAAACAAACCTTTTCTGATGTTGTTGGAACACTTTTCAAAAAGCTGTTATTGCAAGGACGTTCACTTTTGTTTTGCATCGTGGTATTCATTTGGAATATCCTGCTCCTCAGTCGACGAGGCAAGGGCCGAGATCCCTTCACCGGGAGTGACCCCTTGGACAGAAGTTTGCGTCAGGGCATTAACTTCACTATAGCCGATTACTTTTGCTTTGCATCGTGGTATTCATTTGGAATATCCTGCACCCCATTCTATGGGGAAAGAGCCGAGATCCCTTTCACCGGGAGTGACCTCTTTAGTAAAGGTTTTCGTCACTATATTTTCTAAAAAGATATCCGTTCCTTCAACGATATCAAGTTCATTACGTTAAAGGTTTTCGCCAGAAACAATTCGTAGCCCTCCGTCGTTTCATATGGGTAGTCAATAGTATTCAAGCTGTGTTTGTTGGCCAAAGTCAAGGCACAGTGTTTGGTAGCTGTTGGTTATTCATATGCAGCATAGATAGATGCGTTGGTTTGGGGCAGTCGTATAGCCTTGTTGGCCAAAGTCAAGGGCTTGTACGGGTGGGCTCAAATTAACCTGGAGAATGACGGGCAGAACTTGAAATGTGACTTATGATTTGTTGGCCAAAGTCAAGGTCATAAGAGCATGGGGTAAAAATCACATCGGGAGTTTCAAAAGAACTGAAACTTGCCAGATATGCGCATACCTTCTGGAGTGTGATACCGTGAGCGGATTCCGTCACGTTATCATGCAATGATAGTTGGATCCCGATTCCCACTGATGAGTTGGTTTACTCCTCGGGTGACCCCGACTAATTCTTCTTTCAGGTTTGGAGGAGAATTTGAGGTACAGTGGGAGGTTTCCAGATTAGATAAATTGGTAACCATTCTGATCTAGGTTAGAGTGCACGCCGAGTGTTTCTTTTCTCTCTCTCTCTGGCAGCGACCATTGACCCGACCCTAGACTATGACTCAGTGACCAAGTTGACCGAACCTTCTTAACACTGGCTTTTGGATTGTCAGAGTTGTAGACCTCATTGCAACTCCTACTTTTACCCTTTTTCTCCAGGACACCCCGTATTACTACGAACGTCCACTTCCATTGGACAAAACTATCGTATGGTTATATACGAACTCGAAGGAATTCGAGGATGGTTTCTGGTTCTGGAGAAAACGAATAGGATTATTCAGTTGTCTTTTCTTTTCACCTTCTCTCAGGTTGCGAGTACTCCTTGGTTTAGGAATAGTACACCTATTACGCAAATTGGATAGTCTTCTTCCAAACCATGGGCTGGTGCCGACCGGTAGGGAATGAAGAAAACCAATTAGCCTAAACGGTGTACAGAAGGTATTAAGTTCAGACAAAGCAAGGGATTAGTAAGAGGGCAAAGTAAATTGCGACTGCTATTCACGACCAAACCAAGTATTTCTTCGCCAATCCTAAATCACCTTTGTATTTCTCCAGGACACTCCGTATCACTACGAAGATCCCAGTTTATTGGATAATCCATCGTATGGTTATATACGAACTCGAAAGGAACTTGTTCCAGTTCGGGGATGGATCCTGGTTCAGGAGAAATAGGAATAAAGTACATTCAGGTGTCTTTTATCTTCACCTTCTCTCGCGTTGCGAGTGATCCTAGGATTAGGACAGTACACCCATTATGCTTATTGGATAGTCTTCCTCCAAACCATAGGCTGGTGCCGAACGGTAGGGAAGGAAGAAAACCATTTGGCCTAAGGGGTGTGCAGAAGGTAATGACTAAAGACATATAAAGGGATTTGGAGAGGTGGCAAAGAATTATAAGGTTATAGTTGTGAATCTGGATAATGGTAGAGGCATTACTAGGAATACCAGGATACCCTATCGAAACATTTCAATGTTTCAGTTCAACTGTGTACTGTTAAAAGAAAACTGATTTCCTGATTAGACACTTGCTCCAGGGTATGTAATTACCAAGCTTTGATTCTCACATCTGTATGGTTTTACAGATGATGAGTGGGAGTAAGTTATTGGGAATATGGTGATCATCCTCATTATATCGGGATTCGTTGTAATCGGTGATATTTGAGGAGATCACCTGGGCTGTTTGCCGGTCGGTAAATATTTGGTTTTGAATATCCGCTGTTGTGCACCAATTTCAAATTGATATATCTGTACGTCTATTTTCATAGAGTGAGATATACCTTTTGATATTATGTCGATGATATTTACCTATATTAGTGGATGGTTAGGTAAGGAGCATTAAACGGCGGTGTAATTCTTCTTAACCATAAGTACAGTTTTCAACCTACGACACACAGTGAATGAGTTGTTAGACTCAGCGGACTTATACAGAGTATTGTATGTTGTCCAGTGTCCATTAGGACAGAGGGGTTGGTCCTCATACTATATTCTGTTTACTTTTAACTTCTCTAGTTCTTAGACATGTGTTTCGTAGAAACACAGGGTCTAAGTTTTGAGGAGTTATAGGTATTTGAATAGAGTAGAGAACCAGGTGTAGCAAGTATCGGGATTCTTCAAAGTGATCGAAGATGTAGATACTTGTGTATGGTATTTAGTTGATAGTGATGATTAAGAGAACTTGCTTCTCTTTCGGGTTACTCATAATTGGAAGCATTCCTAAGTTGAGTGACGCTGATCGGCCTCCTTCCATTTAGTTGACATGCACTGGAGACAGCTGCATGATTTGAATCTGGTTCAATTAAATCAGTGCCTCTGGTTCTATATTGGATATAGTACAGTTCATATCTTAACATTGTTAAGGTACGGGGAGTTGTCCGGCTTATGATTAAAACCAGACTCTGGATAACTCAAGGCACGTTTCTGTAATGGCTGTTTGTGGGTTGACCCAGGCTATGACGAGGGTTGACTTTCTACCATCTGGCAGATCAATAGAAATATTGTTCTAGACTCGCCACAGTTTTATTAAAAATGGATTTTTTCAAAAACGGTAGTGGGAGTATGGTAGAACTGGAAGTGATTCCAGAACCGCAAACGATTACCGAAGATTTGATAAGGAACCTAAAGATTCAATCTGATTTGACATTCCATTGGCCACTCCGCAGATAAGGTGGGTAACTTCAGGCACCCGAGAGGTACTCCGGTAGCCTCAAGGACGGTGACAGGGAAGTTCTTGTTTACCCACACTTGCCATTGTTGTTGTTCCAGGCTGCGAGACCCGGCAGGAGGATGAGTATAGCGTCGTTCTAAACTAGCTTTAGAAGTGCACGTCTATATGACTCTGCCAGAGGGTTGTCGTAGTCAGTGGGAGCAGCGGAAGCATTGGTGGACATCAGGCTTATGTCTATTTATAGACTAAAGCAGATGTAGCGGAGATAGATCATCTATTTCTGATGTGACAGTCATAGGTTTGACGTCATCAGAATAGCGGATGGATCTGTTGAGAAGGTAGTAGGAAGTGATATTCCTATACTACGATCGGTTATACTTTGGTCGTCACACAGTGGTTTCTCCACAAAGGACTTGGACATTGTATCAGACATACTGGTTACTAGATATATAGTTTTAGATCTAGATTTGGGTGGTTTCCCAATCTGGGTACTTAGACAGCATTCTAAGAGTATTTAGAATGGACGACTCCTGGCATGGTAGTGTACCTGCAGGTAATGGAGTCACCCTCTCTAAAGGTATCTTACAGACTAAAGGGGAGAGGGATGTGCATGATTGACAGATCACTTGCTCAGGCAATTGAGTCAATCATGAGATGTCAAGTACCACACCAGATGTTGTTCTTGCACTAGATGCAATAAGTTGACATTGATCCAATCCTGGAGAAACAGTCGGAAGCAGTTTTAGAACATAAGTGAATGTTCTAGGGATATTATAACGGCTGCCTCCTTTAGGGGACGGTTATCATTCCAGGCTTCCAAGGTGACATGGACGACAAGGAGGTTGTCAGAGTTTTAGTTTTTCCTTCTGACGAGGGGCAGTATTTTGGATAGGTGGTCCAATGCAATACTGAGGGTGGCATGGCGCAGGATACTGATTAAGTTCAGTTGACGATACAGTCTAAGATGTTTGGATTTGGAGTTCATTTATGAGCTAGGTCCCATCAGACATCCAGACACTCTAAGACAGGTATTGCTCATTTCGGGAGATGGCTTTCTCCGCGAACTTGAGATATAGAGAGACATAGAAAGAAACATCTAGGCGGATCCACTCACTGAGGCTATTCCTCGACCGCAATAGTTTCACAAACGGGATTTGTGAGACTGACTAGTTGAGGAGTTGGGTGTTCGGTATCACACGGGCTGTGAGTATGCGACATCGCAATAATTAGCCTTGAGTGCAAGTGGGAGATTGTTGGAGATAGTGCCCTCAGAGTCAATTATTGGATCATAGACACGTGATTGCAATGATTGAGGGAGGACCTATCCCGGTAGAACAGTCTTACTCGAGATGATAGTATGCTATCTGGTTTACCTTTATCATCGTGTACTGCTTTAGGTGACCTGATAGGTCGCTATTGCACGTTGATAAAGCCCCTAGGATTCTTGCTTGACTACCGGCAGTATGAGGGCGATCATATACGTGGGAGCTGGTAGTCTATAAGCACATCCTTAAAAGGTCCCTAGTCGTGGGAGTTTCGAGACAGGGCATTGATACTCCAGAGTAGACTAGTGTATACAGTCGAGACCCCGACGAGGGGCGGTGGCCGGTCTCACAAGCCACTGGTGTCAGTTGGATCACCTAAGATGTATACAGGTGCTCATTGGGTTATGAGTACACCGGACAGGACTCGTCGGGAACATACTAGTTGGTCTTATACCTGACGTCAGATAGCAGTTCCCTGGTGACATGTGTACAGGTTAGTTCATCGACCTGGGGATCGTCATTTGTCTCGTGTGAGTTCCCACTGTGCTTTGATTACAACCCTACCACGGCTCAAAGGAGTCGTGCAAACAGGTTTTAGTTGGGTACAGTCCCGAGCCACATGGAGGCAGTGAGCGGATCTTCAGGGGTTCGTCTCTCCCGGTATTGGGGGTGAGGTCGCGCTGTGTCTAGGAGAGCCATTACACAAAGTCCTTGGCCAAGGCAGGAGATTTACTGGTAGGTATTCCAGTAGTATCTCAGGGTGTTCTGGGCTACACTCCGACACGACTTGTACCGCTTTTGGGGGTCTGACTTTTACCAACCCCCTAGGCCCGACATGCGATGCTCATAGACGAACGGACCGGACTGTACGGATATTGTCACTGACAGGCTCAGTAGGGTGTCAGGATGAGTTCGCTCATCGACATACCTTTTGGTTAATAGCTGATGGCCCGTCACGTATTGGCTTATACCTCTGACGTGCTAGTGGTTAAATCCACAGCCATAGTATTGACGAGTCTTTAGAGTCCACCACACTTTCAGTTACTCAAGCTTTCGGGCGAAACGCTGTAGAGGCCGTATGGAGATATGGCAGGGTCCGATCAGATACGTGCGGTATTGCACGGATCAGGATCGGACGGTTAGTACTATTGGCCGTATGGTTATATGGCAGAGTTCGATCAGATACGTGCGGTATTGCACGGATCAGGATCGGACGGATATTACTAGCCGGCTTTAGTTTAAGCCGGATCCTAGTTTAGTACAGTGTAGATTTTGTCTCATTGCATTTGTATCCGGTCGGAATACAGATGCGGGTGTGTATGCACAGTATCGGGGTTTTCCTGTAATTTATTGCGGGACCAGTTTTCTGGAGTTGCCAGTTTGCATTCCGTTCCGGCCGGTTTTCCTTTGTTCTTTCCCGGCCGGACTTTTCCGATGGAGGGTGTTATTTGCAAGTTTGCAAATAACACATTGTGGAGGGGTTTCTTGCAAATGTATTAATTATGAAAGCATCTTCTGATACCATTCTTTTCTATAATCATCACTTGCTTTTTGGTGATTTGAGGTGATTAGAGTTTGATTTGATTTTGTGATCATGATGTTTAGGTTATGGTCACCCTTTCACTTTTACTACCATTACCTCCCTTCATGGTTTTGGATTATGTATTCTTTCCTCCACCATTCTAATATGATAAGGTTTTCATTTTGAGAAAAGAGAAGAAGAGGTTTTCATTCTTGAGAGTTTCATTCTTGATCTCTTTTCATGCTAGAAAAATGCAAGCACCATTTTTCTTATCTTGATTCCTCCATCATCTTCAAAGGCAACAAACCCCAAATGAGACATAGCCTCTACATTACACATTCTACAGCAAATCTTGGACGCGTCGGCCAGCCAACTTCGCGCCCGAGTTGCCTCGGTATTGAGGTGGGAGCCCGTAAAAGATACAGGCGATGTGGTGCCCTTCCGGCGAGGAGGCGACGACCGGAGTTTCCGCAGGAGATCGGGACGACGACGAGAAGACCGGAGGACTCGGATCATTCTGTATATCTCTAACCCGTCTTTTAGTTAGCTTAGACTAGTTAATGGTTCGATTCGGGTGTTTAATGCGTGGTGGTGCCGGTTTGCTAAGTTCGCAAAATTAAAGTTTATCACCGCTTCCGCATTTGGCCGTCGGATTGACGGCCGGGGCGCCGCCGTGCACTTACACTCCAGTGCATGTCAACTAAATGGAAAGAGGACGATCAACATTACTCAACTTAGGAATGCTTCCAATTATGAGTAACCTGAAAGAGAAGCAAGTTCTCTTAATCATTACTATCAACTGAATACCCTACACAAGTATCTACATCTTCGATCACCTTGAAGAATCCCGATACTTGCAACACCTGGTTCTCTACTTTATTCATATACCAATAACTTCTCAAAACTCAGACCTTGTGTTTCTACGAAACACTTATCTAAGAACTAGAGAAGTCATAAGTAAACCGAATATAGTACGAGGACCAACCCCTCTGTCCTAATGGACACTGGACAACATACAATACTCTGTATAAGTCCCTTGAATCTGATAACTCAATCCTTGTGTGTCGTAGGTTGAAAACTGTACCTATGGTTAAGAAGAATTACACCGCTGTTTGATGCTCCTTACCTAACCATCCACGGATATAGGTAAATGTCATGGACATAATTTCAAAAAGGTATATCTCACTCTATAAAACTAGACGTACAGATGTATCAATTTGAAATTGGTGCATAACAGCGGATATTCAAAACCAAATATTTGCCGTCCGTCAAACAACCCAGGCGATTTCCTCAAATATCACCAATTACAACGAATTCCGATATAGTGAGGATGATCACCTAATTCCCAATAACTTACTCCCACTCATCATCTGTAACACCATACAGATGTGAGAATCATACCTGGTAAATACATACCCTGGAGCAAGTGTCTAACCGGGAAATCAGTTTTCTATTAACAGTACACAGTGAAACTGAAACATTGAAATGTTTCGTAGGGGTATCCGGGTATTCCAAGTAATGCCTCTCCCATTATCCAGATTCATAACTGTAACCGTGTATTTCCTTGCCATCTCTCCAAATCCCTTCATATGTCTTTAGTCATTACCTTCTGTACACCCTCTTAGGCTAAATGGTTTTCTTCCTTCCCTACCGTTCAGCACCAGCCTATGGTTTGGAAGAAGACTATCCAATAAGCATAATGGGTGTACTGTCCTAATCCTAGGAGCACTCGCAATGCGAGAGAAGGTGAAGAGAAAAGACACCTGAAAAAACCTTATTCCTATTTCTCCTAAACCAAAATCCATCCCCGAACTGGCACAAGTTCCTTTCGAGTTCGTATATAACCATACGATGGAGTATCCAATAAACTGTGGATCTTCGTAGTGATACAGAGTGTCTTGGAGAAATACAAAGGTGAAGTGGGAGTGGTAATGAAATACTTGGTTTGGTCGTGAATAGCAGTCGCAATTTACTTTGCCCTCCTTCTAATCCCTTTATTTGTCTTTACATAATACCTTCTGTACATCATCGTTAGGCTAATTGGTTTTCTTCATTCCCTACCGGTCGGCACCTGACTATGGTTTGGATGAAGACTATCCAATTTACGTAATAGGTGTACTATCCCCTAATCTAAGGGGTAGTAGCAACCTGAGAGAAGGTAAAAGGAAAAGACAACTGAATAGTCCTATTCGTTTTCTCCAGAACCAGAAACCATCCTCGAATAAATTTCTTCGAGTTCGTATATAACCATACGATGGTTTTATCCAATGGAAGTGGACATTCGTAGTAATACGGGGTGTCCTGGAGAAAAGGGTAAAAGTAGGAGTGGCAATGAGGTTTGCAACTCTGACAATCCAAAAAGCCAGTGTTTAAGAAGGTTCGGTCAATTTTGGTCACTGAGTCATAGTCTAGGTCGGGTCATGGTCGCTACCAAAGAGAGAGAGAAAAGAAACACTCAGCGTGCACTCTAACCTAGATCAGAATGGTTACCAATTTATCTAATCTGGAAACCTCCCACTGTAACGTCAAATTCTCCTCCAAACCTGAAAGAAGAATTAGTTGGGATCACCCGAGCAGTAAACCAACTCATCAGTGGGAATCGGGATCCAACTATCATCGCATGATAACGTGACGGAATCCGCTCACGTTATCACACTCCAGAAGGTATGCGCATATCTGGCAAGTTTCAGTTTCTTTAGAAACTCCCGATGTGATTTTTGCCTCATGCTCTTATGACCTTGACGAAGGACAGCATATAATAAGTCACATGTCAAGTTCTACCCGTCATTATCCAGGTTAATTTGAACCCACCCGTACATACTCTTGACTTTGGCCAACAAGGCAGTACGACTGTCCCAAACCAACGCATCTATCTATGCTGCAGAAAAATAACAAATAGCTACCATACACTATGCCTTGACGAAGGCCAACATACATAACATGAATACTAAGTGCTACCTTTCTGAAATGACGGAGGGCTACGAATGGTTTTTGGCGAAAAACCTTTAACGTAATGAACTTGATATCGTTGAAGGAACCGGATAGCTTTTATAAAAATATAGTGGTCACTCCCGGTGAAGGGATCTCGGCTCTTTCCCCTTAGAATGAGGTGCAGGATATTCCAACTGAATACCATGATGCAAAGAAAAAGTAAACGACTATAGTGAAGTTATTGCCCTGACGCAAACTTTTGTCCAAGGGGTCACTCCTGGTGAAGGGATCTCGGCCCTTGCCTCATCGACTGAGGTGCGGGATATTCCAACTGAATATCACTGTGCAAAACAAAAGAGAACGCCCTTGCAATAACAGCTTTTTGAAAAATGTTCCAACAACATCAGAATAGGTTTGCTTAGCTTGCATTGATCCGAATCAACGCAGTCACATCAGTTGATCACACCACAAAGAACGAAAATAATGATGTACGTATATGCCTTCCGCATTCGCCACTGGGTCCCGTCATTACCCGTTAGGTTACTTAACTAACGACAGAGCGGGGACTGGACTAGCGTGGATGCAAAACATATACAACATTTACTAGTATATATATCAATATATAATATTCACTCAAGGCGTGATAAAATGCAACATCACAGAAATGTAATAAGCATCACAGAACAATACAGATATCTAGGATCCCCGGGTTTCATAGAGCCGCTACTAAAACCCGACGTTCCCCTGGTCGTGTGGATAGCCTGTGCAATGAAATCGTAGACCCCTACGGGCGCGGCAAGTTACCCGCCAAAACCTGAAGCGAGGCAGCCCCCTTCAGCAACGTGAATGGACCACCCAGCACTTCACGGAATCCGGTAACTTGGCCACCCCTCCTGGGTCAACCTGTACCCCCTATGAGTGCGGCGAATAGCCCGCCAATTCTAGAGTGAGGCCCCCTCCGTCTCAACGCCATGAGATGCGGGCCCGTTGCCCTCTAGAACCCGGCTATCCATGCACCCCTCCTCGGGGTAATCCTAGTACAGAAAATAAAATATACATACAACGGGTACATCGACCTCATCCCGGTCGTGCCCCAAAAAAATAATATACAAACATGCAGTGACGGCAGTCCACATGTCGGACGCTCTCCCCGCAATATCAAATGTACATAATAAACAAAACTGTACTACCATTGCATCCAGGCTATCCACCACGACAATCCGCAACATCACAGCACAACACAGAACATCAACGTGAATGTCATGTTCGCAAATCCGTCTAAAAGGGCTATAGCAGTTAGACAGGATTTACCGATTAAATGACATTCACGGTCGCAGATATAATGTAAATACTGTGAACTAACATGTTTAAAATTTTCGATCGACTAAATTTACCGAAGTGGGCCCTAAGCACAACTGTAGCACTCAAAGAAAATCTGGGCCCAAAAAGAGTATACCAAAAACCACATTTTCAACTCAGGAATCACTGCAAGAAATTTGGTACAGTGACTTCACTGTTCTGCGGCGGAACCGCGGTCAAAAGGGGGTAGGGGCCGCGGTTCCGCGGTGATACAGTGACGTCATGTGACCAAATTTCTATAGTGTTATCCAAAAACCCTGCACGATTTTTTGACATGTCCAGAAAAATTTTTGGAGCACAAAATAAAATCGACAGAAACTGTTACTTTGAAAATGTAGTTTTAGGATATTTGTTCGATCGAAGTTTTAAACACACTAGAGCAAGCTAGACTAGGTTAATGGCGTGGCTCTGATACCAATGTTAGTACACGGCGGCGCCCCGGCCGTCAATCCGAGGCCAAAAATGCGGAAACGATACTTTTCTTTAACTTTTAAACCGGCACTACCGCGCACTATAAACCCGGATCGGGCCATTAACCTACTCCTAGCTAACTAGAGAAGGGGTTGAGAGATATACCGAGCGATCCGTGTCCTTCGGTCTTCTCGTCGTCGTCCCGATCTCCCTGGGGAATCTCCGGTCTTCATCTCCTCGTCGGAAGGGCACTACATCGCCGTGTTCTTTTACGGGCTCCCACCTCTGGACCGAGGAAACTCGGGCACGAAGTTGGCGAGTCGACGTGTCCAAGAATTGCTGTAAAATAAGTGTAGTGCTCTTTGTATCTCTTAGGGTTGAAGTTGCCATTTGGTGGAGGAATAATGAACTTTGGAGATATGGAATTTTTTGTGGCAAGTAGAGAAATGAGATGAAGAAATTTCCCACACAAAAATGAACCTCTCCCACCCCCCACATCAATGTGGCCGGCCTCATCTCATGAGGAATGAGAGAATGGAGGAAATACCAAGGGGGGAAGCAATCATACAAGAGAGAGAGAATGGTGATGATTTAGAATTATCACCACAACAAAGTCCACACTCATAAACCCATCACCAATCTCACATCACAAAATTCAAGCAATGATGATGAACAAAGTCAAATGATGGTTGAACCATCATGAAGCTACAAGTTACAAAGACCACCCTCCACAAAGCTAATTTGCACATTTGCAAATAAGCTCCTCCACACCATTTTTCAGCCAAAGAAAGAATAAAGGAAAAATGGCTGAAACGGAAAGCAAACTGGCAACTTCAAAAAACCTGATCCCGTAATAAATTACAGGAAAACCCCGCGACTGTATATATATACCCGCATTTGTATTCCGACCGAATACAAATGCAATGAGACAAAATCTACACCGTACAATACTAGGATCCGGCTTAAACCAAAGCCCGCTAGTATTATCCGTCCGATCATGATCCGTGCAATACCGCACGTATATGATCGAACCCTGCCATATCTCCATACGACCTCTACAGCGTTTCGCCCGAAACTTGAGAAAACGGTCTGTGGGGGACTCTAAAGACTCGTCAACACTTTGGCTGTGGATTTAACCACTAGCAAGTCAGAGGTATTAGCCATACGTAACCTGCTACCAGGTATTGACCAAAAAGGACGTCGATGAGCAAACTCATCCTGACATCCTACTGAGCCTGCCAGTGACAATATCCGTACAGTCCGGTTCGTTCGTCTATGAGCATCGCATGGCGGGCCTAGGTGGTTGGTAAAAGTCAGACCCCCAAAAGCGGTATAAGTCGTGTCGGAGTGTAACCCAGAACACCCTGAGATACTACTGGAATACCTACCAGTAAATCTCCTGCCTTGGCCAAGGACTTCGTGTAATGGCTCTCCTAGACACAGCGTGACCTCACCCCCAATACCGGGAGAGACGAACCCCTGCAGATCCACTCACTTCCTCCATGTAGCTCGGTACTGTACCCAAATAAAACTTGTTTGCACGTCTCCTTTGAGTGTGGTAGGGTAGTAATCAAAGTACAGTGGGAACTCACACGAGACAGATGACGATCTCAGGTCGATGAACTAACCTGTACACATGTCACCAGGGAACTGCTATCTGGCATCAGGTATAAGACCAACTAGCATGTTCCCGGCGAGTCCTGTCCGGTGTACTCATAACCCAATGAGCACCTGTATAAATCTTAGGTGATCCAAGTGACACCAGTGGCTAGTGAGACCGGCCACCTCCCCTCGTCGGGGTCTCGACTGTATACACTAGTCTACTCTGGAGTATCGATGCCCTGTCTCAAAACTCCCACGACTAGGGACCTTTTAAGGATGTACTTATAGACCCTAGCTCCCACGTATATGATCACCCTCATTCTGCTGGTCGTCAAGCAAGAATCCTAAGGGCTCTATCAACGTGCAATAGTGACCTGTAAGGTCACCTGAAGCAGCACACGATGATAAATGTAAACCATATAGCATACTATCATCTTGAGTAAGACTGTCCTACCGGCATAGGTCCTCCATCAATCATTGCAATCACGTGCCTGTGATTCTGAGGGCACTATCTACAACACTATACGCCATCCACCCGACTTCCCCCGTAGATATAATCTATTCACCTTGCATCCTGCGTGTCGGTGTCGATGTCTCCTTCATCTTCTTCCTCGTATGAAGCCCTCGAGAAGGTACCTACAAGGTAACACAATCGCAAAAGCATCTTAAAATCACATCGAGAAAACCAAACGACGCGCTAAGGCCTATAGGTTAGAACCTATGGACTACGTTTTCAAAACCATCAAACAATCCTCGATATCGTCGTACAAACGTCAAGTGATCGAGGTAAGAAACACAAATACGCAAATCCAGAATTCAAAATATGAGAAACGAGACTCCGAATCAAACAACAACTTAGGAAAAAGGTTCCAGATTCTACCCTAGGTCAAATCAGACAATTTTGCATATCCCAGGGGTCTAATTTACATGAATTAAAGCGACAGAACCAACACGAAATAAATTGGTGGGACCCAGGCCGCAATTTACGGCCATACAGATTAAATCTGCGGCCAGAAAGAGGATCCAGGGGCTGGGGTTTAGGTGGTAGCTTCCTAGGTGCCTGCATGTATCACTGTCCTTACAAAATAATTTTTAGAGGCTCCGGGTGATAGCAGATTCCATTTTACATCCACAGAATTCACAATTTTCCGATATCGGCTTTTCTAACTCCGTATTCCGGGGTTCTAGTCTCTGGTTTAGGTCTTAATTCTAGCACTAGGGGGTTTGTGAGGACTCTACCGAGCTCAATTGCCCATCACAACTTTCAATTTCCGATAACCCTAACTAGAGTTTTCAAACTTCACCCAAACTACACGATATCGGTTCTAATCTAACATGGGGGAAAAAGTAATGGAAACACTAAGCTTATGTTTCAGAAAACACCTCAATTGGCAACTCAAGAAAATTCATGAGTTGCTCAAAGTCCTCAAAATCATCTCTTTCTTGGTCCATGGGGTAGCTAGTGAGCTTGTGCATCCTTTTTGTGAAGCGGGGTTTAGGTTTTGAGTTGATTTTCATAGAGTTTTGTGGCTTGAAGTGGGGGGATGAGCAGGGGGCAGCAGCAACAGCAGAGAATGAAGAGGAGCGGAGAGGAAATGGTGAGGGAATGACCAAGTCTAAAGTCAATGGTAAACCCTTACCTTTCTCTCTCTGACCCATACCTATATATTATACCCTTTTCCTTTTCTTTTCTTTTCTTTTCCCCTCTCTAATAAATCAATAACCATGCTATAACACATGTAGGAAATCTATGGAAAGAAATGTAACAAGTGTAAAAATAGAATGGTGCATGTTTTGCACAAAACCCGCTTAAAATCCGATTAGCGATTTTTAATCGCGATTAGCACCAAATTAGCATATAGTTACGCATAAAAACATAAAATTTGCATAATTCACATAAAACACCCTCTTTTAGTAATTTCTATAATTCTTCACTATTTATCGGTATTTAATTATACCGTCTTATTAAAATATTCAATATTATATTATTAAAATATAAAAATTCCCAAAAATAATATTTTAATTTTTTTGAAATGTTACAATCTTCCCCGCATAAAGAAATTCGGTCCCCGAATTTAAATTTAAACCCCCAAATTCTAAAACATTTCCATAAAAGTCTAAGTCGTTGGTGCTCCGAAATCATCAATACATAAGACGCATCATAGCGCAATGCATGCGCATGAACAATAAGAAGATAACTCAAAAACAAAACTCCGTCAAGCATCCCGCAATCATCGGAGTCATGGTAAAGACACAAATGTCAAATACAAAATAAAACCAATATGATATAAAACAGAACTATACATGTAAACATCAAATCTATACATGTAAATATCTGAAGGAATTGCATGCCAAATATATCCAGGTACTATCCTCTGACTAGTCCTGCTCAGTACGAAAACATATAGCAAATATCATAAAAACGTACTGCTCCATAAGGAATCAATCCCAAAATGTGCATATGAATGCTACGTGCGTCCGGTGCGCACGGAAATCAAAATCCATATATGTGCCATACATGTGCACATAAACAACATCTAGGTGCAACGGGTATGCACGAAACATCTGTCATAGACAACGTGTGTGCCTGACAGCAAAATCAGGTGCATCTGACATGCACGAAGAATCCCGATTTAGTGCATCTGGTGTGCACCAAAACCGCATCTCAAAACATGCGCTCAACACGCGCGAAAATCCAAATCAAATGCACGGAGTGCAAGAAATCAACATCAATATCAGAATCAAAATCGACGGTATACAATACGGCTCAATCAAAATCAGGTATACCGCGGTATATAAGCTCACAACCATATGCATCAACGTGCAGAAATCAAATCAAAACACTAAAAGTGCATGTAAACGATGCCGAAGGCATAAGTCAAATCGCATGCATAACATAGGCATGAAATCAAAATCAACATATCGAATGATATCAAATTGAAGTTAGGTGCAACCGTAGTGCACAAAATATAAATCCGGTGCAACAAAGGCACGAATTATAAATCTGGGGCGATAAACGCACGAAACATAAATCTGGTGCGATAAACGCACGAAACATAAATCTGGTGCGATAAACGCACGAAACATAAAACTGGTGCTACAACGCACGAAGTATAAAACTGGTGCATCTTGTGCACAAATATGAATACCCAGTAGGTGCAACCATGGTGCACGAAAACAGAAATCAAGGAACTCATCCATCAAGACCAAATCATGCGAATAGATCGCCCAAAATACCGAAATCCAAGGTGACGGATACGTGATAATCGAATCACAAAATCATAAATCATAAATACCGTCGTCGGTATATCCTCCTTCAAAGTCGAGAAGGTGTCGGTGCATCCAATGCTAGCAGCGCAAGATATCTACTTTCCTCTTGCTCACGGTCTGGCGTTCTCTGTCTCCGGGCCCTTATCTCTTCTGTGGATTACCAATCTCGCAATCCGTCGGCTCATCGGCCGTGTCAGGTGTGCTAACGGGGACAATTCCATTCTGGAACTTCTCTGGTCCTCTGAATACACATTACACATCTGATCCTGAGTGCAAATCTTATCGCAGCTGTGTCCTGGAAGGAATCCTACTTAAGGTCTCTTCCGATCTCGCCTATGCCGAACTGTACGGAGGCTGGTACTCTTACATAATCTCTTCTCGCTCTATGGACATCTGCGTCCTTAGCACAGCATTTTCTCAGAAACTGGTCGCATCCCAATGCCTCTGTAGACATATCCGACCTTTAATCTTAACAGGGAGTAACAACAGCTCGTCAGCATCTCGTACGAACCTCTTGTCCCACTTGTCTGTATCATCGTTCACTTCGACGTCACGTCTCTATCTGCGCACTGCAAATGTTCTCGGCTACGTCAATCCGAAGTCGCCCACACGGACTCGAAATCACGAACTCGGTATCTTCATCATTCTGTGGAAGATATCAAGCCGAACACGTCTTCAGGAACTCGTCCCAACCTGCGGAGATATACTCCATTGTCGTCCATCCTTGATCAATTCACAACGCATCTGGGTGAGGTCCACTATCTGAACCTGGTCAACTATCTCGTCGACGATGCCAAACTCTGGCCTGCTGGGTGGGCGCAATATGACCACTCCTAGGTCTAAGTCTTCTCGTATAGTATTCCAGAAAGGTCCTGTCGAGGTCTCGCTCTAATCTCGTTTCTGCGGAATTGCCCGGAAGTTACCATCCTTCACTATATCTGTTTCTTGTTTCGGAACGGCTGTATACTCGTCGTGACTCCTTCTGGAAGGTATATCCATAATCAACGCCTCTGCATGTGTATCGCATTTTTGATGTCAGCGGAGTGGAGCGTCATCTCGTCGAAATCTCATGCGAACTCTTTACTCCACTCTGTTCCAATGTCGACTGATTCGGACTCGTCTTCTCGTGGCTGTATGGACTGCGCTCCAACGGCTATACTCGTATCTGGAGTCTCCCAAGCAACGTGTCCCATCACATGATATCCGAATGATGTCGAACCGTCCGATCGATTCGTTAGAACCTCATAATCCCCTAAGAGATCAACATCTTGAGTACAGTTTAATAATATTCCAGTACATACCACAACACCTGTGGACCAACGGTAGAAGGGCAAACCCAAGCCTCACAAATGGCACCGCTAAACTGCCGCAAACCCTATGGTTCGGAGGCGTTCCATGGTCAGCTGCATACCTTTTGAACCGAGTTCCAACTAAGACTGTGCCTACTACACCATATCAGATGTGGTGTGGGAAGAGACCCTATCTTAATCACATTAAGACATGGGGATGTCCAGCTTTTGTCAAAAAGCAGCATGCGGACAAGCTCGAGGCACGCTCAGTACAGTGCAAGTTTGTGGGATATCCAAAGAACTCCAAGGGATATTTCTTCTATTGCGAAGAGGAACAAAAGATTTATGTTTCTCGTCATGCCCACTTCTTGGAAACTGAGTTTTTGGAAAATCAGATAAGTGGGAGAGCAATAGAACTGGAAGAAATTCCAGAACCACGAGCTATTACTGAAAGCTTAGTAGAACCAGAGGGTTCGAAAGATCATGACATTCCTGCGCCGCTCCGCAGGAGTAGTAGGCAGTCTCATCCGCCCGAGAGATACTACGGTTTTGTCATAAACGGGGATAGAGAGGATTGCATCATTGATTATGATGAGCGGACTAGCTTCCAGCAGGCCATTCAGAGTGTTGACTCGGTAAAATGGCTGGATGCAATGCGGACCGAAATGGAGTCCATGTACACCAACAAAGTATGGACGTTAGACGTTGCTCCAGATGGGGTAAAACCCGTAGGATGCAAGTGGATCTTCAAAAGGAACATTGGTCTAGATGGACATATTGAGACCTATAAAGCTAGACTGGTTGCAAAGGGTTTTCGTCAAAGACCTGGTTTGGACTATGACAAGACCTTTTCTCCAGTAGCTATGCAGAAATCCATTCGGATCCTTCTTGCCATTGCTGCCTTCCACGATTATGAGATTTGGCAGATGGACGTAAAGACTGCTTTTCTAAATGGAAATTTAGAGGAGTGTGTTTATATGGACCAGCCAGAGGGTTTCAATCAGAGTGGGAGCAGCGGAAAGGTGTGCAAGTTGCTTAAGACCATCTACGGACTAAAACAGGCATCGCGGAGTTGGAACATCTGTTTTGATGAGACGGTCAAAGAATTTGGCTTTATCAAAAATCCAGATGAACCATGCATCTATAGTAGATTTGTAGCGAGAACTGTAGTATTCCTCATTTTGTACGTGGACGGCATTCTCTTAATAGGAAATGACATTCCTATGCTACAATCTGTCAAAGGGTTCTTGTCACACAGGTTCTCCATGAAAGACCTGGGTGATGCCTCATACATTCTGGGGATCCGGATCTACCGTGACAGATCCAAGAGGATACTGGGACTCTCACAGTTTAGGTACATCGACAACATACTGAAAAGATTCAGTATGGAAGATTCCAAGCGCGGTAATCTACCGGCTTGTCACGGGATCACCGTTTCCAAAGAGATGTCTCCCAAGACTGATTTGGAAAGGGATCGCATGTCTATTATACCCTACGCTTCTGTGGTAGGCTCTATAATGTATGCGATGTTATGTACCAGACCAGATGTAGCTTATGCACTAAGTGTGGTAAGCCGGTATCAGTCAAACCCTGGGGAGAAACTCTGGATAGCGGTAAAGAACATTCTCAAGTATCTGAAAAGAACTAAGGAGATGTTCTTGGTGTATGGCGGAAAAGACCTCCAGATCGAGGCTTTTGCTGACTCCAGCTTCCAGAGTGACAAGGATGATTCCAAAGTCCATGTCGGGTTATGTCTTTACCCTCAATGGAGGGGCGGTGTGTTGGAAGAGTTCCAAACAGGAAACCGTTGTTGACTTGACGATAAAAGCGGAATATATCGCTGCTGCAGATGCCGCAAAAGAAGCTGTCTGGATAAGTAAGTTCTTAACTGAACTTCAGGTGGTTCCGTCCATTGTTGATCCAATACCGCTGTATTGCGACAACAACCGGGCTATAGCTTTAGCGAAGGAACCCAGGTCCCATCAGAAGTCCGGACACATCTTGAGGCGGTATCACCTGATTAGGGAGATCGTGGGTCGCCAGGAGATCGTGGTTCGGAGAGTTTCTACTGAAGATAACACTGCTGATACACTCACAAAGGCCTTACCCCAGACTCAGTTCGAGCGGCTGATCGAGATGATAGGTCTTCGATACGCCAGTACATGGCCTTAGTGCAAGTGAGAGATTGTTAGTGTATATGCCCTAGAGGCCATTACTGTATCATACTAGTTTGTATATTACTTAATGGAAGCTTGGGATATTCACCTTGTATAGACAATCTTGCTCAATATATTAGTATGCTACTTGGTTTGTTTCTACTTCAATGTGTACATGTGTTTATTTTAGTATATCACCTATACACATTAGTGGAGCCCTTAGGATCTTTGCTTGATTACCAGCGTTGTGATGGCAGTCACACTAGTGGGGGCTGGGTAATCTATAAGCACATCCTTATGCAGGTCCCTAGTCGCAGGACTATCGAGACAGGGCATCGATACTCCAGAGTAGACTAGCGTATACGCTTCTCATCCCAGTGTGGGAGACGGTCTGTCCCACAGCCGTCAGTACGTCGTACTTGAGATAGTATGCGGGTGCTCGTTAGGTTATGAGTACACTGGATAGGACTCGTCGGGAAATGTTGGTTGTTACTATACCTATCGTCAGTTATCAGTTCCCAGGTGACATGAGTACAGCTTAGTCCGCTGACTTGACACTGTCACTTTGCCTCGAGTGTGTTCCCACTGTACTTTGATTACTACCCTACCATGGCTCAAAGGAGTCGTGCAAACAGGTAGTTTTTGGGTGCACTCCCGAAGCACTTGGAGGAAGTGACGATTAGACAGGATTCGTCTCTCCCGGTATTGGGGGTTGACATCGCGCTGTGTCTAGGAGAGCCATTACACGAGTAGTCCCTGGCCAGGGCAAGCGAGATATACTGGTAGGTTTCCAGTGTTATCTCAGGGTGTTCTGGGCTTCACTCCGACACGACTTGTACCGCTATTAGGGGACTGACGTTTACCGCCCCCTAGGCCCGCCATGCTATGTATCAGACGAACAGACCGGACTGTATAGATATTGTCACATTCAGGCTCAGTAGGAGTTCAGATGGGTTTCACCTCGTCAGTCTTCTTGTCGGCATCTACCTGGGGACCGTTACGCACAGCTAGTGCCGCTTGCGTTCTGTGGTTAAACCCACTGCCAGCGTTGTGTCAAGTCTTTAGAGTCCCACACAGAAAGCTATTCGCCTTTAGGCAAAAGAGTAGTGGTCGCATGGTTTTGCGACAGGTCGCATGGTTTTGCGACAGGGTTCGGTCACATCCGTGCACTTGTGCACGTTTGGTGTCCGGACAGTTAACACTAGCGGGCTTTGGTTTAAGCCAGATCCTAGTGTACGTTTTGGGATTGGTTTTATTTCGTTTGTATTCGTGTTTCTCGGAACGCGGATGCGGGTGTGTATGCACAGTTGATAGAGAGACAGAGGCATAGGATTCTCATTGGGGTTGTTGACTGTTGACTGTTGACTGTTGACTATTGACTTTTGACTAAACCCTAATGAGAATAAGATATATATATAATTAACATTAATATTAAGTAAGTATTATAGTGACATGGTTGTTGAGGGGTTGACTTTGTTGACTTGTTGACCGGTTGACTAGGTTGGACTAGTTGACCATCATCATGACAATGGCTATCATTCCATGGCAAAGAATTTTGCTTGCTTGTTTATTTATGCAAAATGAGTGCATGAAATGATATAGCCATTTTGACTTAAACCATCACACAATACTTGATTACTATTTTTGTTATGATGGTTTTGGATTATGAGAGCAAGGATGGCAAAAGAGTTACTCATTCTCTCATTTCATTTCTCTCTCTTGCCATCACTTGCTCAAGCTCTCCCTCTTCCTCTTGCTCTCTCTAGCTCAAGGCAAACCATTCTCATGTGTTGAGACTCATTGCCTTAGAGATAAAAAGACACCAAAACAATCCTCTACTCATTCTAGTTCACAAGGCCTAGCAAGCCAAGTGTTCTAGTTTCTTCAAAGTTCGAAGAAGAAGCCAAAGGTAGAAGCTTTCGGGTGGATCCATCTTCGGCGCAAGGAGACGACGAGGTAAGGCCGATCCGTACACCGGGAGGAGTTGAAGACGAAGGAGTTCAAGAAAGATATAGCCCCCTTAACCGAGTAGGAAAAACTCAAGTTAGGTTGTTGGTTAGTTGTTTAACAAAGATCCGTATTATGAGTCCATGTTACCACCCTCTTGAAAATCGTTTTTCACCACTTCCGCAACCCCGTAAGTACCGGGGAAGGGTAGCATGGACATACAGTGGTATCAGAGCCTAGTTAAACACTATCTAACATGTTAGCAAAGTAAGTAGAAGTTCGATGGAAGAAAAAGTCGCGAAACGAACCCGTAAAATCAAGATTCTGCCGAATTTTTTTTTCTGTCCAAAAAATGATAAATCTTATCTTAAAAATCGGCTCAGGCTTTTGTTTAAACACCGAGCAAAATTGGTCCATCGAACCGGTCAAGGCGCCGCGGAAACGCGGCGGGAGCATGCTCTCGCCGTGGTTTCGCGGCCGAGTTGACTCGGCCGTGGCACAATTTTGTTGCAGTGTATTTCTGGGGTTGTTTTGGGATTTTTACAATATGTCTTTTCAGCCCAAATTTTCTAGAAAGAAAAATTTGTTTTTGGGGCTTGAAAATCCGTATTTTTTTCGAACTTCTAAAGACTAAAGCTAACGGGTTTATATCTGTGATGTGTTATATGTATTGAACGTCCGCTAATCGCTATACGTCGATTAGTGGGGGTTATACATATCTGTGATCTGTAATGTTGATGGTATGTGTATATGAATTCATTGGATTGTCGCGGATGAATAGCCGGGGGTTGTGAGATGAGAGTATTTCCTTTTATCTTTCAATTCATGTAATATGTAAATTGATGTAATATTATTTTTGGCCGCACAACCGGGTCGGGGTTATAGCCGTCATTGTATAATTTCTTTTTACTGTTTTTGCTCCTAGGATAGACCCAAGGTGGGGTGCATAAACTACCGGGTATCTCGAAGTGCCGAGTGGCCTACTCACGTCATTGAGGGAGGTTGCTCCGCTTCGAATATTTGGGGGGTAGGTTGCCGCACCCGTAGGGGTCTAGGGTGGGGTATTGGCTATTCATCGCGACCGTGTAATCCGATTTTCGTTACAGGCTCGTACGAATTGCGGATTCCTAGTATATCCAATGTATTCATCTGTGATCTGAAATGGCTATCATTGCAATATATCTATGTATGATATTATTTAGGCGCTGCTTATGTTTTGCATCCGTGCTAGTCCAGCCCCCGCTCTGTCGTTAGTTAAGTAACCTAATGGGTAATGACGGGGCCCCGTGGCGAATGCGGATGGCATAAGCGTACGTCATATTTTGGTTATTTTCTGCAATGGTAGGATTAAATGATGGGACGCATTAAAAGAACTAATGCAAGAAAATAAACCGAGTAAAAGTCGTTGGAACACTTTCAAAACCACTCGGTTTCTTTTCAAATTAACTTTTAAACGCGGAGCTTAAGCCACTCCTTTTAAAAGCTATCTCGTTCCATCGATTATATTAAGTTCACTACGTTCACGGTTTCGCCAAAACCATTCGTAGCCCTCCGTCGTTTCACATGAATAGTCAATAGTATTCAAGCTATGTATGTTGGCCAAAGTCAAGGCATAGTGATTGGTAGCTATTGGGTATTCATGTGCAGCATAGATAGATGTGTTGGTTTGGGGCAGTCGTTCTACCATTTTGGCCAAAGTCAAGGGTATGTGCGGGTGGGCTCAAATTAACCTGGAGAATGACGGGTAGAACTTGACATGTGACTTATGATATTTTGGCCAAAGTCAAGGTCATAAGAGCATGGGGCAAAAATCCACATCGGGAGTTTCAAAAGAACTGAAACTTGCTAGCGCTGCATACCATTTGGAGTGTGATGATTCTGGTAGGATTCCTTCAGTTTTGTCACGCAATGATATTTGGATCCCGATCCTACTGTGAGTATATGCTACTCCTCGGGAAATTTCTCACTTAATGATCAATGCTATAAACCAAGTAGGTGTCTAGAAAGGTGTTAGCTAGGCTACGCCCCCAGGGAAAAGAGGTTATTTAATTAAGGAACTTCGCGAAAGCGTTGGAAAACCTCCCTCGAAGTACCGACACCAGCCTGGCCGAACTGTTAAGCAAGTATTGTACGGTGAGATTGATCCTGACTAATTCTTCCTTTTTGGTTTGAGGAGGGATTCGAGAGACAGTGGGAGCCATCCTGTTTAGATAAATTAAAAACCACTCTAAACTTGCAAGAGCATCATGCTAAAGTGTTTCTTCTCTCTCTCCTAATTGCAGCAACCAAACATCATGACCGGACTTAAGTTATTACTAGATAAAAACATACTGACAGGGCCAAACTACAAAGATTGGCTCAGGAATGTCAAAATGGCAATCACTTATGACAAGTTGGGGTATCTCCTTACCACCAAAGCTCCCCCTATCCCAGGTCCTACCTCCAGCGTCGCGGATAAGGAAATCCGTAAGACTTGGGAGATCGATTGCGCGAAGGCCAGCTGCCTCGTGCTTTCCTCTATGGACAATGAACATCAGAGGAGGCACGAGAATATGGACCTTGAATCCATATTTCTCCATACAAAAGAACTGTATGGAGAGCAATCACGTATCGCAAGATACGAAGTGTCGAAGAAGTTATTTTCGGCAAGCTTGGCCATCGGATCATCGGTAGCGGAACAAGTGCTTAAGATGATTGGCTTCATTGAGGAGCTCGCGGACCTTGGGACCACGTTAGAGAACGAGCTCTATACGGACTTGATTCTCCAGTCCCTTCCTTCCACTTACGGCCAGTTTATCCTGAACTTCAACTTACAAGAAAAAGAAGTTGAACTTTCAGAACTCCTCAACATGCTGAGGAGTGCAGAGGGCACTCTACAGAAAGGTAGGGAAACATCCACTTTGTTTGTAGGAGGATCTTCCTCTTCTAGATCCAAGGCGAAAGCCAAGGGAAAGAAGAAGAAAGCCCCCGCCAAACCAAGGGGCGGTGTTAGTAAAGTGGATATGAAGGGAAAGACAAAAGCAACAAAGATAGCGGGGAAGCTTATAGGGAAGGAAGAGTGCTTTTTCTGTCATAAGAGTGGACACTAGAAGAAAGATTGCAGGGCTTGGAAAGCCAGAACACAGGATCTGAAGCAAGTTGCGGCTTCAGCTTCAGGTATGTATGTTATTGAAAACTGTCTATCAATAAACTCTACTTCCTGGGTATTGGATACCGGATCAGGATCTCATATCTGTAATTCTTTGCAGGCGTTGAGAAACCGTAGGGTTTTGAAGGCAGGTGACATGACCCTCAAAATTGCAAACGGAGCTAGCATGGATGCTAAGGCCGTGGGGGACTATCACCTGGGGTTGTCAGATGGACACGTTTTGGTTTTGCGTAATTGTTTTTTTGTACCCAACGCAACTTGTAATATCATTTCTGTATCTTTGATTTCTAAAGAAGGTTATGAATTTGCGTTTGTAAGTAATGTTGTAAACATTCACCTTAATCAAGTTCTGATTGGGTCAGGTACATTAAGCAATGGTATATACGTATTAAACCAACCGCAGATTTTCAATGTCCAGAATACACACAAAAGAAAGTCTCCGGAAATAAATTAGACTTTCTTATGGCATTGTAGATTGGGTCACATCAATGAGAGAAGGTTGACGAAGTTACATACAGAAGGATATTTGGATCCGTTCGAATATCAATCGTATGCCACTTGTCAATCCTGTCTCAAAGGAAAGATGACAAAGACTCCGTTCACTGGACACGGAGTAAGAGCGAGCGAGCTCTTGGGACTCGTACACAGCGATGTGTCCGGTCGAATGTCTACACATGCGCGAAGCGGTTATTCTTACTTCATTACTTTTACGGATGACTTTTCAAGGTACGGTTATGTCTTCTTTATGAAACATAAATCCGAGGCCTTTGGAAAATTCCAGGAATATAAGAATGAAGTAGAAAAACAAACCGGAAAAAGTATCAAGACACTAAGATCTGATCGAGGTGGTGAATACTTGAGTGCCGAGTTCCTGGACTACTTAAAAGAGAATGGAATTCTCTCTCAGCTTACTCCTCCATACACTCCGCAACATAACGATGTATCGGAGAGACGGAACCGAACCCTATTGGATATGGTACGGTCCATGATGAGTAACGCTGAGTTACCGCGATCATTCTGGGAATATGCACTAGAATCAGCTGCATGCCTTTTGAACCGAGTTCCAACTAAGACTGTGCCTACTACACCATATCAGATGTGGTGTGGGAAGAGACCCTATCTTAATCACATTAAGACATGGGGATGTCCAGCTTTTGTCAAAAAGCAGCATGCGGACAAGCTCGAGGCACGCTCAGTATAGTGCAAGTTTGTGGGATATCCAAAGAACTCCAAGGGATATTTCTTCTATTGCGAAGAGGAACAAAAGATTTATGTTTCTCGTCATGCCCACTTCTTGGAAACTGAGTTTTTGGAAAATCAGATAAGTGGGAGCGTAATAAAACTGGAAGAAATTCCAGAACCACGAGCTATTACTGAAAGCTTAGTAGAACCAGAGGATTCGAATGATCATGACATTCCTGCACCACTCCGCAGGAGTAGTAGGCAGTCTCATCCGCCCGAGAGATACTACGGTTTTCTCATAGACGGGGATAGAGAGGATTGCATCATTGATTATGATGAGCCGACTAGCTTCCAGCAGGCCATTCAGAGCGTTGACTCGGTAAATTGGCTGGATGCAATGCGGACCGAAATGGAGTCCATGTACACCAACAAAGTATGGACGTTGGACGTTGCTCCAGATGGGGTAAAACCCGTAGGATGCAAGTGGATCTTCAAAAGGAAGATTGGTGTAGATGGACAGGTTGAGACCTATAAAGCTAGACTGGTTGCAAAGGGTTTTCGTCAAAGACCTGGTTTGGACTATGACGAGACCTTTTCTCCAGTAGCTATGCTGAAATCCATTCGGATCCTTCTTACTATTGCTGCCTTCCACGATTATGAGATTTGGCAGATGGACGTAAAGACCGCTTTTCTAAATGGAAATTTAGAGGAGTGTGTTTATATGGACCAGCCAGAGGGTTTCAATCAGAGTGGGAGCAGCAGAAAGGTGTGCAAGTTGCTTAAGTCTATCTACGGACTAAAGCAGGCATCGCGGAGTTGGAACATCTATTTTGATGAGACGGTCAAAGAATTTGGCTTTATCAAAAATCCAGTTGAACCATGCATCTATAGTAGATTTGTAGCGAAAACTGTAGTATTCCTCGTTTTGTACGTGGATGGCATTCTCTTAATAGGAAATGACATTCCTATGCTACAATCTGTCAAAGGGTTCTTGTCACACAGGTTCTCCATGAAAGACCTGGGTGATGCCTCATACATTCTGGGGATCCGGATCTACCGTGACAGATCCAAGAGGATACTGGGACTCTCACAGTCCACGTACATCGATACCATACTGAAAAGATTCAGTATGGAAGATTCCAAGCACGGTAATCTACCGGCTTGTCACGGGATCACCCTTTCCAAAGAGATGTCTCATAAGACTGATTTGGAAAGGGATCGCATGTCTATTATACCCTACGCTTCTGTGGTAGGCTCTATAATGTATGCGATGTTATGTACCAGACCAGATGTAGCTTATGCACAGAGTGTGGTAAGCCGGTATCAGTCAAACCCTGGGGAGAAACACTGGATAGCGGTAAAGAACATTCTCAAGTACCTGAGAAGAACTAAGGAGATGTTCTCGGTGTATGGTGGAAAAGACCTCCAGATCGAGGCCTTTGCTGACTCCTGCTTCCAGAGTGACAAGGATGATTCCAAGTCCATGTCGGGTTATGTCTTTACCCTCAATGGAGGGGCGGTGTGTTGGAAGAGTTCCAAACAGGAAACCGTTGCTGACTTGACGATGGAAGCGGAATATATCGCTGCTGCAGATGCCGCAAAAGAAGCTGTCTGGATAAGGAAGTTCTGAACTGAACTTCAGGTGGTTCCGTCCATTGTTGATCCAATACCGCTGTATTGCGACAACAACGGGGCTATAGCTTTAGCGAAGGAATCCAGGTCCCATCAGAAGTCCAGACACATCTTGAGGCGGTATCACCTGATCAGGGAGATCGTGGGTCGCCAGGAGATCGAGGTTCGGAGAGTTTCTACGGAGGATCACACTGTTGATCCACTCACAAAGGCCTTACCCCAGACTCAGTTCGAGCGGCTGATCGAGATGATAGGTCTTCGATACGCCAGTACATGGCCTTAGTGCAAGTGGGAGATTGTTAGTGTATATGCCCTAGAGGCCATTACTGTATCATACTAGTTTGTATATTACTTAATGGAAGCTTGGGATATTCACCTTGTATAGACAATCTTGCTCAATATAGTAGTATCCTACTTGGTTTGTTTCTACTTCAATGTGTACATGTGTTTATTTTAGTATATCTCTTATACACATTAGTGGAGCCCTTAGGATCTTTGCTTGATTACCAGCGTTGTGATAGCAGTCACACTAGTGGGGGCTGGGTAATCAATAAGCACATCCTTATGCAGGTCCCTAGTCGCAGGACTATCGAGACAGGCATCGATACTCTAGAGTAGACTAGCGTATGCGCTTCTCATCCCAGCGTGGGAGACGGTCTGTCCCACAGTCGTCAGTACGTCGTACTTGAGATAGTATGCGGGTGCTCGTTAGGTTACGAGTACACTTGACAGGACTCGTCGGGAACTGTTGGTTGGTACTATACCTATCGTCAGTTATCAGTTCCCAGATGACATGAGTACAGCTTAGTCCGCTGACTTGACACTGTCACTTCGCCTCGAGTGTGTTCCCACTGTACTTTGATTACTACCCTACCACGGCTCAAAGGAGTCGTGCAAACAGGTAGTTTTTGGGTGCAGTCCCGAATCACTTGGAGGCAGTGACGGTTAGACAGGATTCGTCTCTCCCGGTATCGGGGGTTGACATCGCGCTGTTTCTAGCAGATCCATTACACGAGTAGTCCCTAGCCAGGGCAAGCGAGTTATACTGGTAGGTTTCCATTGTTATCTCAGGGTGTTCTGGGCTTCACTCCGACACGACTTGTACCGCTATTAGGGGACTGACGTTTACCGCCCCCTAGGCCCGCCATGCGATGTATCAGACGAACAGACCGGACTGTATAGAGATTGTCACATTCAGGCTCAGTAAGAGTTCAGATGGGTTTCACCTCGTCAGTCTTTTTGTCGGCATCTACCTGGGGACCGTTACGCACAGCTAGTGCCGCTTACAGTCTGTGGTTAAACCCACTGCCAGCGTAGTGTCGAGTCTTTAGAGTCCCACACAGAAAGCTATTCTCCTTTAGGCAAAATAGTAGTGGTCGCATGGTTTTGCGACAGGGTTCGGTCACATCCGTGCACTTGTGCACGTTTAGTGTCCGGACAGTTAACACTAGCGGGCTTTGGTTTAAGCCAGATCCTAGTGTACGTTTTGGGATTGGTTTTATCTCGTTTGTTTTCATTTTCCTCGGAACGCGGATGCGGGTGTGTATGCACAGTTGACAGAGGGACAGAGGCAGAGGATTCTCATTGAGGTTGTTGACTGTTGACTGTTGACTGTTGACTATTGACTTTGGACTAAACCCTAATGAGAATAAGATATATATATAATTAACTTTAATATTAATTAAGTATTATAGTGACATGGTTGTTGAGGGGTTGATGATTGTTAGAGATTCTGCTTGTTCAAGTTTAGTTAATTACCGCAATCAAAACGGTTTTGCTTGTAGCTAGCCGGTTGAGTACGGGTTGTCCGCAGGGAGATGGGAATCTTTTTCTATGTGCTTTAACGAGTTAAGTCCGAAAGTTCAGATTTGTTTGTGATTAACTAAGTGTTAAAATGAGTGTAAAGAGAGCTTGTTAGGGTTAGGATTAGGTTAGTCTGAGTTAGGAGTCGCTCACTTCTTTCGTTGCCACTCTTAATATCGGTGTTACGGTAATCGGCAACAACGGGGATTAGCACGACTAGGAAGGAACTTGCGAGTATAAGCTAGGCTTTCCAACGCATAAGTTCTTCCTTTTGGTGCTTGTCCGTCCGTTCTTGGCTCTTAGCCATAACCTCCGGTTAATTCAACCACAACCGGTCTCACTACGGAATCACCGCTATCATGTAGGATAGGGTGTCGTAAGGAGTGGATTGTGGTTCAATTAACGGGAGTCGATTTAAGTTGTTGGGCAAGGAAAGAGTGAGAGAGAATTCCTTCTCTCAAACTTCCCTTATCCTACCCTAACAAGTATGGAAACTACTCACACATCATAACGAAAAGAAAATAAAACAAAAGAGGAAGATAGAAAGAAAGAGATTAGAAGATAACAACTACCTATTTGCGACCTCACCTTGGCAAGGATCAAGCGTAAGCATCATGGTTGTTTAAGGATAAAGGAAAAGAGAAAAGAAAGAAACAACAAGAAATAACAACAACTAAGTTAACAAATGAAAATTACAAGCAATAATAATTTAACTAAAGAACAAGACAAGTATAACAAAAAGGAACTTCTTTATTCATCATTCTTCACTCACAAAAGCTCACTACAAGTTTTTCAATAGAGAAGAGATGAGAAGAGGAAGAAGAACAAGTATTCTAAAACCTAGAAAAATACAAGATTAAGCACCCTTGGCTTCACAAGGTTCTGGGCTATTTATAGGCAGGGAACTGGAAATCTAGGGCAACATTCTGCCTTTACATGAAAAGACACAAAAACCCCTAAAATTTCATCAGACGAGGAGGCAGTACGGCCGCGGTTCCGCGGCCTAAGCATGTTTAGGCCGCGGTTCCGCGGCCTAATAGAGGATTTGACTCCTCGGATTTTGTGGGGCCCCCTGGTCTGATGCTGTCTGTAGTTTGGCATATGTTATTTCTGATAATCCTTCCACATTTCTTCCAGAATTTTAGTAGTCCAAAAGGTGATTGGATGTGGATCTTTTTGCCATGATTTTCTTAAGCTCCGCGTAGATTTCTTGGATCTTGTGTTGCCATTGAGCCTTGTGCATGAAAATGACATTGATTTGCCATTTTGTCTCTTAAACTGGTGTGTGGCAACAGACGGATAAAGAGCGGAGACCCGTGTTTTATCTGTGGTTGGCAGGAACCCGGATTTTGTCGTGTTTTTCCATGGATTTCACCGTTTAGAGCCGAGAACCTGTATCCTGCAATTGACTAGCAAACACGGCTCAAGAGTACCTACCGATAAGCAATATGATAAAAATTGGGCAGTATAAAAATGCAAAAATCTGATATGAACAAATACCCCGAAACTTATCATTTGCTCGTCCCGAGCAAAGCCAATTTATTCACAAAAAATCCTAACCTCACTTTCGCAGGGAACGCGATTGCACTGAGCATGTGCAACAAGCCGTTAAACCTCTAGGTGTCCCTAGTAGGAGGAGTGTTGTCTCCTGAGGGTTTTCAGCGGATACTACCCACAAAATCCGGTCAAGCTAGTTTTGTAAAATAACTAAGATTCAAACCCTAAAGTTTTGTTTCAGAAAATAACAATTCTATTATCCTAAATCTAGACTATCGAACCTTTATTTTTCACACCTCGCTTCTTATTTAACTACAGATTTTATATGTCTTTACATGAAGTGCAAATAGTGTCGTTAAGTTCCAGAAGGATCGATTGAAGTCATCATGTCACACAATAAAGCCCAGATAAAAATTTTGAAAGGATCACATAAGTTTTATAAAGAGTTAAGCATTTTTTAAGTTTCGTTTTCCAGTAAAGTTTCAACTATAGAATTTCTATCTTCCTTAACAGGAAACTAGGTCTTATTCTTCACTCCACCTTTTTCTTGTTTTTATTTCATACACACCTCTGTGAACGTGCAATAGTCTTTATCATAGAATAAAACCTTCATATCTCCGCTAAATTTTTTTTATAAAAGCCTGTCTTTTATCAAGATTATTCTCACACAAAGAACCGTTAGGAATTTTAACTCGGAGAGAACACTTGCTTGATTTTGTTTTAATCTGGACTTTCTAGGCTTCTTAGCGAGCTTTGGGCCAATGCACCCAAACCAGTTGGTTTTAGGGCATTAGGTGTAGAAACACCCCAGCGGACTTAATTACTCAAGTTACCTAGGTCCAAAAACAAAAGACAGTTTGGCGTGAAAATCAGATGATTTAATACGAACGGAGATATAACCGGCTATTCAGTTATTTTTTTTGGATAAAAGACGTGTTTAGTGGGTTCGGTGTGTAATCATTCCAATCAAGTTCCAGATGGGTTATTTTTCAGACTTAGTTCCAATTACGGCATCAATAACATTCCTTCATATTCGCTTTACTTCATAAACTATTCTTGGTATTACTTATTTCAGAACAAACCTATTTGATCCTCAGAAAATCATTTATCTGTTTAAAAGTTTTTAAACATAAAAGACTTGTCATCTAATTTCCAAAAACTCACGACACGTGTAGTGTGATGTAAAGACGTATATCAGCTATAGTTAACTTCAAAGGAGAGTTATTTTTCAGGTTTTCAAAATCTAAAAATAAGATTTAGTTATTCTTATTTTCTCAAACAAAACCGTCGAAATATTGAATCAGAGTTCTTCCACAAGCTAACTTGACAGAAAAGTTTTTATATTTTTAGAAAATTTTCTGATTTTTATGGATTTTATGGATTTTAATATGCAGATGCAAAATATACATATGAATGCGAAGGTAAGAAATGCGTACCGAGCGTACCCCCAAACTTAAACTGGAAAGTGTCCTCACTGTCATTACATGAAGAGATCATTTGAAGGGTCAAAATTGTCGGTTAGCTATACACAAATTTTTGTTTTTGTTTTTTAAAGAAAAGAAAAAGAAAAAGAATGGAAAAGAATATCCACAAATATATACAAAATGGTTTATACATACCCCCAAACTTATTTGGAACAGTGTCCACTGTTCTTGGCTGGATAAGCGAAGTTTGGTGGTAGGCAGAGGAAGATTATGCAGGGTAAACCGGCTCCTGTAAGACCAGGAGCTCCTCTGTTGGTTCGGCGCTAAGGTACGGTTTTAGTCGGTGTCCGTTCACTTTGAAAAATGAACCGCCCTTTTGATTTTCCAAATCCACAGCGCCCTGCGGATACACATTCCGCACAAAATACGGCCCTTTCCAGCAAGATCTGAGCTTTCCTGGATGGAAGTGTAGTCGGGTGTCGTAAAGCAGTACCTGCTGACCAGGTACAAAGGTTTTGCGCAAAAGGTGTTTATCGTGAAATACCTTCGTTCGATTCTTAACGACAACCGCGTTATCGTAAGCCTCATCCCTGAGCTCGCTCAGTTCGTTCAACTGCAGCTTCCGATGGCTGCCCGCATCTTCGAGTGACAGATTCAGCTCCTTTATCGCCCAAAATGCACAATGCTCTATTTCGACAGGTAGGTGGCAAGCTTTTCCGTACATAAGCCGATAGGGAGACATGCCAAGATCAGTCTTATAAGCGGTTCGAAATGCCCAAAGGGCATCAGTGAGTTTCAGCGACCAATCCTTACGGTTCTTGGAAACTGTCTTCTCCAGTATCTGCTTGATTTGCCGATTTGAAACTTCGGCCTGCTCACAGGTTTGGGGGTGGTAGGGCGTGGATAGCTTATGATTAATGGAATATTTCCGCATCAAGGCCTCGAAAGTCTTGTTGCAGAAATGACTTCCATTGTCGCCAATGATCGCTCGGGGGTGCCCAAATCGGGAGAAAATGTTTTCTTTAAGGAACCTAACGATAACCTTGTTGTCGTTAGTGCGGCTGGGCACAGCCTCGACCCATTTAGAGACGTAATCAACAACGAGAAGGATGTACAAGTTCCCAAAAGAGCTGGGAAACGGCCCCATGAAATCTATCCCCCAAACATTGAAAATCTCCACAACCAAGATCGGTTGGAGCGGCATCTCGTTTCTCCGGGATATCCGGCCCAAGTGTTGGCACCGGGAGCAAGTCTTGCAATAGTCATAAGCATCTTTGAAGAGTTGTGGCCAGTAGAAACCACATTGCAAGATCTTCTCAGCTGTCTTTCTGGGGCCAAAATGCCCGCCACACGCTTGATCGTGGAAAAATGACAGCACACTCTTGAATTCCTCGTCAGGGACACACCGACGAATAATCTGGTCGGGACAGTACTTGAACAGATAGGGTTCGTCCCAGTAAAAGTGTTTTACTTGGGATAAGAAGCGAAGTCTGTCCTGACTTGACCATTCAGTCGGTAGTAATCCTGTGGCCAAACAGTTCACAATATCTGCGAACCAGGGTTCGCAAGATACTGTCAAGAGCTGTTCATCCGGGAAAACGTCGTTGATCGGAATTGGAAGCGAAGGCGAAGAAGGAAGTCGTGAGAGATGGTCGGCAACTACGTTTTCACATCCTCGTTTGTCCTTAATGACAAGGTCAAACTCTTGAAGCAAGAGGATCCAACGTATTTGCCGAGATTTTGCATCTTTCTTCGCAAAAAGATGGCGCAGAGCAGAATGGTCTGTGAAGACAATGACTGGAGAGCCGATGAGGTAGGGCCTGAACTTTTCTAAAGCAAATACAACAGCTAAGAATTCTTTCTCAGTTGTTGTATAATTGAGTTGGGCGTCGTTCAGGGTTCGGCTCGCATAATAGATTACGTGCGGCATCTTGTTGATGTGTTGTCCAAGGACAGCACCAATGGCAAAGTCGGATGCATCGCACATAATCTCAAATGGGTGCGTCCAGTCAGGTGAAGAAAGAACGGGAGCAGAAGTGAGTGAGCGTTTTAGTGACTCGAATGCAGTCACACAGCTCGAGTTGAAATCGAATGGCGTGTCCTTGGCCAGCAAAAGAGTTAAGGGCCTAGCAATCTTGCTAAAGTCCTTGATGAACCGTCTATAAAAACCGGCATGGCCAAGGAAGGCTCGGATATCTCTGATGCATCGGGGAGGAGGGAGATTGGAAATGACCTCAATCTTCGCTTTGTCAACCTCTATGCCATTTTACGAGATGATATGCCCTAAGACAATACCTTCGCGCACCATGAAGTGGCACTTCTCCCAATTCAAAGTGAGATTCTTGTCCTTACATCGGGTAAGGACAGCGTCAAGATGCAGCAAACACTCGTTGAAGGAATCGCCGAAAATGGATAAATCATCCATGAAAATCTCCAGAAATTTTTCCACCATGTCTGAGAAGATTCCCATCATACACCACTGAAAGGTAGCGGGCACATTGCATAACCCAAAGGGCATGCGACGATATGCAAACGTGCCGAAAGGAAAAGTGAATGTGGTCTTGTCCTGGTCTTTTTCGGCGATGGGAATCTGATTATAGCCGGAGTAGCCATCAAGAAAGCAGTAGTACTCGTGTCCGGCCAATCGTTCAAGCATTTGGTCAATGAAAGGTAGCGGAAAGTGGTCTTTCCGCGTTGCGGCGTTGAGTTTTCTGTAATCAATGCATACTCGCCACCCACTTTGGGTGTGAGTAGGGATTAACTCGTTCGCCTCGTTGGTTATGACCGTGATGCCTGACTTCTTGGGGACAACATGAATGGGGCTAACCCACTGGCTATCAGAGATAAGGTAAATGATACCACTATCTAGACATTTTACGATTTCCTTCTTCACAGCCTCTTTCATGACTGGATTGAGACGTCTTTGTGGATCCCGGGCTGGTTTGGCATCATCCATCAGATGAATGTGATGTTCAACGATCAGGGGACTAATCCCCTTGATGTCCGCCATGGACCAGCCAAAAGCTTGCATGTTGCTGTGCAAGACCGCAAGAAGGGCTTTCTCTTGCTCTGGAGCTAGAGAAGCCGAAATGATGACAGGGAGGGTCTCGTTTTCACCTAAGTAAGCATACTTAAGATGAGACGGCAAAGGCTTGAGTTCGTGCGATGGAGGTGAAACGATTGAAGGCAAGATTGGTGCAGAGGTCTCGAACTCAAAGGACTCCAGCAAAGGTTCAAAACGAGTGTAAGCGACCGAGTTGGATGGTTCAGGTAACTCATCCGGAAATTCGAAGGATTGAAACTCGGGTTGTGAACGGCTAAGATCGTTCGAGAACGTGAAACACTCGTAGTCGTTGTCGGGCGCAGAAACAGCAGCAGGTTCGAAGAGGAACGCACTAGTGGCCTCAAGATTATCGTGATCAAACAGAAACTCCTCGAATTCACATTCTTCTGGGGTGATCTCCTGGATCGAGCAGACGTCCAGTATATGAGCATTAGGTTCAGAGGGCTGATTCCCCAACCTAAAAATGTTGAGTTCAATCGTCATATTTCCAAAAGATAGGTTCATCGAACCATTGCGACAATTGATCACAGCATTTGAGGTTGCAAGGAATGGGTGACCGAGTATCACCGGAATTTGATTCCGGGGGTTAGCTACAGGCTGTGTGTCTAATACAATGAAGTCAACGGGAAATATGAAGTCCCCTACTTTGATTAACACATCCTCTAGCTCACCCCTAGGATGGGTGATCGATCGGTCGGCCATTTGGAGAGTGCGGTGCGTGGGTTTCAGCTCTCCTACGCCTAATTGCTCGTAGACTGAGTACGGAAGCAGGTTAACACTGGCACCAAGATCTAATAGTGCGCGGTTGATGTTCTTATCCCCAATGGTAATAGAAATCGTAGGACAGCCATGGTCCTTCCGTTTTTGTGGTAAAGATTGGGTAAGGGCATCACTCACAACACTAGCCAAGAAAACTTTCTTGGGTACCTGAGACTTCCTCTTTTTCGTGCACAAGTCCTTTAAGATTTTCGCATAGGACGGGACTTGTTGGACAGCATCTAAAAGAGGAATGTTAATGTTAACTTGCTTAAATAACTCCAGAATCTTCTCCATTTGTGGATTTTGTTTGGTGGACTTCAACCGGTTTGGAAATGGAACGTTTTTAAAATTGGTTGAGTCCAATACTGGAGGAGGAGATTGTGGAGTTGGAACGGATCCCAGAACAGGTGTTTTCGTGGAGTGAGAAGTGGGTCCGTTCAGTGCAGAAGAAGAGGAAGGAGAGCCTTGTGAAGAACGGAGAATAGGCTCAGAAGACGAAGAAGCAGGAGAAGAAGAAGATGAAGAAGAAGCGGCCGGGGTGTCATCATTGATCCATGTGCCAATGTTGTTTTGCAGCATCCTTCCCGACCTCAATGTGGTCACGGCACTCACATTATGGTTCTGTTGTTCAAGAGCAACATGTACATTATGAGGGTGACCGGGATTTGGGAGTGGCTGGGACGGGAGCTTCCCCTTCTCTCGCTCTCTTAAGGCCGCATTCAGCTGTGCAATCTGGTCCTCGATGGTCTTGATGCTTTTCCCGTGAGCGGCAGTGTGTTGCACTAAGGACTGAATGGAAGACTGGATGTTGGCAGTGGATTGTGTCGATTGTTTAACGAACGCCTCCAGACTTCGTTCGAGCGAGGAAACCTTATCGTTGTTTGACGGAACAAAGTTGTTTGGTGGAAAAGAATTGTTGGCTGCAAAGTTGTTCGTCTGATTTTGAAAAGGTTGGGGTTGGAAGGGCTGCTGAAATTGAAGTTGAGTTTGTTGTTGCGCTTGTTGTTGCGGCGGAGGGGGCCTTTGGAAATTATTGCCTTGGAATTGATTATGATTCTGATTCCAGGCGAAATTGGGATGGTTCCTCCAACCGGGATTGTAGGTGGAAGATTATGGATCATTCCTCGGTCTTTGCTGGAATGCAGCATTAACCTGATCTTGTCCTTGCGATGGTGGATTGTAAGGACACTCTTCGGTTAAGTGAGAAGGATCGGAACAACAAGCGCAAATGGTACGAAGGGGAAGAACAGGGGTAGGAGCAGGAGAAGAGAATTTGCTCTCTATTGCTTCAAGCTTTCTCGTTATTGCAGCCATTTCAGCTTTCATCGCAATAGAGACATCAAGTTGGTGAATTCCTATCCTAGACTGACCGGTAGAAGTGGAGGTAGAAGAAGAAGTCGGTCTGGTGCTCTCCCATTGTAGCGTTTGCTCCGCAAGGTCGTCAAAGAATTGCCACGCTTCCTCGTCAGATTTCGATAGGAAGTGGCCCTGACAGATGGTTTCCAACAACTGCTTCGTTGCTGGGTTCAGGCTCTCGTATAAGGTTTGGCAAAGTTGTCATTTCTCTATACCGTGGTGAGGACACTGAACAAGAAGGTCTTTGTACCGGTCAAAGCACTTCCAGAAGGGTTCAGAAGGAAGCTGAGAGAATTGGTTGATTTCATTGCGGATCCTTGCGGTTTTATGATTCGGATAAAATTTCTTTAGAAACGCTTTTACAAACTCGTCCCAACTGATTATGGAGTGGGAAGCGGTGCTATACAGCCATTTTTCAGCAAGATCGCATAAAGTGAACGAAATGACCCGGAGACGTATAGCATCGTCCGACAGCTAGGTGGCTTTCATCATGGCACAAAAGTTTTGAAATTTATTGATGAAGATATAGGCATCTTCAGATTCAAGCCCATGAAATCGTGGAAGCATGTTGATGAAGTGGGGCTTAATTTCAAAATTATCCCCATTGGCCGGTGGAAGAGAAAGGCATGTGGGAAGTGCAGAACGGGTGGGATAGAAACGATCCTGGAGCGCGATTCGCTGCGGCGCTACAACAGGCGGTGGTGGTGGGTTATTAGTCTCCGTAGGAGGTGGAGCCAATCCAGGTGTAGTCAAAGAGATGTTCGGATTAAATCCTAACATCGCGGAAGAAGAGGTTGGTGATGGTGAAGGTGAAGATGTATGAACAGAATTCCGGTCAACGTCGGAGTTGGTCGGTAAAGTGTAACATTCCAAAATAATAAAATATTATTTTTAGGAATTTTTATAATTTAATATTATTTTATTGATTATTTTAATATTAAATTTATAATTAAATATCGATAAATGGGAAAAATTTTAGAAAAATTATGGAAAATTCTAAAATAGGGTAATTTGTAGAATTATGGCATTTAAAAGTTTTTATGATTAGTTATAAGCTAATTTAGTGCTAATCGCGATTAAAAATCGCTATTCGGATTTTCAAGACTTTTTGTGCAAAACTTGCACATATCATTTTTCCTACACTTGTGCATTTTCCACCATGGTTTCGCATTTGGGTCTACTATTCTTGTGAGAAGGGTTTTTGGAGGAAAAGAAAAAGAAAAAGAAAAGAGAAAGGAATAAGATAATGAGGTATGGTGAGAGAGAGAGAGGTATGGTTCCTTTTGACCCTTGACTTAGCCATTTGCCTAGATCCCCACACTCATTTCTCTCCCTCTCCTCCCTCATCTCCTACGGCTGCTGCTTCCTCTCCCTTCCTCCAACTTCAAGCCCTCATTTCACCTCTAAAACATCACTAAAATCCTATCCCCATTTCAATAAAAATGCACACAAGCTCAAGATCTACGCAATGGACCAAGGAAGTCGATGTTTTGGTGCTGTTGGATGATTCATGAGTCTCTATAGAGGTAATTCCTTCACATTTGTTGTAGCATTTCAAGTGATTTAGCCTCTTTTAAAGTTTAGTGTCGTTTTGTCGAAGTTTTGTACACTTTGGACAAAACTAGAGAGGGTTAGGGTAAAGTTGAGATGTGGTTGTGCAATTGGACTCTAATGGTGACCTTAGACCCCATATTGACCAAAACACTGGCCTAGCACAACCTGAAACCCAAAAATACGGAATTACGGAAATTTTCATGTCGGTTTGTGATGACTTTGAGGGTGCAGTGAAATCTGGAGTGAACCGGGACCAAAACGAGATAAACAAACAACTCTAGGGGCCAAATTAGGGTATTAGGAGGCCACCCTGACCAGACGGACCCCATTGGACATAGGGGGGCCGGCCAGGCCGGTTTTGGCAAGGATGTGGCCGGCCATGTAGTGGTGGAATGTGTCGGGGTTGGTCCAGTAGCTCAAATACATCATATACATCACCCTGGACTTGTTTGCTTGGCTAAATTTGGCCTGAGGCGAAATCTGGGATCGTTTTCTTGGGTTGCTGCTTTGAATTGAGTTATTGTTTTCCGTATTTTGATTTCTAGAATTTCATATTTGGGTTTTACCTCGGTCACTTGGCGTTTGTACGACTACATCGAGTGATTTCGGGTTGTTTGCGAAGGCTAACCATAGGTTCTAACCTATAAGCCTTTTAGCGTATCGTGTTGGTTTTCGCGTGTCGTTTTAAGTTTCGATTTGATTTTTGAGGTGATGCGATACGTGTGATATGTGTAGGTACCCCCACGACGATCCGAGACGATGCAGAAGATGAAGGCGACATCGATACCGATACGCAGGATACAGGTGAGTAGATTTATATCTACGGGGAGAAGTCGGGTGGATGGCGTATAGCACCCCCGCAGTTCGTGGTGATGTATACGAATGCGTATACACACAGATATTGATTATATGTTGTTGTTGATTATTGATGATAAGATGGACATTTGGTATTTTTGGATTGGTTTAGTGTAGCTGCGAAACCCTAGAGTAGTGGTCGCACTCACACACGCACGCACACACATACTTGCATACATTCTTTCTTTTATATGTGCGTATTTGGGATCATATATTTATGTGTTCACATGGGTATGGGACTATGTGTTCATATACTGGATTTGAGATGAGTCGATGAGATTGGGCTTGAGGCCAGGAGATCGGTGATGTGATTTGGTTCGTATTGAGATACGACATGATGTTTTAGCGGGTCTTTTGACGTAGTGATTCTTACACCTGCTTGCATACATAGATGGTATCAATATTGTACTAGACGTAGATCAGTACCCCGATCATGACATTTGATAAAGACGATACCAGATAAATAGTATGATGAATGTTTTATTGACCCGTACCCAGATTTGGGATGCCGTACGACGGATTTACGTACAAGCTATATTTTGATGATTGATCCGCACTCTTGACTTGGGATGTCTGATTATAGATATGGTATCAGATATGATATTATTGAGGCGGGATCACCGACTAATATATATACAGGTATGTATATGTATCGACTCAGATGTTAGGCGGTTTCCTCACCTGTAGCTCTGCTTGTTAGTTCAGCCGTATAGTTTAGTATAGTTGTTAGATTAGATTAGACTCCTACCTATTTCAAAAACTAACGAATCATGGATATTTTAAAAGACAGCCCAAGGGATCCTACGGATATTTCAAAAGACGTATCTTTTCATAAAAACACCGTAGCCCATATTTTCAAAACCCTATGATTCGTGTTATTTCAAAAGGCACCATTTGTAGGACTTATATTAGATTAATGCAGATTAGTTATAGTTGCATCTAGTATTCAGCTCCCGCTCATTATCGCGGTTCGCTTCGCATCGCATGCTTATATTATGTTTCATACTCCATTATTGATGTCATGCTGTTAGGACACCAGCACCATTACCGATGATGCGTATGTACCACGTACACTTACTTGTCGGCTCACACACATCTTCATCGGTAATCGCCATGTCACGTACACCTTAGAAAATATTATTGCATCGACATAGGTTGTTAGCTAATAATTTAGACATGATATTAATGTACTTGCCTTATATGCTAGATTAGACATTGTAATTATTACTTGTTACATCATACATGTTATTATTCATGGATTTTTATGCCTACATGCACTGTTTACATGCTATTGAGGATTGGATTCGGATTTCCATAAGATTTTCTGGATTTGGGGGAAAACCGCAAAACTTATATAAACTTCTTTTCTCTCTTTAAAATAAAAAGTGCGGTTTTCCCATGATGTATGAGTCGTCCACCATGAGTTTGCTGATGGATTTGGAAACCCGATTCGAGGAGTTGGATGAACCGTTTCGGGTATATGGTGGGCCCGGTGCGGTACCCCGGGGCAAGATGAATGTGGTGATGACGTTGAGCCTGGCAGGGGAGCACTACCGACCGGTGATTTTACCTGACGCGTCGGATATCCGGAGGATACCGTCGTGGTCTTGAGATTGATGGTAGGGGCCGGTGTGGACTGACGGCGCCCTAGGTATTATGATTGAGACATTGAGATTTCGAGATATTGAGGTACAGAGACTGTGATACAGAGATATCGAGATATTTGGATTACGTTTTGTGCCGATGTTAGGCACTGTTTTATGCTGATTTCATTATGATACCTCATTTTAAAAATACAAAGGAAATCTCACTAAATTATGAAAACAGTTTCTTCATTTACATGTATTCTGTTCTCATGCATTCATACCTCATTCATATGATATATTGCCACCTGAGGCACAGACACGGGCATATGAGATTACACTCGGGTTAGATATTTACCCTAGCCTTGTTATAGGCTGCATGTTATATTGGAGGATTATATATTATGATCGTATGACCTAGGATTGCGTCATACACGCGATTTTTATTCGTAGATGTTTTCTATTCACGAGTTGGCAACTCACCCCCGTTGTGCCCCAGTTTCTTGCAGGTTTGCCGTACAGGTTTCATTACGGCTTTGCGGACACAGTTTCGTTCGGGTGACTTGCCAGTAGGTGGGTTTTTGGTATCGTACCCATCATATTACCTTGTATATTATTATTCAGTTGTATCTAGAGGTTCCATCAACCAAACATGTATTTATTTGAGATAGAGACCAGTGTTGTTTATTCTATCGACCTTAGAGTCGCGCTTGTATTTATACGGATTTCATGCTGTTTTGAGTTTCCTTTTCTGTTGTGATCCTCGCCTTTCGGCGTTGTATATTATATTGCTTGCGTGGTTGTGACCGTCGATTGACGAAGAGCTAGCTCCCGCTTGGGGATGCATTTTCCATTATATATGCTTTATCAGGTTTTGTACCCGTTTGGGGACAGTTTTTACAAAGGAAACTCTGCCGAAATTTTTAAAAAGGACTTATGATTTTAAAATGCATATTTCGGCGTATTTTGCAAAACTACTTGATTTAAATTGGTTTTACTACACTCTACTACTTTTCTTGGTTTGGATTTCTGAGTTTTCGGCTTACTTAGAATACGTACGCCTTGAGACGTTCGTAGTTTAAGTGCCGGTCATATTCCGTACTTTCGGGACGTGACAAAGTTGGTATCAAAGCGTTAGGTTTTACCTTCGGAGCATAGGATGACCCTTGGTTGATGGAATAGGTGACTAAAGTAGAGTGACGTACCGTTGGTATGTTCCGCGGCATATTTACGACACGCCACTCCACTTAAGGAGCCTTATGATGTACATTTCTTTGCTCAGTATTATATTCATTCCGATCTAGCCTCATCGGTACCAGTTTGGGTTTTGCTGCCACGATTACGGGCAGGTAGAGCTACGGCTAAAGTTGTGGTCAGCATGGGCTCGTTGCGAACGAGAACTGACCATGGCGTGATTCGGGTGACACACTATTGTAGAGATGTGTCCTTTGATTGTGTTTGGCGCCACGAGCGTTGGATGGATCGCTGTTTGAGACTTCTCGGATGTGCAGATTAGCACTAGAGGATTGAGCCACCGACAGAGGCCAGCCAGATTTTGTTGACCGTTGGTGTATTGCTTACTCATGATGATTGAGGCATGGTTCAGCATGCAGACGAGTGAGCCAGTTATTGCTGCGAACGACGAGATATCACCCTAGATGTTGGAGCTATTGCAGTACAAGTTGTACGAAGAGATGATAGAAGGTCGCTAGTCACCGATGATGAATGACTAGGACACATGGATTGTTCGCTACCCCGATGCGAGGTCATCAGATAGATTAATTCCAGCTAGAGACGAATTCACACGGAGACGTTGGGAGTCGACAGAGACGATCGAATGTCAGAAACCTATTATTCCAAGTTTAAAGTAGTCGGAAAGACATGCAGGCAATTCTATGGTCCCTCTAGAAGAATGAAACCCTAACTCGACTTAATGACCGTATGAAAGCCTTTGAACCTTAGGGTTTACGGCAGTTCTACGGCACCATTAGTGAGGCTTGGGTTTGCCCTTCTACGGCTGGACCACCGATGCTGTGGTATGTACTCGATACTATTAAACTGTACCCAAGATGTTGAGCTCTTGGGGGATTATGAGATTTTGATGACTCGATCGGATGGCTCAACTTAATTCGGATGCTAGGTTGTGAGATGCATTTCTTGGGAGACTCCCGATACGAGGATAGCCATTGGAGCTCAGTCCCTGTAGCCACGACGAGACGAGTCCGAAGCGGTCGACCTTAGAGAAAAGCGGAGTAGGCGGTTCGTACGAGATCTTGATAAGATGACATTCTACTCCGCCGACATCAGAGATGCGATACGCCTGCCGAGGCATTGTACTTGGATATAACTTCCAGAAGGAGTCGCGATGAGTATGCAGCCGTTCCGGAGCAAGAAACAGATATAGTAAAGGACGATGACTTCCGGACAGTTAGGCAGAAACGAGACTTGGAAGAGACCTTGAGCAGGATTCCTTCCAGGATACTGCTGCAATGATATTTGCACCCAGGATTAGATGTGTCACGTGCATTCAGAGAGCCAGAGGCCGACGCCAGTGACATGCTGCTTGACGAGTGGTCGTGAGGATTGACCGAGAGATGACCAGAGAAGTGACAAAACGGAATCGTCCCCGTTAGCACACCTGACAGGGCCGATGAGCCGACGGATCGTAAGATTGGTAATATACAGAGAAGACTTGGACCCAGGAGTGGTCATGTTACGTACACCAGCAGGCCAGAGTTCAGGATCGTCGACGAGACATGCTATGAGTGACCACGACAGTTGGCCAGAGATTCTTGGAGGATGCGCTTGAGCGGGACTATTCCTCCATACTTGTTTCGGCATTTTGGGCGAATTATTCGCATGATTTGGTTTTGATGATTGGGTTTCATGATATGTGTTTTCATGCACCATGGTTGTACTTACTGGGTATTTATGATTTTTGCACAGTTGTTGCACTTGATATCGTTTTCGTGCCTTGGTTTCACATGTTTGTGATTTTATGTGATTTAGACATTCGAGTTGATTTTGTGCGTATGCACGCACACGATTTGGTTCCTGCACTCTGTATAGTTTATATATGCTTGCAGTGCAGTGATACGCCTTTTGTGCACTTAGATGCACTGGACTTCGATTTCGATTGGGATACTCGATATTTGTTTTGTGCACCTTGTGCACCTGATTGGATTTTACGCGTGTTCGACACTCGATATTGGATTTCGGGATTTCATGCATGATGGATGCACCGGGTTTGGATTTTTAGCGCATGTTGGGGGCCTGCTATGAGATGCGATTTGGTGCACACCAGATGCACTAAATCGGAATTTTCGTGCATGTCAGATGCACCTGATTTTGCTGTCAGGCACCCACGTTGCCCATGACAGATGCTTCGTGCACACCCGATGCACTTAGATCTTGTTTCTGTGCACTTGTATGGCACGTATATGGATCTTGATTTCCGTGCGCACCAGACGCACGTAGTATTTATATGTATATTGTGGGATTGATTTCTTATGGAGCGGTACGTTTTATGATGATTGCTATGTGTTTTTATACTGAGCAGGACTAGTCAGAGGACAGTACCTGAGTATATTTTGCATGCATTGATAGCTATTGAAGGGAATTTCAAAAAAAAAAGCGAGCTATAGTCTCAGTATTTACCTACGTGTCTGATATGACGCGAAACGTTTAAAACAAGGAAAACCCTTCTAAATTGTTTTCAAAACGGTGGAACGTGCATATTAAACAAAAGGTATATACGGATATGGTTATTTTCTTATAAGAGACGTCCGCCACTGTGCAGTGTTATGCGCATTGCACAACGACTTTAAAGGATTTGGCATGCATTTCCTTTAGAAACTTACATGTTTAGATTTGATATTTACATGTATAGTTCTGATTTATATCATATTGGTTTTGCTTTGGATTTGGCATTCGTGTCCTTACCATAACTCCGATGATTGCGGGATGCTTGACGGAGTTTTGTTTTTGAGTTATCTGCTCATTACTCATGCACATGCATTGCGCTATGATGCGTTTTATGTATTGATGATTTCGGAGCCCCGACGACTTGGACTTCTTATTGAAATGTTTTAGAAATTGGGGGTTTAAATATAAATTCGGGGACCGAATTTCTTTAAGGGAGGAAGATTGTAACATTCCAAAATAATAAAATATTATTTTTAGGAATTTTTATAATTTAATATTATTTTATTGATTATTTTAATATTAAATTTATAATTAAATATCGATAAATGGGAAAAATTTTAGAAAAATTATGGAAAATTCTAAAATAGGGTAATTTGTAGAATTATGGAATTTAAAAGTTTTTATGATTAGTTATATGCTAATTTAGTGCTAATCGCGATTAAAAATCGCTATTCGGATTTTTAAGACTTTTTGTGCAAAACTTACACATATCATTTTTCCTACACTTGTGCATTTTCGACCATGGTTTCGCATTTGGGTCTACTATTCTTGTGAGAAGGGTTTTTGGAGGAAAAGAAAAAGAAAAAGAAAAGAGAAAGGAATAAGATAATGAGGTATGGTGAGAGAGAGAGAGGTATGGTTCCTTTTGACCCTTGACTTAGCCATTTGCCTAGATCCCCACACTCATTTCTCTCCCTCTCCTCCCTCATCTCCTACGGCTGCTGCTTCCTCTCCCTTCCTCCAACTTCAAGCCCTCATTTCACCTCTAAAACATCACTAAAATCCTATCCCCATTTCAATAAAAATGCACACAAGCTCAAGATCTACGCAATGGACCAAGGAAGTCGATGTTTTGGTGCTGTTGGATGATTCATGAGTCTCTATAGAGGTAATTCCTTCACATTTGTTGTAGCATTTCAAGTGATTTAGCCTCTTTTAAAGTTTAGTGTCGTTTTGTCGAAGTTTTGTACACTTTGGACAAAACTAGAGAGGGTTAGGGTAAAGTTGAGATGTGGTTGTGCAATTGGACTCTAATGGTGACCTTAGACCCCATATTGACCAAAACACTGGCCTACCAGAACCTGAAACCCAAAAATACGGAATTACGGAAATTTTCATGTCGGTTTGTGATGACTTTGAGGGTGCAGGGAAATCTGGAGTGAACCGGGACCAAAACGAGATAAACAAACAACTCTAGGGGCCAAATTAGGGTATTAGGAGGCCACCCTGACCAGACGGACCCCATTGGACATAGGGGGGCCGGCCAGGCCGGTTCTGGCAAGGATGTGGCCGGCCATGTAGTGGTGGAATGTGTCGGGGTTGGTCCAGTAGCTCAAATACATCATATACATCACCCTGGACTTGTTTGCTTGGCTAAATTTGGCCTGAGGCGAAATCTGGGATCGTTTTCTTGGGTTGCTGCTTTGAATTGAGTTATTGTTTTCCGTATTTTGATTTCTAGAATTTCATATTTGGGTTTTACCTCGGTCACTTGGCGTTTGTACGACTACATCGAGTGATTTCGGGTTGTTTGCGAAGGCTAACCATAGGTTCTAACCTATAAGCCTTTTAGCGTATCGTGTTGGTTTTCGCATGTCGTTTTAAGTTTCGATTTGATTTTTGAGGTGATGCGATACGTGTGATATGTGTAGGTACCCCCACGACGATCCGAGACGATGCAGAAGATGAAGGCGACATCGATACCGACACGCAGGATACAGGTGAGTAGATTTATATCTACGGGGAGAAGTCGGGTGGATGGCGTATAGCACCCCCGCAGTTTGTGGTGATGTATACGAATGCGTATACACACAGATATTGATTATATGTTGTTGTTGATTATTGATGATAAGATGGACATTTGGTATTTTTGGATTGGTTTAGTGTAGCTGCGAAACCCTAGAGTAGTGGTCGCACTCACACACGCACGCACACACATACTTGCATACATTCTTTCTTTTATATGTGCGTATTTGGGATCATATATTTATGTGTTCACATGGGTATGGGACTATGTGTTCGTATACTGGATTTGAGATGAGTCGATGAGATTGGACTTGAGGCCAGGAGATCGGTGATGTGATTTGGTTCGTATTGAGATACGACATGATGTTTTAGCGGGTCTTTTGACGTAGTGATTCTTACACCTGCATGCATACATAGATGGTATCAATATTGTACTAGACGTAGATCAGTACCCCGATCATGACATTTGATAAAGAGGATACCAGATAAATAGTATGATGAATGTGATATTGACCCGTACCCAGATTTGGGATGCCGTACGACGGATTTACGTACAAGCTATATTTTGATGATTGATCCGCACTCTTGACTTGGGATGTCTGATTATAGATATGGTATCGGATATGATATTTTTGAGGCGGGATCACCGACTAATATATATACAGGTATGTATATGTATCGACTCAGATGTTAGGCGGTTTCCTCACCTGTAGCTCTGCTTGTTAGTTCAGCCGTATAGTTTAGTATAGTTGTTAGATTAGATTAGACTCCTACCTATTTCAAAAACTAACGAATCGTGGGTATTTTAAAAGACAGCCCAAGGGATCCTACGGATATTTCAAAAGACGTATCTTTTCATAAAAACACCGTAGCCCCTATTTTCAAAACCCTATGATTCGTGTTATTTCAAAAGGCACCATTTGTAGGACTTATATTAGATTAATGCAGATTAGTTATAGTTGCATCTAGTATTCAGCTCCCGCTCATTATCGCGGTTCGCATCGCATGCTTATATTATGTTTCATACTTCATTATTGATGTCATGCTGTTAGGACACCAGCACCATTACCGATGATGCGTATGTACCACGTACACTTACTTGCCGGCTCACACACATCTTCATCGGTAATGGCCATGTCACGTACACCTTAGAAAATATTATTGCATCGACATAGGTTGTTAGCTAATAATTTAGACATGATATTAATGTACTTGCCTTATATGCTAGATTAGACATTGTAATTATTACTTGTTACATCATACATGTTATTATTCATGGATTTTTATGCCTATATGCACTGTTTACATGCTATTGAGGATTGGATTCGGATTTCCGTGAGATTTTTTGGATTTGGGGGAAAACCGCAAAACTTATATAAACTTCTTTTCTCTCTTTAAAATAAAAAGTGCGGTTTTCCCATTATGTATGAGTCGTCCACCATGAGTTTGCTGATGGATTTGGAAACCCGATTCGAGAAGTTGGATGAACCGTTTCGGGTACATGGTGGGCCCGGTGCGGTACCCCGGGGCAAGATGAATGTGGTGATGACGTTGAGCCTGGCAGGGGAGCACTACCGACCGGTGATTTTACCTGACGCGTCGGATATCCGGAGGATACCGTCGTGGTCTTGAGATTGATGGTAGGGGCCGGTCTGGACTGACGGCGCCCTAGGTATTGTGATTGAGACATTGAGATTTCGAGATATTGAGGTACAGAGACTGTGATACAGAGATATCGAGATATTTGGATTACGTTTTGTGCCGATGTTAGGCACTGTTTTATGCTGATTTCATTATGATACCTCATTTTAAAAATACAAAGGAAATCTCACTAAATTATGAAAACAGTTTCTTCATTTACATGTATTCTGTTCTCATGCATTCATACCTCATTCATATGATATATTGCCACCTGAAGCACTGACACGGGCATATGAGATTACACTCGGGTTAGATATTTACCCTAGCCTTGTTATAGGCTGCATGTTATATTGGAGGATTATATATTATGATCGTATGACCTAGGATTGCGTCATACACGCGATTTTTATTCGTAGATGTTTTCTATTCACGAGTTGGCAACTCACCCCCGTTGTGCCCCAGTTTCTTGCAGGTTTGCCGTACAGGTTTCATTACGGCTTTGCGGACACAGTTTCGTTCGGGTGACTTGCTAGTAGGTGGGTTTTTGGTATCGTACCCATCATATTACCTTGTATATTATTATTCAGTTGTATCTAGAGGTTCCATCAACCAAACATGTATTTATTTGAGATAGAGACCAGTGTTGTTTATTCTATCGACCTTAGAGTCGCGCTTGTATTTATACGGATTTCATGCTGTTTTGAGTTTCCTTTTCTGTTGTGATCCTCGCCTTTCGGCGTTGTATATTATATTGCTTGCGTGGTTATGACCGTCGATTGACGAAGTGCTAGCTCCCGCTTGGGGATGCATTTTCCATTATATATGCTTTATCAGGTTTTGTACCCGTTTGGGGACAGTTTTTACAAAGGAAACTCTGCCGAAATTTTTAAAAAGGACTTGTGATTTTAAAATGCATATTTCGGCGTATTTTGCAAAACTACTTGATTTAAATTGGTTTTACTACACTCTACTACTTTTCTTGGTTTGGATTTCTGGGTTTTCGGCTTACTTAGAATACGTACGCCTTGAGACGTTCGTAGTTTAAGTGCCGGTCATATTCCGTACTTTCGGGACGTGACATAAAGGTAGGGGTGAAAGAGGAGTGGACGGAGTTTCGACGTCTGAGTCGATCGCGTAGTCGGTAGCGACTAACGTAACGCGGACTAGGCGGACGCTAGTGTCCCGAGTCCAAGCGGATATACACTAAACGAGTTTAGTATAGTCAAAGCGGAGAAGGTGAGGGTAAGAAAACGTCAATGGAGAAATACGATGGGTGGTGGGTGAAAAATGGATTTGGCGACAAAGGGCAAGTTTTTATAAAAGTTTTTGATTTTTTCCTTTTTTTTTTAGAAAGAGCTTTACAGGAATATGTACGGACTTACGGCTTTAAGCAATCACAAACAAGATATGCACAATCACACCTAGATCTAGGGTCACCTAGGTTCGCTAGACAGCTCCTAACTGTTCCAGAGGGCTAGAAATAGGACCTCAAACCGCCTCTTCTCCGTCAAATGCGGCCAGGTAAGTGCCAGGTAAGTGGGAGGTTATCCAACGCTTTCGCGAAGTTCCTTAATTAAATAACCACTTGCCTTCGACACACTTGCCTAGACACCGCAAAAGTCAGATAGGATAAACGGCCGATGCCTGTAACTAGTCCTCTGTCCTATTGAGCGCGAAGTCCTTAGGGCTGAGTCTAGTATTTTTTAATTTAACAATGGTCAATGCATATGCTTTTGTGATTTCTGGGGTCCTGGGAAGGGTGATGAAATCCCCACCCAATCTGAATTGGTTTCAAGCCCCTTAAGTCCGTTTTAATGAATGCAAACCGGTAACAAATCAACTGCAAACAATTTTTATTTTAGCGCGGCGCAAAGAATCCTGCACAAAAAACAGTTTATTGGAAGGGGGAAGAGAATTTGCGCAAAGAATGCTGTAGAAAACACAGTTTATTGGAATCCAGAGGAGTGGGGAGGAGAAGAGAAACTCACCTAAAAAATATAGCACCCTGAAGGCACTAAATGGCCGCGGTTCCGCGGCCAAACACCTACTTAGGCCGCGGTTCCGCGGCTATGTGGAGGGATCATGCTTCCAAAATTTTTGGGTGTGTTGTTCTAGGAGTCCTCTGCTTGTCTGGATTTGCTGAATCTTGATTTGCTCACTGTATCTGCTCCAGATTTTTATAGTAGACCGTTTGCTTCGTTTTGATCCGTCGCGGTGTAGCCGCGAGATGTGGGTCTAACTTCCCACGTCTTTGGCATTGAACTCGAACTTCGTATTATCCTGCACACTTGCACAAAAACTAATCAAAAATAACAAGATGATTTTTTTACAAAGTATATTTTTTTGTTTTGTTTTTCGGTTATATTCACAAGTTAACCCGAAATTACACAAAGAAATAAACTACCGTCTCCCCGGCAACGGCGCCATTTGATTGTTAGAGATTCTGCGTGTTCAAGTGTAGTTAATTACCGCAATCAAAACGGTTTCGCTTGTAGCTAGCCGGTTGAGTACGAGTCGTCCGCAGGGAGATGGGAATCTTTTTCTATGTGCTTTAACGAGTTAAGTCCGAAAATTCAGATTTGTTTGTGATTAACTAAGTGTTAAAATGAGTGTAAAGAGAGCTTGTTAGGGTTAGGATTAGGTTAGTTTGAGTTAGGAGTCGCTCACTTCTTTCGTTGCCACTCTTAATATCGGTGTTACGGTAATCGGCAACAACGGGGATTAGCACGACTAGGAAGGAACTTGCGAGTATAAGCTAGGCTTTCCAACGCATAAGTTCTTCCTTTTGGTGCTTGTCCGTCCGTTCTTGGCTCTTAGCCATAACCTCTGGTTAATTCAACCACAACCGGTCTTACTACGGAATCACCGCTATCATGTAGGATAGGGTGCCGTAAGGAGCGGATTGTGGTTCAATTAACGGGAGTCGATTTAAGATGTTGGGCAAGGAAAGAGTGAGAGAGATTTCCTTCTCTCAAACTTCCCTTATCCTACCCTAACAAGTATGGAAACTACTCACACATCATAACGAAAAGAAAATAAAACAAAAGAGGAAGATAGAAAGAAAGAGATTAGAAGATAACAACTAGCTATTTGCGACCTCACCTTGGCAAGGATCAAGCGTAAGCATCATGGTTGTTTAAGGATAAAGGAAAAGAGAAAAGAAAGAAAGAACAAGCAATAACAACAACTAAGTTAACAAATGAAAATTACAAGCAATAATAATTTAACTAAAGAACAAGACAAGTATAACAAAAAGGAACTTCTTTATTCATCATTCTTCACTCACAAAAGCTCACTACAAGTTTTTCAATGGAGAAGAGGAAGAAGAACAAGTATTCTAAAACCTAGAAAAATACAAGATTAAGCACCCTTGGCTTCACAAGGTTCTTGGCTATTTATAGGCAGGGAACTGGAAATCTAGGGCAGCATTCTGCCTTTACATGAAAAGACACAAAAACCCCTAAAATTTCATCAGACGAGGAGGCAGTACGGCTGCGGTTCCGCGGCCTAATAGAGGATTTGACTCCTCGGATTTTGTGGGGCCCCCTGGTCTGATGTTGTCTGTAGTTTGGCATATGTTTTTTCTGATAATCCTTCCACATTTCTTCCAGAATTTTAGTAGACCAAAAGGTGATTGGATGTGGATCTTTTTGCCATGATTTTCTTGAGCTCCGCGTAGATTTCTTGGATCTTGTGTTGCCATTGAGCCTTGTGCATGAAAATGACATTGATTTGCCATTTTGTCTCTTAAACTGGTGTGTGGCAACAAACGGATAAAGAGCGGAGTCCCGTGTTTTATCTGTGGTTGGCAGGAACCCGGATTTTGTCGTGTTTTTCCATGGATTTCACCGTTTAAAGCCGAGAACCTGTATCCTGCAATTGACTAGCAAACACGGCTCAAAAGTACCAACCGATAAGCAATATGATAAAAATTGGGCAGTATAAAAATGCAAATATCTGATATGAACAGTTGACTTTGTTGACTTGTTGAGTTTGTTGACCGGTTGACTAGGTTGGACTTGTTGACCATCATCATGACAATGGCTATCATTCCATGGCAAGGACTTTTGCTTGCTTGTTTATTTATGCAAAATGAGTGCATGAAATGATATAGCCATTTTGACTTAAACCATCACACAATACTTGATTACTATTTTTGTTATGAGGGCTTTGGATTATGAGAGCAAGGATGGCAAAAGAGTTACTCATTCTTTCTTTTCATTTCTCTCTCTTGCCATCACTTGCTCAAGCTCTCCCTCTTCCTCTTACTCTCTCTAGCTCAAGGCAAACCATTCTCATGTGTTGAGACTCATTGCCTTAGAGATAAAAGACACCAAAACAATCCTCTACTCATTCTAGTTCATAAGGCCTAGCAAGCCAAGTGTTCTAGTTTCTTCAAAGTTCGAAGAAGAAGCCAAAGGTAGAAGCTTTCGGGTGGATCCATCTTCGGCGCAAGGAGATGACGAGGTAAGGCCGATCCATACACCGGGAGGAGTTGAAGACGAAGGAGTTCAAGAAAGGTATAGCCCCCTTAACCGAGTAGGTAAAACTCAAGTTAGGTTGTTAGTTAGTTGTTTAACAAAGATCCGTATTATGAGTCCATGTTACCACCCTCTTGAAAATCGTTTTTCACTACTTCCGCAACCCCGTAAGTACCGGGGAAGGGTAGCATGGACTTACAGTTTTTAAAAACAAGATTTTTAAATAAGTAAGCCGAATATGCATTTTTAAAATATCTAGTCTTTTCTGAAAATTTCGGCAGAGTTTCCTTTGTAAATACTGGCCCCAAACGGGGTACAACATGAATAGTATATAAATAATGTTAAAAGGCATCCCCAAGAGGAAGCTATCTCTTCGTCAATCGACGGTCACAACCACGCAAGCAGTATAATATACAACGCCGAATGGCGAGGATTAAAACTCAAAGGAAAATTCAAAATCAGCATGAAAACCATAATACTACAACGCGCGACTCTAAGGCCGAAATAATACATAACTTGTTTTTTAAGTCTGAAACAATATACAAGTTAGGTTGATGGAATTTCTAGATACAACTGAATAATTCATATACAATGGTGGTTCTGATGCAAAAGAAATCACCCAGAAAGAAAGCAATGTGCCAGAAAAGCGGCAATTGAACCTGTACGGCAAAACCTGCAAGAACTGTGGCACAACGGGGGTGAGTTGCCAACTCGTGAGTAGAAAACATCACAGAGCAGAAATCGTATGTATGACACAATTCTAGGTCAATACGATCAGATATATATATATAAACCTCAAATGAATAAGTCTGAAGCATGATAAGGTGGCAATGTAACATTTATACATGAGTGTAGTGCCAAGTGCTCGTGCCAGTGCCTCAGGTAATAACATATCATCAATATGAGGTATGATCAATGTCGACTATATCATGAAGTCTATAAGTATGTGAATATCATCCAACTATGTAATCAATGTCATCATGTATGTGGATCTCGTCCCACTATATGATCATGTCATCAGTGTCAACTATATGTATGTGGATATCGTCCACGTGTCACCCAATGACAATAAACATCATGCATGTAAATATCATAAAGCATATGCATGGATGTATGAGGATGTAAATCAACATGTGTCGCTCGCGACATATCAAATCATGGAACTTGAGTGTCAAGCATCGACACACAAAAACATCATAAAACTTGTGCCTAGCAACGGCACGTAAATCCTCATATATCGGGCTCCGTCTGTCCGGATCGGCCAACGGGCTCCGTCAGTCCGGATCGGCCCATATCATCTCTCGACTCCGGTCGGTATCCTTCGGATATCCGTCGAGCCCAAAACTGTCACCGGTAAGTAGTAGTCCCTCTGCCACGCTCACCGTCTACCACACAACGATCCGTTCTCGCCCCGGGGTACCATACCGGGTCCACTATGTACCCGCAATCGGCCTCATCCGCCTCTTTGAATCGGGTTTCACATGTCGCTCTCAGAACCGAGAAAACACATGGTGGACGCACTGAAATATCATATCAAAGGTAACCGGGTTTTAAAAACAATTACATACTCTCTTATGAAATACCCACGGTTCCCAAATCCAGAAATATCATGGAAACAACATATCTCAATGCGTATAATCAAAAAGCATGATGTATGCGACATGTAAAAGATTGTAAGTATATCAGTATATCATGCAACATGGAATAGTAATATGCACATATTGAGGGAAACCGCTCTTTTAAAATGGATCAGTTTTAAAGAGTATCTTGCGGTTCCCAAATCTCTAATGAAGCCATGCAAGGGATCATATCCTGAATGCAACAGTCCTACAGTGTAGTGATATGTCAATTATCGATAATGAAGTGTATGAGCTGGCAAGCCGGTGTACGTGGAACATATGCATCATCGATAATGGTGCTCGTGTCCTAACAACATGGTTTTAATATAACAATAAACATATTTCAACATGCAATGCGATGCGAAAAGCAAGTATATGCGGCAATTGGATAATAAACACAACAGCGCAGTATCTACATCAATGTATCTATGTCATACTGTTTTGCCATTTGAAATAAGACGAATCGGGGTTTTTAGGAAAATAAGGGCTACGGTGTTTTTAAGAAAAGATGCGTCTTTTGAAAATATCCGTAGAATCACTTTGCCTGCCTTTAGAATACTCCCGATTCGTTAGTTTTGAAATAGGTATGACATCGGCCTAGCCTAACATCTACTAGGAAGACTACAGCTCTAACTAACAAGTCAATCGGGAGGGGTATGGAAACCACCTAAATCTGAGTCGATATAAATATATGGTCGGTGATCCCGCCTCAAAGGTACCGCGTACGATAAAATATCATATGATATCTTCGAGTCATGAGTGCGGATCTATCATCAATATTGTCACGACCCGAAAGTACGGAACATGACCGGCACTTAAACTACGAAACGTCTCGAGGCGTACGTAATCTAAGTAAACCGAAAACCCAGAAATCCAAACCAAAAAATGTAGTAGAGTGAAGGAAAAACCAATTTAAATCAAGTAGTTTTATTAGCATAAGCCGAATTATGCGTTTTTAAAAACATCAAATATTTCTTGAAAATTTCGGCAGTGTCTCCTTTGAAAATACTGGCCCCCAAACGGGATACAGCATGAATAGTATACGAAATCAATACAAGGCATCCCCAAGAGGGAGCCATCTCTTCGTCTATCGACGGTCACAACCACACAAGTAATATAATATACAACGGCAAGGGCGAGGATCAAAAACTCAAAAGGAAACTCAAAACCACAAGAAATCCACAGAAATATAACACGCGACTCTAAGGTCGAAAGAATAACATCACTGGTCTCTATCTCAAAATAAATACATGTTTGGTTGATGGAACTTCTAGATACAACTGAATAATAATATACAATGTATAATGATGGGTACGATACAAATAAACCCACCTACTAGCAAGTCACCCGAAAGAAGCAGTGCCAGCAAAGCCGTAATGAAACCTGCACGGCAAACCCTGCAAGAAACTGGGGCACAACGGGGGTGAGTTTCCAACTCGTGAATAGAATACATCTACGAACAAAAATCGCATTTATGACGCAATCCTAGGTCATACGATCATAATATATAATCCTAAAATATATAACCAGCAACCCATAACCATGGCTAGGGAAAATATCTAAGCCAAGTGTAATCCCATGTGCCCGTGTCAGTGCATCAGGTAGCAATGTATCATATGGATGATGTATGAATGAATGAAACAGAATGCATGTACTGAAGAAAACTGCTTCATAAATCAGTGAGATTTCTGTATTTTAAAAATGAGGTACCATAAATGAAATCAGCATAAAACAGTGCCCAGGATTGACACAAAACAAGTGTCCAAATATCTCGATATCTCTGTATCACAATCTCTGTACCTCAATATCTCAAAATCTCCATGTCTCAATCACAATATCTAGGGCGCCGTCAGTCTAGACCGGCCCCTACCATCCATCTCAAGACGACGACGGTATCCTCCGGATATCCGACGCGTCGGGTAAAATCATCGGTCGGTAATGCTCCCCTGCCATTCTCAACGTCAACAACACGACCTTCTCGCACCAGGGTACCGCACCGGGCCCACCATATACCCGAAACGGTTCCTCCACTCCTCGAGTCGGGTCTCGAAATCCATCAGCAAACTCATGGTGGACGACTCATACATCATGGGAAAAACCGCACTTTTTATTTAAAAAGAGAGAAAGCGGTTTATATAAGTTTTGCGGTTTCCCCCGCAAATCCAGAAAATCTCATGGAAATCCGAATCCAAATCATCAATAGCATGTAAAACCATGAATATAGGCATAACAATGAATAACAGTATGCATGAAGTGACAAGTAATAACTACAATGTTAAGCTGGCATATAAGGCAGGTACACTAATATCATGTCAAATTACTAACTAACAAGCTAAGTCAAGCAATAATATTTTCTAAGGTATACGTGACATGGAAATTACCGATGAAGATGTGTGTGAGCCGGCAAGTAAGTGTACGTGGTACATACGCATCATCGATAATGGTGCTGGTGTCCTAACAGTATGATATCAACAATGCAATAAGAAATTATAATATAAGTATGCGATGCGGAGCGAACAGCAATAATGAGCAGGAGCTGAATACTAGACACAACGATAACTAAACTGCATTACCCTAATATAAGTCCTACAATAGTGCCTTTTGAAATAACACTAATCGCGGTGTTTTGAAAATAAGGGCTACGGTGTTTTTAAGAAAAGATACGTTTTGAAATATCCGTAGAATTCCTTGACCTGTTGATCAGTCGAAAATACTGCATCTTTTAACCGGCAATTTTCCTATCATTTGCATTCATTTAGAAGTGTACGGTATTCATATTTCACATATTAGCAAATCAGTCGTTAAATTTCAGATTGCATGTATTAGACTCTAAAATCGGAACTATAAAGAAAATTGACTGCATTTCATGGCATCGCATCATCCCTATATTGTGCAACACTTGTTTCAAGAATTGTGCAGGAAATTGCAGGATCAAATTGAGCTGATAAATTACACCAACCCCAAGTTTTGAGATCTGGTAGCAATCCAAAAGGCAAAGTACAATTCAACATATCAGATAAAGCCCTACATGTTAGCCCAAGACCACACCAGAGGTTTAAAGCCCCAAGCCAACAAAGTGGCCGCGGAACCGCGGCCGGAGCCGGCTTGCGCCGCGGTTCCGCGGCGGCTCTGCCACGTCAGCACATAAGCTTTGCATCAAAATTCTTTATTCAGGGCCCACATTCAGTTAATGTACTTCAAGTTCCAGAAGACTCCAGAAGATTCTGCCAGTTCAGCAAACTAGGGTTTCTAAGCTTAATTAATCCCAGCTTAAAGCCTAAGCTAGCTCCTAACAAACTAATTCTAGAAGCTCCTCAACAAACTTTTGGAGGGAATTATACTTTCAAACCTAGACCTAGGTTATGGGAAGTCTATAAATAGAAGCCTAGACCTAGGGTTAAGGATCGATCATTAGGCCAATCTAGTATCAATCTAGAGCCATTCAATCTCTACTTCTTAAATCTCTTACCTCTTTCTTCATCTTCTTCTTCCACAAGTCTAGTGACAAGACTTGTGTGAAACCCTAACCATAATTCCAATCAAAAGTCAAGATCCCGAGTACCAAATCAAGCAAGAAGCCCTTCAACCTTTTAGGAGCGGAAGCGATCTTCAACAGAGCAAGTGGTCCAAGCCGATCCATGACTCATGGAGAAAAGCGAAGCCAATTCAACAATCGAGTTCTTCCTCTTGTAATTCTTGAGCGACTGTAATGAAATTGTTGATATAAATAAAAGGTGAAATTCTTTTATCTTGTTTTCTTTAAATTCTTGCATCATGATTCGATCTCAATTTATAGTTGTAGTTCTTGTTGTGATGTTTGAGTAATACTCCGCTCGTGGTGGAGTCGAGACGATCAATAGAATGATGATGTAACATATCTTAAAACGATTCTTGATTCCTACGAGTTTTGTAAACCCTAGCAAGTTCAAGAATCGACGACCTAGTTTCGTTGCGATGCTTGCTTGATTGTTATTGCTCGAAATTGGGGAGTTACGATCGTTCTTGAAATTGCTAGAGGCTAGAATGTGAATGATATCGACGAAAGAACAAGGGTTAAATGATGAAACCCTAGTTTCACGAGAAAGCCCTAACTCTCTTCGATCATCATCAATCTAGTATCAATTCTTCGAAGGACAAGAACACGATATCTTGAGATTATATCACGTCTATAGATCCGATCGATTCCTGCGAGCCTCATTTAGATTCTTGACATTTGGTTGGAAATATCATCGAAACCCAATTCTCGATTGTTTATCATTTTCTTGATTCTTGATTAGACTAGTGACACTTGAATCAATCGATAAAATCTTGAATCATGTTTTCTTTTCTTTTCGATTAACTTTTCAATTCAAATAAATCAAACATAGAAACGAATCGCACAATCCCTGTGGACGATCCGCACTCGCTTACGATCTACAACTGACACCGTAGTTGATTGCGGTCAAATATAATTCTTTGATTGTGAATTTTATTCATTCTCTAAATACCGACACAAAGAAATTCATTCGAGTTACACACGACACAGTCTTGGATTTTTAAACCAATCACCTGTCTTTTAAAATACCCACGATCCGTTAGTTTTGAAATAGGTAGGAATCTACCCTAGTCTAACAACTACACTAAACTATATGGCTGAACTAACAAGCTAACTGAAGGTAAGGAAACCGCCTAACATCTGAGTCGATACGTATACATACATGTATATATATTAGTCGGTGATCCCGCCTCAATAATATCATATCCGATATCGTATCTATAATTAGACATCCCAAGTCAAGAGTGCTGATCAATCATCAATATATAGCTCGTACGTAAATCCGTCGTACGGCATCCCCAAATCTGGGTACGAGTCAATATCATACTCATCGTCAAAACCTGCAAGAAACTGGGGCACAACGGGGGTGAGTTGCCAACTCGTGAATAGAATATATCTACGAACAAAAATCGCATGTATGACGCAATCGTAGGTCATACGATCATAATATATAATCTTAAAATATATAACCAGCAACCCATAACCATGGCTAGGGCAAATATCTAACCCAAGTGTAATCCCATGTGCCCGTGTCAGTGCCTCAGGTAGCAATGTATCATATGGATGATGTATGAATGAATGAAACAGAATGCATGTACTGAAGAAAACTGCTTCATAAATCAGTGAGATTTTTGTATTTTAAAAATGAGGTACCATAAATGAAATCAGCATAAAACAGTGCCCAGCATCGACACAAAACAACTGTCCATATATCTCGATATCTCTATATCACAATCTTTGTACCTCAATATCTCAAAATCTCAATGTCTTAATCACAATATCTAGGGCGCCGTCAGTCCAGACCGGCCCCTACCATCCATCTCAAGACCACGACGGTATCCTCCGGATATCCGACGCGTCGGGTAAAATCACCGGTCGGTAGTGCTCCCCTGCCACGCTCAACGTCAACAACACGACCTTCTCGCCCCGGGGTACCGCACCGGGCCTACAATGTACCCGAAACGGTTCCTCCACTCCTCAAGTCGGGTCTCGAAATCCATCAGCAAACTCATGGTGGACGACTCATACATCATGGGAAAAACAGCACTTTTTATTTAAAAAGAGAGAAAGCAGTTTATATAAGTTTTGCGGTTTTCCCCCCAAATCCAGAAAATCTCATGGAAATCCGAATCCAAATCATCAATAGCATGTAAAACCATGAATATAGGCATAACAATGAATAACAGTATGCATGAAGTGACAAGTAATAACTACAATGTTAAGCTGGCATATAAGGCAGGTACACTAATATCATGTCAAATTACTAACTAACAAACTAAGTCAAGCAATAATATTTTCTAAGGTGTACGTGACATGGAAATTACCGATGAAGATGTGTGTGAGCCGGCAAGTAAGTGTACGTGGTACATACGCATCATCGGTAATGGTGCTGGTGTCCTAATAGTATGATATCAACAATGCAATAAGAAATTATAATATAAGTATGCGATGCGGAGCGAAAAGCAATAATGAGCGGGAGCTGAATACTAGACACAACGATAACTAAACTGCATTACCCTAATATAAGTCCTACAATAGTGCCTTTTGAAATAACATGAATCGCGGTGTTTTGAAAATAAGGGCTACGGTGTTTTTAAGAAAAGATACGTTTTGAAATATCCGCAGAATCGCTTGACCCGTCTTTTAAAATACCCACGATCCGTTAGTTTTGAAATAGGTTGGAATCTACCCTAGTCTAACAACTACACTAAACTATATGGCTGAACTAACAAGCTAACTGAAGGTAAGGAAACCGCCTAACATCTGTGTCGATACGTATACATACCTGTATATATATTAGTCGGTGATCCCGCCTCAATAATATCATATCCGATACCATATCTATAATCAGACATCCCAAGTCAAGAGTGCGGATCAATCATCAATATATAGCTCGTACGTAAATCCGTCGTACGGCATCCCCAAATCTGGGTACGGGTCAATATCATACTCATCACACTGTTCATCTGGTATCCTCTTTATCAAGATCATCATCTGGGTTACTGACCTACGTCTAGTACACTACTAATATCACTATTCACATGGCATTGTCATTCAAAGATCCGCTATAACATCAGGAAGTATCTCAAGTACGAATCCTGCCATATCACCGATCTCACGGCCTCAACTCAAATCTCATCGACTCATCTCAATCCCAAGTAGCATCCGCAAATCCAGTATGTGAACACCTAGTCCCATACCCAAGTGAACACATAAACACATCTTCCCATATACGCACAGGTAATAACATAGATGTATGCATGTGTGTGTATGCGTGTGTGGGTGTAAGGACAACTCTAGGGTTTCGCAACTAACACTAAACTAATCCATGAACATCTAGAATCTACCTTTATCATCAAGTCTCATATCAACATAAAATATATAATCAAAATATATGTGTGTATACGTATTCGTATACATCACCACGAACTGCGGGGGTGCTATACGCTATCCACTCGACTTCTCCCCGTAGATATAATCTACTCACCTGGTCCTCGCTCGCCGGTGCCGACGTCGCCACGCGCTTGCCTGTCGTCTCGAAGTCCACATGGGGTACCTACATACGCACCGTATCGCATTAAAACCAAATTCGAAATCGAAACGGCATACGAAAATCAAATCGGCACGCGTATCACGCATAGGTCAAAACCTATCGCCTACGCATGCAAGAATAGCCAAACCAACCCTCGATGTCGATGTACAAACGTCAAACCATCGAGAAAACCCAAACACACTCATTTGCGCATTCAAGAACACTAATTATAATATAAAATAGGTTAAAATTCACAAAAACCCCAAATTCACCTTAAAGCCATTTTTCCGAAAATCTAGCAAGCAAAAATTACCCGTTTTAGTACAAAACTCGACGTTTAAACAAATCTAGCGGCCATAATACTTATTAAATATCTTAAATAAGTCATAAAAACACTTTCCATAATTTAATCCCAATAAATTTCATTAACCCCAAAATTCTAGTTTACAATATACCCAATTTTAACAATTTTATAGCAAAATGCACAAACAACAATTTAGGTTGGATTTCCATGAACTAAAGTGTTGAACTACACTTTATAATGTCAATGAAGTCATGAAAAACCTAATTGCATTTTAATCGCAATTATTTAATTAATTTCCAAAAACCTAGTTTGCTTAAAAATCTTAATTTGGACAACTTAAAAGCAACAATTTACATATTAGCAACTAGATTAGGTTTTCTATGGCTTAGCATGATAACTACACCATTAAACCATGATCAGTTGACAAAAACCCTAATTTAGTTCAAACCCTTCTCTTGAATTTTCAAATTAGCACTTAGAACCACAATTAAGCACCGAAATTAGTTAAATTGAAGTGATTAAACATCAAGCAAACATTGGGTTAAGATTATACCTAAAAACCATTTGGAATGAGATCCATACTTGCAAAAAAACTTAGCCTCCAAAATGCTAACTTTTCCCCAAGATCCATGCTTGAATGTCCGAGGATTAATGGGTAAGAAATGGATTTGGGATTTGTGAGGTTTTGTGTTGATTTGTGAGGCAATTTTGATGAGTTTTTTGGAGAGAAATGTGATGATAAAAGAGGGGGAGGGCTGCTGTTGTACAGGAATGGGAGGGTCGGCCACTTATTGGGTGATTGGAGAGAGAGTGAGGTGAGGTAAGTCATGCCAAGTCAGGAATGTCCAAGGTCAACACAACACAAACCTCTTTTCTTATACTTTTCTTTATGTTCTCTTTTCTTTTATCAAAAGAAATGGGGGAAAAATTTGGAGAGGGGCTACTGAAAATGGGGAGGAAAATGGGGGTGTGAGAGTGTGGGTGTGGGTGTGGGGTGATGGAAAATGATAAATACTATACCCCAAACATCCATTTACACTAAATTGACTATTTAAGCCTTTTTCTTCGATATTTTCTTAACCGTTTTGGCAAACGATTTCGTTTCAGAAACAATATTTTACATGTCAGTTTAGTGTGTCATGAATTACAAAATTTTTTTCAACCCATTCCAATTTGTAATTTTCCCTAATTAAATATATTAGGGACGGCTTAAAATAATATTAAAATAATTAATTTCGGAAATTTTTTTAGAAAATTTGAAATTTCACCAGTGGCTCAATAAACACCAAATACTAGCAGTTACATAGCTAGAATATCTATATTTAATTTTAAAATAAAAATATTTGTATTTTGACTTTTTACAGAAAACCCCCTTATTTTACCGATTTTCCGAAATTTCACCGAAACGATTTTCAAAACGTTACAAATATAAAGCTCGTACGGTAAATCATCATACGACATCCCAAAAGCTGGGTACGGGTCAGTATCACATTCATCTCATCAATTATCTGGTATCCTTACCATCATATCTCATGATCTGGGGTACTGATCTAAGTCTAGTAAAAATCGATACCATCTATATAAGTATAAATGCGTATGTAAAACACACGTCCCAAGGCCCGCTAAATCACATGTCGTATCCCAAATACGAATCACATCATATCACCGATCTCATGGCACTATTCCCAATCTCATCGACTCATCTCAAAATATCATACACTATCCTCATCATCTAGGTATATGTGTAACAAATAAGCATGTGTGTGCGTGTGGGTGTAAACCTATTCTAGGGTTCGCAACTAGGAACTATACCAGTTTACGACTACACCCTAACCTAACCATAGTTCACCTAATCTCATCTCAATTATCCATACCGCACCTAATGCTATGAAACATATATATATATATAGTAAACTAAAACTCGAACTGCGGGGGTGCTATACGCCATCCACCCGACTTCCCACGTAGATATAATCTACTCACCTTGCATCCCGCGTGTCGGTGTCGATGTCGCCTTCATCTTCTTCCTCGTATGAAGCCTTCGAGAAGGTACCTACAAGGTAACACAATCGCAAAAGCATCTTAAAATCACATCGAGAAAACCAAACGACGCGCTAAGGCCTATAGGTTAGAACCTATGGACTACGTTTTCAAAACCATCAAACAATCCTCGATATCGTCGTACAAACGTCAAGTGATCGAGGTAAAACACAAATACGCAAATCCAGAATTTAAAATACGAGAAATGAGACTCCGAATCAAACATCAACTTAGGAAAAAGGTTCCAGATTCTACCCTAGGTCAAATCAGACAATTTTGCATATGCCAGGGGTCTAATTTACATGAATTAAAGCTACAGAACCAACACGAAACAAATTGGTGGGACCCAGGCCGCAATTTGCGGCCATACAGATTAAATCTGCTGCCAGAAAGAGGATCCAGGGGCTGGGGTTTTGGTGGTAGCTTCCTAGGTGCCTCCATGTATCATTGTCCTTACAAAATAATTTTTAGAGGCTCCGGGAGATAGCAGATTCAATTTTACATCCACAGAATTCACAATTTTCCGATATCGGCATTTCTAACTCCGTACTTCGGGGTTCTAGTCTCTGGTTTAGGTCTTAATTCTAGCACTAGGGGGTTTGTGAGGCCTCTATTGAACTCAATTGCCCATCACAACTTTCAATTTCCAATAACCCTAACTAGAGTTTTCAAACTTCACCCAAACCACACGATATCGGTTCTAATCTAACATGGGGGTAAAAGTAATGGAAACACTAAGCTTATGGTTCAGAAAATACCTCAATTGGCGACTCAAGAAAATTCTTGAGTTGCTCAAAAACCTCAAAATCTTCTCTTTCTTGGTCCACGGGGTAGCTAGTGAGCTTGTGCATCCTTTTTGTGAAGTGGGGTTTGGGTTTTGAGTTGATTTTCATGGAGTTTTATGGCTTGAAGAGGGGGGAGGAGGAAGGGGCAGCAGCAGCAGTAGAGAATGAAGAGGAGAGGAGAGGAAATGGTGAGGGAATGGCCAAGTCTAAAGTCAAAGGTAAACCCTTACCTTTCTCTCTCTCACCCATACCTATATATTATACCCTTTTTCCTTTTCTTTTCTTTTCTTTTCCCCTCTCTAATAAATCAATAACCATGCTATAACACATATAGGAAAGCCATGGAAATAAATGTAACAAGTGTAAAAATGGAATGGTGCACGTTTTGCACAAAACCCGCTTAAAATCCGATTAGCGATTTTTAATCGCGATTAGCACCAAATTAGTATATAATTACTCATAAAAACTTAAAATTTTCGTAATTGACATAAAACACCCTCTTTTAGTAATTCTATAATTTTTCAAATTTTCCCCATTTATCGGTATTTAATTATACCGCCTTATTAAAATATTCAATATTATATTATTAAAATATAAAAATTCCCAAAAAATAAATTTTTTTTTGAAATGTTACAATAATGAAAAATAATTGTAGTTGAGTTTTACGGAAAATACGATTTATATTACCGATTATCAGAAAATTCACCTAAAGGATTTTATTTATTGAATTATTTATTTATTTATTTTTGAAACGTTGCAACATGTGTGTGCAAACCCAAATTAAATTCTAATAAAATATTCATTAATTTTTATAAAATGTTTAAAACCATTTTGGTAAACTTTTTACTAAAAACCATATTTTCACATAATCAACCACTAATCGCATCCTAAGGTGTTACAATCTTCCCCCTTATAGATATTTGTCCTCGAATTTAAAATTTTTACTAGACGTACCTTCAAAGAGATGAGGGAATGTCTTCCGCATCTCGCCCTCGGCCTCCCAAGTGATCTCTTCACCATTCGGGCTGCGCCAAAGAACTTTCACAGACGGCAAGATCTTTGATCGAAGTTTCTTCACCTGTCGGTCCAATATCACTACTGGCTGCTCGGTGCACGAAAGATCGAGCTCAAGCTGAACGGTCTTATGCTGAATCATGTGAGAAGGTTCATGAAGGTATCTGCGAAGCGTCGACACATGAAATACGGGGTGAACATCCGGAAAGCTGGGTGGAAGAGCCAAACGATATGCAACCGCACCGACACGCTCGAGGATCTCGAAGGGACCTATAAATCTAGGACTGAGCTTCCTTTTCCGCCCAAATCTCATTACTCCCTTCATTGGAGAGACCCTCAGAAAAACATCATCGCCAACGGCGAACTCGAGTCTGCGACGACGTCTGTCAGCATACGATTTCTGCCTGCTCTGAGCTGTCCTCATCCTTTCTCGAATCAACTGTATCTTCTCGGTCATCTCCTGTACGATATGCGGCCCAAAAATACTGCTCTCGCTGAGCTCTTTCCAACAGACGGGAGATCGACATCTCCTCCCATATAAAGCCTCGAAAGGTGCTATCTGAATCGTATCCTGGAAGCTATTATTGTAGGAGAACTCGACCAAGGGCAAATGACGATCCCAGCTGCCACCGAAATCTAGAATACAAGCTCGAAGCATGTCCTTAAGAGTCTGAATAGTCCACCCTGACTGGCCGTCCTGCGGATGGAATGCTGTGCTGAAACTCAAGCGGGTGCCCAAAGCCTCCTGGAGTGTCTGCAAGAGTCGTCTGGTGAACTGGGTGCCTCGGTCGAACACGATACAAGTCGGGACACTATGAAATCATACAATCTCATCGATGTATATCTGGGCATACCGAGCAAATCCAAAAGTGGTCTTCACTGGAATAAAGTGAGCCGCTTTCGTTAATCGATCCACGATCACCCAAATGGAGTCGTACCCTCGACTAGTCCTGGGTAGACCCACAATGAAGTCCATAGAAATCTGCTCTCATTTCCACTCCGGAATGGGCAATGGCTGTAGCTCTCCCGCGGGCCTCTGGTGCTCGGCCTTGACTTGCTGATAAGTCAGGCATCTCGACACGAAGTCTGTAACGTCCCTCTTCATCCCTTCGCACCAGTAAACATCTCTCAGATCATGGTACATCTTGGTGGAACCTGGATGAACACTGTACACCGATCGATGCGCCTCCTCGAGAATCTCACGCTTCAGTCCCTCAGAACCTGGTACGCACAGTCGAGTCCCAAATCGCAGTATCCCCTGATCATCGATCATGAACTCGGAGTCTCTGCCCTGTCTAATCTTCTCCCTGATCTCTGAAAGACGGTCATCACTGGGCTGCGCCTCACGGATACGGTCAAGCAAATTTGGACATGCACGGATATGCATAAGCTTTCCCCCGGTCTGAGTGAACTCAAACTGCACTCGGCTGTCGCATAAAATCTGCCAATCTGCCGACGACTGCCTCGGAACTGCGCTGAAATAGGATAAACTATCTCCGGGCCTCCGACTCAAAGCGTCTGCCACTACGTTTGCCTTGCCCGGGTGATACAAGATCTCATAATCGTAGTCTTTCACTAGTTCTATCCAACGTCGTTGTCTCAGATTCAGGTCACGCTGCTGAAATATGTACTTCAAGCTCTTGTGGTCTGTGAATATCTGGCACGACTCGCCGTATAGGTAATGTCTCCATATCTTGAGTGCAAACACCACCGCAGCCATCTCTAAGTCATGAGTGGGGTAGTTCTGTTCGTGTTTCTTCAGCTGCCGAGAAGCATACACGATAACCCTATCGTGCTGCATCAATACGCACCCTAGCCCCACTCGTAAAGCGTCACAATAAACCACAAATCTGCCCGATCCCGAAGGCAATGATAACACCGTCGCCGTAGTCAAAAGGGTCTGCAACTGCTGAAAGCTATACTCGCACGCCTCCGTCCAAACAAAAGGAACTCCCTTCCGGGTCAACCCGGTCAACGGTGCAACAATACGGGAGAAGTCCTGAACGAATCGTCGGTAGTAGCCGGCCAGTCCTAGAAAGCCGCGGATCTCTGTAACCGACGCTGGTCTGGGCCAATGCTGAACGGCCTCGATCTTCTTCGGGTCCACACATATACCATCTCTCGTCACCACGTGACCCAAGAAGTCAACACTGTCGAGCCAGAATGCGGACTTAGAGAATTTAGCGAACAGCTGATACTCCTTCAAGGCCTGCAACGTAATACGCAGGTGCTGCTCCTGCTCCTCTCAGCTCCGGGAGTACACAAAGATGTCGTCGATGAATACGATGATGAACTGATTAAGATACTGCCTGAAGACGCGGTTCATCAAGTCCATAAACTCTGCTGGGGCGTTGGTGAGTCCGAACGACATCACCAAAAACTCATAGTGGCCGTAACGCGTGCGAAAAGCCGTCCTCGGAATATCCTCCTGCCGAACCCGCAACTGATGGTAGCCTGATCGCAAGTCAATCTTTGAGAAGTGCCCCACACCCCGAAGCTGGTCGAACAAATCATCGATACGAGGCAAGGGATATATGTTCCGCACAGTAACCTGGTTCAGCTGACGGTAATCAACACACAAACGCAAACTGCCGTTCTTCTTCTTAACGAACAAGACTGGAGCATCCCACGGCGAAACACTTGGACGTACAAATCCCCTATCTTGCAACTCCTGCAACTGATCCTTCAGCTGCCCCTTGCCGGGAATCAGATCAATGCAAAACTCTATCTCACGCTCCGGCGGCAATCCAGGCAACTCATCGGGAAAGACGTTAGAAAACTCTCGTACGATCGGTACCCGGTCCAACGAATCTACTGTGGCTCCGGTATTACGAATAGAAGCTAAGAATCCCTGACATCCCTTCCTCAAAAGCCAACTAGCGCGAAAGGCTGAAAGCAAACTGTGAGGGGCGACACCACGGTCCCCCTGCATAATAAAAACTGACTAGCCAGGAAAACAAAACCTAACTGTCTTCTCGCGGCAGTCCACAGACGCATAGCACATGGCTAACCAGTCCATGCCCAGGAGAACGTCGAAGTCCAACATCTCAAGAAGGATCAAGTCGACGGACAACTCTCTCTCACCAATACGGACACCACACGATTGGAACACGTGTCTAGATATAAACGAATCGCCCACAGGAGTAGAAAACATCACAGAGCAGAAATCGCATGTATGACGCAATCCTAGGTCATATCAAGTAATATCCTCAAATAATATCCTGATCCATTTACATATACGTGCAATACCACGTTCTCGTGTCAGTGCCTCAGATAGCAACATATCAGATATATGATGTATGAATGCATTACGAATGGAAACAGAATATATCATGAGTCAGACGGCAGTTTTCTTTAATCAATAAGATTTCTATATGTATATCAATCAAGTATCATCAATGAAAGCAACAGAGAAATCGGTGTTATGCATCGACACAAAACATAAATCACAGTATCTCTGTATCTCGAATCTCAATATCTCGATCTCAATATCTCATATCTTAATATCTCGATACCTCGAGCTCTGTCTGTCCGGATCGGCCCATATCATCAATCACACGACCACGTACGGTATCCTCCGGATATCCGCCGTGCCAGGTAAAATCACCGGTAGGCAGTCTGCCCCTGTAAGTCGATGTGCAACACCCCACGACTTGCGGGGAGGCGGAAATTTAAAAACGATCTTGTTCTTTGCTTAAACATCGACTAACCGCATGAATCGAAGCTAAACGATAACTAACATGAAACATAGAAGTTCTATACTAATAGGCTTAGGGATTATACCTAACGAAACGTGTCCTTCGTCTTTGCGAACTCCACCTCCTCCTCGGCCTTCTCGAAGTAGTAGACGATCCACCCGAGAGCTTTACTCCAAGATTAGCCTCTAAACTTGAGGCAACTAACCTTCTTTAAGTGCTAATCAAAGAAGCTAGGTGATATAGAGTAAGGGTTATGGTTTAATTAGTCTTGCTAATCCTTGTACTCAACACATGAGAGGGGAGGATTAGGGTTTGAAGAGGGAGAGCTTGAGGAGAGAGAAGATGAGAATAATAATGAAGTGAGAATAATGAGTTATAATAATATATATCAAGCATTTCTTTTTATCAAGAAAAGAATATCAATGAATTTAACAACCATGCTTGATAATATCTAGTGATGATTCACTCCATGAGTCATTAAGCATTTATCATGCATTAATGACATGGATGAATCATCCATATGACTCACTAATCACATTCATTGTATATGCCACCTAAACCTCCTTAGTCACCACCTTCTAGAAGCTTCTCGCGCAATTATGAGAACGCCCCTCCTTTCCGCAAAAATACGGAAAAACTTTAGACTGTATAAATCCAATAACCGGATACCAGTAACTGGCTTAAACCAAAACCGACTGGTAAAAACTGTCCGAAAGTCGTACGTGCGTAAACACACGTATGCGTCCAAACCCTTGTCGTAAAACCATACGACCTCTATATCGTTTCGCCCGGAGTAGGGAAACTCTCTGTGTGGGACTCTAGAGACTCGACTACTACGCTGGCAATGGGTTTAACCACAGACCGCAAGCGGCACAGCTGTACGTAACGGTCCCGAGGTAGATGTCGATAAGAAGGCCGATGAGGGAACCCATCCGAACTCCTACTGAGCCTGCTGTGACAATCTCCATACAGTCCGGTCCGTTCGTCCAAGACTATCGCATATCGGGCCTAGGGGGGCGGCAAGCGTCAGTCCCCTAATAGCGGTATAAGTCGTGTCGGAGGGAAGCCCATTACACCCTGAGAAACTACTGGAACCTACCAGCAAATCTCGCTTGCCCTGGCCAGGGACTTTGCGTAATGGCTCTCTGACACAGCGCGATATCAACCCCCAATACCGGGAGAGACGAATCCTGTCTAACCGCCACTGCCTCCAATTGCTCGGGACTGCACCCAACTGCTACCTGTTTGCACGACTCCTTTGAGCCGTGGTAGGGTAGCAATCTAAGAACAGTGGGACACACTCGAGGTGAAGTAGCAGTGTCAAGTCTGCGGACTATGCTGTACTCATGTCACCTGGGAACTGTTCACTGACGACTGGTATAAAACCAACCAACAGTTCCCTGTGAGTCCTGTCCGGTGTACCCGTAACCTAACGAGCACCTGCATACTATCTCCAGTACGACGTACTGACGGCTGTGGGACAGACCATTTCCCCAACTGGGATGAGAAGCGTACACACTAGTCTACTCCGGAGTATCGATGCTCTGTCTCGATAATCCAACGACTAGGGACCTGAATAAAGATGTGCTTGTAGACTACCCAGCCCCCACTAGTGTGACTGCCATCACAACGCTGGTAGTCAAGAAAGATCCTAAGAGCTCTATCAATACGTATACTCACATATTAAGATAGAAAAAACCAAGTAGCATACTACCATATTTAGCAAGACTGTTATATACATGTGAATATCCCAAACTTCCATTATGTAATATACAAACTAGTATGATACAATAATGGCCCCTAGGGCATATACACTAACAATCTTCCACTTGCACTAGGGCCATGTACTGGCATATCGAAGACCGATGATCTCGAGTAGCCTCTCGAACTGAATCTGAGGTAGGCCTTCGTGAATGGATCAGCAATGTTCTCTTCAGAAGCAACTCTCCGAACCTCGATCTCCTGACGATCAATGATCTCCCTGATCAGGTGATACCGCCTTAAGATGTGTCTGGACTTCTAATGGGACCTTGGTTCCTTCGCTAAAGCTATAGCTCCGTTGTTGTCGCAATACAGAGGTATTGGATCAACTATGGTAGGAACCACCTGAAGTTCTGTTAGGAACTTCTTCATCCAGACTGCTTCTTTTGCGGCATCGCAAGCAGCTATATACTCCGCTTCCATCGTTGAGTCAGCAACGGTGTCCTGCTTGGAACTCTTCCAGTACACCGCCCTTCCATTGAGGGTAAAGACATAACCCGACATGGACTTGGAATCGTCCTTATCACTCTGGAAGCCGGAGTCAGCAAAGGCCTCCAATCTGAGGTCTTTTCCGCCGTAAACCAAGAACATCTCCTTAGTCCTTCTCAGGTTCTTGAGAATGTTCTTTACTGCTATCCAGTATTTCTTCCCTGGGTCTGACTGATACCGGCTTACCACGCTCAGTGCGTAAGCTGCATCTGGTCTGGTGCACAACATCGCATACATTATAGAGCCTACCGCAGAAGCGTAGGGTATAATAGCCATGCGTTCCCTTTCCAAATCAGTCTTGGGAGACATCTCTTTGGAGAGGGTGATTCCGTGACAAGCCGGTAGATTACCGCGCTTAGAATCTTCCATACTGAATCTTTTCAGTACAGTGTCGATATACCTGGACTGCGAAAGTCCCAACATCCTCTTGGATCTATCACGATAGATCCGGATCCCCAGAATGTAAGAGGCATCACCCAGGTCTTTCATGGAGAACCTGTGTGACAAGAATCCTTTGACAGATTGTAGCATAGGAATGTCATTTCCTATCAATAGAATGTCATCCACGTACAAGACGAGGAATACGACACTTCTGGCTACAACTTTACTATATATGCACGGTTCATCTGGATTTTTGATAAAGTCATATTCTTTGACTGTCTCATCAAAACAGATGTTCCAACTCCGCGATGCCTGCTTTAGTCCATAAATGGACTTAAGCAGCTTGCATACTTTCCCGCTGCTCCCACTCTGATTGAAACCCTCTGGCTGATCCATATAGACGCACTCTTCTAAATTTCCATTCAGAAAAGCCGTCTTTACGTCCATCTGCCAGATTTCATAATCATGGAAGGCAGCAATAGCAAGAAGGACCCGAATGGATTTGAGCATAGCCACTGGAGAGAATGTTTCGTCATAGTCCAAACCAGGTCTTTGACGAAAACCCTTTGCAACAAGTCTAGCCTTATAGGTTTCCACCTGTCCATCTACACCAATCTTTTTCTTGAAGATCCATTTGCATCCTATGGGTTTTATCCCATCTGGAGCAAAGTCCAAAGTCCATACTTTGTTGGTGTACATGGACTCCATTTCGGTCCGCATTGCATCTAGCCATCGTACCGAGTCGCCGCTCTGGATGGCCTGCTGGAAGTCAGTAGGTTCATCATCATCTATGATGCAATCCTCTCTATCCCCATCTATGAGAAAACCGTAGTATCTCTCAGGCGGATGAGACGGCCTACTACTCCTGCGGAGGGGTGCAGGAATGTCCTGTACTTCTTGAACTTCCGGTTCTACCAAACTTTCAGCAGCAGTTTGTGGTTCTGGAATTTCTTCCAGTTCTATTTCGCTCCCACTTATTTCCTTTTCTAAAAACAGATGTTCCAGAAAATGGGCATTACGAGAAACAAAGACCTTTTGTTCCTCTGCGTAATAGAAATAATATCCCTTGGAGTTCTTTGGATATCCCACAATCATACATTTTACTGATCGTGCCTCGAGCTTGTCCACATGCTGCTTTTTAACAAAAGCTGGACATCCCCAAATCTTCAAATGCTGAAGATGGGATTTCTTCCCAATCCACATCTGATATGGAGTGGTAGGCACAGTCTTGGTAGGAGCCCTGTTCAGAAGATATGCTGCTCATTCTAGCGCATAACCCCAAAAAGATCGCGGTAACTCGGCATTACTCATCATGGATCGTACCATATCCAAAAGGGTTCGATTCCGTCTCACCGATACACCGTTATGTTGTGGAGTGTATGGAGGAGTAAGTTGAGAGAGAATTCCTTTCTCTTTTAGGTAACCTAGGAACTCGGCACTCAAGTATTCACCAGCTCGATCAGATCTTAGTGTCTTGATACTTTTGCCGGTTTGGTTTTCTACTTCAGTCTTATACTCTTGGAATTTCTCAAAAGCCTCGGATTTATGTTTCATCAGATAAATGAATCCGTATCTTGAGTAATCATCCGTGAAAGTAATGAAATAGGAAAAACCACCTCTTGCATGTGTAGACATTGGACCACATACATCGCTGTGTATGAGTCCTAAGAGCTCGCTCGCTCTTACTCCTTGTCCAGTAAATGGAGTCTTTGTCATCTTTCCTTTGAGACAAGATTGACAAGTGTCATAAGTTTGATATTCGAACGAGTCCAAATATCCTTCTCTATGCAACTTAGTCAACCTTCTCTCATTGATGTGACCCAGTCTACAATGCCATAAGAAAGCCTTATTTAAATCTGGAGACTTTCTTTTTAGTGTGTTCTGGACATTGAAAATTTGGAGTTGGTTTAAAACATATATACCGTTATTTAGTGTACCTGACCCAATCAAACCATGATTAAGGTGGGTGTCAACAACATCTCTTACAAACGTGAAATCATAACCTTTATTTGATAACAAGGAAACTGATATGATATTACACGTTAAGCTTGGTACAAAAAAACAGTTATGTAAAACCAAAATGTGTCCACTCGTCAATCCTAGGTGATAATCCCCGACGGACGCAGCTCCCACGCTAGCTCTGTTTGCAACCTTTAGGGTCATATCACCTTCCTTCAGCACTCTACGGTTTCTCAATGCCTGCAATGAATTGCAAATATGAGATCCTGATCCGGTATCCAATACCCAGGAAGTAGAGTTGATCGACAGACAATTCTCAATTATAAACACACCTAAAGTCGAAGCCACAGCTTGCTTCGGTTCCTGGTTCTTGGCGTTCCACGCCTTGCAATCCTTCTTCCAGTGCCCTTTCCTGTGACAATGGAAGCACTCATCCTGGCCAACTACTGGTACCGCAAACTTTTTCTTTCCCTTCCCTCCCACCTTACTTACACCTCCTCTAGGTCTGGGTGCGGCCTTCTTCTTCTTTCCTTTGGTCCTAGCCTTGGACCCGGAAGAAGATGCACCGCCAACAAACATAGTGGGTGTTTCCCTTGCCTTCTGCAAGGTGCCCTCTGCTCTCCTTAACATGTTCAGGAGTTCCGGAAGTTCAACTTCTTTTCTTTGAATGTTGAAGTTCAGGATAAACTGGGCGTAGGTGGAAGGAAGGGACTGGAGAATAAGGTCTGTATAGAGCTCATTATCCAAAGTCATCCCAAGGTCTGCGAGCTCTTCTATATAGCCGATCATCTTTAGGACATGTTCTCCTACCGATGACCCGACAGCCAACCTCGCTCGAAACAAGTTCTTAGAGGTCTCGTATCTTGCTATACGAGATTGCTCTCCATAAAGTTCCTTTGTATGGAGAAATATGGCATCAAGTTCCATATCCTCGTGCCTCCTCTGATGTTCATTGTTCATCGAGGCAAGCACGATGCACTTGGCTTTCGCGCAATCGAAATCCCAGGTTTTGCGGATTTCCTTATCCGCATTACTGGATTTGGGACCAGGGACAGCAGGTGCCGTAGCGGTGAGGACGTACCCCAATTTGTCATAGGTCAAAGCCATTTTGACATTCCGCAGCCAATCTTTATAGTTTGGCCCTGTCAGTATATTTTTCTCTAAAAGTAACTTAAGTCCAGTCATTTTCAGGGTCGCTGCAATTAGGAGAGAGAGAAGAAAACTCTTTAGCATGATGCTCTTGCAAGTTTAGAGTGGTTTTTAGTTTATCTAAACTGGATGGCTCCCACTGTTTCTCGAATCCTTCCTCAAACCATAAAAGAAGAATTAGCCAGGACTATTCTCACTGTACAATACTTGCTTAACCGTTCAGCCAGGCTGGTGTCGGTACTTCAAGGGTGGTTTTCCAACGCTTTCGCGAAGTTCCTTAATTAAATAACCTCTTTTCTCTCGGGGCGTAACCCCGCTGACACCTTTCTGGACACCTACTAGGTTTATAGCATTGATCGTTAAGTGACGAATATCCTGATAAGTAGCATATACTCACAGTAGGATCGGGATCCAAATATCATCGTATGATAATGTTGAAGGAATGCTACCAACATTCATCAAACTCCAAATGGTATGCATCTCTTTGCAAATTTCAGTTTCTTTAGAAATTCCCGATATAAGTTTTTGCCCCATGCTCTTATGACCTTGGCTTTGGTCAAAATGTCATAAGTCACATGTCAAGTTCTACCCGTCATTATCTTGTCAATTTGAACCCATCCGTATATACCCCTGACTTTGGTCAAATGGTAATACGACTGTCCCAAACCAACTCATCTATCTTATGCAACAAATGAAAACCCAGCAGCTACCAAACACTATGCCTTGACTTTGGCCAAAATGCATAGCTTGAATACTACTGAATACCCAAATGAAATGACGGAGGGCTACGAATGGTTTTGGCGAAACCGTGAACGTAGTGAACTTGATATAACCGAAGGAACCTGATAGCTTTAAAAGGAGTGGTTAAAGCTCCGCATTTAAAAATATCTGTTTTAAAAATTAACTGAGTGGTTTCTTTTAAATTGTTCCAACTATTAAAACTTTGGTTTATTTTCTTTGCATTATAGATAATGCGTCCCATCATTAACCTATCATTGCAGAGAACAACGAAAATATGACGTCCTCTTATGCCATCCGCATTCGCCACTGGGTCCCGTCATCACCCGTTAGGTTACTTAACTAACGACAGAGCGGGGGCTGGGCTAGCGCGGATGTAAAACATAAGTGACGTCTAAAATAGCTGTCATATATATAGATATTTTACATTCGTCTGACGCAATGATATTCATTCTAGATCACAGATGAACTTAATTGGATTTGCAAGCAATCGGTGTTTGTTTTGAGCCTGCAACAAAAGACGGATTACACAGTTGTGATGAATAGCCATTACCCCACCCAAGACCCCTCCGGGTGCGGCAAAGTACCCGCCCGGCAGTTTGTGCACCCTACCTTGGGTCTGTCCTAGGAGCAAAAAACAGTAAAATGAAATAATACATCGGTGGCTACAACCGCAACCTGGATGTGCCCCGCAAAATAATATTACAACAAATTACATTTACATCAAATGAATTAAATAATAACCCATCACATAACCCCGGCTATACATCACAACAGTCCAACACAGTTCATATGCACAAACAGATAAAATCCATTTCAGAAATGTGCAACCCCCTGCCAACCGACATACTAGCAGTTAGGGGAGGTTTACGAACACATTATACAATCACAGATATAATCCAACAAGCAAATACTGTATAATTTCGATCGATTAAACACTTTTAATTTTGCTCCAATACTTCTCTGTAAATCTGAAACCTGAGCAAAAATAAAAAATTCCAGAAAATACCAAATATCCCATAGAACCAACACAATAAATTTGGGTTCCTGAATCGCCAACTCGGCGGCGGATCGGTGGGATCCGCCGTGGTTCCGCGGCTCTTTAGACGATTCAGGGGCCCAAATTTCTTGGGTGTTCTTATACTGTCATTTTAAGCTTTCTGAACCTCCGTGAAAAATTTTTGGACTTCATTTAAAAATCGACAGAAACTTATGTTTCGGGTTTTTCCGGTTTCGTTTTTTCCGTTCGAAATTCATACAAATTTGCAAGTAAGTTATTTATTGTTTAGCGAGGATCTGATACCACTGTAAGTCGATGTGCAACACCCCACGACTTGCGGGGAGGCGGAAATTTAAAATTGATCTTGTTCTTTGCTTAAACATCGACTAACCGCATGAATCGAAGCTAAACGATAACTAACATGAAACATAGAAGTTATATACTACTATGCTTAGGGATTATACCTAACGAAACGTGTCCTTCGTCTTTGCGAACTCCACCTCCTCCTCGGCCTTCTCGAAGTAGTAGACGATCCACCCGAGAGCTTTACTCCAAGCTTAGCCTCTAAACTTGAGGCAACTAACCTTCTTTAAGTGCTAATCAAAGAAGCTAGGTGATATAGAGTAAGGGTTATGGTTTAATTAGTCTTGCTAATCCTTGTACTCAACACATGAGAGGGGAGGATTAGGGTTTGAAGAGGGAGAGCTTGAGGAGAGAGAAGATGAGAATAATAATGAAGTGAGAATAATGAGTCATAATAATATATATCAAGCATTTCTTTTTATCAAGAAAAGAATATCAATGAATTTAACAACCATGCTTGATAATATCTAGTGATGATTCACTCCATGAGTCATTAAGCACTTATCATGCATTAATGACATGGATGAATCATCCATATGACTCACTAATCACATTCATTGTATATGCCACCTAAACCTCCTTAGTCACCACCTTCTAGAAGCTTCTCGCGCAATTACGAGAACGCCCCTCCTTTCCGCAAAAATACGGAAAAACTTTAGACTGTATAAATCCAATAACCGGATGCCAGTAACTGGCTTAAACCAAAGCCGACTGGTAAAAACAGTCCGAAAGTCGTACGTGCGTAAACACACGTATGCGTCCGAACTCTTGTCGTAAAACCATACGACCTCTATATCGTTTCGCCCGGAGTAAGGAAACTCTCTGTGTGGGACTCTAGAGACTCGACTACTACGCTGGCAGTGGGTTTAACTACAGAACGCAAGCGGCACTAGCTGTACGTAACGGTCCCCAGGTAGATGTCGATAAGAAGGCCGATGAGGGAACCCATCCGAACTCCTACTGAGCCTGCTGTGACAATCTCCATACAGTCCGGTCCGTTCGTCCAAGACGATCGCATATCGGGCCTAGGGGGGCGGCAAGCGTCAGTCCCCTAATAGCGGTATAAGTCGTGTCGGAGGGAAGCCCATTACACCCTGAGAAACTACTGGAACCTACCAGCAAATCTCGCTTGCCCTGGCCAGGGACTTTGCGTAATGGCTCTCTGACACAGCGCGATATCAATCCCCAATACCGGGAGAGACGAATCCTGTCTAACCGCCACTGCCTCCAAGTGCTCGGGACTGCACCCAACTGCTACCTGTTTGCACGACTCCTTTGAGCCGTGGTAGGGTAGCAATCTAAGAACAGTGGGACACACTCGAGGTGAAGTAGCAGTGTCAAGTCTGCGGACTATGCTGTACTCATGTCACCTAGGAACTGTTCACTGACGACTGGTATAAAACCAACCAACAGTTCCCTGTGAGTCCTATCCGGTGTACCCGTAACCTAACGAGCACCTGCATACTATCTCCAGTACGACGTACTGACGGCTGTGGAACAGACCATTTCCCCAACTGGGATGAGAAGCGTACACACTAGTCTACTCCGGAGTATCGATGCTCTGTCTCGATAATCCAATGACTAGGGACCTGAATAAGGATGTGCTTGTAGACTACCCAGCCCCCACTAGTGTGACTGCCATCACAACGCTGGTAGTCAAGCAAGATCCTAAGAGCTCTATCAATACGTATACTCACATATTAAGATAGAAAAAACCAAGTAGCATACTACAATATTTAGCAAGACTGTTATATACATGTGAATATCCCAAGCTTCCATTAAGTAATATACAAACTAGTATGATACAATAATAGCCCCTAGGGCATATACACTAACAGCCCCTGCCAGGCTCATCATCCACCATGAAATCACTCTCGCCCCGGGGTACCATACCGGGTCCACCATGTACCCAAAACGGTTCCTACTCCTCCTCGAATCGGGTCTCGAAATCCAACAGCTATCATGAAAACTCATGGTGGACGACTCATACATCATGAGAAAACCGCAACTTGCATTTTAAAAAGAGGGAGAGAGAGAGAAGTTTAAATATATTCTTGCGGTTTTCTCCCAAATCCAGAAATCTCATGGAAATCCAAAATCATCAAATAATCATAATAACAATAAATAGTGAATACCGGCATAAATCTCCATAATACTACATAACCAATGAATATATGAATGCATATGATATCATGCAATGAATGCAATAGTTAAACTAGCATATGAAATCTATAACATATTGCAACATCGGCTATCAAGCTATGTCAATGAAATGGTATTTTCTAAAGTGTACGTGACATGGAAATTACTGATGATGATGTGTGTGAGCCGGCAAGCAAGTGTATGTGGAGCATACACATCATCGGTAATGGTGCTGGTGTCCTAACAGCATGGTTTCATAATCACTAAGTACACAATAACATGCAATGAGGCGATAACAACATAATAAAGGCAACTGAATAGTAAATGCAACAATAATATGCGGAACATGAATAATAACGTAACAATAAGGAATCTACCTTACTATACATATGATATACTGTTTTGTCGTTTGAAATCGTACGAATCGTGGTATTTTGGAAATAAGGGCTACGGTGTTTTTAAGAAAAGGTACACCTTTTGAAATATCCATAGTATCCCTTGGTATGTCTTTAAAATTCTCATGATTCGTTAGTTTCGGAAATAGGTATGACTCGGGTCCAGTCTAACATCTACTAGGTAAACTACATGTCTAACTAACAGCCAATCTAAAGGGGTATGGAAACCACCTAAATCTGAGTCGATATATATATACCTATATATAGTAGTCGGTGATCCCACCTCAATAGTACCACGTTCGATACAATATATCATATGAGATCCTCGAGTTAAGAGTGCGGATCTATCATCAATATATAGCTCGTACGGTAAATCCATCGTTCGACATCCCAAATCTGGGTACGGGTCAATATCACATTTATCTCATTATTCATCTAGTATTCACATCATCACATATCGTGAGCAGGGGGTACTGATCTAAGTCCAGTATAATACTAATATCATCAACATAAATGTAAGCGTGTGTACAAATACACATCGCCCAATCAATCCGCTAAAATCACGTTGTGTCTCCTAATACGAACCAATCACATCACCGATCTCATGGCACCATGCCCAAACTCATCGACTCATCTCCAAATACTATATACTATCCTCATCATCCATACATATGAATACGAATATATATATATATATATATATATATATATATATATATATATGTCCCCAATACGCATAAGGAAGTAAATGTATGCGAGTGCGTGTATGTGCGTGCTTGCAAATCCTTACTCTAGGGTTTCACGACTAAGAAATCCACTAAACCACACTCCTTAAATTTCGTTAAAACTAATACATGATCCCCTAAATGCTTGCTTGCTAAGTATCTATATCTCGCAATCACACATAAACGTATATCTATACCATATCACATCATTTCTTACGAATTTGCGAGGGTGCTATACACCATCCACCCGACTTCCCCCGTAAATATGAATCTACTCACCTGGATCTTCGCTTGCCGATGTCGCCATGCGCTTTCTTGTCCTCTCGAAGTCCTCGTGAGGGTACCTACGTATCATAACACATCGTATCGCATTAAAATCCGACTCATGACCAAAATGACACACGAATCTCACATAGGTCAAAACCAATGGTTTGCTTCTCAAATCTACCCAAAAACCCTCGACATCGGCGTACAAACGCCGAGTGATCGAGAAAAACTCAAACGCACCATTTGTTGTTTCATAACACACAAAAAATATATATGAAATAGGGTTTAAATCATCAAAACTTCAAATTCGCTTTAAAAGCTATTTTTCCGAAACTTTAGTAAGCAACAATTGCCAATTTAATTCAAATCTAGTTGTTTTAACAATTCTTGTGGCTACAATGTTCGCTAAATATCTTGATTAAGACATACAAACCATTTCCATAATTTAATCTCATCAATTTCTATTAATTCTAAAAACCTAGTTTGCAATTTAAGCAATTTGGACAATTTAATTGTAACAATTTACAATTTAACAACTAGACTACAATTTGCATATTTTAAAATGTTAAACCACTCATGGAAACCTTAATGATGGGCTAAAAACCCTAACTAGATTTTAATCTCATTTAATTACATTAATCCTAAAATCGGATTCTAAATTATACAAATTGTATTATGTTGCAAAGATCCTTTAAAGAGATGTCTCCCAAGACTGATTTGGAGAGAGCTGGCATGCAAGGGATACCCTATGCTTCGGCAGTAGGCTCTATCATGTATGTGATGCTATATACCAGACCCGATGTAGCATACTCACTAAGTGTAGTGAGTCGGTATCAAGCAGATCCTGGATAGAGTCACTGGACAGCTGTGAAGAACATTCTCAAGTACTTACGAAGGACTAGAGACATGTTCTTGGTGTATGGTAACGGAGAACTCCGGGTGGAGTCCTTTACCGATTCCAGCTTCCAAAGTGATAAGGACGACTCTAAGTCGCACTCGGGATTGGTCTTTACCCTCAATGGAGGGGCGGTATGTTGGAAGAGTTCCAAACAGGATACCGTTGCAGACTCGACGCTGGAGGCTGAATACATCGCTGCCAACGATGCTGCCAAAGAGGCTGTCTGGATTAAGAAGTTCATTAGTGAACTTGGTGTGGTTCAGGTTTAATACCAACAAGCATGTTCCCGGCGAGAAAACAGCAAGTGTTATCTGAAGTTCAGGTATAATACCAACTTGGTGAGTTTTTACAATTGAAACGTTATGAAAAATCGGATTTTTACAACACTAGGCAACATGGACTATGTAAAGGAGGGATCTTTGCTAAACAAAAACTAACTACAAAGCTAAAAAGTTTAGCTACTCGGAAAAAGGGTTATACCTAGGTCTTCAAGTCCTTCTCTTCTTGCTCCTTGGAGTGAAAGAACGGGTTCTCCTTGTCGCCTTCTCTTGCCGAAGAAAGATCCACCCGAGGGCCTCTACCTTTGGCTCCAACTTCAAACTAGAAGTAACTAAGGTGCTTGGTGTGCTAAACCTAGGACCTTAGAAAGAGTAGAGAGTATTTTTGAGGGTTTTATCTCAAGCTCAAATGGTTCTCAACTCATGAGAGGGGAGAGCTAGAGAGAGAGGAAGAGGAGGAGAGAGAATGAGAATGATAAAGTGAGAAGAATAATGCAACCTTCTCACATATATGTGAATTATGAAAAATAGATAATTAGCTAAAGATAATTGTGATGGTTAATCAAGAAATGACCATTATCATTTCACATTAAATGATTTTGCAAGGATCAAAGAGCATCTTTCATATAGAATGATGATGGTCAACTTGTCTACCTAGGTCAACAAGTCAAGTATAGTCAAATGGTCAACAACCCTTACCATGCACAATTATAATTAACTAATATTAATAAATCATAACTCGCACATAAACATTAGGGTTAATAAAATGACAATGGTCATCAACCCTAATGAAAGTCCTCTGCCTCTGTCTCAGTCAACTGTGCATACACACCCGTATCCGTGTTCCGAGGAACACGAATACAATGAGATAAAACCAATCCTAAATCATATACTAGCATTCGGCTTAAACCAAAGCCCGCTAGTATAAGCTGTCCGGACACTAAACGTGCACAAGTGCGCGGATGTGAACGAACTCTGTCGCAAAACCATGCGACCTCTACTCATTTTGCCTATAGGCGAATAACCCTCTGTGTGTGACTCTAAAGACTCGACACTACGCTGGCAGTGGGTTTAACCACAGACCGCAAGCGGCACTAGCTGTACGTAACGGTCCCCAGGTAGATGCCGATAAGAAGACTGACGAGGTAAACCCATCTGAACTCCTACCGAGCCTGTATGTGACAGTCTCCATACAGTCCGGTCTGTTCGTCTAAGAACATCGCATGGCGGGCCTAGGGGGGCGGTAATCGTCAGTCCCCTACTAGCGGTACAAGTCGTGTCGGAGTGTAGCCCAGAACACCTGAGATAACACTGGAAACCTACCAGTTTATCTCGCTTGCCCTGGCCAGGGACTTTTTGTAAAGGCTCTCCTAGACACAGCGCGATATCAACCCCCAATACCGGGAGAGACGAATTTTGTCTAACCGTCACTGCCTCCAAGTGCTTCGGGACTGCACCCAAAAACTACCTGTTTGCATGACTCCTTTGAGCCGTGGTAGGGTAGTAATCAAAGTACAGTGGGAACACACTCGAGGCGAAGTGACAGTGTCAAGTCAACGGACTAAGCTGTACTCATGTCACCTGGGAACTGATAACTGATGATAGGTATAATACCAACCAACAGTTCCCGACGAGTCCTGTCCAGTGTACTCGTAACCTAACGAGCACACGCATACTATCCCAAGTACGACATACTGACGGCTGTGGGACAGGCCGTCTCGCAAACTGGGATGAGAAGCGCATACGCTAGTCTACTCCGGAGTATCGATGCCCTGTCTCGATAGTCCTACGACTAGGGACCTGCATAAGGATGTGCTTATGGATTACCCAGCCCCCATGAGTGTGACTACCATCACAACGCTGGTAATCAAGCAATATTCCTAAGGGCTCCACTAATGTGTAAAGGCGATATGCTAAAAGAAACACATGCACACATTAAAGCAGAAACAAACCAAGTAGCATACTACCATTTTAAGCAACTTTGTCAATACAAGGTGAATATCCCAAGCTTCCATCAAGTAATATACATACTAGTATGATACAGTAATGGCCTCTAGGGCATATACACTAACATACCTGTATCCGGCCACCTGCTTCTCCTTCTTGGCGGCGTCCGAAGTCCTCACCTGCAACCCTAGAATTTACACAAAGCAACACACATAAGGATAAAATCCTGCAAAAATGCGATATCAAGACCAATGAGAAACTAGCGTCGCAAGCTAAACGCGTGTGTACTCGATACGTCAAAACACGTGTATACGCGTCTGAAACTACCCCGACACGCTGCGACACACAGCAACCACCAAACCCACTTACAAAACGTACATGTCGCGTAAGTTTAAAAGCACTAAAACAAGGAATTAGGTTCCAGATTTTGATACGAGCTGAAATAAGAAAAGTTGCACATACCAAACATCTTAAATATGTAGCAGACTCCTACCTACCGAACCCGGACACACAGCTCACCTATCTGGCAGCAATTTATGGCCAGAACTAATTTATTTGCGGCCTGGAGTGGGAAGTATGGTCTCGTGCTCCGTGTGTGTGATCTAGGTCTAGTGAACATGCTCCAGTAAACTCAATTTTTCCCTGAAGCATCGAGAGTGAGAGCAGATCGCTAAACGGCTATAAATCTTAACTAAACACTAAATCAATACATTATGAGGTTTTAGTGTAACCTGAGGCAAAAACTTGGATTTAACAGCACTAACAACACTTAGTTAAGCTAATTAAGACATAAAAACCATTACTTGACCTAATCTCCACTTAAATCACCTAATTAGCACTAATACACTACTTAAACCCTATATTAAGTTAAATAACTAAAAGTTTAGCAAAGAAATGGATTATGGTAAGCTTATACCTCTATGTGGTTTAGTGATGGCTCAACTTGCTAACCTTGCCTTCAAAAGCAAAGATTTGCCTCTAAAACCAACACGAAAGTGCTAAGAAAGAGGTTTAGTGAAGTGAGGAGGGAATTTTAATGATGGTTTGGAGCTTGAGTGAAAGAAAGAAGAAGAAGAATAATGAGTGAGAGGGGGGGCTGCTGCTGTGCAGTAAAGAGAGAGGGAGAGAGTGTGTGTGAAAGAAATTGTAAGGGCTTGAGAACACTTGAGAGAGTGATATGAGTGTGAGAGTCAACCATGCCCCTCTCTTTCCTCCATAAATTCTTGCCATGCTTTGTCCCCCATGCCTCCTAGCCTATCATTCCCTCTCTCCTCAAGTCAACCCCAAAAGAAAATCATTTATTTAAATTTTTTTTTGAATTTTGAAAACTAATTTACCTGATTAACTACATACTACCCTAATGGAAATGGTTAACACACCATGGCTACATAAACATGGTTTAACCCCAAAATTAGCCTTTGGTTTACATGCACATGTGTGTGCAAGCCCAAATTAAATTCTAATAAAATATTCATTAATTTTTATAAAATGTTTAAAAACCATTTTGATAAACTTTTTACTAAAAACCATATTTTCACATAATCACCACTAATCGCATCCTAAGGTGTTACACCAACATGGTCCTAAAGTACATAACTCATTCTCCAACGAGGTCCCATCATGCACCTTTTGGTTACTTAATTAACGGCAGAGCGGGGGCTGGACTAGCGCGGGTGCAAAACATAAGCAACGCCTACTATATATATATATCCATTCGTCTTACGCAATAATAGGCATTCCAAATCACAGATGAATATATTGGATATACTAGGAATTACGCGTTTCGTTCAAGCCTATAACGAAAGACGAATTCCACGGTCGTGATGAATAGCCAAACCCCACCCTAGACCCCTACGGGTGCGGAAAAATATTTGCCAAATTCCCAAAGTGAAGCAAACCCCCTCAGTAAAATGAGTAGGCCACTCGGCACTTCAAGAAGCCAGTAGTTTGTGCACCCCACCTTGGGTCTATCCTAGGAGCAAAAAAAACAGTAAATGAAATAATACAACAGTGACTATAACCTTAATCCGGATGTGCCCCGCAAAATAATATTACATCACATTTATAAATTACAAGAATGAAAGAAAAGAAAACACTCTTCTCACATCCCCCCGGCTATTCATCCACGACGATCCAATATTTCATATCCACAAACCATAATCATAGATCATAGATATGTGCAACCCTCTCTAATCGACGTATAGCGATTAGCAGACGTTTCGCATCATATATCCAAACACAGAAAACCCGATTACCCAAGTAATCTTAGAATTTCGATCGATTAACTAAATCCGTGTCTACCCCATGCAAAATCCAGTACACAAACAATCTGGGTAGAAACCAAATATTCCCAAAATCACAATTCCAGATCATAGACCCGCAGAAGAAAATAGGACCGAGTTAGCCTTGACTCGGCCGCGGAACGGCGGCAAAACATACTGTTTTTCCGCGGTTCCACGGCGGTCTTGGCGACTCACGAACCCAATTTTCTCATGTGTTCATTAAAACCCCTGCTTGTATTTTTAAGGTCTCTGAAATGATTTTTAGACCAGTTTTGAAATCGACGGAAAACAAGGTTTTGAATCGTGATTTCGGTATTTTTTTGACGATCGAATTTCTAACTACTTGTTAACTAGCTAGTTAAGATTTAGTAGGCTCTGATACCATTGTAAGTCGATGTCGCGCACCCCGCGGGTTTGCGGAGAGGCGGAATTTTCAAAAACCAATTTTTATGAGCTTCGCAACACCGACTAAACTCCAGGATCTTTACGGAACCTTAACTAGATAAACTAACTAGGAATTTTAACTACTATGAAGAGTTTTTATACCTTCATGAACTAGTCCTTCGGGTCTTCTTTTCATCCTTTCCTTGTCTCCTCGATGAACGGATGAAGGTTGCATCGTCGGCCTCCTCACGTCAAAGACGATCCACCCGAGAGTTTGTACTTCAAGCTCCTACCTCTAAACCGAGATAACTAGGGTACTTAGTTTGCTAATCTAAGTAGCCTAGGTCATGTAGAGTATCTAATGGATTGTTTTATCTCTTAAAATCCTTTGTTTCACAACACATGTGAGGGTAGGGATCTCTTTGAGGAAGGAGGAAACTTGGAGAGAGAAAGCAAAATACAAAATGAGCTAGGGTTGTGTGAGTGTAGAGAATGGTTCAAGACTTTCAATAATGAAGCATGTATTATTTTCACATAGAAAACAATAGCCATTCTTCAATAGTTCATCCAAACCAATAAAAAACTCATTGAGCCATGTTTCACACCCATGCCACAAATATCTCCAAATCCACCTCATTAATCTATTTTGCAAAAATAGATAATCTAATAATGAGGTGTCCCCTTCTAGAAGCATACCATGTAAAATTACAAGAATGGCATCACCGTATATACATACTCGTATTCGTATTCCAAAAAATACGAATACAATGAGATGATAATTTTCCAATAATATAATACTAGGATCCGGCTTAAACCAAAGCCTATTAGTATTATCCGCTCGAAATGACATCCGTGTAGCCAATACACATATGTGATCGGAACCCTGGCGTAAAACCATACGGCCTCTACATCGTTTCGCCCGAAGCAGGGAAACCCTCTGTGTGGGACTCTAAAGACTCGACAGTACGCTGGCAGTGGGTTTAACCACAAGTATGTCAAAGGTACTAGCTGCACCTAACAACTAACCAGGTATCTATCGATAAGAAGGACTATGAGCATGTCGGGTTACGGCAAGCGCCCCGGCTATAAAACCGTGGCCAAATGCGGAACAAAAATTTTCTAAACTGGCGCTACCATGACCCGATGCCCGGATCTACCCTAAACCCTATACTAGCAATATGTAAAACTAGGAGTTAGATGGTTATACCGAGTTGATCCGTGTCCTTCGGTCTTCAACCTTCATCCAAAGCTCCTAGAGGTTGCGGATCGAGTTTGGTTGCCGGTCTTCCTCCATCTACGATGATCCACCTGAGGGAAACGACGCAAGCTTCAGCCTCGCCAAGCGAGGCAACCAACGCACCAAGGATGCTAGCAATGGAGAGTGGAGGTGTAGGAATGTGTCACTATAATTTTTCTCTCATCACAAATGCTCAAGGAGCAACTCAAGAAGATGAAGAAGAGGTGAGGAAACATGTGGTATGAGCAACTAAACAAATGTGGCTAAGTGTTTTATCCAAGTAAGAATGAAAATGTCATGTAGCAAGTCAAGAAAAGAATGAGAAAGCATTAGAGAAGTAAGATGGCAGCCCCCCGTTTTCTAATCATGCAATCAAAAAATATCTCATCTCCTTTTTACAATAAACAAATCCATGCCATACCTCTCTACATGCTCAAGCCCATGCTTATGCTAACTCACCCTCCACTTCATTTCCTAAATTGATTTTCTAAAAAGAAAATCAAATAATGAGGTGTCAAATCTTCTAGAAGCTATTCTGTATAAATACGAAATACAACCCGGTACACGTATCGAAATACATATACGCGTATTCATACAAAAATACAAATAGCCAAGAGAGAAAATAAATAGTGAACAATAATACTAGAATACATATATATAAATACATATATAAATTATTAAATCAAAACCTGATTTAATAATCTTGCTTAATCCTAAACCGCTAGTATTATCAACCGTCCGATTAAAGTCTGTGCTGCCTGTACACATATTTAATCGGACACCTGTATGTACCAACATACGTCATCTACACCATATCACCAAAACCGTGAAAACCTTCTGTGTGGGACTCAAAAGACTCGTCAATATGCTGGTAGTGGGTTTAACCACAAGCATGTCAGCGGCACTAGCTGTACGTAATGGCTACCCAGGTATTGAGCGAAAGGAAGGCCGATGAGCAAACTCATCCAAACCCCTACTGAGCCTGACAGTGACAATATCTGTACAGTCCGGTCTGTTCGTCTAAGAGTATTGCATATCGAGTCTAGGGGGTGGATTAAGTCAAACCCCTAATAACGCGACATTTTGTGTCGGTATGAAACCCATCACCACCTGAGAAACTATCGATCCTGGATCGGTAATTCTCGTCTATCCCAGCCGAGGATTTCTGGTGATGGCCACCCGTGCACAACGCGACATCAACCCCTAATACCGGGAGAGAAGAATCCCCAACGATCCGCTCACTGCCTCCATGTGGCTCGGGGCTGTACCCAACTAAAACCTGTTTGCATGACTCCTTTGAGCCGTGGTAGGGTAGTAATCAAAGCACAGTGGGAACTCACACGAGACAAATGACGATCTCAGGTTGACAGACTAACCTGTACACATGTCACCTGGGAACTGCTATCTGACAATATGTATCATACCAACTAGCAGGTTCCCGGCGAGTCCGTCCAGTGTACTCATAACCCAATGAGCACCTGTATACTATCTTAGGTGAACAAACTAACACCAATGGCTTGTGAGACCTGGCCACCGCCCCTCGTCGGGGTCTCGATCAGTATACACTAGTCTACACTGGAGTATCGTTGGCCAGTCTCGAAATTCCCACGACTAAGGACATTTAAGGATTTGTTTATGGACCCCCATCTCCCGCATATATGATCGCCATCATAATGCTGATAGTCAAGCAAGAGTCCTATGGGCTCTGTCAATATGTAACGGTGATGATAAAGACAAACCAGATAGCATACTATCATCTCGAGTAAGACTGTTCCACCGGTATAGGTCTTCCCTCAATCATCATTGCCTTGAGGGCACAATAGCCAACAATCTCCCACTTGCACTTAAATCCAATTATTGCGGTGTCGCAAACTCACAGCTCGTGTTATACCGAACTCCCAACTTCTCTACTAAGCAGTTTCACAAAAATTGTTTGTGAAACTATTGTGTTTGAGAAATAGCCTCAGTGAGTAGATCCGCTCCATTATTTCTATCTTTATCTCTCTATATCTCAACTTCGCGGAGAATAACCATCTCCTGAAATGAGCAATACCTTGTCTTAGAATTTGTCTGGATATCTAATGGGACCCAGTTCACAAATGAACTCCAAATCTACCAAACTTCTTAGACTGTATCATCGACTGAATTTAATCAGTATCCTGCGCCATGCCTTTCTCAGTATCCGCTTGGACCATCTGTCCAACATATTGTCCCTCAGAAGAGGGAAAAACTATAACTCAGACAGCCACTTTGTCATCCAGGTCACCTTGGAAGCATGAAATGATAACAGTCTCCTGAAGGAGGCTGCCGTTACCATATCCCTAGAACATGCAACTTATATTCATAAACTGCTTCCCAATGTTTCTCCAGGATTGGATTAATATACATGCTTATTGCAGCTAGTGCAAAAGCAATATCTGGTGTTGTACTTGACATCACTTGATTGACTCAACTGCCTAAGCAAGTGATATGCGAATCATGCAAATCCCTCTCCCCTTTAGTCTGTAAGACACCTTTAGAGAGGGTGACTCCATCACCTGCAGATTCACTGCCATGCTGGGAGTCATCCATTCTAAAATACCTTTAGAATATTGTCAAGTACCCTAATTGGGACACTTCCAAAATCTAGATCTAAAACCATAGATCTAGTCACCAGAATCCCTGATATTATATCCATGTCCTATGTGGAGAAACAACCGTGTGACAACCACAGTATAACCGATCGTAGTATAGGAATTTCACTTCCTATAAAGTGCATGCCATCCCAAATACCAGGACATCACACCCTACTACCTTCTTTCCAGCTCCATCCCCTATTCTGATGAAGTTAAAGCCTATGACCATCACATCAAAAATAGATGATCTATTTCCGCTATACCTGTTTTAGTCTATAAATAAACATAAGCTACTTGCCCACTATGCTTCCGCTACTCCCACTGACTACAACAACCTTCTGGCAGAGTCATATACACGTGCACTTCTAAAGCTAGTTTAGAACGATGATATACTTATCCTCCTGCCGGGTCTTATTGTCTAGAACAGCAACAATGGCAAGTCTGGGTAAAAAAGAACCTCACTGTCACCGTCTCTGAGAAGGCCGAAGTACCTCTCGGGTGCATGAGGTTACCCACCAAATCTGCGAAGTGGCTAATGGAATGTCAAATCTAATTGAATCCTCAGGTTCTATTAAATCTTCATTGATCGTTTGTGGTTCTGGAATCACTTCCAGTTCTACCATACTCCCACTTTTGTTTTCTGAAAAAATCCATTTTACTAAAACTGTGGCGAGTCAAGAACAATATCACTATTGATCTTCCTGTTGGTAGAAAGTCAACCATCGTCAAAGCCCGGGATAACCCACAAACTGCCATTACTGAAACATGCCTCGAGTTGATCTGGATTCTGGTTTTAAGTATCAGCCGGACAACTCCTTATTCCTTAACATCGTAAAGATATAAATGTAGGTTTCTTTGGTACAACCATAAGGTTTCACAAGGCATCAAACATGCTATATTTATAAAATTAGTATGCCAAACAATCCTGACCTAGGATCTAACTAGAGTTTTAGGAGAAAAACTAGAAAGTAAACTACTTTACAACTAAGTGATAACGAAATACAACCTTTGTAGGCCGGTCCTTCACTTCAATTGCTCCTTGTAGTTATCCCTTCGCTGCGATCTTGTAACTGCCGGACTCTTGCATGGCTTCTCATGGTGAAAGGGGCGATCTTTCTTGAAGTCTTCAAGGTCGGAAATGATCTACGTCGAGGAGACACTAACTCAACCTTCTACTTCACTAATGAGAGATTAGTGAAGATAACACCCTATACTAAAGTGCTAATATAGTAGAGAATGATGAAGTAGGAAATGGGCTCACTTTAGTTTTATTTTTCTCACAATATTTTCTCACTTTAGAAAAAGGTAGCAAGCTTTTTCTTAAGGTTGAAGAAGATGAAGTCAAAAGATGAGAATGAACTAATAAGGTGAGAGAATGAACCATGGGTGAGTTTGTATCATATAGCTAACTCATGTAGGGACATAACCATGGCTTAATTATAATGGTTAGGTTAATAAATATCTTAAGTAAAACAAAATGTGTGGACTAAGTCAATGCATCCATAAGCTTCTACAAGCTTCATGCATGTGAGCAATTATCCACTAATTTGGATTTACTTTAAATATTTAAAACCTACATTAAAATTAGTATGGTCTAAGTCTCATACACCCATGTAGTGTGTATCAACAACCATGACACAAAAGAAAAACACAATTAATATATATCACATATATATTAAGTGTGCACATGTGAGAAAATAAATGCTTAAGTGAGCTAATATTAGTTAATGTAAACTAGTATATCAAATATACAATTATACATTAAATTATTAAATCAACACTTGATTCAATAATCCGGCTATATCGCATATAACCGACTAATATTATATGTACCTACTTATCGAATCAACACTTGATTCGATAACCCGGCTATATCACATATAACCGACCGAAACAAAATTTGTGAGAATAAAATACGGTATCACATACTCGCATTATTCTCGGTCACGCACATATCACATATGTGCTCCTACTTCATTTTTCCTGATCCAGTAAAACCTCTATGTAGGACTCTCAAGACTCGTCAATACGTCGGCAGTAGGTGATGATCACATCAAGCACCCACAAGCCGTCAGCGGTACTAGCAGGACGTAACGGCTACCCGGGTATTGAACGATCAGAAGATCAGCATGCATGCCCGCTCTAGCTCCTGTAAAGCATGTCGGTAACACTACCGTACAGTCCGGTCTCCTCGTCTGATATGTCGCATATCCAGTCTATGGGTGGTAAACGTCAGACCCCAATAACCGATAAGTCATGCCGATATGAGGCTCATAACGGGTCGAGAAACTACTGATAACACTTACCTGTAAATCTCTAAATCAGCCATGTCCAGGAATTTCCCTGTTATGGCCAATCGAGCACAACGCAACATCAACCCCTAATACCCGGAGAGACGAAACCCCTCCTATCGTTCATTGCCTCCATGTAACTCGGGACTGTACGCAAAAACCACAGTTTTGCACATCCTCTTGAATGTGGTAAGGTGGAAATCAAAGCACAGTGAGAATCACACAAGACTCCATGACGATCTCGGGTCTACAGACTAACTTGTCCCAGTGTCACCAGAGAACTGCTATCTGACGATAGGTATAATACCAACTAGGAGTTCTCGGCGAGTCCGTCCAGTGTACTCAGTCTCCACTGAGCACCCGTATACCATCTCTGATGTCAAACACCAATGGATATGATATCATCCATCGCCCATCTCATGGGTTGAGAAGCGTATATGCTAGTCTACTCTGGTATATCGATGCCCTGTCTCGATACACCCACGACTAGGAACATTGAAGTATGAACTTATGGACTACCATGGCCCCACTAGTATGATCTGCATCACAATCCTGGTAGTCAAGTATACATCCTAAGGGCTTTACCAACATGTAACCATAAGACAGTATCAAGAGACAAGTATACATGTTTAGATAAAGAGCAACCAGATAGCATACTATCATGTTGAGAAAGAAAGTCCTCTCTATATATGTCTAAGCATCCACTATAATATATATCATATGTACAATAATGGCCTCTAGGGCATACATATAACTAACAATCTCCTACTTGCACGAGGGCCAGCTGCTGTAGTATCGCATACCCAGTATCCCGAAGAGTCTCTCGAACTGTATCTGGGGAATGGCCTTCGTAAGTGGATCCGCGGTTTTGTTCTTCGTGTCAACTCTCCTTATCTCGATCTCCCGGCGATCAACTATCTCCCGGATCAGGTGATACCGCCTCAGAATATGCCTGGATCGCTGATGGGACATGGGTTCCTTAGCTAAAGCCACCGCTCTATTGTTATCACAATACAAAGGTATTGGATGCTCAATGGATGCAACCACTCAAAGTTCAGTTATGAACTTCTTAATCCAGACAGCCTCTTTGGCAGCATCGTTGGCAGCGATGTATTCAGCCTCTATCGTCGAGTCTACCACGGTTTCTTGCTTGGAACCCTTCCAGCATACCGCCCCTCCATTGAGGGTAAAGACAAATCCCGAGTGCGACTTAGATTCGTCCTTATCACTCTGGAAGCTTGAATCGGTAAAGGACTCCACTTGGAGTTCTCCGTTACTATACACCAAGAGCATCTCTTTAGTCCTTCTTAAGTACTTGAGAATGCTCTTCACAGCTGTCCAGTGACTCTCTCCAGGATCTTCTTGATACCTACTCATTACACTTAGTGAGTGTGCTACATCGGGTATGGTACATAGCATCGCATACATGATAAAGCCTACTGCTGAAGCATAGGGTATCCCTTGCATGCGACCTCTCTCCAAATCAATCTTGGGAGACAACTCTTTGGAGAGAGTGAGTCCTGAGATAATGGGTAAAAACCCATGCTTGGATTATTCCATACTAAACCATTTTAGTATGGTGTCAATGTACCTGGATTGGGACAATCCCAGTATTCGTTTAGATCTATCTCTATAGATCTTAATCCCCAAGATGTAGGAGGCATCCACTAGATCTTTCATTGAGAATCTTTGTGATAAGAAGAGGTTGACTGATTGCAGCATAGGAATGTCATTTCCTATCAAGAGTATGTCATCCACGTACAATACGAGGAAGACAACCTTACTCTCTGCCACCTTTTTGTATATACAAGGTTCATCTATGTTTTTGACGAAATAAAACTCTTTGATAACGACATCAAAACAGATGTTCCAACTCCGCGATGCTTGCTTTAACCCTTAGATGCATTTAAGTAGCTTGCACACCTTTCCGCTGCTCCTGCTATCTACGAAGCCCTCTGGCTGAGTCATGTACACGCACTCTTCTAAATCACCGTTTAGAAAGGCGGTCTTAACATCCATTTGCCAGATTTCGTAGTCATGGTATGCAGCAATAGCAAGTAGGATCCGGATGGACTTAAGCATAGCCACTGGAGAAAAGGTTTCGTCATAGTCTACACCTGGTCTTTGACGAAAACCCTTTGCAACAAGTCTAGCTTTGAAAGTCTCAACATTTCCATCTACACCAAGTTTCTTCTTAAAGATCCATTTGCTCCCAATGGGTTTTACCCCTTCAGGAGCAACTTCCAAAGTCCATACATTGTTGGTGTACATGGATTCCATCTCAGATCGCATTGCATCCAGCCACTTCACAGAGTCCCCACTCGTGATCTCCTGCTCGAAGCTAGTTGGGTCATCATCCTCCATGACGAAATCCTCGCTTCCACCATCAATTAGAAAACCGTAGTATCTCTCAGGTGGATGAGGAACCCTACTAGATCGGCGGAGAGGCTGGGTTCGTTGGGAACTATCGAATCCTCGGGTTCTACTAAATCTTCAGTTTCAGTTTGTGTAGCCGGAATTTCTTCCAGTTCTACCGCGTTACCACTAATTTCCTTTGCAAGAAATTCCATTTCTAAAAAGGTGGAATTTTGAGAAATAAACACTTTTTTTCCTCACCATGGTAGAAAAGATATCCATGTGAATGTTTGGGATATCCCACAAACTTGCATAGAACTGACCGTGCCTCGAGTTTTTCCGGATTTTGCCTTCTGACATAGGCCGGACAACCCCATATCTTAACTCGTTTAAGGCATGGTCTCTTCCCACTCCATATCTCATATGGTGTGGTAGGTTCAGATTTAGATGGAACTTGATTCAATAGGTATGCTGCTGTCTCAAGCGCATAACCCCAAAAGGAAATAGGTAACTCAGCAGTGCTCATCATAGAGGGCACCATATCTAATAGGGTGCGATTCCTCCGCTCCGATATACCGTTGTGCCGTGGTGTATACGGAGGAGTAAGCTGAGAGAGAATCCCATTCTCTTTTAGATAATCCAAGAACTCACTGCTCAAGTATTCTCCTCCTCGATCAGATCGAAGAATTTTAATACTTTTACCCGTTTGGTTCTCGACTTCGGATTTATATTCCTTGAATTTCTCAAAAGTTTCAGACTTGTGTTTTAACAGGAACACATGTCCGAATCTTGAGAGATCGTCAGTGAATGTAATGAAGTATGAGGAACTATTCCTGGCATGTGTAGACATGGGACCACATACATCACTATGTATCAGTCCCAAGAGTTCTGTAACTCTTTCTCCATGTCCTGTAAACGGAGTTTTGGTTATCTTGCCTTTGAGACATGACTGGCAAGTGTCATAAGATGAAAATTCGAACGGATTCAAATATCCATCCTTATGCAACTGAGCTAGTCGTGTCGCATTAATATGACCTAATCTACAATGCCACAAGAAGGATTCGTTCATTTTTTAACTCTTCCTCTTGTGTGTGTTTTGTACATTAAGAACTGTAGTTTGATCTAGAATGTATATGTCATTATTTAACGAGCCTGATCCAATTAATTTTTGATTCAGGAAGATGTTCATAACATTATCCTGTACTACAAAATCATATCCTTCTTTACTTAATAAAGAAACTGATATAAGATTGCATATCAGGGTCGGAATGTAATCGCATTCATTCAGAATCAATGTATTACTATTTGGTAACAAATGGTGATATTCGCCAACTACTTTGGCTGCAACATTTGCCCCATTCCCGACTCTCACAGAATGATCACCAATTCCCAGTTCGCTATCTTTCCTTAGCCCATGTAACATATTACATATGTGGGATCCTGATCCGGTATCTAATACCCAAGACGTAGAGTGAACTGAGAAACAGTTCTCGATAACTAACACACCCGAAGAAGATGCATCAACATGCTTATTCTTCGTTTGGGCGGCGTGGGAATCCGGATATGTCCCTATTCCCTATTCAGTCTTATAACAATTATAAGAAAGAACGGAACCAACGTTCCCCTGCACAGTATAACATGTGGGTTCAGTCAATACAGCCATATTATTATCTTGATTAAGACGTGACATGGTCGCTACCTGGAGAGAGAGAAGAAAACACTTTAGCGTATGCTCTTGCAAGTTCAGATTGGTTAATTATTTTATCTAATCAGGATGGCGCCCACTGTTTTTATCAAATATTCCTTCAAACCCTAAAAGGAAAGACTAGCCGGGATTAATTATACCTTACAAGTTCGCCAATCTTTCAGCCACGCCAGTGCCGGTACTTTGAGGGAGGTTCCCCGTGCTTTCGCACGGACCTAATTAAAATAAATCTCATTTTCCCAAAGGCATAACCCCGTAAACACCTTTCTAGACACCTACTTGATCGGCTAAATGTAAAGTGCAAGACTCTCCCAGGAGTAACACTTACTCGCAGTGGGTATCGGGATCCAACTATCTCACAGAAGGTATGCAATCTCATTGCAAATTTCAACACTTGAAATTCCCGATAATATTTTGCCCCTAACCCCTATGATCTTGACAAAGTCCAACAAATCATAGGATGTTAGTCAAGTTCAACCCGTCATTTCCTGATTGAATTAAACCTACCCGCACGACCCTTGACAAAGGCAAACAAGGTCGTACGACCACCCTAATCCAATCTGCATCATATACATAAGAAGATAAGCACCATTCAGCTACCACACACTACGCCGTGACAAAGGCCAACAACCGCAGCATGAATAATAAACAGTCCTTATCTGAAATGACGGAGGGCTGCGACAGGTTTTTCAGAAAACCTATTGCGTAATGAACTTGATATCGTTATTGAATCGAGTGATTTTTAAAAGGAGTGTTTTTAGGCTTTTACTAGTTTCGGTAAAGAGGTCACTCCCGGTGAAGGGATCTCGGCTCTTTCCTTATCGAATAAGGTGCAGGATATTTCATAAATACCGCTATGCAAAGCAAAAACTATAAAAGCAATCAAAAGACAAACCGAGTGTTGTAGCATCTGCTAGTTTCGCTAAAGAGGTCACTTCCGGTGAAGGGATCTCGGCTGTTTCCTTATCGAATAAGGTGCTGGATATTCTACAAGGAATACCGCCATGCAAAGCAAAAACTAGAGCTACCCTTTTTGAAAATTTGATTCTACAACATCTTTTAGGTTTCTTTTCTTTCATTAATCGCATTAATGAAGTCCCATCATTTATGCTTCCTAAGCATCACAGAAGAAACGAAAATACAACGTTCGCTTATGCCATCCGCATTCGCCACAGTGTCCCGTTATGCACCGTTAGGTTACTTAACTAACGGCATACCGAGACGGGACTAGCGCGGGTGCAAAACATAAGCAACGTCTACTATATATCTCATATATAATGTATATCCATTCATCTCAGAATCCACAGTGATCACATCACAGAGCAGCAGAAAAAACATATGAAATATTGGATATAATAGGATGTCCGTATTTTATTTTGAGCCTGTATAAAACACGGATTCCACGGTCGCGATGAATAGCCAAACCCACATTCCTAGACCCCTACGAGAGCGGAAAGCAACCCTACCAATTCTAGAGTTAGGAGACCCGGACTCGACTCCTCGAGTTGGTCTCCCACTGGACTCTAGAACCCGGTTACTTGTGCTACCCTCCTTCGGTCTATCCTAATGCGGAAAAGTAAATAATATACAACAATGGTGACATCATCCTCAACCCAGAAGTGCCCCAATAAAAGAATATTACATACAATTAATTTTACATGAATAAAAATAAAAACTCTCATCTCACATAAAACCCCCGGCTATTCAAAACATGACGATCCAATATAACATATCACAGCAACACATAACATCATATGTCATCAACATAAGTAAATATGCGTATCCCAATTGTCGTTGATGTATAGCAACGAAACCGGCGATACTCTACATATTACACTTACGGTCCCAGAAAAGAAAATGTCAAACTACAATATTTGGAATCCATAATGAACTTAGACATCATAAACCCAAAATATCACATACTTTGAATTTCATGCATAACTATACGAATTCCACATATTGTATCACATTCAACAAACAGCTAGACGATGTTAAACCTTTCGATCGAATCAACGAATTACCAAAATTTTCCCAGAAAGCCCAACACTTGAGCAGTATTAAAAATACCCAGAAACATGCCCCAGTAGATATGGACCAACCGTAGAAGGGCCGACCCGGTCTCACACATGGCGCCGCGGAACCACCGCTAAATAGCCTATTTGGCCGCGGTTCTGCGGTCATGTTGTCGAGATTGGGTATCGTTCTTCTAGAGGGTCCATAAAATTACCTGCATGTTTTTCTGAGGATTTTTAATGTGAAAAATTCCAACATTTTGAAAAATTTCCAGAAAGTGGGCAATATCGGGTTTTTGGAGTTCGTTCGAATTTCTAACTTTGCCTAGACAACTCCTAATGCTCTAGAAAGGCTCTGATACCACTTTAGGTTTCTTTGACACAACCACAAGATTTCACAAGGCATCAAACATGCTATATTTATAAAATTAGTGTGCCAAACAACCCTGACCTAGGATCTAACTAGTGTTTTAGGAGCAAAACTAGAAAGTAAACTACTTTACAACGAAGTGATAACGGAATACAACCTTTGTAGACCTGTCCTTCACTTCAATTTACCCTTGTAGTCGTCCCTTCGCTGCGAGCTTGTAACTCCCGGACTCTTGCATGGCTTCTCAAGGTGAAAGGGGTGATCTTGCTTGAAGTCTTCGAGGCCGAAGATGATCTACGTCGAGGAGACACTAACTCAAGCTTCTACTTCACTAATGAGAGATTAGTAAAGATAACACCCTATACTAAAGTGCTAATCTAGTAGAGGATGATGAAGTAGGAAGTGGGCTCACTTTAGTTTTACTTTTCAAACAATATTTTCTCACTTTAGAAAAAGGTAGCAAGCTTTTTCTCAAAGTTGAAGAAGATGAAGTCAAAAGATGAGAATGAACTAATGAGGTGAGAGAATGAACCATGGGTGGGTTTGTATCATATAGCTAACTCATGTAGAGACATAACCATAGCTAAATTATAATGGTTAGGTTAATAAATATCTTAAGTAAAACAAAATGAGTGGACTAAGTCAATGCATCCATAAGCTTCTACAAGCTTCATGCATGTGGGCAATTATCCACTAATTTGGATTTACTTTAAATATTTAAACCCTACATTATAATTATTATGGCGGAAGTCTCATACACCCATGTAGTGTGTATCAACAACCATGACACAAAAGAAAAACACAATTAATATATCACATATATATTAAGTGTGCACATGTGAGAAAATAAATGCTTAAGTGAGCTAATATTAGTTAATGTAAACTAGTATATAAAATATACAATTATACACTAAATTATTAAATCAACACTTGATTCAATAATCCGGCTATATCGCATATAACCGACTAATATTATATGTACCTACTTATCGAATCAACAATTGATTCGATAACCCGGTATATCACATATAATCGACCGATACAAAATTCGCGAGAATAAAATACGGTATCACATACTCGCATTATTCTCGGTCCCGCACATATCACATATGTGCTCCAATTTTATTTTGCCAGAGCCAGTGAAACCTCTATGTAGGACTCTCGTCAATATGCCGGAAGTATGTGATGATCACATCAAGCACCTACAAGCCGTCAGCGGTACTAGCTGGACGTAACGGCTACCCGGGTACTGAACGATCAGAAGAACAGCAAGCAAGCCCGCTCTAGAGCCTGTAAAGCCTGTCAATAACACTACCGTACAGTCCGGTCACCTTGTCTGATATGTCGCATATCCAGTCTACGGGTGGTAAACGTCATACCCCAATAACTGATAAGTCATGCCGATATGAGGCTTATAACGGGTCGAGCTACTACTGATAACACTTACCAGTAAATTTCTAAATCATCCTTGGCCAGGGACTTCCCTGTTATGGCTAATCGAGCACAGCGCAACATCAACCCCCAATACCGGGAGAGACGAACCCCTTCCTATCGCTCATTTCCTCCATGTGACTCAGGACTGTACCCAAAAACCACCATTTTGCACATCCTCTTGAACGTGGTAAGTTGGAAATCAAAGCACAGTGGGAATCACACAAGACTCTATGACGATCTCGGGTCTACAGACTAACCTGTACCGGTGTCACCAGAGAACTTCTGTCTGACGATATGTATAATTCCAACTAGGAGTTCTCGGCGAGTCCGTCCAGTGTACTCAGTCTCCACTGAGCACCCGTATACCATCTCTGATGTCAAACACCAATGGATATGGGATCATCCATCGCCCATCTCATAGGTCGAGAAGCGTATACGCTAGTCTACTCTGGAATATCGATGCCCTGTCTCGATACATCCACGACTAGGAAAATTAAAGGATGAACTTATGGACTACCATAGCCCCACTAGTATGATCTGCATCACAATCCTGGTAGTCAAGTATACATCCTAAGGGCTTTACCAATATGTAACCATAAGACAGTATCAAGAGACAAGTATACATGTTTAGATAAAGACCAACCAGATAGCATACTATTATGTCGAGCAAGAAAGTCCTCTCTATATATGTCCAAGCATCCACTATAATATACATCATATGTACAATAATGGCCTCTAGGGCATACATATAACTAGCAATAAATTGATTCTATATATATCCAATATAGAAACAAAAGCACTAATTTAATTGGAACCAGATTCAAAATCATGCAGCTGTCTCCAGTGTATATGAACCAAATGGAATGAGGCATATCGAAATTACTCATCAAGGAGCGCATCCATATATTAGTGACCTGAAAGAGAAGCAAGTTCTCAAAAACCATTACTATCAACGGAATACCAAACACAAGTATCTACATCTTCGACTACCTTGAAGAATCCTGATACTTCTAACAAATGGTTCTCTACTTTATTCTTAGACCTATAACTTCTCAATATCTGGACCTTGCATTTCAATGAAATACTTGTCTAGAACTGGAGAAGTCATGAGTAAACAGAATTTAGTACGAGTACCAACCTCTTTGTCCTAATGGACACCGGACAACATACAATACTTTGTATAAGTCCACAGAGTTTAATAACTTAAACCCTGTGTGTCATAGGTTGAAAACTGTATTATGGTTAAAAAGAATTACACCGTTGTTGAATGCACCTTACCTAATCACCAACTGATATAGGTAAATGTCATAGACATAATTTCAAAAAGTTATATCTCACTTTATAAAATAAACGTACAGATATATCAGTTTGAAATTGGTGCATAACAACGGATATTCAAAACTAAATATTTGCCATCCGGCAAAAACAGATGATTTCCTCAAATATCACCAATTACAATAAATTCCGATATAATGAGGATCTAATCACCCAATTCCCAATATCTTACTCCTACTTACCATCAGTAACACTATACAGATGTGAGAAACGAATCTGGTAAATACATACCCTGGAGTTAGAATTCAATTGGGAAAACAGTTTTCACTTAATATCGCACAGTGAAACTGAAACATGAAAATGTTACAAAAGGGTAACCGGGTATTCCTTGTAACATCTCTTCCACTATCCTGATTCATGATAGTAACCATATACTTACATGCCCTCACTTCAATCCCTTTATTATGTCTTTACTTATTACCTTCTGTACACCTTCTTTAGGCTAATTGGTTTTCTTCCTTCCCTACGCTTCGGCACCAGCCTAAGGTTTAGAAGAAGACTATCCAATAAGCGTAATAGGTGTACACTCCTTATGCCAGTAGCCCTCGCAACCTGAGAGAAGGTAATGGGAAAAGACATCTGAATAATCCTATTTTATTTCTCCTGAATCGGAAACCATCCTCGAATCTGGAACGAATTCCTTTGAGTTCGTATGTAACTATATGGTGGCATGTCTAAGTATTATAGACGTTCGTAGTGATACGAAGTGTTCTGGAGAAACCCAAAGTGGATGTGGGAGTGGCAGGGGTATACACGGCTTTGTCGTGAATGATAGCAGTCGCAATTTTCTTTGCCGTTATTCTAATCCCTTTATATGTCTTTACTTATTACCTTCTGTACACAACCTTTAGGCTAATTGGTTTTCTTCCTTCCCCACCTTTCGGCACCTTCCTATGGTATGAAGGAAGACTATTCAATAAGCTTAATAGGTGTACCCTCTCCTAACCCTAGGAGCCCTCACAATCTGAGAGAAGGTAAAGAGAAAAGACAACCCAATAATCCTATTCAATCTCTCCAGAACCAGAATCCATCCTTGAATCTGGAACAAGTTCCTTCGAGTTCGTATGTAACTATATGATGGATTTATCCAATATGAGTGGATGTTCGTAGTGATACGGAGTGTTCTGGAGAAATGCAAAGGTGATATAGAAGTGGCAATGATATATGCGACACCGTGACATTCTAAAAATCCAAAATGTTTTAAGAAGGTTCGGTTAACTTGATTCATGAGTTTTAGTTTAGGGTCGGGCCATGGTCGCTGCCAAAGAGAGAGAGAGAGAGAGAGAGAGAGAGAGAGAAAGAAATACTCAGCGTGCACTCTAATCTAGATCAGAATGGTTAATCACTTTATCCAATCAGGATGGCTCCCACTATTTCCTCGAATTCTCCTCCAAACCTAAAAGGAGAATTAGTCGGGATCATCTAAAATCACCCGAGGAGTAAAACTACTCATCAGTGGGAATCGGGATCCAACTATCATCGTATGATAACTTGATGGAAGCCACCCAAGTCACCACACTCCATAAGGTATGCGCATGCCTGGCAAGTTTCCTGTATGTTTGAAACTCCCGATGTGGTTTTTGCCCCAAGTGGTTCATGACCTTGACAAAGGCCAACAAATCATAAACCACAAGTCAAGTTCAACCCGTCATTATCCAAGATTAATCTAGACCCACCCGTACTAACCCTTGGCAAAGGCCAACAAGGTTATACAACTGTCCTAGATAATCGCAACACTATGAAACAGACAAGCAATATCCAGCTACCGTACACTACTCCTTGACAAAGGCCAACAAACGCAGCACGAATACTAGGTACTACTCGAAAGAAATGACGGAGGGCTACGGTTTGTTTTTAGTGAAAAACCTTTAACGTAATGAACTTGATATCGTTGAAGGAATCCAAGTGGTTTTACAAATATATAGTGGCGAAAACTTTTGCTAAAGAGGTCACTCCCGGGGAAGGGATCTCGGCTCTTTCCTCATCGAATGAGGTGCAATATATTCTAAACTGAATACCACGATTCAAAACAAAAGAATCAACTATAGTAAAGTTATTACGATGACGCAAACTTATGCTTAAGGGGTCACTCCCGATGAAGGGATCTCGGCCCTTGCCTCGTCGAATGAGGTGCAGGATATTCCCAATTGAATACCACTGTGCAAAGCAAAAGAGAACGTCTGTAATTTCAGTTTTTAAAAACTTGGTTCTTACAACATCATATATATAAGTTTGTTTTATCCTTGCATTGATCAAAATCAACGCATTCCCATCAATTAATCACACCAGAAAAGAACGAAAATATATGATGTACGTATATGCCATCTGCATTCGCCACTGGGTCCCGTGATCACCGGTTAGGTTACTTAACTAACGATAGAGCGGGGACTGGACTAGTGCGGGTGCGAAACATATACAACATCTACTAGTATATATATAAATATATATAACAATCGTCACAGACATGATATAAAACAATATCACAGAAGCATGACAGAAGCAACACAGAATGGTGGATAATCTTGGAGCCCTGGGTTTCACTTGAGCCGCAAATGAGACCCGACGTTCCTGTAACATTTCAAAAAATATAAAATATTATTTTTGGAATTTAATATTAAAATAATATTTTTCCCGAAAACTGCCCGATTTGCGAAGTTGGGGTTTTCGAAAATGCATATAAATATATACCAATATTTATGAAATAAATGAAAATTAAAATAATTTATTCGTTTAAAAATATATTTATTGGATTTGGAATTTTTAAAATTTATTATATGCAATTTGGATAAAAATCGATTAATGCATTGCTAATCGCGATTAGGCCAAATCCGTGTTTCTACAGTTTTCCGTGGCTAGTGCACCATGTCATGTTGCATTTGGTTGCATGTGGTTCATTTGTGTTATTAGTTTCATATTGTGTTTTGGTTTTGTGAGAGAAAAAGAAAAGAATAAGAGAAAGGGCAATAGGATAAATTAGTGAGAGAGAGGGTGAGAATATAAAAGAGAGAGAGGGGGGGGGGGGGCAGCCACATCTTTCCTCCCCATCATTTCCTTCTCCTTCTTCTTCCTCACTTCCCTCCACCTTCACCCAATGATATCATCTCAAAATATTCATCCAAACCCTAAGCTTCCTTCACAAAAGTTTATCCCCTTTTCACCCTCTACACTTTGGACCCATCAATGTTGGATTTTGAAGACTTTGGACTTCTAGGCTTTTGCTTGGTGGCATCTATGAGGTATAATCCCTTCCATTTAGTTTAGTTTATGTTTTTCTAGTATTCTAGTTAGTTAGAATTGGGTTAAGGTGTGGATTTGTGATCTTGGAAATTCCTAGAGAAGGGTTTGAGTGTTGTGTGAATTGGGTGATGCCTAGTGGCTGGTACAAGGCCCTAGAGACCAATTCTTGACCTAGTCCAGTGACTAAACCCCAAAATATGAACTTTAAATTCGTCGATATCGGGTTTTTGTGGATTTAGTGATGGTATTTAGAGATCTGGGATGACCCGAGACAACCATAAAAGAAGTTCCCATGACCATGAGACGTCCAGGCAATCATGAACCACCACCTGAAACCCGAGCCCAATATCACCTAGTCTGGCCGCATATTTATTGCTATAGGCCGCAAATTTCGGCCAAGTTGGGGTGAAACCTTGTGATTTTTGGTCTGGGGCATTGTTATCCTATATCTAGAGCAACCCCATATGCAAAATTGCTAATTTTGCCTGATGGAAAATCTTGGAGCACATTGGGGTGATTTTTGGTTATGTACATCCATACTTGCGTACATACATATTGTAAATCTTGGACAAGTATTGTACATCCATACTTGCGTACATACATATTGTAAATCTTGGAGCACATTGGGGTGATTTTTGGTTATGTTTTCCGGGCAATATGCCCAACATCATGCCATGAGATGCGGACCCGTTGCCCTTTAGAACCCGGCTATTCGTGCACTCCATCGCGAGGTAATCCTAGTATAGAAATGAAAATAATATGTAAAAGGGTGACATCGATCTTAACCCGGTCATGCCCCAAACAAATGATATACAAACTGGCAGTGACGGCAGTCCACATGTCGGACGCTCGCTCCGCAATATAAAATGTACAAATAAAACTAAAAGTACTAACATTGCACCCAAGCTATCCACCACGACTATCCAACCACAACACAACACAGAACATTAACATGAATTTCACGTTCGCATTCACGTTCGCAAACCCGTCTAAAAGAACATATAGCAATTAAACGAGTTGTACCACTCTAATGACATTCACGGTTGCAGATAGTAATGCATATACTGTAAACATTTAAACAGTGTTAAATTATCGACTTCGAAACACCCTGAATTGCCCCTGAACAAAAGATAACATAATATCCAAAATGGGCAAAACAAGCAATACCACTAAACAAATATTCCAGAAACCAGACCACACCCAAAATACGAAACCCAAACTTGACTGCAGGGCCGGCCAGCTCGGAAATTTGCTTAATGTGGCCGGTCTAATAAGGGTGAAACTGGCTCGTATTTGGGGTGTGGTCTAGTGGTCACCATATTAGTCTTCTGCAGTTGCTAAAATAATTTTTTGAAGACTCTGAAAATTCGATAGCAACTGGAATATTCAGGGTATTGATTCGGGGTTGTTTCGATTTCGATACTTTAACATTGTCTAAAACTTCTAGTAAGGGGTTTACGGGTTGGCTCTGATACCATGTTGGGTTACGGCAGCACCCCGGCCATCAAACCGTGGCCAAATGCCGAACAAAAATTTTCTAAACTGGCGCTACCATGACCCGATGCCCGGATCTACCCTAAACCCTATACTAGCAATATGTAAAACTAGGAGTTAGATGGTTATACCGAGTTGATCTGTGTCCTTCGGTCTTCAACCTTCATCCCAAGCTCCTATAGGTTGCGAATTGAGTGTGGTTGCCGGTCTTCCTCCATCTACGATGATCCACCTGAAGGAAACGATGAAAGCTTCAGCCTCGCCAAGCGAGGCAATCGACGCTCCAAGGTTTCTAGCAATAGAGAGTGGAGGTGTAGGAATGTGTCACTATAATTTTTCTCTCATCACAAATGCTCAAGGAGCAACTCAAGAAGATGAAGAGGAGGTGAGGAAACATGTGGCATGAGCAACTAAAGAAATGTGGCTAAGTTTTTTCTCCAAGTGAGAATGAGAATGTCATGTATCAATTCAAGAAAAGAATGAGCAAGCATTAGAGAAGTAAGATGGCAGGCGCCCTTTTTCCAATCATGCAACGAAAAAATATCTCATCTCCTTTTTACAATAAACAAATCCATGCCATACCTCTCTACATGCTCAAGCCCATGCTCATGCCAACTCACCCTCCACCTCATTTCCCAAATTGATTTTCTCAAAAGAAAATCAAATAATGAGGTGTCAAATCTTCTAGAAGCTATTACGTATAAATACAGAATACAACTCGGTACACGTATCGAAATACATATACGCGTATTCGTTCAAAAATACGAATCGCCAAGAGAGAAAATGAATAGTGAACAATAATACTAGAATACATATATAAATTATTAAATCAAAACCTGATTTAATGATCCGGCTTAATCTTAAGTCGCCAGTATTATCAACCGTCCGATTAAAATCTGTGTAGCCTGTACACATATTTAATCAGACACTTGTATGTACCAACATACACCATCTACACCATATCGCCAGAACCGTGAAAATCTTCTGTGTGGGACTCTAAATACTCGTCAATACGCTGGCAGTGGGTTTAACCACAAGCACGTCAGCGGCACTAGCTGTACATAACGGCTACCCAGGTATTGAGCGAAAGGAAGGCCGACGAGCAAACTCATTCAAACCCCTACTGAGCCTGTCAGTGACAATATATGTACAGTCCGGTCTGTTTGTATAAGAGTGTCGCATATTGAGTCTAAGGGGTGGATAAAGTTAGACCCTTAATAACGCGACATTTATTATCGGTATGAAACCCATCACTACCTGAGAAACTATCGATCCTGCATCGGTAATTCTCGTCTACCCCGGCCGAGGATTTCTGGTGATGGCCACCCGTGCACAACGCAACATCAACCCCCAATACCGGAAGAGACGAATCCCCAAAGATCCGCTCACTGCCTCCATGTGGCTCGGGACTGTACCCAACTAAAACCTGTTTGCACGGCTCCTTTGAGCCATGGTAGGGTAGTAATCAAAGCACAGTGGGAATTCACACGAGACAAATGACAATCTCAGGTCGACAGACTAACCTGTACACATGTCACCAGGGAACTGCTATCTGACAATAGATATAATACCAACTAGCAGGTTCCCGGTGAGTCTGTCCAGTGTACTCATAACCCAATGAGCACCTGTATATTATCTTAGGTGAACAAACTAACACCAATGGCTTATGAGACCTGGCCACCGCCCCTCGTCGGGGTCTCGATCATTATACACTAGTCTACACTGGAGTATCGATGCCCAGTCTCGAAACTCTCACGACTAGGGACATTTAAGTATTTGCTTATAAACCCCCAGCTCCCACATATATGATCGCCATCATAATGCTGGTAGTCAAGCAAGAGTCCTATGATCTCTATCAACATTTAATAGTGATGATAAAGACAAACCAGATAGCATACTATCATCTCGAGTAAGACTGTTCTACCGGTATAGGTCCTCCCTCAATCATCATAATCACATGCCTGCGACTACGATAATTACCTTGAGGGCACTATAGCCAACAGAGAAAACTCATCCAAACTCCTACTGAGCCTATCTGTGACAATCTCCGTACAGTCCGGTCTGTTCGTCTAAGAGTATCGCATAACGGGTCTAGGGTGTGGTAACTGTCAGACCAAAATAGTGCAATAAGTCGTGCCGGAGTAGAGCCTAAAACACCCTGAGAAACTACTGGAGTACCAACCAGTAAATCTCACTTGCCCTGGCCAGGGACTTTGTGTATTGGCTTTCCGAACACAACGCGATATCAACCCCCAATACCGGGAGAGACGAATCCTATCTAACCGCTACTGCCTCCAAGTGCTTCGGGACTGCACCCGACTACTACCTGTTTGCACGACTCCTTTGAGCCGTGGTAGGGTAGTAATCAAAGAACAATGGGAATTCACTCGAGACGAAGTAGCGATGTCAAGTCAACGGACTAAGCTGTACTCATATCACGTGGGAACTGCTACCTGACGATAGGTATAATACTAACCAGCAGTTCCTAACGAGTCCTGTCCAGTGTAACTCATAACCTAATGAGCACATGTATACTATCTCCAGTTCGACGTACTATGGCTGTGTGACAGACCATCTCCCCTGCTGGGATAAGAAGCGTATACACTAGTTTACTTTGGAGTATCGATGCCCCATCTCGATAATCCTAAGACTAGGGACCTGTATAAGGATGTGCTTATAGACTACCCAGCCCCCACTATTGTGACTACCATCACAACGCTGATAGTCAAGCAAAGATCCTAAGGGCTCTATCAATATGTATAAGCGATATGCTAAAAGAAACACATGAACATATTGAGATAGAATCAAACCAAGTAGCATACTAACATTTCGAGCAAGACTGTTATTATAATTGTGAATATCCCAAGATTCCAATATATAATATACAATACAGTATGATAGAATAATGGCCTCTAGGGCATATCTCACTAACAGTTGCCTCGTTGCAGCCGAACTTTGCCGCTGCTGAGCCCAAGCTCCACTCAAGCCCAAGTACCCCCATCTCACCGAGCTCACTGTTGGGTGTTTTTCGTCACCCTATTGAGATGGGAATACGCGCGCTCTTATCAAGCGTACTACAGATTTCCCCTGCCTAGGGTCGGCCGGGTTTATTGATTGTGGGGATCCGAATCTCCGGCAGCCGCGGACTAAGCTGCCATTAATTACCCATCGCCTTTGGAGCGAGGGAACCTCCGATTGACGGGTTAAACTGGTCATGCGAACTCAATGTGCAGTATACGTGTGTGTTGTTTTGAAGGGGGGTTTGGATATATCGGGAGCCACGCAGAGTTTTTACGGGGGACAGTGTAGTGGAGTGTGTGTATCTGTACATATATATACATGTATACATATATATAAAAAAGGGAAAAAGCGCCCAAAGGACGCGTGGGGTCAGCGCCTTGAGCGCTGTGCGCTTAGGTGCTGTGTGCTTAGGCGCTAGCGCGCCACGTGTCGGCATGTGGGCGCTTTGCGCTTGAGCGTTGGGCACTTGAGCGCAAGCGCGCCACGTGTCGGCACGTGGGCGCTTTGCGCTTGAGTGCAAGGCCCTGGAGCGCAGGCGTGCCACGTGTCGGTACGTGGGAGCAGGGTGCTGGAGCGCTAGGCGCTCGAGCGCTAGCGCTCCACGTGTCGGCACGTGGGCACTTTTCGCTTGAGCGCTGGGCACTTGTGCGCCAGGCGCTCGAGCGCTAGCGCGCCATGTGTCGGCACGTGGGCGCTTTGCGCGTGAGCCCTGGGCGCTTGAGCGATAAGTGCTAGCGCGCCACGTGTCGGCACGTGGGTGCTTGGCGCATGAGCGCTGGGCGCTCGAGCGCTAGCGCGCCACGTGTCGGCACGTGGGCGCTAGGCGCTTGAGCGTTGGGCGCATGGGCGTATAGGGTTCCTAGGCACCTTTGTGAAGGTTCAAAAAGCATCAAACATGCCCGAATAAAATTTTACATGTGCCGAACAACCCAAAGACGGGATCTTTGCTAGATTATTAGGCTTTAGCATGCAAGATGACATCTTTAAAGCTAAGTGTGAGAGATTACAACCTTTGTAGTCCGCTCCTTCGCTTCACAAGCTCCGAGTAGAAGTCCCTTCACCGCGATCCACGATCTCCCGGACTCAAGAGAGGCTCCACGACCCGAACGATCCATGCTAGCTTGAAGTGTTCCGCTTCTCCGATGATCTACGTCGAAGTTGCTATAACCCAAGCTTTCTTACTCTAAAGAGATGAACACCCTAATCTAATGGGCTAGATTAGATGAGGATGATGGAGTAGTATTTATGCTTTCTTTTTATATCATTTTCTCACAATAACTCATCACAAATGACAACTCAAGAGAGCTCTCTCTCTCATACTCAAGAGAGAAGAAGATCAAGAATGAAAAGAATAATCCTTTTGTGATGCATAGTAGTCAAGAGTATATGATTGATTATAGAACCATGGTCAAGGATGAGAGGATAAAACATGTAGAGAATAAACTAGAGTTAGGGTTTGGTTAGGTTAAGGATAAGGATCAACCATAATATCTTAACCAAGACAAAAGAGAATCCTTCTAGAAAGTGCAAGAAAGAGCTAACCCTAATCAAACCCTAATCCTTGTTTATCATCCTTAAACATGTTTCAAAAAAAATCATATCATGTCACAATAATATATATCACATATATATTATATATTTGCAACAAAAGAAAATAATACAATTAACATATATCGCATATATATCAATGTATTAATCCGGTGAGAAAATGAAATAATAAAGAAAGCCAATATTAGATAATGTAATACAATATATCATATATATCATTATACATTAAATCATCGAATCAACACTTGATCCGACGATCCGGCTATATCGAATATAACCGACTAATATATTAGGTACCGATTCATCGAATCAACACTTGATCCGATGTCCTGATTCATATCTAAATATCGTGAGAATATAATACGTTATCTCATATCGCATTATCCTCGGTCCTGCACATATCATATATGTGCCTCTACTCCGTTTTTCCTGAGCCAAGAAACCTCTGTGTAGAACTCTAAAGAATCGTCAATACGCCGGTAGCTGGTGATGATCATATCAAACACCCACAAGCTGCAAGCGGTCAGCTAAACGTAACAGCCACCCAGGTATTGAGCGATCAGAAGATCAACAAGCTACCCTGTCCGATCTCCTGTGAATCCAATCAGTAACACTCCTGTATAGTCCGGTCTGTTCGTCTGATATGTCGCATATCAAGTCTAGGGGTGGTATACGTCAGACCCCAGTAACCGATAAGTCGTGTCGATGTGAGGCTCATAACAGGTCAAGAAACTACTGGTAACACTTACCAGTATATCTCTATATCAGCCCTGGCCAGGGACTTCCAGTTATAGCCACTCGAACACAGCACAACATCAACTCCCTATACCGGGAGAGACGAATCCCCTCCTATCGCTCATTGCCTCCATGTGATTCGGGACTGTACCCAAAAGCCACCGTTTTGCACGCCCTCTTGGACGTGGTAAGGTGGAAATCAAAGAACAGTAGAAATCACACAAGACTCTATGACGATCTCGGGTCTTCAGACTACCCTGTACCAGTGTCACCGGAGAACTGCCATCTGACGTGTGGTATATCACCATCTGGGAGTTCTCGGCGAGTCCGTCCAGTGTACCCAGTCTCCACTGAGCACCCGTACACCATCTCTGATGTCAAACACCGATGGATATGGGATCATCCATCGCCCATCAGATGCGTATATGCTAGTCTACTCTGGTGTATCGCGTATACGCTAGTCTACTCTGGTGTATCGATGCCCTGTCTCGATATACCCTCGACTAGGAACAGTTATAGGATGTACTCATCTGATGGGCGATGGATGATCCCATATCCATCGGTGTTTGACATCAGAGATGGTGTACGGGTGCTCAGTGGAGACTGGGTACACTACACCATCTCTGATGTCAAACACCGATGGATATGGTATCATCCATCGCCCATCAGATGGGTCAAGATGCGTATACGCTAGTCTACTCTGGTATATCGAGACAGGGCATCGATACACCAGAGTAGACTAGAGTATACGCATCTTGACCCATCTGATGCGCGATGGATGATCCCATATCCATCGGTGTTTGACATCAGAGATGGTGTAGAGTACCCAGTCTCCACTGAGCACCCGTACACCATCTCTGATGTCAAACACCGATGGATATGGGATCATCCATCGCCCATCAGATGGGTCACGATGCGTATACGCTAGTCTACTCTGGTGTATCGATGCCCTGTCTCGATATACCCTCGACTAGGAACAGTTATAGGATGTACTCATCGACTACTATGGCCCCACTAGTATGATCTCATCATAGTCCCAGTAGTCGAGTACAGATCCTAAGGGCTTTATCAACATGTGAGAGAAAGACAGTAAACCAATACAAGTCAACATGTTAAGATATAGTGAAACCAAATAGCATACTATCATGAAGAGCAAGAAAGTCCTCTCTGTATATATCCAAGCATCCATCAAAATATACATCATATGTACAACAATGGCCTCTAGGGCATATACATAACTAACAATCTCCCACTTGCACTAAGGCCAGCTGCTGTAATATCTCATACCTAGCATCCCGAATAATCTCTCAAATTGTATCTGGGGAATGGCCTTCGTGGTGGATCCGCAGTGTTGTCCTTCGTATCTACTCTCCTGACCTCGATCTCCCGGCGATCAACTATCTCCCTGATCAGGTGATACCGCCTCAGAATATGTCTGGATTTCTGATGGGATCTGGGCTCCTTGGCCAAAGCCACAGCTCCATTGTTATCGCAATACAGAGGTATTGGATGTTCAATGGATGGAACCACACCAAGTTCAGTGATGAACTTCTTCATCCAGACAGCCTCTTTGGCAGCATCGTTGGCAGCGATGTATTCAGCCTCCATCGTCGAGTCTGCAACGGTATCCTGTTTGGAACTCTTCCAACATACCGCCCCTACATTGAGGGTAAAGACAAATCCTGAGTGCGACTTAGAGTCGTCCTTATCACTTTGGAAACTGGAATTGGTAAAGGACTCCACCCGGAGTTCTCCGTTACCATACACCAAGAACATGTCTCTAGTCCTTCGTAAGTACTTGAGAATGTTCTTCACAGCTGTCCAGTGACTCTCTCCAGGATCTGCTTGATACCGACTCACTACACTTAGTGAGTATGCAACATCGGGTCTGGTACATAGCATCGCATACATGATAGAGCCTACTGCCGAAGCATAGGGTATCCCTTGCATGCGAGCTCTCTCCAAATCAGTCTTGGGAGACATCTCTTTTGAGAGAGTGAGTCCAGAGATCATGGGTTGGTTCCCACGCTTGGATTCTTCCATACTAAACCTCTTTAGTATGGTGTCAATGTACCGGGATTGGGACAATCCCAGTATCCTTTTGGATCTATCTCTATAGATCCTAATCCCCAATATGCAGGAGGCATCACCTAGATCTTTCATTGAGAATCTTTGTGATAAGAAGAGCTTGACTGATTGCAGCATAAGAATATCATTTCCTATCAAGAGTATGTCATCCACGTATAATACAAGGAAGACAACCTTACTCTCTGCTACCTTCTTATAGATACAAGGTTCATCTATGTTTTTGATGAAGTCAAACTCTTTGACTACTACATCAAAACAGATGTTCCAACTCCGTGATGCTTGCTTTAACCCATAAATGGATTTAAGCAGTTTGCACACCTTTCCGCTGCTCCCACTATCTACGAAGCCCTCTGGCTGAGTCATGTACACGCACTCTTCTAAATCACCGTTTAGAAAGGCGGTCTTAACATCCATTTGCTAGATTTCGTAGTCATGGTATGCAGCAATGGCAAGTAAGATCCGGATGGACTTAAGCATAGCTACTGGAGAAAAGGTTTCGTCATAATCCACACCTGGTCGTTGACGAAAACCCTTTGCTACAAGTCTAGCTTTGAAAGTCTCAACTTTTCCATCTACACCAAATTTCCTTTTAAAAATCCACTTGCTCCCAATGGGTTTTACCCCTTCAGGAGCATTTTCCAAAATCCATACTTTATTGGTGTACATGGATTCCATCTCAGATCGCATTGCATCCAGCCATTTCACAGAGTCACCACTCGTGATGGCCTGCTCGAAACTAGTTGGGTCATCATCTTCCATGATGCAATCCTCGCTTCCACCATCAATGAGAAAACCGTAGTATCTCTCAGGTGGACGAGAAAATCTACTAGATCGGCGGAGAGGCTGGGGTTCGTCGGGTACTACTGAATCTTCTGGTTCCAACAAATCATCAGTTGCGTTTGTGGTGCTGGAACCTCTTCCAGCTCTACCTCTTTGCCACTAATTTCTTTTGCAAGAAATTCTTTTTCCAAAAAGGTGGCATGTTGAGCAACAAACACTTTTTGTTCCTCAGCTTGGTAGAAAAAATATCCTTGAGAATTCTTTGGATATCCCATAAATTTGCAAAGAACTGATCGTTCCTCGAGTTTGTCCGGATTTTGCCTTTTGACATAGGCCGGACAACCCCATATCTTAACTCGTTTAAAATATGGTCTCTTCCCACTTCCATATCTCATATGGTGTGGTAGGTACAGATTTAGACGGAACTAGATTCAATATGTATATGGCTGTCTCAAGCGCATACCCCCAGAAGGAAATAGGTAACTCAGCTTCGCTCATCATAGATCGTACCATATCTAATAGGGTCCGATTCCTTCGTTCCGATACACCGTTGTGCTGTGGTGTATAAGGTGGAGTAAGCTGAGAGAGAATCCCATTCTCTTTTAGATAATCTTGGAACTCATTGCTCAAGTATTCTCCTCCTCGATCAGATCGAAGGATCTTAATACTTTTGCCCGTTTGGTTCTCTACTTCGTGCTTATATTCTCTGAATTTCTCAAAAGCTTCAGACTTGTGTTTCAATAGGAACACATGCCCGTATCTAGAGAGATCGTCAGTGAATGTAATGAAGTAGGAAGAACCGTTCCTTGCATGCGTAGACATGGGACCGCATACATCACTATGTACCAGTCCTAAGAGTTCCGTAACTCTTTCTCCGTGTCCACTAAACGGAGCTTTGGTCATTTTTCCTTTGAGACATGAATGGCAAGTATCATAAGATGATAATTCGAACGGATTCAAATATCCATCTTTATGTAACTTAGCCAGTCGTGTCGCATTGATATGACCAAGTCTACAATGCCACAAGAAGGATTCGTTCATTTCTGAACTCTTCCTCTTGTGTGTGTTATGTATATTGAGGACTGTATTTTGATTTAGAATGAATATGTCATTATGTAACGAGCCTGATGCAATCAACTTTTGATCTAGGAATATGTTCATAACATTATCCTGTACTACAAAATTATATCCTTCTTTACTCAATAAAGAAACTGATATAATGTTGCACATCATGTTCGGTATATAATAGCACTCATTCAGAATCAGTGTATCACCACTTGGTAATACTAGGTGATATTCGGCAACTGCTTTGGCTGCAACATTTGCACCGTTCCCTACTTGAACGAAATGATCACCTTTTCCCAGTTCTCTACCTTTAGTTAGCCCATGTAACAGTTTACATATGTGGGATCCTGATCCGGTATCTAATACCCAGGACGTAGGGTGAACTGAGAAAAAGTTCTCAATAACTAACACACCTGAAGAAGATGCATCAACATGCATGTTCTTTTGGGCGGCGTGAGAATCCAGATATTCTCATGTTTCATGTTCAGTCTTATAACTCTTATAAGAAAGAACGGGTCCAACGTTCCCCTGCTCAGTATAATAAGCGGGTTCATTCAATACATCGATATTATTATCTTGATTATGGCCTGACATGGTCGCTACCTGGAGAGAGAGAGAAGAAAACACTTTAGCGTATGCTCTTGCAAGATTAGATTGGTTATTATCTTATCTAATCAGGATGTCTCCCACTGTTTTTATCAAATCTTCCTTCAAACCCTAAAAGGTAAGATTAGCCGGGATTAATTACACCCTACAATTTCGTCAATCTTTTAGCCAGATCAGTGTCGGTACTTGAGGGAGGTTCCTCGTGCTTTCGCACGGACCTAATTAAAGTAAACCTCATTTTCCCAGAGGCGTAACCCCGTTAACACTTTTCTAGACACCTACTTGATCGGCTAATTGTCCTGTGTAAAACTCTCCCAGGAGTAACACTTACTCGCAGTGGGTATCGGGATCCAACTATCTCATAGGAGGTATGCAATCTCATTGCAAATTTCAACACTTGAAATTCCCGATAATGTTTTGCCCCTAGCGATCTATGACCTTGACTAAGTCAACAAACCATAAATCGCAAGTCAAGTTCAACCCGTACATTTCCCGATTGAATTAAACCCACCCGTACGACCCTTGACTGAGTCAACAAGGCCGTGCGAATACCCTAATCCAATCACATCTCATGTTTTAGCAGATAAACACTACTTAGCTACCGTACACTACGCCTTGACTAAGTCAACAAACATAGCACGAATACTAAATAATATCTATCTGAAATGACGGAGGGCTACGCAGGTTTTTCTGAAAACCTATTGCGTAATGAACTTGATATCGTCGTAGAATCAAGTGAAATTTTAAAATGGAGTGTTTTTGAGGCTTTCATTAGTTTTGCTAAAGAGGTCACTCCCGGTGAAGGGATCTCGGCTCTTTCCTCATCGAATAAGGTGCAGGGTATATTATATATACCACTATGCAAAGCAAAACTCTAAAAGCAATCAAAAGACAAACCGAGTTTTGTAGCATTTGCCAGTTTCGCTAAAGAGGTCACTCCCGGTGAAGGGATCTCGGCTCTTTCCTCGTCGAATAAGGTGCAGGGTATATCATAAATACCACTATGCAAAGAAAAACTGTAGCTACCCTTTTTATAAAGTTTTGATTCTACAACATCTTTTAGGTTTCTTTTCTTTTTATTAATCTCATTAATAAAAAATCCCATCAGCTTATGCTTCTTAAGCATCAAAGATAAATACGACGTACACTTATGCCATCCGCATTCGCCACGATGTCCCCTCGTGCAGCGTTAGGTTAGGTAACTAACGACAGAGCAGGGCAGGGCTAGTGCGGGTGTAAAACATAAGTAACGTCTATATAATATATCATATATACTATATACTGTATCCATCACAACAAATCAAATGATCACATCACAGATATCGCAGCAGAAACATAGATATAATGTGGGATATACTAGGACGTCCGTATTTAGTATTTAGCCAACAATAGAAAATACGGATTCCACAGTCGCAATGAATAGCCAAGCCCACACCCTGGACCCCTACGAGAGCGGCAAGCGACCCTACCAATTCTGGAGTTTAGGAGACCCGGTCTCGACTCCTCGAGATGGCCTACCACTGAACCCCAGAACCCGGTCACCTGTTCTCCTCTCCTTGGGTCCATCCTAATGCGGAAAAGTAAATAATATACAACACTGGTGGCATCAACCTCAACCCGGAAGTGCCCCAAATAAAAGAATATTACATTACATTTGAATTTACATGAATGAAAATATAAAACTCTCATCTCACATAAAACCCCCGGCTATTCGATCGCGACAATCCTGCATATCATATCTCAGCAACACATAATATCTTATATCATCAACGTAAGTAAGTATGCATACACCGATCGTCGTCGATGTATAGCAACGAAAACCGGCAATACACCTACATACTACACTTACGGTCACAGAAAAGAAAGTGTAAAACTACAATATTTGGAATCCACAATCACTTTAGACATCGTAAATCCGAAATATCACATACTTCGCATTTCATGCCTAACCCTATGAATTCCACATATTGTATCAAATTCCAGATAAATAGACAGTATTAAACTTTTCGAACAGATAATCAAATACCCAAAATTTCCTAAATTTCTCAACATTTGAGCGGAGTTCAAATAATCCGGAATGTGTCACAGTCGTAGCGGTCCAGCCGTAGAAGGGTCAAGCCAACGCCTCACATGTGGCACGCCGTACTGCCCCAAACCCGAAGGTTCAAAAGGCAGTTCAAGATGGTCAGATAATCGAGTTAAGGTTTGTTGTCTTCTAGAGGGTCCACCACAAAACTTGCACGCATTTCCGAAAGATTTAAACTCGAGAAAAGATTCAACACTTGAAAATTTTTCGTGTCGGGAAAAATTGAGTTAATGATATCCGTTCGAACATTCTAACAGATTCTAAATATCCGTAAATTATAACGAATTTAAATATTCCGATCAAATCTATGATTACAAAATAAACCCCAGAATACACAACACTTGAGTAAGATTAAAATTACCCATAAAATATAACATACAGAAATAGATATTATAGTTCAAATACCAGTGCATGTCTCATCTATACGGCCGCAGAACCGCGGTTCAAGAGTGGTACGGCCGCGGTTCCGCGGTGGACTGTACGGATCATGCACTCGTATTTCACTGTAATTCTTCTATTTCCCTGCTGAATTTTTTAGGAATTTTTAATTCAGAAAAATCCCAGTTTTTGAAAAAAATCCAGAGAGGGGGTTAACTTTGTCGGTTCGGGTTCGATCGGAGTTTTAACTTCGTAAACACGTCGCCTAATGCTCTAGCTAGGCTCTGATACCACTGTAGGGTTCCTAGGCACTCTTGTGAAGGTTCAAAAAGCATCAAACATGCCCGAATAAAATTTTACATGTGCCGAACAACCCAAAGACGGGATCTTTGCTAGATTATTAGGGTTTAGCATGCAAGATGACATCTTTAAAGCTAAGTGTGAGGGATTACAACCTTTGTAGTCCGCTCCTTCGCTTCACAAGCTCCGAGTAGAAGTCCCTTCGCCGCGATCCACGATCTCCCGGACTCAAAAGAGGCTCCACGACTCGAACGATCCATGATAGCTTGAAGTGTTCCGCTTCTCCGATGATCTACGTCGAAGTTGCTATAACCCAAGCTTTCTTACTCTAAAGAGATGAACACCCTAATCTAATGGGCTAGATTAGATGAGGATGATGGAGTAGTATTTATGCTTTCTTTTATATCATTTTCTTACAATAACTCATCACAAATGAAAACTCAAGAGAGCTCTCTCTCTCATACTCAAGAGAGAAGAAGATCAAGAATGAAAAGAATAATCCTTTTGTGATGAATAGTAGTCAAGAGTATATGATTGATTATAGAACCATGGTCAAGGATGAGAGGATAAAACTTGTAGAGAATAAACTAGAGTTAGGGTTTGGTTAGGTTAAGGATAAGGATCAACCATAATATCTTAACCAAGACAAAAGAGAATCCTTCTAGAAAGTGCAAGAAAGAGCTAACCCTAATCAAACCCTAATCCCTTTTTATCATCCTTAAACATGTTTCATAATAAATCATATCATGTCACAATAATATATATAACATATATATTATATATTTGCAACAAAAGAAAATAATACAATTAACATATATCGCATATATATCAATGTATTAATCCGGTGAGAAAATGAAATAATAAAGCAAGCCAATATTAGATAATATAATACAATATATCATATATATCATTATACATTAAATCATCGAATCAACACTTGATCCGACGATCCGGCTATATCGAATATAACCAACTAATATATCATGTACCGATTCATCGAATCAACACTTGATCCGATGTCCCGATTCATATCTAAATATCGCGAGAATATAATACGGTATCTCATATCGCATTATCCTCGGTCTTGCACATATCATATATGTGCCTCTACTCCATTTTTCCTGAGCCAAGAAACCTCTGTGTAGGACTCTAAAGAATCGTCAATACGCCGGTAGCAGGTGATGATCATATCAAACACCCACAAGCTGCAAGCGGTCAGCTAAACGTAATAGCCACCCAGGTATTGAGAGATCAGAAGATCAACAAGCTAGCCTGTCCGTTCTCCTGTGAATCCAATCAGTAACACTCCCGTACAGTCCAGTCTGTTCGTCTGATATGTCGCATATCAAGTCTAGGGGTGGTATACGTCAGACCCCAGTAACCGATAAGTCGTGTCGATGTGAGGCTCATAACAGGTCGAGAAACTACTGGTAACACTTACCAGGATATCTCTATATCAGCCCTGGTCAGGGACTTCCAGTTATAGCCAATCGAACACAGCACAACATCAACTCCCTATACCGGGAGAGACGAATCCCTCCTATCGCTCATTGCCTCCATGTTATTCGGGACTGTACCCAAAAGCCACCGTTTTGTACGCCCTCTTGGACGTGGTAAGGTGGAAATCAAAGCACAGTGGGAATCACTAAAGACTCTATGACGATCTCGGGTCTTCAGACTACCCTGTACCAGTGTCACCGGAGAACTGCCATCTGACGTGTGGTATATCACCATCTGGGAGTTCTCGGCGAGTCCGTCCAGTGTACCCAGTCTCCACTGAGCACCCGTACACCATCTCTGATGTCAAACACCGATGGATATGGGATCATCCATCGCCCATTAGATGGGTCAAGATGCGTATACGCTAGTCTACTCTGGTGTATCGATGCCCTGTCTCGATATACCCTCGACTAGGAACAGTTATAGGATGTACTCATCGACTACTATGGCCCCACTAGTATGATCTCATCATAGTCCCAGTAGTCGAGTACAGATCCTAAGGGCTTTATCAACATGTGAGAGAAAGACAGTAAACCAATACAAGTCAACATGTTAAGATAAAGTGAAACCAAATAGCATACTATCATGATGAGCAAGAAAGTCCTCTCTGTATATATCCAAGCATCCATCATAATATACATCATATATACAATAATGGCCTCTAGGGCATATACATAACTAACAGGGCGCCAGCGAGAAAAAGAGGCTTTTAGCCCCAGAAATTCTCGAAAAGAGAAATCAGAGTGGAGTTAAACTCCTAAGATGTTTTGGGGTTGATGAAAGAGGTTCTTCTTCTTTCTCCTCTGGTTGCAGGATCTTGAAGATCAAGAGATATGAGATTTTAAAAATCTCTTATTTTTGAAATCTAATAGAAGATCTGAGTTCCCTTTTATGGATTTTGTGGTGAAAAACTATTTAGTTTTATAGAATGAAGAGTAAAACTCTTGATTTAATTCAAAAGAAAGAAGAAGGTTTTGAAACCTTGAAGAAGGAGAAAAGATCTCAGATCTAAAAAATTTTTGGAGAGAGAAAAAAGTTGTGAGATATTTTCATTATCCTTGCCTTTATAGGCTATACAATTTACACATAACCCCTTGGGCTTCACAAAATGGCATTTTGCCTATCCCATGGCTCATGTGCCATTTCTTTTTGCACATAAGCCATGGGCTTTACAAAAATTTGGCTTTATGCCTATTTTTCTTACATTTATCCATAAAATAAAATAAAAGAAATACAACAAAATTATTTATTATAAAATTTTTATCTTGGCATGGAGGGAAGCCGGCCGCTTCATGTTCGGGCTCGACCCGGGCATGGGCCCACGGGATCTGGGCTTGGGCCGACTTGGCTTGGGGTTGACTTTGATTTTGACTTGGTCAACCGGGGTGTAAATTTTTACCCCAACAAATTGCCCCCCATCAATAAATGCACACCACATATGTGGGTCGTGTGGATAAAATTGATGGATCTTCTTTCACGTGGAGGCGACTTGATTCGGTTCCCACCTTTTGGGAAGCTGGCACTGCCCTTTTTACGACATGGACGGTCGATGCTTCGCTTTTTGCGACTTGGACGGTCGTTTCTGCCCTTTTTGTGACTTGGACGGTCGTTTCTGCCCTTTTAGCGATGTGGACTGTCGATGCTGCCCTTTTAGAGACGTCGACGGTCGGTGCTGCCCTTTTTGCGACTTGGACGGTCGGTTCTGCCCTTTTTGCGACTTGGACGGTCGGTTCAGCCCTTTTTGCGACTTGGACGGTCGATTCTGCCCTTTTTGTGACATGAACGGTCGTTGCTGCCCTTTTAGCGACGTGGACGGTCGATGCCGCCCTTTTAGCGACGTAGACTGTCGGTGCTACCCTTTTTGCGACTTAGACGGTCGGTTCTGCCCCTTTTTCGACTTGGACGGTCGCTGTTACCCTTTTAGCAACGTGGACGGTCGGTGCTGCCCTTTTTGAGACTTGGATGGTCGATGCTGCCATTTTAGCGACGTGGACGGTCGGTTCTGCCATTTTAGCGACATGGATGGTCGGTTCTGCTCTTTTTGCGATGTGGACGGTCGTTTCTGCCCTTTTTGCGACTTGGACGGTTCGTTCTGCCCTTTTTGCGACTTGGACGGTCGGTGCTGCCCTTTTTGCGACGTGGAAGGTCGGTGCTGCCATTTTAGCGACGTCAACGGTCGGTTCTGCCATTTTAGCGTCGTGGACGGTCGGTTCTGCCCTTTTTGCGACTTGGACGGTCGGTTCTGCCCTTTTTGCGACTTGGACGGTCGGTTCTGCCATTTTTGCGACTTGGACGGTCGATGCTACCATTTTAGCGACGTGGACGGTCGGTTCTGCCCTTTTTACGACTTGGACGGTCGATGCTTCCATTTTAGCGACGTCGACGGTCGGTGCTGCCATTTTAGCGACGTGGACGGTCGGTTCTAGATTTGACTTGCCCCGCTTCTTGCGGCGTCAGGGATGACGTTGACTTGTTTCCGAGGTAGAATTTGATTCTGCCAGGGAGGTCATTGGTTGTTTTGCTGACTTGATGTGATTTGGGTTGACATCAGCATCGCTATGCTGGAATATGGTACCAGGAGCGAATCATCATTTGTCATGACAGGATTTGGGGATTTTGGTTTTGGTTTGGCATCATCATCGCTGCACTGGAATATGGTGTCAGGAGCAAATCATCATCTGCCATGAGGAGATTTCCCTCGTTCCCAGTTTAACGACTTAGGGTCATCTGTTCCCATTTTAACGACTTAGGGGTCATCTGTTCCTAGTTTAATAACTTAGGGGTCTATTGGATTGGAGTTTGGGATTTTGGGGTTAGGGTAGGCATCAGCGTTGCTAACACTGAAGCACACGTGCCAGGAGCAATTCATCATTTGCCTATTCCTGTTGGGGGAGCGATGGCTTAGGAGACAGGTTTAGGTCCCCATCACCTAAGGCTTTTCAATTTTATGGGCCGTGAGGGTCCCATAAAAGCATTTTCTCCCTACGATTCGTAAGGATCCCGCAGGTGTATTTTCTCCTTAGGAGTCGTGAGGACTCCTAAGTGTGTTTTTCCTTTATAAGTCGCAAGGATCCCACAAAGGTTTGTTCTCCTCATGTATCGTGAGAACACATGAGTGGGTCTTCTCACTGGAGCATAATTCCAAAGGCGGAGACCAGCCGCGTAACTGGTGATTGTGGTGGGGCGTGGGTATGACGAGTATTATTTGAGCCCGTGGATTGTATACGGCAGTCAATTTGGGGACTGGCCGTAGGGCTGGAGAATTTTGAGAAATTGGATTTTGGTTGGCGTCTGCATCGCTACACTGGAATATGGTACCAGGAGCGACTCATAATTCGCCGTTTGGGGACTTGGAATTTGGATCTTGTTTGGCATCAGCATTGCTGCACTGGAATAATGCCAGGAGCAACTCATCATTTGCCTTAGGAGGACTTGGGATTTGGGTTTTTGGTCGGCATCAGCACCGCTAACACTAAAGCGAAATGACAGGAGCGACTCATAATTCGCCGTTTGGGGACTTGGAATTTGGATCTTGTTTGGCATCAGCATTGCTGCACTGGAATAATGCCAGGAGCAACTCATCATTTGCCTTAGGAGGACTTGGGATTTGGGTTTTTGGTCGGCATCAGCACCGTTAACACTAAATCGAAATGCCAGGAGCGACTCATCATTTGCCGTTGCCCGTTGGGGAACGATGTCTTAGGAGACAGGTTTGGGTCCCTATCACCCAAGGCTTTTCAATTTTATGAGCCGTGAGGGTCTCATAAAAGCATTTTCTCCTTACGAGTCGAGAGGATCTCGCAGGTGTATGTTCTCCTTAGGAATCGTGAGGATTCCTAAGTGTGTTGCTCCTTTGTGAGTCGTAAGGATCTCACGCAGGGGTTTTCTCCTCACAAGGTCGAGAGGACTTTGCGAGTGTATTCATCTCTTTTCACGAGTTTGCGCCCTTTCGGGTTTTCACAAACTCGCCGGTAGTCCTGCTGTTTTTACTCACGGAGCCCTTTCGGGTTTTCATCCGTGCCCGTTATTCTTGTGGACATACCTTCTTTTTCTTCTTCTTTTTTTTCTTTTCTTTTTGTTTTCTTTCTTTTTTTGCCGCTGGTGGGACTTTAAAAGTAGTCTCACCGGCAGTATTTGGGAGAGATAGGGGTCATTTACGCCCGTGGATTGTATACGGTTTTGCAGAATATATGATCCAGACCGTAGGGCTGATGTGCTCAATTCGCCTGTGACTTAGAGCATTCACGTGTAGTATTTCATGAGATATCGGCCATTGATGGGTGGCATGGGCCTTTTTCCCTCGGCACTTATTAGTTGGTAGAATCCTCCGTCGAACACTTTCTCGATGACGTATGGTCCTTCCCAGTTTTGCTCGAATTTTCCCTTGGCATGTCGATTGGGGATGATCGGTCTTTTGAGGACCAACACCAATTCACCTTTCTTGAAAGCGCGGAGACGGGTTATCTTGTCATAGGCCCGTGACATTTGGGCTCGGTATAGCTCCAGATTTTGCTGCACCGCGAGCCTCTTTTCTTCGAGGGCATCGAGCTCTTCAAGTCGAAGGAGCACGTTTTCCTCCTCTGTCAACTCGTGCTGAACGGCCATTCTTAAGCTTGGAACTTCGACTTCGAGGGGGAAGACCGCCTTCACTCTGAAGAGCAATGATTATGGAGTGGACTGAGTTGGAGTACGGTGCATGGTACGATATGCCCACAACGCCTCGTGATGTTTGAGATTCCAGTCTCTCTTGTTGGCTGAAGCATTTTTCCTCAGGAGCTTACATAGAGTCTTATTGAAGGCTTCGGCTAGCCTATTGGCTCTTGGATTATAGATGGAGGGATATCTCCAGTCTATCTTGTGCTGAGTAGCGAACTTTGAGACATTGAAGCTCTTGAAAGAAGGCCCGTTGTCAGAAATGATTCTTCTTGGTGTACCGAAGCGGTATAGAATATTATGCTGGAAGAATGTCAGAATATCTTTTGTCTTGACTTCTTTTAGCGGGACAGCTTCAGCCCATCTGGAGAAGTAGTCTGTCGCGGCTAGTATGAACCGGTGGCCTTTGGATGACGGAGGATCAATTGGGCCAACAATGTCGGTGCCTCAGACTTCGAAGGGCCACAACGCCACCGTAGGATGCAACGGATTGGGATGCTTGTGAATGAAATCACCATTGATTTGGTAGATCTGACATTTCTTTGCATGCTCTTCGCAATCCCGTATCATGGTGGGCCAGTAATACCCAAGCCCTTTGATTTGAAGTCGCATCTTGGTGCCAGATTGGTGAGCACCGCAAACGCCCTAGTGAACATCTTTCATGACCTTTTGGGCTTCGGCCAATGACAGACACCTCAGCCAGAGTTGGTCGTATGACCTGCGGTATAACGTGTCATTTACAAACACATATCGGAGAGCTCTTTTCTTCAGTTGAAGCCTCGCAGATTTTTCTTCGTGCAGCTTGTCGTATCGGAGGTACTCTATGAAGGGTTCTCTCCAATCGGGCTCGTCTTGGATGATCGAAGCTTCTTCGGTAGGACTGCTCTTCTGTTCCGCACTTTCCTCTTCTCGTAGAGAGACTGGGGGTAGAATTTGTCGGCTCCTGACTGTGATCCGAATTTCGTTCATGTCAGGATCAGCCAGCTCCTTGGCTAAGCGAGCGAGTACGTCAGCCTTTCCATTCAACGCTCTAGGGACTCTCATTAGTTCAATGTGAGTGAACTGTTTCATGAGTTCCACCACTCGGCCTCTGTACCGAGCTAACTCGGGTTTGTATATCTTATAGTCACCGCTTACTAGGTTGACGACAAGCTAAGAGTCACCGTAAACCCGTAGCCGAAGGATTTCCATTTCTATGGCGAGTTCCAAACCAGCTATCAGGGTTTCATACTCAGCTTCGTTGTTCCTTCAAGGCTCGGTGAGAGCGAATGAACGCCGTAGGGTTCCTATTGATGGTGTGATGAACACCAATCCTATCCTTGCTTTTATCTCCGGAACGCTTGATTTACTGGAGGTCCTTATTGATGAGGCTCCATCGAAGTAGATCTCCCAACATGGCCCATCTTCCTCGAGGTGCAGCACTTGTTCGTCGGGTAACTCACAATTTAGCGGCGACCCTTCTGGTATAGGATGAGCGGCAAGGAAGCTCTCCATGATGGCCTTTATCTTTGATGGGTCAACTTCGATCCCTCGATGTCGGACTATGAAGCCCAGGAATTTTCCCGATGACATGCCAAAAGCGCATTTTAGAGGATTCATCTTCAGATCGTATTCCCTCAGTCTGGTGAGAACGTTCCTAAGATCTTGGATATGATCGGCCTTGGTTTTAGTCTTGACGACCAGATCATCAACATAACATTGGACGACTTTATGAATTAGGTCATCGAAGATATTGGTCATTGCCCTTTGGTACGTAGCACCTGCGTTCTTTAGTCCGAACGGCATCACCTTGTAGCAGTATATTCCGATCGGGGTTCGGAATGTTGTGTGCTTCTCGTCCTCGGGCGACATCTTGATCTGATTATATCCAGACGAGCCATCCATAAAGGTGAACAACTCATAATTTGAGGTGTCATCGACCATCATTTCCATGACCGGTAGCGGAAAGTCGTCTTTAGGACATGCCTTGTTGAGGTCCCTGAAATCGACACAAACTCGGATCTGCCCATTTTTCTTCTTCACTGGGACTATGCATGCGATCCAGTCCGCATATTTCTCTTCCCTGATGAAGCCGGCATCGATGAGCTTCTTGGTTTCCTCGATGACCTTTTCTTCTAGTTCCCTTCTCATTCGTCGAGGAGCTTGTTTGACTTGCTTAGCATCAGGAGATATAACCAGCTTATGTACGACCACTTCAGGGGAAAGGACAGGCATTTCTTTGTATGTCCATGCGAAGCAGTCGACGAACTCATGCAGCAGGGCAATTATCTGCTCTTTCATTTCCTCCGACAAGAGTGACCTGATGTAGGTCGGCCTTGGATCATCGGGCGTTCCTAAGTCAATCTCGTTTAGCTTGTCAAAGGTTGCTTGTCCGCCATTGATTGATAGAGTTCTTGCATGCTTAGTTAATTACCGCAATCAAGACAGTTTCGCTTGTAGCTAGCCGGTTGAGTACGGGTCGTCCGCAGGAAGATGGGAATCTTTTTCTATGTGCTTTAACGAGTTAAGTCCAAATGTCCAGGTTTGTTTTGAGATTAACTATGTGCTAAAATGATATATAAAGAGAGCTTGTTAGGGTTAGGATTAGGTTAGTTTGAGTTAGGAGTCGCTCACTTCTTTCATTGCCACTCTTAATATCGGTGTTACGGTAATCGGCAACAACGGGGATTAGCACGACTAGGAAAGAACTTGCGAGTATAAGCTAGGCTTTCCAACGCTTAAGTTCTTCCTTTTGGTGCTTGTCCGTCCGTTCTTGGCTCTTAGCCTTAATGTCCGGTTAATTCAACCACAACCGGTCTCACTAAGGAATCACCGCTATCATGTAGGATAGGGTGCCGTAGGGAGCGGATTGTGGTTCAATTAACGGGAGTCCGAATTAAGATGTTGGGCAAGGAAAGAGTGAGAGAGATTTCCTTCTATCAAACTTTCCTTATCCTACCCTAACAAGTAAGAAAACTACTCACCCATTATAAGAAAAAGAAAATACAACAAAAGGAGGAAGATAGAAAGAAGGAGGTTAGAAGATTACAACTAGCTATTTGAGATCTCACCTTGGCAAGGATCAAGCTTAAGCATCATTGTTGTTAAGGATAAAGAAAAATTAGAAGAAGAAAGAAACAAACAACAAATAACAACAACTAGATTAGCAAATGAAAATTACAAGCAATTATAATTAACAAAAGAACAAGACAAGCATGATAAAGAAAAGAACTCTTTTATTCATCACTTCACTCACAAAAGCTCACTATAAGGTTTTAATGGAGAAGAGATGAGAAGAGGAAGAAGAAGTACAACATATATCCTAAAATCTAAATACAAGAATAAGCACCCCTCACTTGGCATTATTCTGGGCTATTTATAGGCAGAAAACTGAAAACCTTGGGCAACAATATGTTCACATATGAAATTCCAAAACTGCCCCCAAAAATTGGTCAACTGCCGACTTAGTCAAGCCGCGGTTCCGCGGCCTAAGCATGCTTATGCCGCGGAACCACGGCCATTATAGGGAGTTAGGCCTTCAGTTTTTGTCGGTTTCCCTGGTTTTGTGTACTCTTCAGTGTGGTATATGTTGTTTCCCATAATCTCTTCACAATATTTCCAGAATTTCAGCAGAACAAAAGGTGATGTGATATGGATCTTTTGTCATGATTTTTCTTGAGCTCCGTGTAGATATGTTTGATCTTGTGTTGACATTGAGCTTTGTGCACGAAAATGACATTGATTTGCTATTTTGTCCCTTAAACTGGTGTGCGGCAACATATGGATAGAGAGCGAAGACCCATGTTTTATCTGTGGTTGGTAGTAATCCGGAATTTGTCATGCTTTTCCATGAATTTCACCGTTTAGAGCCGAGAACCTGTATTCTGTAATTAACTAGCAAACACGGCTCAAGAGTACTTACCGATAAGCAATGTGATAAAAATTGGGCGGTATAAAAATGCAAAAATCTGATATGAACAAATACCACCAAACTTATCATTTGCTCGTCCCGAGCAAAGCCAATTTATTCACAAAAATTCCTAACCTCACTTTCGTAGGGAACGCGATTGCACTGAGCATGTGCAACAAGCCGTTAAACCTCTAGGTGTCCCTAGTAGGAGGAGTGTTGTCTCCTGAGGGTTTTCAGCGGATACTACCCACAAAATCCGGTCAAGCTAGTTTTGCAAAATAACTATGAATCAAACCCTAAAGTTTTGTTTTAGAAAATAACAATTCTATGATCCTAAGTCTAGACTATCGAACCCTTATTTTTCACACCTCAGTTCTTATTTAACTAAAGATTTTATATGTCTTTACGTGCAGTGCAAATAGTGTCGTTAAGTTCCAGAAGGATCGGTTAGAGTCATCATGTCACACAATAAAGCCCAGATAACAATTTTAAAAGGATCGCATAAGTTTTATGAAGAGTTAAGTATTTTTCAAGTTTCGTTTTCCAGTAAGGTTTCAATTTCAGAATTTCTATCTTCCTTAACAGGAAACTAGGTCTTATTTTTCACTCCACCATTTTTTTGTTTTCATTTCATACACACCTCTGTGAACGTGCAATAGTCTTTATCATAGAATAAAACCTTCATATCTCCGCTAGAAATATTTTTTTATAAAAACCTGTCTTTTGTCAAGATTATTCTCACACAAAGAACCGTTAGGAATTTTAGCTCGGAGAGAACACTTGCTTGACTTTGTTTTAATCTGGACATTCTAGGCTTCTTAACGAGCTTTGGGCCAATGCACCCAAACCAGTTGGCTTTATGGCATTAGGTGTAGAAACACCCCAGCGGACTTAATCACTTAAGTTACCTAGGTACAAAAACAAAAGACAATTTAGCGTGAAAATCATGATGATTCAATACGAACGGAGATATAACCGACAGTTCAGTTATTTTTTTGGATAAAAGACGTGTTTAGTGGGTTAGGTGTGTAATCATTCCAATCAAGTTCCAGATGGGTTATTTTTCAGAATTAGTTCCAATTAAGGCATCAATAACATTCCTTCATATTCGCTTCACTTCGTAAACTATTCTTGATATTACTTATTTCAGAACAAACCTATTTGATCCTCAGAAAATCATTTATCCATTTAAAAGTCTTTAGATATAATAGACTTGTCATCTAATTTCCAAAACTCACGACACGTGTAGTGTGATGTAAAGACGTATATCAGCTATAGTTAACTTCAAAGGAGAGTTATCTTTCAGGTTTTCAAAATCTAAAAATAAGATTTAGTTATTCTTATCTTATCAAACAAAACCGTCAAAATGTTGAATCTGAGTTCTCCCACTAGCTAACTTCACCAAAAAGTTTTTATGTTTTTAGAAAATTTTCTAATTTTTATGGATTTTATGGATTTTAGTATGCAGATGCAAAATATACATATGAATGCGAAGGTTAGAAATACGTACCGAGCGTACCCCCAAACTTAAACTGGACAGTGTCCTCACTGTTATTGCATGAAGAGATCATTGAAGGGTCAAAATTGTCGGTTAGATATACACAATTTTTTGTTTTTGGTTTTAAAGAAAAGAAAAATAGTAAAAATGGAAAAGAATATCCGCAAATATATACAAAATGGTATATACATACCCCCAAACTTATTTGGAACAGTGTCCACTGTTCTTGGCTGGATAACCGAAGTTTGGTGGTAGGCAGAGGAAGATTATGCAGGGTAAACCGGCTCCTGTAAGACCAGGAGCTCCTCTGTTGGTTCGGCGCTAAGGTACGGTTTAAGTCGGTGTCCGTTTACTTTGAAAAATGAACCGTCCTTTGTATTCTCCAAATCCACAGCGCCATGCGGATACACATTCCGCACAAAGTATGACCCTTTCCAGCGAGATCTGAGCTTTCCTGAATGGAAATGTAGCCGGGTGTCGTAAAGCAGTACCTGTTGACCAGGTACGAATGTTTTGCGCAAAAGGTGTTTATCGTGAAACACCTTCGTTCGGTTCTTAACGACAACCGCGTTTTCGTAAGCCTCATCCCTAAGCTCTCTCAATTCGTTCAACTGCAGCTTCCGATGGATGCCCGCATCTTCGAGAGACAGATTCAGCTCTTTTATCGCCCAAAATGCGTGATGCTCTATTTCCACAGGGAGGTGGAAAGCCTTTCCGTACACAAGCCGATAGGGAGACATGCCAAGATCGGTCTTATAAGCAGTTCGAAATGCCCAAAGGGCATCAGTGAGTTTTAACGACCAATCCTTACGGTTCTTGGAAACCGTCTTGTCCAGTATCTTCTTGATTTGCCGATTTGAAACTTCGGCTTGCCCACAGGTTTGGGGTTGGTAGGGCGTAGATAGCTTATGATTAATGGAATATTTCCGCATCAAGGCCTCGAAAGTCTTATTGCAGAAATGAGTTCCATTGTCGCTAATGATCGCTCGGGGGTGCCCAAACCCGGAGAAAATGTTTTCTTTAAGAAACCTAACGACAACCTTGTTGTCGTTAGTCCGGCTGGGCACAGCCTCGACCCACTTAGAGACATAATCAACAGCGAGAAGGATGTACAGGTTCCCAAAAGAGCTGGAAAACGTCCCCATGAAATCGATCCCCCAAACGTCGAAAAATCTCCACAACCAAGATTGGTTGGAGCGGCATCTCGTTCCTCCTGGATATCCGTCCCAAGTGTTGGCACCGGGAGCAAGTCTTGCAGTAGTCATGAGCATCTTTGAAGAGTTGTGGCCAGTAGAAACCACACTGCAAGATCTTCTCAGCTGTCTTTCTGGGGCCAAAATGCCCGCCACATGCTTGATCGTGGCAAAATGACAGCACACTCTTGAATTCATCGTCAGGGACACACCGACGGATAATCTGGTCGGGACAGTACTTGAACAGATAGGGTTCGTCCCAGTAAAAGTGTTTTACTTGGGATAAGAATCGAAGTCTGTCCTGACTTGACAATTCAGTCGGTAGTAACCCTGTGGCCAAATAATTCATAATATCTGCGAACCAGGGCTCGCGAGATACTGTCAAGAGCTGTTCATCCGGAAAACGTCGTTGATCGGAATTTGAAGCGACGGCGAAGAAGGAAGTCGTGAGAGATGGTCGGCGACTACATTTTCACATCCTCTTTTGTCCTTGATGACAAGGTCAAACTCTTGAAGCAAGAGGATCCAACGTATCAGCCGAGATTTTGCATCTTTCTTCGCAAAAAGATGGCGCAAAGCATAATGGGCTGTGTAGACAATGACTGAAGAGCCGATGAGGTAGGGCCTGAACTTTTCTAAAGCAAATACAACAGCCAAGAATTCCTTCTCAGTTGTTGTATAATTAAGTTGGGCGTCGTTCAGGGTTCAGCTAGCATAATAGATTACGTGCGGCATCTTGTTGATGTGTTGTCCAAGGACAGCACCAATGGCAAAGTCAGATGCATCGCACATAATCTCAAATGGGTGCGTCCAGTCAGGAGAAGAAAGAACGGGAGCAGAAGTGAGTGAGCTTTTTAATGGCTCGAACGCAGTCATACAGCTCGAGTTGAAGTTGAATGGCGTGTCCTTGGCCAGCAAAAGAGTCAAGGGCCTAGCAATCTTGCTAAAGTCCTTGATGAATCGTCTATAGAAACCGGCATGGCCAAGGAAGGCTCGGATGTCTAAGACTCATCTGGGAGGAGGGAGATTGGAAATGACCTCAATCTTCGCTTTGTCAACCTCTATGCCATTTTGCGAAATGATATGTCCTAAGACAATACCTTCGTGCACCATGAAGTGGCACTTCTCCCAATTCAAAGTGAGGTTCTTGTCCTTACATCGGGTAAGGACAGCGTCGAGATGCAGCAAACACTCATTAAAGGAATCGCCGAAGATGGAGAAATCATTCATGAAGATCTCCAGGAATTTTTCCACCATGTCTGAGAAGATTCCCATCATACACCGCTGGAAGGTAGCGGGCGCATTGCATAACCCAAAGGGCATGCGACGATATGCAAACGTGCCAAAAGGAAAAGTGAATGTGGTCTTGTCCTGGTCTTTTTCGGCGATGGGAATCTGATTATAGCCGGAGTAGCCATCAAGAAAGCAGTAGTACTTGTGTCCGGCCAATCGTTCAAGCATTTGGTCAATGAAAGGTAGCGGAAAGTGGTCCTTCCGCGTTGTGGCGTTGAGTTTTCTGTAATCGATGCATACTCACCACCCAGTCTGGGTGCGTGTAGGGATTAACTCGCTCGCCTCGTTGGTTATGACCGTTATGCCTGATTTCTTGGGGACAACGTGAATGGGGCTAACCCACTGGATATCAGAGATAGGGTAAATGATACCACTATCCAGACACTTTACGATTTCCTTTTTTACAGCCTCCTTCATGACTGGGTTGAGTCGTCTTTGTGGATCCCTGGCTGGTTTGGCATCATCCATCAGATGAATGTGATGTTCAACGATCAGGGGACTAATCCCCTTAATGTCCGCCATGGACCAGCCAAAAGCTTGCCTATTGCTGTGCAAGACCGCAAGAAGGGCTTTCTCTTGCTCTGGAGCTAGAGAAGCCGAGATGATAACAGGGAGGGTCTCGTTCTCACCCAAGTAAGCGTACTTAAGTTGAGACGGCAAAGGCTTGAGTTCGAGCGTTGGAGGTGAAACGATTGAAGGCAAGATTGGTGAAAAGGTCTCGAACTCAAAGGATTCCAGCAAAGGTTCAAAACGAGTGTAAGCGACCGAGTTGGATGGTTCAGGTAATTCATCCGGAAATTCGAAGGATTCAAACTTGGGTGGTGAGTGTCTAAGATTGTTCGAGAAAGTGAAACACTCATAGTCATTGTCGGGCGCAGAAACAGCAGCAGGTTCGAAGAGGAACGCACTAGTGGCGTTAAAGTTATCGTGATCGAACAAAAACTCCTCGAATTCACACTCCTCAGGGGTGATCTCCTGGATTGAGCAAACGTCTAGTATATGAGCATTAGGTTCGGAGGGCTGATTCCCCAACCTAAAAATGTTGAGTTCAATTTTCATGTTTCCAAAAGATAGGTTCATCAAACCATTTCGACAATTGATCACAGCATTTGAGGTTGCAAGGAATGGGCGACCGAGTATCACCGGAATTTGATTCCGGGGGTTAGCTACAGGCTGTGTGTCCAAAACAATGAAGTCAACGGGGAATATGAAGTCCCTAACCTTGATTAACACATCCTCTAGCTCACCCCTAGGATGGGTGATCGATCGGTCGGCCATTTGGAGAGTGCAGTGTGTAGGTTTCAGCTCTCCTACACCTAGTTGCTCATATACTGAGTACGGAAGCAGGTTAACACTGGCACCAAGATCTAAAAGTGCGTGGTTGATGTTCTTATCCCCAATGGTGATAGAAATCGTAGGACAGCCAGGGTCCTTCCGTTTTTGAGGTAAAGATTGGGTAAGAGCATCACTCACAGCACTAGCCAAGAAAACTTTCTTGGGTACCTGAGATTTCCTCTTTCTCGTGCACAAGTCCTTTAAGATTTTCGCGTAGGACGGGACTTGTTGGACAACATCTAAAAGGGGAATGTTGATGTTAACCTGCTTAAACAACTCCAGAATCTTCTCCATTTATGGATTTTGTTTATTGCACCTCAACCGGTTTGGAAATGGAACGTTTTTAAAATTGGTTGAGTCCAATGCTTGTGGAGGAGATTGTGGAGTTGGAACGGATCCCAGAGCTGGTGTTTTCATGGAGTGAGAAGTGGGTCCGTTCAGAGCAGAACAAGAAGAAGAAGAAGAACCTTTTAACGAATGGAGAATAGGCTCAGAAGACGAAGAAGAAGAAGAAGAAGCGGCCGGGGTGTCATTATCCTCAATTGTTGTGCCGATGTTGTTGTGCAGCATCCTTCCCGATCTCAATGTAGTCACGGCACTCACATTATGGTTCTCTTGTTCAAGAGCAACATGTACATTATGTGGGTGACCGGGATTTGGGAGTGGTTGAGATGGAAGCTTCCCCTTTTCTCGCTCGCTTAACGCCGCATTCAGCTGTGCAATATGGGCTTCGATGGTCTTGATGCTTTGCCCGTGTGCAGCAGTATGTTGTACCAAAGACTGAATAGACGACTGGATGTTGGCGGTGGATTGTGTCGATTGTTTAACGAACGCCTCCAGACTTCGTTCTAGCGAGAAAACCTTATCGTTGTTTGACGGAACAAAGTTGTTTTGCAGAAAAGAATTGTTGGGTGCAAAGTTGTTCGTCTGATTTTGAAAAGGTTGGGGTTGGAAGGGCTGCTGAAACTGATGTTGAGTTTGTTCTTGCGCTTGTTGTTGCGGAGGAGGGGGCCATTGGAAATTGTTGCCTTGGAATTGATGCTGATTCTGATTCCAGGCGAAATTGGGGTGGTTCTTCCAACCGGGATTGTAGGTGGAAGAGTATGGATCATTTCTCGGTCTTTGCAGAAATGCACCAATAACCTGATCCTGTCCTTGAGATGGTGGATTGTAAGGACACTCTTCGGTTAAGTGAGAAGGATCGGAACAACAAGCACAAACGGTACGAAGGGGAAGAACAGGGGCAGGAGCTGGAGATGAAAATTTGCTCTCTATCGCTTAAAGTTTTCTCGTTATTGCAGCCATTTAAGCTTTCATCGCAATAGAGACATCAAGTTGGTGAACGCCTACCCTAGACTGACCTGTATAAGTGGAGGAAGAAGAAGAAGTAGTTGGTATGGTGCTCTCCCATTGATGTGTTTGTTCCGCAAGGTCGTCGAAGAATTGCCACGCTTCCTCGTCAGATTTCGATAGGAAGTGGCCCTGACAAATGGTTTCCAACAACTGCTTGGTTGCTGGGTTCAGGCCCTCGTATAAGGTTTGGCAAAGTTGCCATTTCTCAATACCATGGTGAGGGCACTGAACAAGAAGGTCTTTATACCGGTCAAAGCACTTCCAGAAGGGTTCAGTAGGAAGCTGGGAGAATTGGTTGATTTCGTTACGGATCCTTGCGGTTTTATGATTTAGATAGAATTTCTTGAGAAACGCTTTCACAAACACGTCCCAACTGGTTATGGAGTTGGAAGCAGTGCTATACAGCCACTTTTCAGCAAGATCGCACAAAGTGAATGGAATGACCCAAAGCCGTATAGCATCGTCCGACAGCTGGGTCGTTTTCATCATGGCACAAACATTTTGAAACTTGTTGATGAAGATATAGGCATCTTCATATTCGAGCCCATGAAATTTCGGAAGCATGTTAATGAAGTGGGGCTTAATTTCAAAATTATCCCCATTGGCCGGTGGAAGGGAAAGACAAGTGGGAAGTGCAAAACGGGTGGGATAGAAACGATCCTGGAGCGCGATTCGCTGTAGTGCTATAACAAGCGGTGGTGGTGGGTTATTCACATCCATAGGAGGTGGAATCAATCCCGGAGGAGTCAAAGTGATGTTTGGATTAAATCCTGACATCGCAGAAGAAGAGGTTGGTGATGGTGAAGGTGAGGATGTATGAACGGAATTCTGGTCAACGTCGGAGTTGGCCGCCAAAGGTAAGGGTGAAAGAGGCGTGGACGAAGTTTCGACGTCTGAGTCGATCGCGTAGTCGGTAGCGACTAACGTAACGCGGACTAGGCGGGCGCTAGTGTCCCGAGTCCAAGCGGACATACACTAAACGAGTTTAGTATAGTCAAAGCGGAGAAGGTGAGGGTAAGAAAACGTCAATGGAGAAATACGATAGGAGGTGGGTGAAAAAAATGGATTCTGGCGACAAAGGGCAAGTTTTTATAAACATTTTCAGTTTTTGTGTTTTTTTTTTTAGAAAGAGCTTTACAGAAATATGTACGGACTTACGACTTCAAACAATCACAGACAAGATATGCATAATCACACCTAGATCTAGGGTCACCTAGGTCAGCTAGACAGCTCCTAACTGTTCCAAAGGGCTAGAAATAGGACCTCAAACCGCCTCTTCTCTGCCAATTGCGGCCAGGTAAGTGCCAGGTAAGTAGGAGGCTCCCCACTACGTAAGTAGTGGTCCTAATTAAGTAACCACTTGTCTTGGACACACTTGCCTAGACACCGCAAAGTCAGGTTAGGATAAACGGCCGATGCCTGTAACTAGTCCTCTGTCCTATTGAGCGCGAAGTCCTTAGGGCCGAGTCTAGTATTTTGTAATTAAACAATGGTCAATGCATATGCTTTTTGTGATTTCTGGGGTACTGGGAAGGGTTATGAAATCCCCACCCAATCTGGATTGGTTTCAAACCCCTTAATGTCCGATTAAAATATGCAAAGCAATAACAATCAACTGCAATCAATTTTTTTATTTTTTAGCACGGCGCAAAGAATCCTGCACAAGAAGAATTTATTGGAAGGGGGAAGAGAGTTTGCACAAAGAATGCTGCAGACAAAAACAGTTCAGTGGAGTTCAGAGGAGTGGGGAAGAAGGAAGGAACACTCACAGGGATTTTTAGTCACTAATGGAAGGAAAGAACCGCGGATCCGCGGCCAAACAAGCCCTATGGCCGCGGTTCCGCGGCTGGAATGTAGAATTGGGAGTTCATTTTTCTTGCCTGTGTTTCTTTGGTTGTCCTCTTCTTGTTTGGAGCCCCTGAATCTTGATTTGCTTACTGGGTTTGCTCCAGAATTTCACAGTAGACCGTTGGTTTCGTCTTGATCACCCGCGGTGTAGCCGCGAGTTATGGGTCTAACTTCCCACGTCTTTGGCACTGAACTCGACCGTCTCTTTATTCTACACACTTGCACAAAAACTAATCAAAAATAACAAGATGGTTTTTTACAATGTATATTTTTTTTCCGGTTATATTTATATTCACAAATTAACCCGAAATTACACAAAGAAATAAACTACCGTCTCCCCGGCAACGACGCCATTTGATTGATAGAGTTCTTGCGTGCTTAGTTAATTACCGCAATCAAGACGGTTTCGCTTGTAGCTAGCCGGTTGAGTACGGTTCGTCCGCAGGGAGATGGGAATCTTTTTCTATGCGCTTTAACGAGTTAAGTCCAAATGTCCAGGTTTGTTTTGAGATTAACTATGTGCTAAAATGATATATAAAGAGAGCTTGTTAGGGTTAGGATTAGGTTAGTTTGAGTTAGGAGTCGCTCACTTCTTTCGTTGTCACTCTTAATATCGGTGTTACGGTAATCGGCAACAACGGGGATTAGCATGACTAGGAAGGAACTTGTGAGTATAGCTAGTCTTTCTAACGCTTAAGTTCTTCCTTTTGGTGCTTGTCCGTCCGTTCTTGGCTCTTAGCCTTAATGTCCGGTTAATTCAACCACAACCGGTCTCACTAAGGAATCACCGCTATCATGTAGGATAGGGTGCCGTAGGGAGCGGATTGTGGTTCAATTAACGGGAGTTCGAATTAATATGTTGGGCAAAGAAAGAGTGAGAGAGATTTTCTTCTCTCAAACTTTCCTTATCCTACCGTAACAAGTAAGAAAACTACTCACCCATTATAAGAAAAAGAAAATACAACAAAAGGAGGAAGATAGAAAGAAGGAGGTTAGAAGATTACAACTAGCTATTTGAGACCTCACCTTGGCAAGGATCAAGCTTAAGCATCATTGTTTTTAAGGATAAAGAAAAACTAGAAGAAGAAAGAAACAAACAACAAATAACAACAACTAGATTAGCAAATGAAAATTACAAGCAATTATAATTAACAAAAGAACAAGACAAGCATGATAAATAAAAGAACTCTTTTATTCATCACTTCACTCACAAAAGCTCACTACAAGGTTTTAATGGAGAAGAGATGAGAAGAGGAAGAAGAACAACAACATATATCCAAAAATCTAAATACAAGAATAAGCACCCCTCACTTGGCATTGTTCTGGGCTATTTATAGGCAGGAAACTGAAAACCTAGGGCAACAATCTGTTCACATATGAAATTCCAAAACTGCCCCCAAAGATTGGTCAACTGCCGACTTAGTCAGGCCGCGGTTCCGCGGCCTAAGCATTCTTATGCCGCGGAACCGCGGCTATTATGGGGAGCTAGGCCTTCAGTTTTTGTCGGTTTCCCTTGTTTTGTGTACTCTTCAGTGTGGTATATGTTGTTTCCCAGAATCTCTTCACAATATTTCCAGAATTTCAGCAGAACAAAAGGTGATGTGATGTGGATCTTTTGTCATGATATTTCTTGAGCTCCGCGTAGATATGTTGGATCTTATGTTGACATTGAGCTTTGTTCATGAAAATGACATTGATTTGTCATTTTGTCCCTTAAACTGGTGTGCGGCAACATACGGATAGAGAGCGGAGACCCGTGTTTTATCTGTTGTTGGTAGTAATCCGGAATTCGTCGTGCTTTTCCATGAATTTCACTGTTTAGAGCTGAGAACCTGTATCCTGCAATTAACTAGCAAACGCGGCTCAAGAGTACCTACCGATAAGCAATGTGATAAAAATTGGGCGGTATAAAAATGCAAAAATCTGATATGAACAGCCATCTTCGAGCTCTTGAGGAGCTTCTTCTGGCTCGGTTAGCTCGTCTTCATCATTTGACTCTTCGCTGGCTTCCCCAATATGGGTCATATAGAATGCCTTAGAATCAGGCTGGATAAAACCTATGCCCCGCCTGTCTGGAATTCGTCCATCGATGAGTGCTCGGACCTGAGGTGGATTCCATAGCCCTTCGTAAAACTTTGCTTCGGACTCCGTTTGATATAACCGGCATTCGCACTTTTTAAAGTATTCCCGCATCTCGGGCGCATAGTATCTGGGATTGAGATTGGCTTTTATTCCTCTCTCATATGGAAGGCACGCGACAGACAAATCGTCCGGGTGCACAACGGGGTTTGACCCATAAAACAGGATGCCTTTCCGGCCACTTTTCCTTCCGGGGACGTAGAAAGTTTTCAGGTCCACGGTGGAGACTGACAACCGAGCTCTTTGCACATCTGACTGACAACCGAGCTCTTTGCACATCTGCTCTGGTACCCTTGTGACAGTTAGGGACCCTTCTGCAATTTCGAAGGTCTCTCGTAGTTTCACTTGTTGCATGGGGGTCCAAACTGCACCGCAGTTGCACGGCAGGTCCTCTTCCTCCGACTCTTCAGTGTCGCTGCCAAGAGAGGGCGAACTTTGCTGCTATATGGGGCTTCAGTAACAGATTCGTCCGTATCGCTACCGAAATGAGGGCGAGTTTTACGGAAGGACGGACTTCCAGCGTCGGACTCATCAGTGTCGCTACCAAAACGTGGGCGCACTTGGGCGTTTTTGCTTTTGAAAGTGACAGCCGGCTCAGATTTACTTTTGAGTCTTGGGGCCGCTCTATCCTCAGTCAGTTGTGGCTTAGCATTTTGGTGGTTCATAAAGTACCGAGAATCTTCATATCGGACTTCATGCACACCGAACGGCTGGATGTCTCCGTCAATGCGTCTTTCTTCACCATTTTTAGTATACTTCATGCATTGATGGAGAGTTGATGGGACGATGCCGTAATCGTGGAGCCACGGCCGTTCTAAGAGAATCTTATAAGACGTGTCGGCGTCAATCACGTATATCTTAGCTTCAGTTTGCAGATCCCCGAATTTGATTGGCAAAGCTATAGACCCCAGAACTTGCTGGCAGTTTTGATTGAAGCCTTGAATGACAATCCTTTCCCTTGACAGGTGTCAGACGTCCATTGACAAACTCTTCAGTGTTCGCAAGTTCATGATGTTCACTGAGGACCCCGGATCAATCAATATGCGATTAATCCGATCCCCGTCGCTGTACCCGGTCACGTAAAGCGGCCGATTATGCTCAGCCGTTCCCAGTAGCAAGTCTTCATCCTTAAATGCGACTGCGGCGGCTTGCAAAGTGTACTGAGCTTCTTTCATATTAATTTCCGCAAAGCGAGCCTGATACCGCTCAGGGTTTTGTAGAGCATGAATAAGAACATCTCTAAGCTCTTGAGATAGAACCAAGGCATCGTAGATGCTAAGGAGAGACGGAAGCTTTCGGAGGTGAGCCAAAACATTATAGTCTACTGGGGAAGGACATGAGTTTTCATCAGCCGGTTCTCTTCCATCTTCATCATTAGCCACCTATTTTTCCTTCCCTTTTGGGGCGTTTGTTAGTGTATATGCCCTAGAGGCCATTACTGTATCATACTAGTATGTATATTACTTAATGGAAGCTTGGGATATTCACCTTGTATATACAATCTTGCTCAAAATAGTAGTATGCTACTTGGTTTATTTCTACTTCAATGTGTACATGTGTTTATTTTTGTATATCGCCTATACACATTAGTGGAGCCCTTAGGATCTTTGCTTGATTACCAGCGATGTGATGGCCGTCACACTAGTAGGGCTGGGTAATCTATAAGCACATCCTTATGCAGGTCCCTGGTCGCAGGACTATCGAGACAGGGCATCGATACTCCGGAGTAGACCAGCGCATGCGCTTCTCATCCCAGTGTGGGAGACGGTCTGTCCCACAGCCGTCAGTACGTCGTACTTTAGATAGTATGCGGGTGCCCGTTAGGTTACGGGTACACTGGACAGGACTCGTCGGGAACTGACTAGTTGGTATTATACCTATCGTCAGTTATCAGTTCCCAGGTGACATGAGTACAGCTTAGTCCGCTGACTTGACACTGTCACTTCGCCTCGGTGTGTTCCCACTGTACTTTGATCACTACCCTACCACGGCTTAAAGGAGTCGTGCAAACAGGTGGTGGTTGGGTGCAGTCCCGAAGCACTTGGAGGCAGTGACGGTTAGACAGGATCCGTCTCTCCCGGTATTGGGGGTTGACATCGCGCTGTGTCTAGGAGAGCCATTACACGAGTAGTCCCTGGCCAGGGCAAACGAGATATACTGGTAGGTTTCCAGTGTTATCTCAGTGTGTTTTGGGCTTCGCTCCGGCACGACTTGTACCGCTATTGGGGGACTGACGTTTACCGCCCCCTAGGCCCGCCATGCGATGTATCAGACGAACAGACCGGACTGTACGGAGAATGTCACACTCAGGCTCAGTAGGAGTTCAGATGGGTTTCGCCTCGTCGGTCTTCTTGTCGGCATTACCTGGGGACCGTTACGCACAGCTAGTGCCGCTTGCGGTCTGTGGTTAAACCCACTGCCAGCGTAGTGTCGAGTCTTTAGAGTCCCACACAGAAAGCTTTTCGCCTTTAGGCAAAAGAGTAGAGGTCGCATGGTATTGCGACAGGTCGCATGGTTTTGCGACAGGGTTCGGTCACATCCATGCACTTGTGCACGTACAGTGTCCGGACAGTTTACACTAGCGGGCTTTGGTTTAAGCCAGATCCTAGTGTACCTTATGGGATTGGATTTATCCAGTTTGCATTCGTGTTCCTCGGAACGCGGATGCGGGTGTGTATGCACAGTTGACAGGGAGGCACAGACAGCGGATTCTCATTAGGGTTGTTGACAGTTGACCGTTGACTTTTTGACTTTTTGCTCAACCCTAATGAGAATATGATATGTGATTAACTATTATATTAATTAAGTATTATGGTGACTTGGTTATTGATTTTTGTTGACTTGTTGACTTTGTTGACCGGTTGACTAGGCTTGACTAGTTGACCATCATGATAACCATAACCATCATTTCATGGCAAAGACTTTTTCTTGCTTGCTCATTTAGGTAAAATGAGTAGATGATATGATATGGTTATGGTTGCTTCAACCATCACACATAAGACTTTTTTGATATGATGAGTTATGATTACTTTGGATTATGATAGGGTGAGAGACAAAAGAGAGCCTCATTCTTTCTTGCTCATTCTCTCTCTTGTTTTCTTGAGCTCTCCACTTTGCTCTCACTCTCATCCTCTTGCTCCCTCTCTTGACTCTATGGTTCATATCTCTCATGTGTTGAGAATCAAGAACCATAGATAAAATCCCATTCTCAATCTTCTCTACTCATTCTAGTTCACTAGGTTTAGCAAACCAAGTGAACTAGTTTCTTCAAAGAACGAAGAAGGAGCTAAAGGTTGGAGCTTTCAAGTGGATCTATCTTCGGCGTACGGAGACGACAAGAAGGAGCCATCGGACCACCACCGGAGCTTGAAGACGAAGGAGTTCAAGACAAGCTAGGTATAACCATCTTCATCCGAGAAGCTAACTCTCTTTAGCTAGTTTGCTAGTTTTAGTTTAGGAAAAGATCCCGACTTTGTTTAGTCCATGTTGCCCCTTGCGCTAAAAATTTGATTTTTATACCGTTTCCGCCTCCCCGTAAGAACCGGGGGTCGCAACGTGGACTTACAGTGGTATCAGAGCCTAACTAAACTTAAACTAGCTTGGTAGTGAAGTGTAACGAAGTTCGGAACCGGAAAAATCCAAAAACCAAACTTTTTCAAAATCCTAGTTTCTGTTGAATTTTTTTCTGGTCAAAACAAGATTTGTTATACACCTAAATTCGGCTCAAGGTTTTGTGTGAACACCCAAGAAAAACGATCCCCTAATTCGTTCAAACCGCCGCGGATCCGCGGCCTCACCTATTCATTGAGCTGCGGAACCGCCGCCGTTTAGAGTCTTCTGGTGATCGTCTTTCGTGCAGTGTGTCTCTGTATTGGTTTTGGGATTTTTTAAATATGTTATATGTGCCCAGATTCTCCAGAACAGAAATTTACTTTTGGGGTCCTATAATTTCGTATTTTTTCCGAACTTCACTACACTTTGACTATGATGGTTATATCTGTGATGTTTGCATGTATTGAACGTCGGCTAATCGCTATAAGTCGATTAGTCGGGGTTATACATGATCTGTAATGTGATGGAATGTGTATATAAATATGTTGGATTGTCGCGGGTGAATAGCCGGGGGTTGTGAGACGAGAGTTTTCTTTTCTTGCAATTCATGTAAATTTGTAAATTGATGTAATAATTATTTGTATGGCCGCACAACCGGGTCGGGGTTGTAGCCGTAATTGTATAATTTCTTTTTACTGTTTTTTGCTCCTAGGATAGACCCATGGAGGGGTGCACAAACTACCGGGTATGCCGAAGTGTCGAGTGGCCTACTCATGGAGATGAGGGAGGTTGCTACGCTTCGGGTACTTGGCGGGTAGTTTGCCGCACCCGTAGGGGTCTTGGGTGGGGTTTTGGCTATTCACCGCGACCGTGTTATCTGTTTTTGTTACAGGCTCGTACAAATTACAGATTCCTAGTATATCCAATGTATTTATCTGTGATCTGAAATGTTTATCATTGCAGTATATCTATATATGATATTATTTAGGCGTTGCTTATGTTTTACAGACGCGCTAGCCCAGCCCCCGCTCTGTCGTTAGTTAAGTAACCTAACGGGTAATGACGGGGCCCAGTGGCGAATGCGAATGGCATAAGCGTACGTCATATTTTGGTTGTTTTCTGCAATGGTAGGATTAAATGATGGGACGCATTAAAAGAACTAATACAAGAATATCACGCATTAAAAGAACTAATGCAAGATAATAAACCAAGTTAAAGTCGTTGGAACACTTTCGAAAAACCACTCGGTTCTTTTCAAAACAAACTTTTAAAATACGGAGTTTGAGCCACTCCATTTAAAAGCTATCTCGTTCCATCAACCAAATCAAGTTCACTACGTTCACGGTTTTGCCAAAACCATTCGTAGCCCTCCGTCGTTTCACATGAATAGTCAATAGTATTCAAGCTGTGTTTGTTGGCCAAAGTCAAGGCAAAGTGATTGGTAGCTATTGGGTATTCATGTGCAGCATAGATAGATGCGTTGGTTTGGAACAGTCGTACTGTCTTGTTGGCCAAAGTCAAGGATATGTACGGGTGGATTCAAATTAACCTGGAGAACGACGGGTAGAACTTGACATGTGACTTATGATTTGCTGGCCAAAGTCAAGGTCATAAGAGCATGGGGCGAAAATCCACATCGGGAGTTTCATAAGTACTGAAACTTGCTAGATTTGCATACCATTTGGAGTGTGGTGATTCTGGTAGGATTCCTTCAGTTTCGTCACGCGATGATATTTTGGATCCCGATCCTACTGTGAGTATATGCTACTCCTCGGGAAATTTCTCGCTTAACGATCAATGCTATAAACCTAGTAGGTGCCTAGAAAGGTGTTAGCGGGGCTACGCCCCCAGGGAAAAGAGGTTCTCTAATTAAGGAACTTCGCGAAAGTGTTGGAAAACCTCCCTCGAAGTACCGACACCAGCCTGGCCGAACGGTTAAGCAAGTATTATACGGTGAGATTGATCCTGACTAATTCTTCCTTTATGGTTTGAGGAGGGATTCGAGAAACAGTGGGAGCCATCCTGTTTAGACAAACTAAAAATCACTCTAAACTTGCAAGAGCATCATGCTGACTGTTTTCCTCTTCTCTCCAAATTGCAGCGACCAATCAACATGACTGGACTTAAGTTACTCCTAGATAAAAACAAACTGACAGGGCCAAACTACAAAGATTGGCTCAGGAATGTCAAGATAGCAATCACTTATGACAAGCTGGGGTATCTTCTTACCACCAAAGCTCCCCCTGTCCCTGGTCCAACTTCCAGTGTCGCGGATAAGGAAATCCGCAAGACTTGGGAGATTGATAGCGCGAAGGCCAAGTGCCTCCTGCTTGCCTCGATGGACAACGAACATCAGAGGAGGCATGAGAATATGGACATGGAATCCATATTGCTCCATACAAAAGAACTGTATGGAGAGCAATCTCGTATCGCAAGATACGAAGCGTCGAAAAAGTTATTTTCGACAAGAATGGCCGTCGGATCATCAGTAGCCGAGCACGTGCTAAATATGATCGGCTACATTGAGGAGCTCGCTGACCTAGGGATCACATTGGAGAGTGAGCTATATACGGATATAGTTCTCCAGTCCCTTCCTTCCACTTACGCCCAGTTTATACTGAACTTCAACCTACAAGAAAAAGAGGTTGAACTTTCAGAGCTCCTCAACATGCTGAGGAGCGCAGAGGGCACCCTACAGAAAGGTAGGGATACATCCACTTTGTTTGTAGGAGGATCATCTTCTTCTAGGTCCAAGGCAAAAGCCAAGGGAAAGAAGAAGAAGGCCCCCGCCAAACCAAGGGGCGGTGTTAGTAAGGTGGATACGAAGGGAAAAGGTAAAGCAACAAAGATAGCGGGGAAGCTTGTGGATAAGGAAGAATGCTTCTATTGTCATAAGAAAGGACACTGGAAGAATGATTGCAGGGCCTGGAAGGCCAGAACACAGGAATTGAAGCAGGTTGCAGCTTCAGCTTCAGGTGTGTATGTTATTGAAAACTGTCTTTCAATAAACTCTACTTCCTGGGTATTGGATACCGGATCCGGATCTCATATCTGTAATTCTTTGCAGGCGTTGAGAAACCGTAGTGTTTTGAAAGCAGGTGACATGACCCTCAGAGTTGCGAACGGAGCTAGCATGGATGCTAAAGCCGTGGGGGACTATCACCTGGGAATGTCAGATGGACATGTTTTGGTTTTGCGTAATTGCTTTTTTGTACCCAACGCAACTTGTAATATCATTTCTGTATCTTTAGTTTCTAAAGAAGGTTATGAATTTGCGTTTGTAAGTAATGTTGTAAACATTCACCTTAATCAAGTTTTGATTGGGTCAGGTACTTTGAGTAATGGTATATACGTGTTAAACCAACCACAGATTTTTAATGTCCAGAATACACACAAAAGAAAGTCTCCAGAAATAAATCAGACTTTCTTATGGCATTGTAGATTGGGTCACATCAATGAGAGAAGGTTGACTAAGTTACAAACAGAAGGGTATTTGAATGCGTTCGAATATCATTCGTATGCCACTTGTCAATACTGTCTCAAAGGAAAGATGACAAAGACTCCGTTTACTGGACATGGAGTAAGAGCGAGCGAGCTCTTGGGACTCGTACACAGTGACGTGTGCGGTCCAATGTCTACACATGCCCGAAGCGGACATTCTTACTTCATTACTTTTACGGATGACTTCTCAAGGTACGGTTATGTCTTCTTAATGAAACATAAGTCCGAGGCCTTTGGAAAATTCCAGGAGTATAACAATGAAGTAGAGAAACAGACCGGCAAAAGTATTAAGATTCTAAGATCGGATCGAGGTGGAGAATACTTAAGTGCCGAGTTCCTGGACTATTTAAAAGAGAACGGAATTCTCTCTCAGCTTACTCCTCCTTACACCCCGCAACATAACGGTGTATCGGAGAGACGGAACCGCACCCTATTGGATATGGTACGGTCCATGATGGGTAACGCTGAGTTACCGCGATCATTCTGGGGGTATGCGCTAGAATCAGCTGCGTACCTTTTGAACCGAGTTCCGACTAAAACTGTGCCTTCCACACCATATGAAATGTGGTGTGGGAAGAGACCCTATCTTAAGCACATTAAGACATGGGGATGTCCGGCTTTTGTCAAAAAGCAGCATGCGGACAAGTTCGAGGCACGCTCAGTACAGTGCAAGTTTGTGGGGTATCCAAAGAACTCAAAAGGATATTTCTTCTACTGTGAAGAGGAACAAAAAGTTCTTGTTTCTCGTCATGCCTACTTCTTGGAAACTGAGTTTTTGGAAAACCAGATAAGTGGGAGCACAGTAGAACTGGAAGAAATTCCAGAACCATTGACTATTACTGAAAGTTTAGTGGAACCAGAAGGTTCGGAAGAACAGGACATTCCTGCGCCGCTCCGCAGAAGTAGTAGGCAGTCTCATCCGTCCGAGAGATACTACGGTTTTCTCATAGACGGGGATAGAGAAGATTGCATCATAGATTATAATGAGCCTACTAGCTTCCAGCAGGCCGTTCAGAACGTTGACTCAGTGAAATGGCTGGATGCAATACGGACCGAAATGGAGTCCATGTACACCAACAAGGTATGGACGTTGGACATTGCTCCAGACGGGGTAAAACCCGTAGGATGCAAGTGGATCTTCAAAAGGAAGATTGGTGTAGATGGACAGGTTGAGACCTATAAAGCTAGGCTGGTAGCAAAGGGTTTTCGTCAAAGACCTGGCTTGGACTATGAACAAACCTTCTCTCCAGTAGCCATGTTGAAATCCATTCGGATCCTTCTTGCCATTGCTGCCTTCCACGATTATGAGATTTGGCAAATGGACGTAAAGACAGCTTTTCTAAATGGAAATTTAGAGGAGTGTGTCTATATGGACCAGCCAGAGGGTTTCATTCAGAGTGGGAGCAGCGGAAAAGTGTGCAAGTTGCTTAAGTCCATCTATGGACTAAAGCAGGCATCGCGGAGTTGGAACATCTGCTTTGATGAGACGGTCAAAGAATTTGGCTTTATCAAAAATCCAGATGAACCATGCATCTATAGTAGATTTGTAGCAAGAACTGTAGTATTCCTCGTTTTATACGTGGATGACATTCTCTTAATAGGAAATGACATTCCTATGCTACAATCTGTCAAGGGGTTCTTGTCGCACAGGTTCTCCATGAAAGACCTGGGTGATGCCTCGTACATTCTGGGTATCCGGATCTACCGTGACAGATCCAAGAGGATATTAGGACTTTCACAGTCCAGGTACATCGACACCATACTGAAGAGATTCAGTATGGAAGATTCCAAGCGCGGTAACCTACCGGCTTGTCACGGGATCACCCTCTCTAAAGAGATGTCTCCCAAGACTGATTTGGAGAGGGATCGCATGTCTATTATACCCTACGCTTCTGCGGTAGGCTCTATAATGTATGCGATGTTGTGTACCAGACCGGATGTAGCTTATGCACTGAGTGTGGTAAGCCGGTATCAGTCAAACCCTGAGGAGAAACATTGGATAGCAGTAAAGAACATTCTCAAGTACCTGAGAAGGACTAAGGAGATGTTCTTGGTGTATGGCGGAAAGGACCTCCAGATCGAAGCCTTTGCTGACTCCAGCTTCCAGAGTGACAAGGATGATTCCAAGTCCATGTCGGGTTTTGTCTTCACCCTCAATGGAGGGGCGGTGTGTTGGAAGAGTTCCAAACAAGAAACCGTTGCAGACTCGACGATGGAAGCGGAATACATCGCTGCATCTGATGCCGCAAAAGAAGCTGTCTGGATAAGGAAGTTCTTGAAAGAGCTTCAGGTGGTTCCGTCCATTGTTGATCCAATACCTCTGTATTGCGACAACAACGGGGCTATAGCTTTAGCGAAGGAACCCAGGTCCCATCAGAGATCCAGGCACATCTTGAGGCTGTATCACCTGATCAGGGAGATCGTGGATCGCCAGGAGATCGAGGTTCGGAGAGTCGCTTCAGAAGACAACACTGCAGATCCATTCACCAAGGCCTTGCCCCAGACTCAGTTCGAGCGGCTGATCGAGATGATAGGTCTTCGATACGCCAGTACATGGCCTTAGTGCAAGTGGGAGATTGTTAGTGTATATGCCCTAGAGGCCATTACTGTATCATACTAGTATGTATATTACTTAATGGAAGCTTGGGATATTCACCTTGTATATACAATCTTGCTCAAAATAGTAGTATGCTACTTGGTTTATTTCTACTTCAATGTGTACATGTGTTTATTTTTGTATATCGCCTATACACATTAGTGGAGCCCTTAGGATCTTTGCTTGATTACCAGCGATGTGATGGCCGTCACACTAGTGGGGCTGGGTAATCTATAAGCACATCCTTATGCAGGTCCCTGGTCGCAGGACTATCGAGACAGGGCATCGATACTCCGGAGTAGACCAGCGCATGCGCTTCTCATCCCAGTGTGGGAGACGGTCTGTCCCACAGCCGTCAGTACGTCGTACTTGAGATAGTATGCGGGTGCCCGTTAGGTTACGGGTACACTGGACAGGACTCGTCGGGAACTGACTAGTTGGTATTATACCTATCGTCAGTTATCAGTTCCCAGGTGACATGAGTACAGCTTAGTCCGCTGACTTGACACTGTCACTTCGCTTCGGGTGTGTTCCCACTGTACTTTGATCATTACTCTACCACGGCTCAAAGGAGTCGTGCAAACAGGTGGTGGTTGGGTGCAGTCCCGAAGCACTTGGAGGCAGTGACGGTTAGACAGGATTCGTCTCTCCCGGTATTGGGGGTTGACATCGCGCTGTGTCTAGGAGAGCCATTACACGAGTAGTCCCTGGCCAGGGCAAACGAGATATACTGGTAGGTTTCCAGTGTTATCTCAGGGTGTTTTGGGCTTCGCTCCGGCACGACTTGTACCGCTATTGGGGGACTGACGTTTACCGCCCCCTAGGCCCGCCATGCGATGTATCAGACGAACAGACCGGACTGTACGGAGAATGTCACACTCAGGCTCAGTAGGAGTTCAGATGGGTTTTGCCTCGTCGGTCTTCTTGTCGGCATTACCTGGGGACCGTTACGCACAGCTAGTGCCGCTTGCGGTCTGTGGTTAAACCCACTGCCAGCGTAGTGTCGAGTCTTTAGAGTCCCACACAGAAAGCTTTTCGCCTTTAGGCAAAAGAGTAGAGGTCGCATGGTATTGCGACAGGTCGCATGGTTTTGCGACAGGGTTCGGTCACATCCGTGCACTTGTGCACGTACAGTGTCCGGACAGTTTACACTAGCGGGCTTTGGTTTAAGCCAGATCCTAGTGTACCTTATGGGATTGGATTTATCCAGTTTGCATTCGTGTTCCTCGGAACGCGGATGCGGGTGTGTATGCACAGTTGACAGGGAGGCACAGACAGCGGATTCTCATTAGGGTTGTTGACAGTTGACCGTTGACTTTTTGACTTTTTGCTCAACCCTAATGAGAATATGATATGTGATTAACTATTATATTAATTAAGTATTATGGTGACTTGGTTGTTGATTTTTGTTGACTTGTTGACTTTGTTGACCGGACGACTAGGCTTGACTAGTTGACCATCATGATAACCATAACCATCATTTCATGGCAAAGACTTTTTCTTGCTTGCTCATTTAGGTAAAATGAGTAGATGATATGATATGGTTATGGTTGCTTCAACCATCACACATAAGACTTTTTTGATATGATGAGTTATGATTACTTTGGATTATGAGAGGGTGAGAGACAAAAGTGAGCCTCATTCTTTCTTGCTCATTCTCTCTCTTGTTTTCTTGAGCTCTCCACTTTGCTCTCACTCTCATCCTCTTGCTCCCTCTCTTGACTCTATGGTTCATATCTCTCATGTGTTGAGAATCAAGAACCATAGATAAAATCCCATTCTCAATCTTCTCTACTCATTCTAGTTCAATAGGTTTAGCAAACCAAGTGAACTAGTTTCTTCAAAGAACGAAGAAGGAGCTAAAGGTTGGAGCTTTCAAGTGGATCTATCTTCGGCGTACGGAGACGACGAGAAGGAGCCATCGGACCACCACCGGAGCTTGAAGACGAAGGAGTTCAAGACAAGCTAGGTATAACCAGCTTCATCCGAGTAGCTAACTCTCTTTAGCTAGTTTGCTAGTTTTAGTTTAGGAAAAGATCCCGACTTTGTTTAGTCCATGTTGCCCCTTGCGGTAAAAATTTGATTTTTATACCGTTTCCGCCTCCCCGTAAGAACCGGGGGTCGCAACGTGGACTTACAGCGTTGCCCTGATTTGGCGGTAGAGCCCTGCCGCTTCTGAGCTGGATTTGATTGGACTTTGTGGCGAGCTTCTCGTCCTCTTCGGGAAAACAGAGCTCCTCCTCAGAGTCGCTGCCAAGATGGATTGCGTAGCAGGTCACTACTGAGATCTCTTAATTGGGGTCTTCTTCTAACTCCTCCAGAATTTCAGCCGCTTGTACATGGAAGAACTCCTTCAATTGAATCAGAGTTCTTTCTTTCTGTTCATATTCTTCGAAGGAATCGATATATTTTTGAATGGTCGATCTCCCTACAAATTCCTTTTCACGCCGAGCTGCACTTTTCTTCTTCTTGAACTTTTTGGATTTTGAGCCTGATGGAGCCGCATTGGCAGCTGGACTGGTAGGCTTCTTCTGCCCTTCCCATTCCGTCCTGGGCTCTTTCCGAAGTAGCTTTATCATCTTCTTCGTCTTATTAGATATGTGTATACTCCACGGAGGCCGGGATGAGTCAGTTTCGTTTGTCAGGGCAGCGGGTTCAGCTGTCTGCTCCCAGAAGGCTTCAACTTCTATCTGTATAAAGTTGGTGGTTGCAACTTGATTGTTCACCAACACGCTTTTGGACAACTCGATCTCTCCAGCCTTGTACTGCTTCTCGACCCAGTCCTTGAAGATATAGCAATCCTTGATCGCATGGCCCACTACTCGGTGGTACGGGCAATACAGGGGATTGTCGGTCATTTTTTCTTCTTGGGGTCTTTTCGACTCCGGCAATTGTGGGCCGTTGTTCAAGGCATATTTAAATATCTTACGGACCTTGTCCCTTCTGAAAGAGTAAACCTTGTTCTTCTTCTCCTCAAGGGAAGGCCCATCTCCTCCCAGCAATGGCTTTCGAGACCGGTTGGTTTTGGATTCGCCCGCCCTTCGCTTTTCTTCATTGTCGGACGCATTGAAGACATTGGTACTGCTGGAACTCCCGCTTCTACGGTTGTCGTCCCGTTTGCTTTTCCAAGTTTTGTCTCTCTGAGAGTCCGGCGGGGACTCTTGCTTCGAGCGTTCCAGCATTTGGACTTTCTTGGTTAGCTCCTGAAATGTCTTGAGGCCCGCTGTACACAAGAATGGGACCATCCAATTGCAGAGGATCCCAATGAGAAGGCTGACGGACTGGTCCTGCTCCAGCGGCGGTTCGTACTTGACTGTGAGATTACGCCATCGAGCGATAAAGTCGGTGTTGCTTTCATTCTTCCCCGGCTTGGTCCTCACAAGGTCGGCAATGGATATTTTATCACTGACGCTCATGAACCTTTGCCGGAATAGAGACTCCATTTGGGCAAAGGTAATGACGGACCCGTCTGGTATACTCGTGTACCAGTCGAAGGCGACACCGGTCAGGCTGTTGACAAACTGACAAAGAAGGAGCGCGTCATTGCCCCCTGTATTTCCGCATGATGCTTTGAAGTGGGCGACGTGCTGATTTGCATTCCCCGTTCCGTCAAATCTTCCAAACTTAGGAATGACGTAGCCACTCGGGAACTTGATCATAATGGCCCTCGGGCTCCGTCGGTCCGGATTGACCCATATCATCTCTCAACTCCGGTAGGTATCCTCCGGAAATCCGCCAAGCCTAAATACTATCACCGGTAGGCAGTAGTCCCTCTGCCAGGCTCACCGTCTACTGCACAGCAATCCGTTCTCGCCACGGGGTACCATACCGGGTGCACCATGTACCCGCAATCGGCCTCATCCAGCTCCTCGAATCGGGTGTCACATGTCACACGTCTCAGAACCGAGAAAACGCATAGTGGACGCACTGAAATATTATATCAAGAGAAACCGGGTTTTTAAAACAATACATACTTTCTTTTAAAATGACCACGGTTCTCAAATCCAGAAATCTCATGAAAACATCATATTTCAATGCGTAAAGTCATAAAGTGTGATGTATGCGACATATAACAGAAACGTAAGCATATCCGTATATCATGCAACATGGAACAGTAATATGCACATATCGAGGGAAAACCGCTCTTTTAAATGAATCCAGTTTTAAAATATATCATGCGGTTCCCAATCTCCAAAATCGAATGCAATATCTTATAGAGGTGCATATGTGTATGCACGCAAGTATGGACATACAAATGTGTATGTACGCAAGTATGGACATACAAATATGTATGTACGCAAGTATGGATGTACAATAATAGATATAGCCAGTATATCATGCAAGGAGTCATATCCTGATACAGCAGTTCTACTGTGTAGTGACATAGCAATTATCGATGATGAAGTGTGTGAGCCAGCAAATCTTTGTAGTGTAACATACGCATCATCGATAATGGTGTAAGTGTACTAGCACAAGTATATGCAATGCAATGAGAATAACATGAATGCAGTATAAGGTAAATCATATGCAAATGCTGACGGGTATACGTATCTAACATGACCGAGTCGGTGAATCTAACCATCGGCATCTAGCCTCACGACATCACGTACGACATAATCCATCGTACGACATCCTCTAGTCAAGGGTATGGATCAATCATCAAGTCAAACTCATCACGTACGGAAAATCATCGTACGGCGGCATTAAACCAATAGGGATCATATCAACCTATATGACAATGATGGTACGGCCTATCATTTATGATTCACAACATGAAAACACATATATATCCATATACCTATGTCCTAAGTCACATCCATAACAATCTCATAACAGGGGACCGGCAAGGTATCAATCCTCTCAATCAACTCGCATCCATATACCAACATATCATCATATCGCACGCCTAATCGTATTCTCTTTTCATCGCATCTATATCTCATATAAGGTCAATTTACAATTACATTTTACCTTTACTATAAGAATACGTATCTAATCTAACATACACACCCGAACCATACAATCAGTTTTTTAAAAGATGCGAATCGTAGTTTTGAAAGTAGGGCTACGGTGTTTTTTAAGGAAAAGATATCATTTGAAAATCCATAACGTCCCTCAAGGTATCTGTTTAAAAGATCCATACGATTCTTCAGTTTGGAAAAAGGTATAGTTCGGATGACACATTTACGTCGGCTATCTAGTCTTATAGTACCCTAAACGGCAATATCATCAAACATCATCCTCAAATCCCGTCATCACCTATTAGTTTATCATATAACTTCTAACTATCCTTTAATTTCTAATATAGTTTTTCTAACTATCTTTTAACTCTATCTATAGTTTTCTATTAAAACTTTCCTTAACCATATACTATGAATCGGTTTCCATCAAAAACTTGCGGAGGTGCTATACGCCATCCACCCGACTTCCCCCGTGGATATAGATCCACTCACCTTGATCCTTGCTTGCCGAAGTTGATGACGCCACACTTCGTCACCTCGGAATCCACGCGATGGTAACTACTATAATACACAATCGCAATCGCTATTAAAATCGAATCCGGAAAACCGATACGGCACACGGCGCGCTCATAGGTTAGAACCTATGGCCTACGCGTGCAAAAATAATCAAACAAACCTTGTTGTAGATATACAAACATATAACAACCAAAATAATATCAAATACCAAAACCAAGCATTCAAAATACGGAAAACATAACCAAAAATCACACCAATGTGCTCCCAGATTTTCCATCAGGAAAAATTAGCCAATTTTGCATATGGGGTTGCTCTAGATATAGGACAACAATGCACCAGACCAAAAATCACAAGGTTTCACTCCAACTTGGTCGAAATTTGCGGCCTATAGCAATAAATCTGTAGCTAGACTAGGGGATATTGGGCTCGGGTTTCAGGTGGTGGTTCATGGTTGACTGCACGTCTCATGGCCATGGGAACTTCTTTTATGGTTGTCTCGGGTCATCCCAGATCTCTAAATACCATCACTAAATCCACAAAAACCCAATATAGACGAATCTAAAGTTCATATTTTCGGGTTTGGTCACTGGTCCAGGTCAAGAATTGGTCTCTAGGGCCTTGTAACAGCAACTAGGTATCACCCAATCCACACAACACTCAAACCCTTCTCTAGGAATTTCCAAGTTCACAAATCCACACCTTAACCGAATTCTAACTAACTAGAATACTAGGAAAACATAAACTAAACTAAATGGAAGGGATTATACCTCATAGATGTCACCAAGCAAAACCCTCGAAGTCCAAAGTCCTCAAAATCCAACATTGATGGGTCCGAAGTGTAGAGGGTGAAGAGGGGATCAATTTTTGTGAAGGGGGCTTAGGATTTGGATGAATATTTTGAGATGATATCATGGGGTGAAGGTGGAGGGAAGTGAGGAAGAAGGAGAAGAAAATGATGGGAGAGGAAATATGTGGCTACCCTCTCTCCCTCTTCTTTATTCTCACCCTCTCTCTCACTAATTTACCCTATTGCCCTTTCTCTTATTCTTTTCTTTTTCCCTCACAAAACCAAAACACAATATGAAACTAATAACACAAATGAACCACATGCAACCAAATGCAACATGACATGGTGCACTAGCCACGGAAAACTGTAGAAAAACGGATTTGGCCTAATCGCGATTAGCAGTGCACTAATCAATTTTTATCCAAATCGCATATAATAAATTTTAAAAATGCCAAATCCAATAAATATATTTTTAAACGAATAAATTATTTTAATTTCCATTTATTTCACAAATATTGGTATATATTTATACCCATTTTCGAAAACCCCTACTTCGCAAATCGGACAGTTTTCGGGAAAAATATGATTTTAATATTAAATTCCAAAAATAATATTTTATATTTTATGAAATGTTACAATCTTCCCCCCTTAAATAAATTTGTTCCCCGAATTTAAATTTAAACCCCCAAAATCTAAAACATTTTAATAATCAGCTCAAATCAACGGGGCTCCGAAATCACGGAAGATAAAGAAATACCACAGCGCATCGCGTGCGCATGAAAACGAATACAAAACGCAAATCGAACTCCGTCAAGCGTCCCGCAAATCATCGGATTTGCATGCATATCATCGGAGTTACAATGGAGATACAGATCTCGAATCTACTACCGAAATCCAATATGCACTAGTCAAATACTATAATACATATATAGTACGCATCCTTGAAAAATCTCCAAAAACTGAATAAAATACATACAAAATCTTTTCTGAATCGCCGCGTGATGCGTAAATCACGGCACAAGTGATGGACGCTCATTTGTAACGTAATAAATATACTATTATATATGTCTTGCTCAAATATACGATCCGCCCTTTTTGAAATATCCCCAAAAGGTTTTACTTTATAAACGTCTGTGTCACTCGCGGACACGTAGGAAATAGCGAGACTAAAGCTCTTTCTTGAAAACCTCTTGTTAAACTTTTTAATGCATGCAAGGTACTCAGGTACTGTCCTCAGATCAGTCATGTTTGGCTACTACACAATATAGTGCCCAACATGAAAACAATGTGCCCAAAAGCAAATTCAGCCTCGAAAGGTGTATCCAACAATCACATGCGTCTGGTGCGCATGGAAATCAAATACAAATACAGGTGCCCCAATATGCACAAAAGTAAAACTAAGTGCAACAGGCATGCACGAAAGCATCTGTCGGGTGCAACGGGTGTGCACGACAACAATATCAAGTGCACCTAGAGTGCACGAAAACCTCAATCCAGTGCAACTAACATGCATGATTGAAATTACAAAATCGAGTGCATCCGGTGTGCACAAATCATATCTCATACCATGCGCCCAACACGAGCGAAAATCCAAATCAAGTGCATCCGTCATGCACGAATGAAATCGAAATCAAGTGCATCCAACATGCACGAATAAAAATCTAAATCAAGGGAATCCAACATGCACGAGTAAAATATCACTCAAGTGCATCCGATGCACATGAAATCCAATACCAAGCGCCTAATATGCGCAAAAATCAAACCCAAGTGCGTCAGGTCCATATGAATGCCTAGTGCGGTAAAGCGCACAAAAAAAATGAACGTCAAGTGCAATGCGCACGAAAACATACGTCTGGTGAAACAAATGCTCAAATACATAAATCGGGTGCAACCAAGGCACGGAGTATAAATCCAGTGAGATAAATGCACAAATACCCGTCCGGTGCAATAAATGCATGAATTGCAAATCTAGTGCAACTAATGTACGAAATACGAATCTGGTGCAGCAATGCGCAAAATATAAATCTGTTGCAACAATTGCACGAAATGAAAATCTAGTGCAACAAATGCACGAAGTGCAAATCTGGTGCATCAAGTGCATAAAAATCCAGACTGGTGCATCAAGTGCACGAAATCCAAATACGGTGCAACCAGTGCACGAAATACAAATACGGTGCATCCAGTGCACGAAATACAAATACGGTGCATCCAGTGCACGAAATACAAATACGGTGCATCCGGTGCACAGCGTAAAAACCTAGAGCGACAATTGCACAAAATATAAATCGAGTGCAACAAGTGCACGGAAACGCATTAATAACTCAAATGCGTATAAAAGCCACGCCGAGTGTACCCAGGTATACAAAATCATAAAACGTATGCAATTATGTGCACAGAATCCGTATCACTGCACTGCAAGCATATGTGAGCTATACCGAGTGCAAAAATCAAATCGAGTGCGTACCACATGCACAAAATAAAATCAACTGTATAAAATCCACGAATCATAAACATGTGCAGCCAAGGCGCAAAATCGATATCGAGTGCAATAAATACGCACCAATCGCAACCGACGTAGCGGTGTAAAATATAAATCAAATGCAATAACTATGCACAAAATGCAAATACCCAGTAGGTGCAGCCATGGTGCACGAAAACAATATCATAAAGCTGAATCATCAAAACTCAAATCCAAGCAATATAAGCGTGATACTCGGATCACAAACGCAAATCGTAACAAATGACATTGAGGTACACTTCCTACAATGTCGAAAAAAACGTGTCGGAGCGCCCAAACTGGCGAGCAAGAACATCCGCGTTCCTCCTGCTCACGGTCTGGCGTCTTCTGTCTCTGGGTCCTTATTTCTCTGTGGATTACAAATCTCTCAATCCATTGGTTCGTCAGCCCGGTCAGGTGTTCCAACGGGAACGATTCCGCTCTGGCACTTCTCTAGTCATCTCTCGGCCAATCATCACGACAACTCGTAAAGCAGCACATCACTGGCGTCGGCCTCTGGCCCTCTGAACACTCGTGACACATCTGATCCTCGGTACAAATCTCATTGCAGCAGTGTCCTGAAAGGAACCTGCTCAGGGTCTCATCCGATCTCGCCTATGCCGAACTATATGGAGGCTGGTACTCTTGAATAATCCTTTCTCATTTTTTTCTAGACATCTGCGTTTTCCGTACACATTTCCTTAGGAACTGGCCGTATTACGATGCCCATGCATGCATATCAGATCTCTAATCTCGACGGGGAGTAGCAACAGCTCGTCAGCATTTCGCATGAACCTCCGGCTCTACTCGTCTGTATCATCGTCCACTTCGACGTCACGTCGTGTTATCTGTGTACTGCAATGGTCCTCGGCTACAGTTAATCCGGAGTCTCTCGTACGGACTCGAAATTACAAACTTGGTATCTTCATCACTCTGTAGAAGATATCTAGCTGAACACATCCTCAGGAACTCGTTCCAACCATCGCAGGAATACTCTATACTCGTCCGTTTTTGATCAACTCACAACGCATCTGGGTGAGGTCCTCTATCCGAAGCTGGTCAGCTTGATGATCTCTTATCACATGATATTCGGACGACGTCAAACGTTTCGATCGATTCATCAAAATCCCATAATTCAGCAAAAGCTCAACACCTGAGCACAGTCTAATAATATCCTGCACACGCCACAGTACGTATGGACCAACCGTAGAAGGGCAAACCCAAGCCTCACTGATGGCACCGCTGAACTACTACAAACCTTAGGTTCAGAAGCGGTTCCATGGTCATTATGTCGAGTTAGGGTTTCATTCTTCTAGAGGGTCCACAGAATTACTTGCATGTTCCTTCGAATACTTTAAACTTGGGAAAAAGGGTTTCTGACATTCGTTCGAACTTGTTAACTTCGCCAAGTCGACATGCGAATACCCTTTGCCTGCATGCTAAACAATGCCTCAATCCTCCTGGAAAGACGATATATCAACGGCCATCTATAGATCGGTCTGCTCTAGATCTGAGTAAGACTCTCCATACTGGAAATCTTCAACTCAACTGGGCCTGCGTCGGTGCATCAATCTGACGAATCACCTTCGTCTCTCAACTCGGGATAGACTGGCTATCATCTGTCGCATCTCTGCCTGGAAGCTCCAGCGATCTCAGCTCGTAAGCTCTGGAAGAGACATCCCATCAATCTCAGCAACAGCTAGGTCATCTGTCTGCACGGTAGACGACATCACAATCTCTGAAGTATGTTGTACGTCAGTAGTCCTCTCCCAACTGGCAGCTTTATCAATGGTCCGATCATCCGGTGTAAAACCAAACACTCGCCTCCACAAGAGGTCACAACTCAACATTACATCGAGACGTTCCTATGCCACCAGAAAACGCAATGGTCAGTCCTCGTTCATGACGAGCTCGCCCTGACAGCATCATAAGCAGCAGCTCAGTCTACGCTCAAGCCATGGTGACAGGAACCTCAAGCGTGTATCGATAAAGACAGATCAAGGGTGAAAGGAAATGACAGATCCAGAATGGATACATGATCATAAGAAGGATCAGCATCAATGAGAGTATGATCATGGAAACGAATAGAATCAAGGATCTCAAATGGATGTATAATCATGGGTACGAAGAGAATCATAGATCTCAAAATATGTACATCCTAAGGTTTCTTAAGTGGAGTATCGTATCGTAAATATGCCGCGGAACATACGTACGGTACGTCACTCTACTCAAGCTACCTACTCCATCAATCAGGGTCAACCTATGTAACAAAAGTTCGGGTCTAATACCCCCCTGTTCAAGTCTAAGTTCCGTAAGATCAAGCCTAGGTTCCGAAATAAATTACGCCCCAGACTCCACATGGTCAAACCTAAACTCAAACCAAGGTTAAACCTAGCGCTTTGATACCAACTTTTTCACGACCCAAAATATTAGCTCGTGACCAGCACTTAAATCACACAACGTCTAAAAGCGTAACGTAATTCAAGTAAGCCGAAACCTAGAAATCTAAACATTTTTAAGAAAATAAAAGAGGTGAAGTTTTGAAATAAAGGTATAATGAAATCAAGTTTTCTTAAATGCATAGAAAAGGCACATGAATAATGCAAGTGAGATTTACTAGCTTGAAAACATGTTTCGTCTTTTAAAAATTTGGGCAACACCTTCTTTGTATATTTTGATCCAAAACCACAATACATAATGATAAAAAAGGCATCCCCAAGTGGGAGCTTGCTCTTCCCCAAACGGCGGATCACAACCACGCAAGACAGTATATATAAGTATACGACGCCCAACGGCGAAGACCAACACCAAAAATAAAGAATAAAGCGAGAAATCAACCTAAAAGGTGAACATAAAACCCATCGCTCAAGTCTCGCAACTACAAGTCTCACTAAGTCTCATTACTTATACAAATACTAGTTTGATTGATAGAATTGACTAGATACAATGTGAAATATAAATACAAGAGTGGGTACGATACAAATGTCCCACCTACCAAAGCAATCACCCGAAAGCAACTGTGTGCCAGCGATGCCGCTACTGATCCAACGGGTCAACCTGCAAGAACTGTGGCACAATGGGGGTGAGTTGCCAACTTGTGGGTAGAAAAACATTAACAAGTAGAAATCGAATAAACAACGACTCCTAGGTCAACTATACCATAAAGGTAATACTATGATAACTAGGGTGACCGTATCTGTATATGTGCCAACACTAATATCAATGTCAATCAGCATGTGGATATCATCTAACAATATAATCAATGTATGTATGTATGTGGATCTCGTCCAACCATATCATCAATGTATGTATGCATGTGGATCCCGTCCACGTGTCAACCAATGACACAACAACATCATGCATGTAAATATCATAAAAGAAGATGCATGAATGTATGAGGATATAAATCAACGTGTGTCCCTCCCGACACATCAAAAACATGGAACCTGAGTGCCTAGCATCGACACTCAAAACAACATGAAACTCGTGTCCAGCATCGACACGTAAATCCTCATATCTCGGGCTCCATCAGTCCGGATCGGCCCTCGGGCTCCGTCAGTCCGGATCGGCCCATATCATTTCTTGACTCTGGTCGGTTTCCTCCGGATACCCGCCGAGCCTAAATACTATCACCGGTAGGTAGTAGTCCCCATGCCAGGCTCACTGTCTACTGCACAGCAATCCGTTCTCGCCCCGGGGTACCATACCGGGTCCACCGTGTACCCGCAATCGACCTCGTCCAGCTCCTCGAATCGGGTGTCACATGTCACACATGTTAGTGTATATGCCCTAGAGGCCATTACTGTATCATACTAGCTTGTATATTACTTAATGGAAGCTTGGGATATTCACAGTTGTAAATACAATCTTGCTCAAAATGGTAGTATGCTACTTGGTTTGTTTCTACTTCAATATGTGCATGTGTTTCTTTTAGCATATCGCTTATACATATTAGTAGAGCCCTTAGGATCTTTGCTTGATTACCAGCGTTATGATGGCAGTCACACTCGTGAGGGCTGGGTAATCTATAAGCACATCCTTATACAGGTCCCTAGTCGCAGGACTATTGAGACAGGGCATCGATACTCCAGAGTAACTAGCGTATGCGCTTCTCATCCCAGTAGGGGAGATGGTCTGTCCCACAACCATGAGTACGTCGTACTGGAGATAGTATGCGGGTGCTCGTTGGGTTACGAGTACACTGGACAGGACTCGTCGGGAACTGTTGGTTGGTACTATACCTAGTTATCAGTTCCCAGGTGACATGAGTACAGCTTAGTCCGCTGACTTGACACTGTCACTTCGCCTCGAGTGTGTTCCCACTGTACTTTGATTACTACCCTACCACGGCTCAAAGGAGTCGTGCAAACAGGTAGTTTTTGGGTGCAGTCCCGAAGCACTTGGAGGCAGGGACGGTTAGACAGGATTCGTCTCTCCCGGTATTGGGGGTTGACATCGCGCTGTGTCCAGGAGAGCCATTACACGAGTAGTCCCTGGCCAGGGCAAGCGAGATACTGGTAGGTTTCCAGTGCTATCTCAGGGTGTTCTGGGCTTCACTCCGACACGACTTGTACCGCTATTAGGGGACTGACGTTTACCGCCCCCTAGGCCCGCCATGCGATGTATCAGACGAACAGACCGGACTGTATAGAGATTGTCACATTCGGGCTCAGTAGGAATTCAGATGGGTTTCACCTCATCCGTCTTCTTGTCGGCATCTACCTGGGGACCGTTACGCACAGCTAGTGCCGCTTGCGGTCTGTGGTTAAACCCACTACTAGCATAGTGTCGAGTCTTTAGAGTCCCACACAGAAAGCTATTCGCCTTTAGGCAAAAGAGTTGAGGTCGCATGGTTTTGCGACAGGTCGCATGGTTTTGCGACAGGGTTCGGTCACATCCGTGCACTTGTGCACGTTTGGTGTCCGGACAGTTAACACTAGCGGGCTTTGGTTTAAGCCAGATCCTAGTGTACATTTTAGGATTGGTTTTATCTCGTATGTATTCGTGTTCCTCGGAACGCGGATGCAGGTGTGTATGCACAGTTGACAGAGTGACAGAGGCAGAGGATTCTCATTGGGGTTGTTGACTGTTGACTGTTGACCATTGACTTTTTGCTAAACCCTAATGAGAATAAGAAATATGATTAGCAATAATATTAATTAAGTATTATAGTGACATGGTTGTTGAGGGGTTGACTTTGTTGACTTGTTGACTTTGTTGACTGGTTGACTAGGTTGGACTAGTTGACCATCATCACTACAATGGTTGTCATCTTTCATGCAAAGACTTTTGCTTGCTTGTTGTGGTTTGCAAAATGAGTGCATGAAAATGATATTGCCTTTGATATGATATGAACCATCACATAATACTTGATTATCATTATGGCTCATGATGCTTTTGGATTATGAAAGGTTGGATGAGAAAAGAGTTGCTCCCTTTTCATTTTGGCTTTCTCTCTCTTGAGCTCTCTCATTTTCTCAAGCTCTCCCTCTTCCTCTTTCTCTCTCTACCTCAAGGCAAACCATTCTCATGTGTTGAGACTCATTGCCTTAGAGATAAAAAGACACCAAAACATTCCTCTACTCATTCTAGTTCACAAGGCCTAGCAAGCCAAGTGATCTAGTTTCTTCAAAGTTCGAAGAAGAAGCCAAAGGTAGAAGCTTTCGGGTGGATCCATCTTCGGCGCAAGGAGACGACGAGGTGAGGCCGGTCCGTACACCGGGAGGAGTCGAAGACGAAGGAGTTCAAGAAAGGTATAGCCCCCTAACCGAGTAGGTAAACTCTTGTTAGGTTGTTAGTTAGTAGTTTAACAAAGATCCGTATTGGTAGTCCATGTTACCACCCTCTTGAAAATCGTTTTTCACCACTTCCGCAACCCCGTAAGTAGAGGGGAAGGGTAGCATGGACTTACAGTGGTATCAGAGCCTAGTTAAACACTATCTAACATGTTAGCGAAGTAAGTAGAAGTTCGATCGAAAAAAAAGGTAGCAAAACGAACCCGAAATGTCTACTTTCTGCCGAATTTTTTCAGTTCCAAAAATTAATAAATCATACCTTAAAATTCGGCTCAGGGTTTTTAAAACTCACTGTAGAAAAATCATCCATCGAACCGATCAAAGCGCCGCGGAAACGCGGCGGGAGCGTGCTCCCGCCGCGGTTCCGCGGCCGAGTTGACTCGGCCGTGGGTAATTTTCCTCACAGTTTGTTCACTGGGGTGTTTTGTGATTTTTACAATATGTCTTTTCAGCCCAGATTTTCCAGAAAGCAAAATTAGTTTTTGGGGCTTGAAAATCCATATTTTTATCGAACTTCTAAAGACTAAGGCTAACGGGTATATATCTGTGATGTGTTATATGTATTGAACGTCCGGTAATCGCTATACGTCGATTAGTGGGAGTTATACATATCTGTGATCTGTAATGATTGATGGTATGTGTATATGAATTCTTTGGATTGTCGCGGATGAATAGCCGGGGGGTTGTGAGATGAGAGTTTTCTTTTATCTTTCAATTCATGTAATATGTAAATTGATGTAATATTATTTTTGGCTGCACAACCGGGTCGGGGTTGTAGCCGTCATTGTATAATTTCTTTTTACTGTTTTTGCTCCTAGGATAGACCCAAGGTGGGGTGCATAAGCTACCGGGTATCTCGAAGTGCCGAGTGGCCTACTCACGTCGTTGAGGGAGGTTGCTCCACTTCGGATATTTGGCGGGTAGTTTGCCGCACCCGTAGGGGTCTAGGGTCGGGTTTTGGCTATTAATCGCGACCGTGTAATCCGCTTTTCGTTACAGGCTCGTACGAATTGCGGATTCCTAGTATATCCAATGTATTCATCCGTGATTTGAAATGGCTATCATTGCAATATATCTAAGTATGATATTATTTAGGCGTTGCTTATGTTTTGCAGCCGCGCTAGCCCAGCCCCCGCTCTGTCGTTAGTTAAGTAACCTAACGGGTAATGACGGGGCCCCGTAGAGAATGTGAATGGCATAAGCGTACGTCATATTTTGGTTGTTTTCTGCAATGGTAGGATTAAATGATGGGACGTATTAAAAGAACTAATGCAAGAAAAACACGCATTAAAAGAACTAATGCAAGAAAAAATAAACCATGTAAAAGTCATTGGAACACTTTCAAAAACCCACTCGGTTTCTTTTCAAAAATAACTTTTAAACGCGGAGCTTAAGCCAGTCCATTTAAAAGCTATCAAGGTTCCTTCGATTATATCAAGTTCACTACGTTCAAGGTTTCGCCAAAACCATTCGTAGCCCTCCGTCGTTCCATATGAATATTCAATAGTATTCAAGCTATGTTTGTTGACCTTCGTCAAGGCATAGTGATTGGTAGTTGTTGGGTGTTCGTATGTAGCATAGATAGATGCGTTGGTTTGGGACAGTCGTATTACCTTGTTGACCTTCGTCAAGGGTATATACGGGTGGGTTCAAATTAACCTGGACAATGACGGGTAGAACTTGACATGTGACTTATGATTTGTTGACCTTCGTCAAGGTCATAAGAGCATGGGGCAAAAATCCACATCGGGAGTTTCAAAAGAACTGAAACTTGCTAGCGTTGCATACCATTTGGAGTGTGATGATTCTGGTAGGATTCCTTCAGTTTATCACACGACGATATTTGGATCCCGATCCTACTGTGAGTATATGCTACTCCTCCAGAACTTTCTCACTTAACGATCAATGCTATAAACCAAGTCGGTGCCTAGAAAGGTGTTAGCGGGGCTACGCCCGCAGGGAAAAGAGGTTATTTAATTAAGGAACTTCGCGAAAGCGTTGGAAAACCTCCCTCGAAGTACCGACACCAGCCTGGCTGAACGGTTAAGCAAGTATTGTACGGTGAGATTGATCCCGACTAATTCTTCCTTTATGGTTTGAGGAGGGATTCGAGAAACAATGGGAGCCATCCTGTTTAGATAAATTAAAAACCAATCTAAACTTGCAAGAAGCATCATGCTGAGTGTTCTCTTCTCTCTCTCTTAATTGCAGCGACCCAGTGACCAGACATAGGTTACATCTAGATAATAAAATGACTGCATCTGACTGTTTTGACTGGCAAAGGTCTGTCCAGATGTCCATTGCCCATGACAAGCTGGGACACCTCTTAACTAATCAAACCCTTGCCGTCTCAGGTCCAGTTTCCCCTGTCACGGATATTTACATCCGTAGGACATCGGAAAAGGATTGTGCGAAAGCCAAGTGCCTCGTGTTAGCCTCAATTGATGGTGCAAACCAGAGGCAGCACGAGAGATTGGACTCAGTTTCTATCTTCCTCTATAACAAAGATTTATATGGAGAGCAATCTCGTATCGCAAGATATGAGACCTCGAACGAATTGCTTCAAGCGAGGTTGGCTGTCGGGTCATCTGTAGGGGACAACGTCCTTACAAAGACCAGCTATTTTTGAGCTCATGGACCTGGAGACCACGTTGGAGAATGGGTCAAGTACTGACTTAATTCTACAGTCCCTGCCCTCTGCTTATACCCTGAAGGAAACCAGGGAAGAAGAAGGAAAAGCAAGGGCAAAAGTTTCAGGACTGGATGTAGTAAAAGAGGGACGTTCCTATTGTAACGGGAATGAACATTGGCAGAAGGATTGCAGGGCTAGCAAAGCCAGTAACCAGAATTCGAAGCATGTTGTGGCTTCGGCTTCGGGTGTGTTTGTGATAGAGAACTGTATGTCAGTTAACCCTACTTCCTGGGTATTGGATACCGGATCAGGATTTCACATCTGTAATTCATTACAGGCTCTGAGAAACCGTAGGGTTATCAGGAAAGGTGATATGACTCTCAGGGTTGCTAACGGAATGAGCATGGATGCTGAATCCGTAGGGGAATATCATCTTGGACTGACAACTGGGCAGATATTGATTTTGCGTAACTGTTTGTATGTACCAGGTGCGACTTGTAATATCATATCTGTATCCTTACTTTCTAAGGAAGGATATGAATTTACTTTTGTAAGCGATGTAGTAAACATCCACCTAAATCAAGTTATGATTGGGTCAGGTACATTAAATAACGGGATATACGTATTAAATCAAGCTCAGATATTCAGTGTCCAGAACACACTTAAAAGAAAGTCTCCGGAAACAAATCAGGCTTTCTTATGGCATTGTAGACTGGGTCACATCAATGAGACACGATTAGCTAAGTTACATAAAGAGGGATACTTAAATCCGTTCGAGTATCAGTCTTATTCCACTTGTGAATCTTGTCTCATGGGAAAGATGACAAAGACTCCGTTCACTGGACACGGAGTAAGAGCGAGCGAGCTCTTGGGACTCATACACAGTGATGTGTGTGGTCCAATGTCTACACATGCGCGAAGTGGTTATTCATACTTCATTACTTTCACAGATGATTTCTCTAGGTATGGACATGTCTTCTTAATGAAGCACAAATCCGAGGCCTTTGGGAAATTTCGGGAATACAAGAATGAAGTTGAAAAACAAACAGGCAAAAGTATAAAGACACTGAGATCTGATCGAGGTGGTGAATACTTGAGTGCCGAGTTTCTGGACTACTTAAAAGAGAATGGAATTCTCTCTCAGCGTACTCCTCCATACACACCACAACACAACGGTGTATCTGAAAGGCGGAATCGAACCCTATTGGATATGGTTCGTTCCATGATGAGTAAGGCTGAGTTACCGTAATCTTTCTGTGGTTATGCACTAGAAGCAGCTGCATATCTCTTGAACAAGGCTCCAACCAAGACTGTGCCTACCACCCCATATCAAATATGGAGCGGGAAGAAACCCTGTCTTAAGTATCTTAAGGTATGGGGATGTCCAGCTTTTGTAAAAAAGCAGCATGCGGACAAACTCGAGGCACGCTCAGTACTGTGTAAGTTTGTGGGATACCCAAAGAACTCCAGGGGTATCTTTTCTATTCCGCAGAAGAACAAAAAGTTTTTGTTTCTCCTCATGCCCACTTCTTGGAAACTGAATTTTTGGAAAATCAGATAAGTGGGAGCGCAATAGAACTGGAATAAATTACAGAACCACAAGCTGTTACTGAAAGCTTGGACGAACCAGAAGTTTCAGGAGAACCGGACATTCCTGCGCCGCTCCGCAGGAGTAGTAGGCAGTCTCATCCGCCCGAGAGATACTACGGTTTTCTCATAGACGGGGATAGAGAGGATTGCACTATCGATTATGATGAGCCTACTAGCTTCCAGCAAGCCATTCAGAGCGGTGACTCGATAAAATGGCTGGATGCAATGCGGACCGAAATGGAGTCCATGTACACCAACAAAGTATGGACGTTGGACGTTGCTCCAGACGGGGTAAAACCCGTAGGATGCAAGTGGATCTTCAAAAGGAAGATTGGTGTAGATGGAAAGGTTGAGACCTATAAGGCTAGACTTGTTGCAAAGGGTTTTCGTCAAAGACCTGGTTTGGACTATGATGAAACCTTTTCTCCAGTGGCTATGCTGAAATCCATTCGGGTCCTTCTTGCCATTGCTGCCTTCCACGATTATGAAATTTGGCAGATGGACGTAAAGACGGCTTTCCTAAATGGATATTTGGAAGAGTGCGTCTATATGGATCAGCCAGAGGGATTCATTCAGAGTGGGAGCAGCGGTAAAGTGTGCAAGTTGCTCATGTCCATCTATGGACTCAAACAAGCATCGTGGAGTTGGAACATCTGCTTTGATGATACTGTCAAAGAATTCGACTTTTTCAAAAACCCAGATGAACCATGCATTTACAGTAAGATTGTAGGGAGTAATGTGGTATTCCTCGTCTTGTACGTCGATGACATTCTCCTAATAGGAAATGATATTCCTATGTTACAGTCAGTCAAAGGATTCTTGTCACAGAGGTTCTCCATGAAGGACATGGGCGATGCCAACTACATTCTGGAGATCCAGATCTATCGTGATAGATCTAAAAGGATGTTAGGACTTTCACAGTCAAGGTACATCAACACCATACTGAAACGATTCAGTATGGAAGATTCCAAGCGCGGTAATCTATCGGCTTGTCACGGAATCACCCTCTCCAAAGAGATGTCTCCCAAGACTGATTTGGAAAGGGCTCGCATGTCATCAATACCCTACGCATCTGCGGTAGGATCTATTATGTATGCGATGTTGTGTACCAGACCAGATGTAGCATACGCATTGAGCGTTGTAAGCCGGTATCAGTCGAACCCAGGGGAGAAACACTGGATAGCAGTAAAGAACATTCTCAAGTACCTGAGAAGGACTAAGGAGATGTTCTTGGTGTATGGCGGAAAAGACCTCCAGATCGAGGCCTTTGCTGACTCCAGCTTCCAGAGTGACAGGGATGACTCCAAGTCCATGTCGGGTTATGTCTTTACCCTCAATGGAGGGGCGGTTTGCTAGAAGAGTTCCAAGCAGGAAACCGTTGCCGACTCTACTATGGAAGCGGAGTACATAGCTGCTTGCGATGCCGCAAAGGAAGCTGTCTGGATGAAGAAGTTCCTCACGGAGCTTCAGATGGTTCCTACCAGTGTTGATCCAATACCGCTGTATTGTGACAACAACGGCGCTATAGCTTTACCGAAGGAACCCAGGTCCCATCAGAAGTCCAGGCACATTTTGAGGCGGTACCACCTGATCAGGGAGATCGTAGATTGCCGGGAGATCGAGGTAAAGAGAGTAAATACAGAAGATAACACTGCTGATCCACTCACGAAGGCCTTACCCCAGACTCAGTTCGAGCGGCTGATCGAGATGATAGGTCTTCGATACGCCAGTTCATGGCCTTAGTGCAAGTGGGAGATTGTTACTGTATATGCCCTAGAGGCCATTACTGTATCATACTAGCTTATATATTACTTAATGGAAGCTTGGGATATTCATAGTTGTAAATACAATCTTGCTCAAAATGGTAGTATGCTACTTGGTTTGTTTCTACTTCAATATGTGCATGTGTTTCTTTTAGCATATCGCTTATACATATTAGTAGAGCCATTAGGATCTTTTCTTGATTACCAACGTTGTGATGGCAGTCACACTCGTGGGGGCTGGGTAATCTATAAGCACATCCTTATACAGGTCCCTAGTCGCAGGACTATCGAGACAGGGCATCGATACTCCGTAGTAGACTAGCGTATGCGCTTCTCATCCCAGCAGGGGAGATGGTCTGTCCCACAGCCATCAGTACGTCGTACTGGAGATAGTATGCGGGTGCTCGTTGGGTTACGAGTACACTGGACAGGACTCGTCGGGAACTGTTGGTTGGTACTATACCTAGTTATCAGTTCCCAGGTGACATGAGTACAGCTTAGTCCGCTGACTTGACACTGTCACTACGCCTCGAGTGTGTTCCCACTGTACTTTGATTACTACCCTACCACGGCTCAAAGCAGTCGTGCAAACAGGTAGTTTTTGGGTGCAGTCCCGAAGCACTTGGAGGCAGTGATGGTTAAACAAGATTCGTCTCACCCGGTATTGGGGGTTGACATCGCGCTGTGTCTAGGAGAGCCATTACACGAGTAGTCCCTGGCCAGGGCAAGCGAGATATACTGGTAGGTTTCCAGTGCTATCTCAGGGTGTTCTGGGCTTCACTCCGACACGACTTGTACCGCTATTAGGGGACTGACGTTTACCGCCCCCTAGGCCCGCCATACGATGTATCAGACGAACAGACCGGACTGTATAGAGATTGTCATATTCAGGCTCAGTAGGAGTTTAGATGGGTTTCACCTCGTTCGTCTTCTTGTCGGCATCTACCTGGGGACCGTTACGCACAGCTAGTGCCTCTTGCGGTCTGTGGTTAAACCCACTGCCAGCGTAGTGTCGAGTCTTTAGAGTCCCACACAGAAAGCTATTCGCCTTTAGGCAAAAGAGTAGAGGTCGCATGGTTTTGCGACAGGTCGCATGGTTTTGCGACAGGGTTCGGTCACATCCGTGCACTTGTGCACGTTTGGTGTCCGGACAGTTAACACTAGCAGGCTTTGGTTTAAGCCAGATCCTAGTGTACATTTTGGGATTGGTTTTATCTCGTATGTATTCGTGTTCCTCGGAACGCGGATGCAGGTGTGTATGCACAGTTGACAGAGTGACAGAGGCAGAGGATTCTCATTGGGGTTGTTGACTGTTGACTGTTGACCATTGACTTTTTGCTAAACCCTAATGAGAATAAGAAATATGATTAGCAATAATATTAATTAAGTATTAAAGTGACATGGTTGTTGAGGGGTTGACTTTGTTGACTTGTTGACTTTGTTGACCGGTTGACTAGGTTGGACTAGTTGACTATCATCATTACAATGGTTGTCATCTTTCGTGCAAAGACTTTTGCTTGCTTGTTGTGGTTTGCAAAATGAGTGCATGAAAATGATATTGCCTTTGATATGATATGAACCATCACATAATACTTGATTATCATTATGGCTCATGATGCTTTTGGATTATGAGAGGTTGGATGAGAAAAGAGTTGCTCGCTATTCATTTTGGCTTTCTCTCCCTTGAGCTCTTTCATTTTCTCAAACTCTCCCTCTTCCTCTTGCTCTCTCTACCTCAAGGCAAACCATTCTCTTGTGTTGAGACTCAATGCTTGAGAGATAAAAAGACACCAAAACATTCCTCTACTCATTCTAGTTCACAAGGCCTAGCAAGCCAAGTGATCTAGTTTCTTCAAAGTTCGAAGAAGAAGCCAAAGGTAGAAGCTTTCGGGTGGATCCATCTTCGGCGCAAGGAGACGACGAGGTGAGGCCGATCCGTACACCGGGAGGAGTCAAAGACAAAGGAGTTCAAGAAAGGTATAGCCCCCTAACCGAGTAGGTAAACTCTTGTTAGGTTGTTTGTTAGTAGTTTAACAAAGATCCGTATTGGTAGTCCATGTTACCACCCTCTTGAAAATCGTTTTTCACCACTTCCGCAACCCCGTAAGTAGCGGTGAAGGGTAGCATGGACTTACAACACATATCAGAACCGAGAAAACGCATGGTGGACGCACTGAAATATCATATCAAGAGAAACCGGGTTTTAAAACAATACATACTTTCTTTTAAAATGACCACGGTTCTCAAATCTAGAAATCTCATGAAAATAACATATTTCAATTCGTAAAATCATAAAGCGTGATGTATGCGACATATAACAAAAATGTAAGCATATCCGTATATCATGCAACATGGAACAATAATATGCACATATCGAGGGAAAACCGCTCTTTTAAATGAATCCAGTTTTAAAATATATCATGCGGTTCCCAATCTCCAAAATTGAATGCAATATCGTATAGAGGTGCATATGTGTATGTACGCAAGTATGGACATACAAATGTGTATGTCCGCAAGTATGGGTGTACAATATGTATGTACGCAAGTTTGGATGTACAATTCTTCCCCGGCTTGGTCCTCACAAGGTCGGCAATGGAGATTTTATCACTGACGCTCATGAACTTTTGCCGGAACAGAGACTCCATTTGGGCAAAGGTAATGACGGACCCGTCTAATATACTCGCGTACTAGTCGAAGGCGACACCGGTCAGGCTGTTGACAAACTGACGAAGAAGGAGCGCGTCATTGGCCCCTTTATTTCCGCACGATGCTTTGAAGTGGGCGACGTGCTGATTTGCATTCCCCGTTCCGTCAAATCTTCCGAACTTAGAAATGACGTAGCCGCTCGGGTGTTAGTGTATATGCCCTAGAGGCCATTACTGTATCATACTAATTTGTATATTACTTAATGGAAGCTTGGGATATTCACCTTGTATAGACAATCTTGCTCAATATAGTAGTATGCTACTTGGTTTGTTTCTACTTCAATATGTACATGTGTTTATTTTAGTATATCACCTATACACATTAGTGGAGCCCTTAGGATCTTTGCTTGATTACCAGCGTCGTGATGTCAGTCACACTAGCAGGGGCTGAGTAATCTATAAGCACATCCTTATGCAGGTCCCTAGTCGCAGGACTATCGAGACAGGGCATCGATACTCCGGAGTAGACTAGCGTATGCGCTTCTCATCCCAGTGTGGGAGACGGTCTGTCCCACAGCCGTCAGTACGTCGTACTTGAGATAGTATGCGGGTGCTCATTGGGTTACGAGTACACTGGACAGGACTCGTCGGGAACTGTTGGTTGGTACCATACCTATCGTCAGTTATCAGTTCCCAGGTGACATGAGTACAGCTTAGTCCGCTGACTTGACACTGTCACTTCGCCTCGAGTGTGTTCCCACTGTACTTAGATTACTACCCTACCACGGCTCAAAGGAAGCGTGCAAACAGGTAGTAGTTGGGTGCAGTCCCGAAGCACTTGGAGGCAGTGACGGTTAGAAAGGATTCGTCTCTCCCGGTATTGGGGGTTGACATCGCGCTGTGTCTAGGAGAGCCATTACACGAGTAGTCCCTGGCCAGGGCAAGCGAGATATACTGGTAGGTTTCCAGTATTATCTCAGGGTGTTCTGGGCTTCACTCCGACACGACTTGTACCGCTATTAGGGGACTGACGTTTACCGCCCCCTAGGCCCGCCATGCAATGTATCAGACGAACAGACCGGACTGTATAGAGATTGTCACATTCAGGCTCAGTAGGAGTTCAAATGGGTTTCACCTCGTCAGTCTTCTTGTCGGCATCTACCTGGGGACCGTTACGCACAGCTAGTGCCGCTTGCGGTCTGTGGTTAAACCCACTGCCAGCGTAGTGTCGAGTCTTTAGAGTCCCATACAGAAAACTATTCGCCTTTAGGTAAAAGAGTAGTGGTCGCATGGTTTTGCGACAGGTCGCATGGTTTTGCGACAGGGTTCGGTCACATCCGTGCACTTGTGCACGTTTGGTGTCCGGACAGTTAACACTAGCGGGATTTGGTTTAAACCAGATCCTAGTGTACGTTTTGGGATTGGTTTTATCTCGTTTGTATTCGTGTTCCTCGGAACGCGGATGCGGGTGTGTATGCACAGTTGGCAGAGAGACAGAGGCAGAGGATTCTCATTGGGGTTGTTGACTGTTGACTGTTGACTGTTGACTATTGACTGTTGACTGATGACTATTGACTAAACCCTAATAAGAATAAGATATATATATAATTAACATTAATATTAATTAAGTATTATAGTGACATGGTTGTTGAGGGGTTGACTTTGTTGACTTGTTGACTTGTTGACTTTGTTGACCGGTTGGACTAGTTGACCATCATCATGACAATGGCTATCATTCCATGGCAAAGACTTTTGCTTGCTTGTTTATTTATGCAAAATGAGTGCATAAAATGATATAGCCATTTTGACTTAAACCATCATACAATACTTGATTACTATTTTTGTGATGATGGCTTTGGATTATGAGAGCAAGGATGGAAAAAGAGTTACTTATTCTCTCATTTCATTTCTCTCTCTTGCCATCACTTGCTCAAGCTCTCCCTCTTCCTCTTGCTCTCTCTAACTCAAGGCAAACCATTCTCATGTGTTAAGACTCATTGCCTTAGAGATAAAAAGAAACCAAAACAATCCTCTACTCATTCTAGTTCACAAGGCCTAGCAAGCCAAGTGTTCTAGTTTCTTCAAAGTTCGAAGAAGAAGCCAAAGGTAGAAGCTTTCGGGTGGATCCATCTTCGGCGCAAGGAGACGACGAGGTGAGGCCGATCCGTACACCGGTAGGAGTTGAAGACGAAGGAGTTCAAGAAAGGTATAGCCCCCTAACCGAGTAGGTAAAACTCAAGTTAGGTTGTTAGTTAGTTGTTTAACAAAGATCCGTATTTGTAGTCCATGTTACCACCCTCTTGAAAATCGTTTTTCACCACTTCCGCAACCCCGTAAGTACCGGGGAAGGGTAGCATGGACTTACAGTGGTATCAGAGCCTAGTTAAACACTATCTAACATGTTAACAATGTAAGTAGAAGTTCGATCGGAGAAAAAGTCACGAAAAACACCCGGAAAATCAAGTTTCTGTCGATTCTGTATTCTGTTCAAAAATTGATAAATCATACTCCAAAAATCGACTCAGGCTTTTTACAAGACACTCAAGAAATTTGGTCCAGAGAACCGTTCAAATCGCCGCGGAACCGCGGCGGGAGCATGCTCCAGCCGCGGATCCGCGGCGGGAGCATGCTCCAGCCGCGGATCCGCGGCCGAGTTGAGTCGGTCGTGGCTCTAATTTCTTGCAGTGTGTTTCTGGGGGTATTTTGGGATTTTTACAATATGTTTTTTCTGCCCAGGTTTTCCAGAAAGAAAAATTTGTTTTTTGGCGCTTGAAAATCCGTATTTTTATTGAACTTCTAAAGACTTAAGTTGACGGGTATATATCTGTGATGTGTTATATGTATTGAACGTCCGCTAATCGCTATACGTCGATTAGTGGGGGTTATACATATCTGTGATCTGTAATGATTGATGGTATGTGTATATGAATTCTTTGGATTGTCGCGGATGAATAGCCGGGGGATGTGAGATGAGAGTTTTTCCATTTATCTTTCAATTCATGTAATATGTAAATTGATGTAATATTATTTTTGGCCGCACAACCGGGTTGGGGTTGTAGCCGTCATTGTATAATTTCTTTTTACTGTTTTTGCTCCTAGGATAGACCCAAGGTGGGGTGCACAAACTACCGGGTATCTCTAAGTGTCGAGTGGCCTACTCACATCGTTGAGGGAGGTTGCTCCGCTTCGGATATTTGGCGGGTAGTTTGCCGCACCCGTAGGGGTCTAGGGTGGGGTATTGGCTATTCATCGCGACCGTGTAATCCGCTTTTCGTTACAGTCTCGTACGAATTGCGGATTCCTAGTATATCCAATGTATTCATCTGTGATCTGAAATGGCTATCATTGCAATATATCTATGTATGATATTATTTAGGCGTTGCTTATGTTTTGCATCCGCGCTAGTCCAGCCCCCGCTCTGTCGTTAGTTAAGTAACCTAACGGGTAATGATGGGGCCCCGTGGTGAATGCGGATGGCATAAGCGTACGTCATATTTTGGTTGTTTTGTGCAATGGTAGGATTAATTGATGGGACGCATTGGAATTAATGCAAGAAAAATAAACCAAGTAAAATTCGTTGGAACACTTTCAAAACCACTCGGTTTCTATTCAAAAATAACTTTTAAACGCGGAGCTTAAGCCACTCCTTTTAAAAGCTATCTCGTTCCATCGATTATATCATGTTCACTACGTTCACGGTTTCGCCAAAACCATTCGTAGCCCTCCGTCCTTTCACATGAATAGTCAATAGTATCCAAGCTATGTATGTTGGCCAAAGTCAAGGCATAGTGATTGGTAGCTATTGGGTATTCATGTGCAGCATAGATAGATGTGTTGGTTTGGGGCAGTCGTTCTACCATTTTGGCCAAAGTCAAGGGCATGTGTGGGTGGGCTCAAATTAACCAGGAGAATGACGGGTAGAACTTGACATGTGACTTATGATATTTTGGCCAAAGTCAAGGTCATACGAGCATGGGGCAAAAATCCACATCGGGAGTTTCAAAAGAACTGAAACTTGCTACCGCTGCATACCATTTGGAGTGTGATGATTCTGGTTGGATTCCTTCAGTTTTGTCACACAATGATATTTGGATCCCGATCCTACTGTGAGTATATGCTACTCCTCGGGAAATTTCTCACTTAACGATCAATGCTATAAACCAAGTAGGTGTCTAGAAAGGTGTTAGCGGGATTACGCCCCCAGGGAAAAGAGGTTATTTAATTAAGGAACTTCGCGAAAGCGTTGGAAAACCTCCCTCGAAGTACCGACACCAGCCTGGCCGAACGGTTAAGCAAGTATTGTACGATGAGATTGATCCTGACTAATTCTTCCTTTTTGGTTTGAGGAGGGATTCGAGAGACAGTGGGAGCCATCCTGTTTAGACAAATTAAAAACCACTCTAAACTTGCAAGAGAATCATGCTAAAGTGTTTCTTCTCTCTCTCCTAATTGCAGCGACCAAATATCATGACCGGACTTAAGTTATTACTAGATAAAAACATACTGATAGGGCCAAACTACAAAGATTGGCTCAGGAATGTCAAAATGGCAATCACTTATGACAAGTTGGGGTATCTCCTTACCACCAAAGCTCCCCCTGTCCCAGGTCCCACCTCCAGCATCGCGGATAAGGAAATCCGTAAGAATTGGGAGATCGATTGCGCGAAGGCCAGGTGCCTCGTGCTTGCCTCTATGGACAACGAACATCAGAGGAGGCACGAGAATATGGACCTTGAATCCATATTTCTCCATACAAAAGAACTGTATGGAGAGCAATCTCGTATCGCAAGATACGAAGTGTCGAAGAAGTTATTTTCGGCAAGGTTGGCCATCGGATCATCGGTAGCGGAACACGTGCTTAAGATGATTGGCTTCATTGAGGAGCTCGCGGACCTTGGGACCACGTTGGAGAATGAGCTCTATACGGACTTGATTCTTCTGTCCCTTCCTTCTACTTACGCCCAGTTCATCCTGAATTTCAACTTACAAGAAAAAGAAGTTGAACTTTCAGAGCTCCTCAACATGCTAAGGAGTGCAGAGGGCACCCTACAGAAAGGTAGGGAAACATCCACTTTGTTTGTAGGAGGATCTTCATCTTCTAGGTCCAAGGTGAAAGCCAAGGGAAAGAAGAAGAAAGCCTCCGCCAAACCAAGGGGCGGTGTTAGTAAAGTGGATATGAAAGGAAAGGCAAAAGCAACAAAGATAACGGGGAAGCTTATAGGGAAGGAAGAGTGCTTTTTCTGTCATAAGAGAGGACACTGGAAGAAAGATTGCAGGGCTTGGAAGGCCAGAACACAGGATCTGAAGCAAGTTGCGGCTTCAGCTTCAGGTGTGTATGTTATTGAAAACTGTCTATCAATAACTCTACTTCCTGGGTATTGGATACCGGATCAGGATCTCATATCTGTAATTCTTTGCAGGCGTTGAGAAACCGTAGGATTTTGAAGGCAAGTGACATGACCCTAAAGTTGCAAACGGAGCTAGCATGGATGCTAAGGCCGTGGGGGACTATCACCTGGGGTTGTCAGATGGACACGTTTTGGTTTTGCGTAATTGCTATTTTGTACCCAATGCAACTTATAATATCATTTCTGTATTTATTATCTAAAGAAGGTTATGAATTTGCATTTGTAAGTAATGTTGTAAACATTCACCTTAATCAAGTTCTGATTGGGTCAGGTACACTAAGCAATGGTATATGCGTATTAAACCAACCACAGATTTTCAATGTCCAGAATACACACAAAAGAAAGTCTTCGGAAATAAATCAGAATTTCTTATGGCATTGTAGACTGGGTCACATCAATGAGAGAAGGTTGACGAAGTTACATACAGAAGGATATTTGAATCCGTTCGAATATCAATCGTATGCCACTTGTCAATCCTGTCTCAAAGGAAAGATGACAAAGACTCCGTTCACTGGACACGGAGTAAGAGCGAGCGAGCTCTTGGGACTCGTACACAGCGACGTGTGCGGTCCAATGTCTACACATGCGCGAAGCGGTTATTCTTACTTCATTACTTTTACGGATGACCTTTCAAGGTACGGTTATGTCTTCTTAATGAAACATAAATCCAAAGCCTTTGGAAAATTCCAGGAATATAAGATTGAAGTAGAAAAACAAACCGGCAAAAGTATCAAGACACTGAGATCGGATCGAGGTGGTGAATACTTGAGTGCCGAGTTCCTGAATTACTTAAAAGAGAATGGAATTCTCTCTCAGCTTACTCCTCCATACACTCCGCAACATAACGGTGTATCGGAGAGACGGAACCGAACCCTATTGCATATGGTACGGTGCATGATGAGTAACGCTGAGTTACCGCGATCATTCTGGGGATATGCACTAGAATCAGCTGCATACCTTTTGAACCGAGTTCCAACTAAGACTGTGCCTACTACACCATATCAGATGTGGTGTGGGAAGAGAAACTATCTTAATCACATTAAGTCATGGGGAAGTCCATCTTTTATCAAAAAGCAGCATGCGGACAAGCTCGAGGCATGCTCAGTACAGTGCAAGTTTGTGGGATATCCAAAAATCTCCAAGGGATATTTCTTCTATTGCGAGGAGGAACAAAAGGTTTTTGTTTCTCGGCATGCCCACTTCTTGGAAACTCAGTTTTTGGAGAATCAGATAAGTGGGAGCGCAATAGAATTGGAAGAAATTCCAGAACCACGAGCTATTACTGAAAGCTTAGTAGAACCAGAGGGTTCGAAAGATCAGGACATTCCTACGCCGCTCCGCAGGAGTAGTAGGCAGTCTCATCCGCCCGAGAGATACTACGGTTTTCTCATAGACGGGGATAGAGAGGATTGCATCATAGATTATGATGAGCCGACTAGCTTCCAGCAGGCCATTCAGAGCGTTGACTCGGTAAAATGGCTGGATGCAATGCGGACCGAAATGGAGTCCATGTACACCAACAAAGTATGGACGTTTGACGTTGCTCCAGATGGGGTAAAACCTGTAGGATGCAAGTGGATCTTCAAAAAGAAGATTGGTGTAGATGGACAGGTTGAGACCTATAAAGCTAGACTGGTTGCAAAGGGTTTTCGTCAAAGACCTGGTTTGGACTATGACGAGACCTTTTCTCCAGTAGCTATGCTGAAATCCATTCGGATCCTTCTTGCCATTGCTGCCTTCCACGATTATGAGATTTGGCAGATGGACGTAAAGACCGCTTTTCTAAATGAAAATTTAAAGGAGTGTGTTTATATGGACCAGCCAGAGGGTTTCATTCAGAGTGGGAGCAGTGGAAAGGTGTGCAAGTTGCTTAAGTCCATCTACGGACTAAAGCAGGCATCGCGGAGTTGGAACATCTGTTTTGATGAGACGGTCAAAGAATTTGGCTTTATCAAAAATCCAGATGAACCATGCATCTATAGTAGATTTGTAGCGAGAACTGTAGTATTCCTCGTTTTATACGTGGATGACATTCTCTTAATAGGAAATGACATTCCTATGATGCAATCTGTCAAGGGGTTCTTGTCACACAGGTTCTCCATGAAAGACCTGGGTGATGCCTCGTACATTCTGGGGATCCGGATCTATCGTGACAGATCCAAGAGGATACTGGGACTCTCACAGTCCAGGTACATCGACACCATACTGAAAAGATTCAGTATGGAAGATTCCAAGCCCGGTAATCTACCGGCTTGTCACGGGATCACCCTTTCCAAAGAGATGTCTCCCAAGACTGATTTGGAAAGGGATCGCATGTCAATTATACCCTACGCTTCTGCGGTAGGCTCTATAATGTATGCGATGTTGTATACCAGACCAGATGTAGCTTATGCACTGAGTGTGGTAAGCCGGTATCAGCCAAACCATGGGGAGAAACACTGGATAACGGTAAAGAACATTCTCAAGTACCTAAGAAGGACTAAGGAGATGTTCTTGGTGTATGGCGGAAAGGACCTCCAGATCGAGGCCTTTGCTGACTCCAGCTTCCAGAGTGACAAGGATGATTCCAAGTCCATGTCGGGTTATGTCTTTACCCTCAATGGAGGGGCGGTGTGTTGGAAGAGTTCCAAACAGGAAACCGTTGCTGACTCGACGATGGAAGCGGAATACATCGCTGCTGCAGATGCCGCAAAAGAAGCCGTCTGGATAAGGAAGTTCTTAACTGAACTTCAGGTGGTTCCGTCCATTGTTGATCCAATACCGCTGTATTGCGACAACAACGGGGCTATAGCTTTAGCGAAGGAACCCAGGTCCCATCAGAAATCCAGACACATCTTGAGGCGGTATCACTTGATCAGGGAGATCGTGGGTCGCCAGGAGATCGAGGTTCGGAGAATTTCTACGGAAGATAACACTGCTGATGCACTCACAAAGGCCTTACCCCAGACTCAGTTCGAGCGACTGATCGAGATGGTAGGTCTTCGATACGCCAGTACATGGCCTTAGTGCAAGTGGGAGATTGTTAGTGTATATGCCCTAGAGGCCATTACTGTATCATACTAGTTTGTATATTACTTAATGGAAGCTTGGGATATTCACCTTGTATAGACAATCTTGTTCAATATAGTAGTATGCTACTTGGTTTGTTTCTACTTAAATGTGTACATGTGTTTATTTTAGTATATCACATATACACATTAGTGGAGCCCTTAGGATCTTTGCTTGATTACCAGCGTCGTGATGGCAGTCACACTAGTGGGGGCTGGGTAATCTATAAGCACATCCTTATGCAGGTCCCTAGTCGCAGGACTATCGAGACAGGGCATCGATACTCCGGAGTAGACTAGCGTATGCGCTTCTCATCCCAGTGTGGGAGACGGTCTGTCACACAGCCGTCAGTATGTCGTACTTGAGATAGTATGCGGGTGCTCGTTGGGTTATGAGTAAACTGGACAGGACTCGTCGGGAACTGTTGGTTGGTACTATACCTATCGTCAGTTATCAGTTCCCAGGTGACATGAGTACAGCTTAGTCCGCTGACTTGACACTGTAACTTCGCCTCGAGTGTGTTCCCACTGTACTTAGATTACTACCTTACCACGGCTCAAAGGAGTCGTGCAAACAGGTAGTAGTTGGGTGCAGTCCCGAAGCACTTGGAGGCAGTGACGGTTAGACAGGATTCGTCTCTCCCGGTATTGGGGGTTGACATCGCGTTGTGTCTAGGAGTGCCATTACACGAGTAGTCCCTGGCCAGGGCAAACGAGATATACTGGTAGATTTCCAGTATTATCTCAGGTTGTTCTGGGCTTCACTCCGACAGGACTTGTACCGCTATTAGGGGACTGACGTTTACAGCCCCCTAGGCCCGCCATGCGATGTATCAGACGAACAGACCGGACTGTATAGAGATTGTCACATTCAGGCTCAGTAGGAGTTCAGATGGGTTTCACCTCGTCAGTCTTCTTTTCGGCATCTACCTGGGGACCGGTACGCACAGCTAGTGCCGCTTGCGGTCTGTGGTTAAACCCACTGCCAGCGTAGTGTCGAGTCTTCAGAGTCCCACACAGAAAGTTATTCGCCTTTAGGCAAAAGAGTAGTGGTCGCATGGTTTTGCGACAGGGTTCGGTCACATCCGTGCACTTGTGCACGTTTGGTGTCCGGACAGTTAACACTAGCGGGCTTTGGTTTAAGCCAGATACTAGTGTACGTTTTGGGATTGGTTTTATCTCGTTTGTATTCGTGTTCCATGGAACGCGGATGCGGGTGTGCATGCACAGTTGACAGAGAGACAGAGGCAGAGGATTCTCATTGGGGTTGTTGACTGTTGACTTTTGACTATTGACTATTGACTAAACCCTAATGAGAATAAGATATATATATAATTAACATTAATATTAATTAAGTATTATAGTGACATGGTTGTTGAGGGGTTGACTTTGTTGACTTGTTGACTTTGTTGACCAGTTGACTAGGTTGGACTAGTTGACCATCATCATGACAATGGCTATCATTCCATGGCAAAGACTTTTGCTTGCTTGTTTATTTATGCAAAATGAGTGCATGAAATGATATAGCCATTTTGACTTAAACCATCACACAATACTTGATTACTATTTTTATGATGATGGCTTTGGATTATGAGAGCAAGGATGGCAAAAGAGTTACTCATTCTCTCATTTCATTTCTCTCTCTTGCCATCACCTGCTCAAGCTCTCCCTCTTCCTCTTGCTCTCTCTAGCTCAAGGCAAACCATTCTCATGTGTTGAGACTCATTGCCTTAGAGATAAAAAGACTGTAAGTGCACGGCGGTGCCCCGGCCGTCAATCCGACGCCGGAATGCGGAAGCGGTAATTTACTTTAACTTTTCAAACCGGCACCACCGCGCACTATAAACCCGGATCGTGCCATTAACTAGTCCTAGCTAACTACAAGATGGGGAAGAGAGATATACCGAGCGATCCATGTCCTCCGGTCTTCTCGCCGTCGTCCCGATCTCCCGCGGAATGTCCGATCTCCACCTCCTCGCCGGAAGGGCACTACATCGCCTGTTTCTTTTACGGGCTCCCACCTCTATACCGAGGCAACTCGGGCACGAAGTTGGCGAGCCGACGTGCCCAAGGTTTGCTGTAGAATGTGTGTAGAACTCATGTCTCATTTGGGGTTTTTGGTTGCCTTTTTGGTGGAGGAAAAGAACTCAACTCTTGAGATGGTGATGTGGGGATTTTATGAAGCCTAATGAACAAAATTCCCCCACCAAAATATGGGACAGCCCTCTCTCTAGGAATGGCCGGCCATGGCACTTGGGGAGAGTGAGAATGGAGTGTGTATCAAAAATAAGAGAGGAGCCACACACTAATCAAGTGAGAGGAATGGTATGTGATCATGCAAGAAAGAGAAAAGCTCATCATGATGAATAATCATCACACAAAACCAACACTCCAAATCAACCATCATCAACAACCATCACAAAGTTAAGCCATCATGAAAGAAGAACTCAAATGGTCAATGGATGGTGCAACCATCATGATCGAACAATATGCAAAGACCCCCTTCCAAATTGCTTATTTGCATAAATGCAAATAAGCCCTCCTCCACCAATCTTCGGCCAATGAAAAATACAAAGAAATATGGCCGAAACGGAAAGCAAACTGGCAAAATCCAGAAAACTGGTCCCGTAATAAATTACAGGAAAACCCCGATACTGTGTATACACACCCGCATCTGTATTCGGACCGAAATACAAATGCAATGAGACAAAATCTACACTGTACTATACTAGGATCCGGCTTAAACCAAATCCGGCTATTAATATCCGTCCGATCCTGATCCGTGCAATACCGCACGTATCTGATCGAACCCTGCCATATATCCATACGACTTCTAGTACTAACCGTCCGATCCTGATCCGTGCAATACCGCACGTATCTGATCGAACCCTGTCATATCTCCATACGGCCTCTACAGCGTTTCGCCCGAAACTTGAGTAACTGAATGTGGGGGACTCTAAAGACTTGTCAATACTATGGCTATGGATTTAACCACTAGCACGTCAGAGGTATTAGCCATACGTGACGGGCTACCAGCTATTGACAAAAAGGGATGTCGATGAGCGAACTCATCCTGACACCCTACTGAGCCTGTCAGTGACAATATCCGTACTGTCCGGTCCGTTCATCTATGAGAATCGCATGGTGGGCCTAGGGGGTTGGTCAAAGTCAGACCCCCAAAAGCGGTACAAGTCGTATCAGAGAGCAGCCCAGAACACCCTGAGATACTACTGGAATACCTACCAGTAAATCTCCTGCCTTGGCCAAGGACTTTTCATGTTCTGGCTCTCCTAGACACAGCACGACCTCACCCCTAATACCGGGAGAGACGAACCCCTGAAGATCCGCTCACTGCATCCATGTGGCTCGGGACTGTACCCAACTAAAACCTGTTTGCACGTCTCCTTTGAGCGTGGTAGGGTAGTAATCAAAGTACAGTCGGAACTCACACGAGACAAATGACGATCCCCAGGTCGATGAACTAACCTGTACACATGTCACCAGGGAACTGCTATCTGACGTCAGGTATAAGACCAACTAGCATCTTCCGGGCGAGTCCTGTCCGGTGTACTCATAACCCAATGAGCACCAGTATACATCTTAGGTGAACCAACTGACACCAGTGGCTTGTAAGACCGGCCACCGCCCCTCGTCAGGGTCTCGACTATATACACTAGTCTACTCTGGTGTATCGATGCCCTGTCTTGAAACTCCCATGACTAGGGACCTTTTAAGGATGTGCTTATAGACTACCAGCTCCCACGTATATGATCACCCTTATACTGCTGGCAGTCAAGAAAGAATCCTAGGGGCTCTATCAACGGGTAATAGCGACCTGTATGGTCACCTAAAGCAGTACACGATGATAAAGATAAACCAGATAGCATACTATCATCTTGAGTAAGACTGTCCTCCTGGGATAGGTCCTCCCTCAATCATTGCAATCACGTGCCTGTGATCCAATAATTGACTCTGAGGGCACTATCTCCAACAATCTCCCACTTGCACTCAAGGCTAATTATTGCGATGTCGCATACTTACAGCCCGTGTGATACCGAACACCCAACTCCTCTACTAGTCAGTCTCACAAAGTCCGTTTGCGAAACTATTGCGTTCGAGGAATAGCCTCAGTGAGTGGATCCGCTTTGATGTTTCTTTCTATGTCTCTCTATATCTCAAGTTCGTGGAGAAACCCATTTCCCGAAATGAGCAATACCTGCCTTAGAATGTGTCTGGATGTCTGATGGGACTTAGCTCATAAATGAACTCCAAATCCAAACTTCTTAGACTGTATCGTCAACTGAACTTAATCAGTATCCAGCGCCATGCCTCCCTCAGTATTGCCTTGGACCACCTGTCCAAAATACTGCCCCTCGTCAGAAAGAAAAAACTATAACTCTGACAACCTCCCTGTCGTCCAGGTCACCTTGGAAGGCTGGAATGATAACTGTTTCCTGAATAAGGCTGTCGTTATCATATCCCTAGAACATCCACTTATGTTCTAAAACTGCCTCCGACTGTTTCTCCAGGATTGGATCAATGTCAACTTATTGCATCTAGTGCAAGAATAACATCTGGTGTGGTACTTGACATCTCATGATTGACTCAATTGCCTAAGCAAGTGATCTGCCAATCATGCACATCCCTCTCCCCTTTAGTCTGTAAGACACCTTTAGAGAGGGTGACTCCATCACCTGCAGGTACACTACCGTGCCAGGAGTCGTCCATTCTAAATACTCTTAGAATGCTGTCTGAGTACCCTTAATTGGGAAACCACCCAAATATAGATCTAAAACCATAGATCTAGTAACCAGTATGTCTGATATAATGTCCGAGTCCCATGTGGAGAAACCACTGTGTGACGACCAAAGTATAACCGATCGTAGTATAGGAATATCACTTCCTACTCTGTGTATGTCATCCAAATACCATGACATCACACCCTACTACCTTCTCAACAGATCCATCCCCTATTCTGATGAAGTCAAACCTATGACTGTCACATCAGAAATTGATGATCTATCTCCGATATATCTGCTTTAGTCTATAAATAGACATAAGCTACCTGTCCACCAATGCTTCCGCTGCTCCCACTGACTACGACAACCCTCTGGCAGAGTCATATAGACGTACACTTCTAAAGCAAGTTTAGAACGACGCTATACTCATCCTCCTGCCGGGTCTCACAGCCTGGAACAACAGCAATGGCAAGTGTGGGTAAACAAGAACATCCCTGTCACCGTCCTTGAGGCTACCGGAGTACCTCTCGGGTGCCTGAGGTTACCCACCTTATCTGCGGAGTGGCCAATGGAATGTCAATCCAGATTGAATCTTTAGGTTCCTTATCAAATCTTCAGTAATCGTTTGTGGTTCTGGAATCACTTCCAGTTCTACCAAACTCCCACTACCTTTTTCTGAAAAAATTCCATTTTTAATAAAACTGTGGCGAGTCTAGAACAATATCGCTATTGATCTTCCAGATGGTAGAAAGTCAACCCTCGTCATAGCCTGGATCAACCCACAAACAGCCATTACAGAAACGTGCCTTGAGTTATCCAGAGTCTGATTTTAAGAATAAGCCGGACAACTCCCCGTACCTTAACATCGTTAAGATATGAACTGTTCTATATCCAATATAGAACCAGAGGCACTGATTTAATTGAACCAGATTCAAATCATGCAGCTGTCTCCAGTGCATGTCAACTAAATGGAAAAAGGCCGATCAGCGTTACTCAACTTAGGAATGCTTCCACTTATGAGTAACCTGAAAGAGAAGCAAGGTCTCTTAAACATTACTATCAACTGAATACCCTACACAAGTATCTACATCTCCGATCACTTTGAAGAATCCCGATACTTGCAATATCTGGTTCTCTACTTTATTCAAATACCTATAACTTCTCAAAATTCGGACCCTGTGTTTCCACGAAACACCTGTCTAAAAAGTAGAGAAGTCATAAGTAAACCGAATATAGTACGAGGACCAACCCTTCTGTCCTGATAGACCCTGGACAACATACAATACTCTGTATAAGTCCCTTGAGTCTGATAACTCAATCCCTGTGTGTTGCAGGTTGAAAACTGTACTTATGGTTAAGAAGAATTACACCGCTGTATAATGCTCCTCACCTAACCATCCACTGAACATACAGGGAGGATACCTGAAACCACTGCATTGGACGCCTGCGCGTCCTGATGTGTCAAAGCAAAGACCCTCGCCTGTCCACCACCTGTAACTGACTGACCTCTGCCTCGGTCATCCCGTCCTCTCTGAGCAACTCCTCCACGCCCATGACCTCTCTGAGCATAAGTCTGGCGCGGAGCAACGGTAGGCACAACGGGCAACGCCCTCTGGGGTGGTGAAGGTGGTAAGGTAACATGCGGTGCTGCCGCCTCCCTCCGGTGTGTCTCTGGACAATCTCGAACGAGGTGAAGTAGGCTGCCACATCTGTAGCAACCCCGCGGCGACTGCTGACCGTCCTGGGGATACGAACTAAACATCCGACCCCGTCCCGAATCTCTGCTACCCCTCGTACCGGAACGATACCTGTCGCGGCGTCTGAATGACTGCCTCCGTGCGGAAATACTGGTACGAACACTCTTCGGCTCTGGAAATACCGAAGTCTCAACAAGGTGCTCCTCGACCACTAGGGCTGCGTCTACAGCTGCTGCATAGGTCTCGTAGTGCTGCGCGCTGATCGCGAGGAACACTGGTGAAATCAAGCCTCGAACAAATCTCCGGACTCGCAACTCCTCGGTGGCCACTAGATGTGGGGCGTAGACTGCTAGCTCTGTAAACAGTACGTCATACTCTGCCACTGTCATCCCTGGCGTCTGGCGCAAAGACTCAAACCTGCGTGCTCGGGCATCTCTAACACTCCGGGGAAGGAAACGGGCTAGAAATATGGTCACGAACTCCGTCCAGGTCATAGGAGGAAGACCTGCTGCTCTGCCCTTCTCCACTGAATCACACCATTTCTGCGCAAGACCTTCCAGGCGAAAGCTCGCGAACTCAACCCATCTCGCATCTGCACATCTGAGGGAACGGCATATCCTGGCCATCCTGTCGATGAAAGACTGTGGGTCCTCGGCTGTATCGGTGCCTGTGAAAACTGGAGGCTTCAGCCTCATGAACTCTGATAGCGATACTGTAATCACCTCCGTGGCTGCAGGGGCAACTGGCTGTGCGGTAGGCACCATCGCGGTCTCTGGAACTGGTGGAGCTACCTCTGGTCGCTGCGCTCGAAGCGTCTCAACTAGCGATCCTATCATCTGGCGCATCTCCTGCATACCAGCCCCTAACGATGCGATCTGCTCTGTCACGGCAGGAACAGCCTGCTCGGGTACAACCGGCGTACCGCCCGGATCAGTCCTCGTCTCGGACGAGTCAACACGAATCTCGGCCCTCGCGGCCGCTCTCTGTGCCCTCGTAGTCTTAGGCGGCATATTGGCTGAAAGAAAATTTGGATTCAATAAGAACACGGAAATCGAATCACAAGAATATAAGGAGGAATCAAATCAACAAGTCCTAAGGTCGCGTAAGCGGAGTACCGTGTCGTGAGTATGCCGCGGAACATACGCACGCTACGCTACCCTGCCGCAGCTACCTACTCCATCATACCAGGGTCATCCTACACTCCGAAGGTAAAACCTACGCTCTGATACCAACTTTGTCACGACCCGAGAATTCGACTCGTGACCGGCACTTAACCACGCAACGTCTACAGGCGCAACGCGGCTAAGTAAGCCGAACCCAGAAATCAAAACCAATAAATATAGAGTGATTTAAAACATTTTGTAAAAGCAATAGTAAATGTCTGAAAAACTTCCATTTATTTAGTAGAAATCCCTTTCAAGTTCAAAAGTTATGAGTTTTATAATTTTGGTAACATTTCCTCTTTAAAACATTAACCCCGAAAGTCGGGTAAAAGTAAGGTGTGGCGGAAATAACAAGTGACGAGAATAAAGCATCACAATATGATATACGACGCCGTAGCGAAGAATACACAGTAAAACAAGGACAATATCATAAAAGATAAGACTGCATAAGGTAACGTCGGCTCACATGCGAGCTCGACACCAGAATATATAATCATACATTTCGTCCTCACAACTGTCTCTAAGTCAATACAGAAGGTAGATGGAGAGTACTAGATACATCAATGTACAACTGAAAGATAACAGATACCGTACAAAACCCACCTAAACAGCAAAAGGGCTATCTGTGCTCAAAAGGGGTATCTGTGCCAAAAGATGAGGTAACAGCCAGCCGTGACTACTCCCAAGGGCAACCTGCAAACACTGTGGCACAACGGGGGTGAGTTGCCAACTCGTGAATAGAGATAACATATAAAGGTGATCGCAAGCATGCACATATAGCGTGGCTCTACTAATGCCAGCAGATGATATCATTGCATGTCAACAGTGGATACAGTAGTAATGCATGTACTCTAACAGGTAAATGCCACAGGATGAGATGTATAGTAATCAATACTGAGCATGGGATAAATAATATCTACATGGACTATGTCACCATAGAAAGCAATGATCGGTGCCTCAAACTGCACCCAAATCCCACATATACTCAGACGCCGGCACACCCATCGGCCCTCAAATCCTGTATATCTCGGAGGAATCACGAGTGCCCAACATCGGCACCCAAAACATCATAAAATACCCGTGTCCAGCATCGACACGTAAATCCTCAAATATCGGGCGCCGTCAATCTGGACCGGCCCCGCGGGGTCTGTCTGCGGTATCGGCCCTCAGCCCCGGCAGCACGGATCATCCCGCATCCATCACTCGACTCTGGTCAGTATCCTCCGGACAACTGCCAGGTCCAACCAATCACCGGTAGGTACTCGCCCGCCTCCAGGCTCAATCGGCAAATCCCATCGATCGTCTCGCCGAGGGGAACCATACCGGGCCCACCACGAACCCGCAAACGGAACATCCACTCCTCGAATCGGGTTTCAAGCACACGTCTCAGCACCGAGAAAACGCGTGGTGGACACACCAAAATATCATATCACGAGGTACCGGGTTTTCAAAATAGCATATCTTACCTTAAATAATTCCACGGTCCTCAAAACAGAAATCACATGAAAAATCCATCATCAATAAGTCAATCCAATGCGAGGTACAATATAATCAATCCATGGCAGGTATATAAGGGAAAGCCGCTTTTTAAAATAGTTTCCGTTTTTAAAGATGTCATGCGGCTCCCAATGTCCAGGAAATCATAGTCAATCACATGTATGGTGAACTATAGCAATAACACAACAGTATAATCATGGCAGTTCTACAGTGAGTGTGGCATGGCAATTACTAACGGTGTGTGTGTAGCATGTAAATAGTGCTCGTGCAACATAAACCGTTAGTAATAGTGTGGTGTTCTATCAGTTCTAGCATATATCAATAACACATAGCAGGGAAATGCAATATGAGATGGCAGTCCATAGGTAAATACAATATGTAATACTGAGATCCTATCAGCCCTGACGCATAACGCCATGCGGGCGATATCCCCGTAGATGTGAAATCTACTCACCGTGTCTCGCGCTAAGTGTATCCAACCACTTGCCTGCCCTTCTTCGCAGCGTCCGTCTCACTGGCCTGCGAACCTAGAATCACATACACATATCACATATAAGCTTAAGTCACAAAACGCGACATTATAATCCAACGAGAAACCTGTGTCGCAAACCAATCGCGCGTGTGCGCGATACGCTAAAACGTGTACTCACGCGCCACAAAACTACCCCGACGCGCCGCGATACGCAGAACCCAAACCTACTCACGTATCACGCGTGTCGCGAAGGTTTAGAAAAACGGCAAAACAGGTATTTGGTCCCAGATTTTCCTACAGAATTGATCTTAAAAATATATATATACCAAAACACTACCCACAGTAGCAGACACGCACTGGACCAAACCCCAACCCAAACCCTACCCATCTGGCCGCAATTGGCGGCCAGAATGAGGAAATTGGCGGCCTACTGTAGCTGTATGGGGGTCGGGTTTCACCTGGTGCGTCATCTCTATTCCACTACACTACAGTCTTCCCAAAATCAATCTGCACTCACCGAGTTGATAGCAGTTCCAGAAAACTCACATTTTGCCCAAATACGATATTTGCATCAAACATGAAACTGGTGGTATTTTAGTGTAATAGGGGTTCGACTAAGTTACAATGGCCTCAACAGACCACAATCATCCTACTGAAACCAAATCTCGCCTCAAAAGCACAAGGTTCACACTAAACACCCCATATCGCACTAAAACGCACCAATATCCAATAACCGATGCAAAACTACACTAACTAGGCCAACTAGGGAAGCAAGATAGGAAATATACCTCACTCTCGACCCTAGGGAGCTGCAGGAAGGTGAAGAAGAGAAGAGAAGAGGCTGCTGTCGAAGTTGATGCTTGCTGCTGTTGCTGTGAAGTCCCCTGTTGCTGCTGCTGCTACTTCTCATGCTGCTGCTGTTGCCCCCATGTTGCTGCTGCTGTTGCTGTGCCTGCTGCTGCTTCTGGAGCTGCTGCAGTTGCTGAAGGTAAGTGTGTGTGTGAGTGTGTTGTGAGAGTATATGAGAGTGTGTGAGAAAAACCCAAAAAGAAATGAGAGGCTACCTCCATCATCACACACAAAAGTCACCCCTCTCTCTCTCTCACCTCATTAATGGCAAGCATGGCTTGAGCCATGATGCCCTCTCTCTCTCTCCTTCTCATAAGTCAACACCCTTACCATTTGAATTAAAGTAATCTTTTAGTTTAACTAATTAATTAAACCCATTTAAGAATCCAAAAGAATTAATCCTACAATTAACCCACCATGGTTAATAATTATGGTATTTCCTTGATTTAAAAACCCTAGTTTACATGCACATGTGTGTGCAAGCCTAGGAAAATTTTGGAAAAATGTTTATTAAATTAGGAAAAATATTTAAAACACAGTTTGGTAAACTTTTTATTAAAAATCATTATTTAATTATAATTATCCACTAACCCTTATCCTAAGGTGTTACAATCTCTCCCCCTTAAAGAAATTCGTCCCCGAATTTCAAAATCTAACTAAGGTTACCTTCAAAAAGATGGGGGTACGTCTTCATCATCTCGCTTTCGGTCTCCCAAGTGATCTCTTCACGGTTCTGACCACGCCAAAGCACTTTAACTGATGGAATCTCCTTCGATCTCAATTTCTTCACTTGTCGATCCAAGATCATCACTGGCTGCTCTGCATAGGAAAGATCACGCTCAAGCTGGATCGTCGGATGCTGAATCGCGTGCGAAGGATCATGTAGATATCTGCGGAGCATCGAAACATGGAAAACGGGGTGCACATCTGGAAAGCTGGGCGGAAGGGCTAACCGGTAAGCTACTGCACCAACACGCTCGAGGATCTCGAAGGGGCCCACATACCTGGGACTGAGCTTCCCCTTCTTCCCAAACCTCATCACACCTTTCATTGGGGAGACCCTCAAGAAAACATGATCACCAACAGAAAACTCAAGTCTGCGTCGTCGACGGTCTGCATAAGCCCTCTGCCTACTCTGCGCTGCTCTCATCCTATCGCGAATCAACTGGATCTTCGCTGTCGTCTCCTCAACGATCTGTGGTCCTAAGATACTGCTCTCACTGAGCTCTGTCCAACAAGTAGGTGACCTGCATCTCCTCGCGTAAAGAGCCTCAAACGGTGCCATCTGAATAGTCTCCTGGTAGCTGTTATTGTAGGAAAACTCTACCAAGGGCAAATGATGATCCCAGCTACCTCCGAAATCTAGTACACAAGCTCTGAGCATGTCCTCGAGAGTCTGAATGGTCCGCTCTGACTGTCCGTCGGTCTGCGGATGAAATGCCGTGCTGAAACTCAAGCGAGTGCCCAAAGCCTCCTGAAGCCTCTGCCATAGTCTACTAGTAAACTGGGTGCCTCTGTCGAACACAATGCACGTCGGGACTCCGTGTAGTCGCACTATCTCGTCAATATAGATCTGGGCATACTGAGTAAATCCGAAAGTCGTCTTCACCGGTAAGAAGTGAGCCGCTTTCGTCAAACGATCCATGATCACCCAGATGGAGTCATACCCCCGACTAGTCCTGGGTAGACCCACCACAAAGTCCATCGAAATCTGTTACCATTTCCACTCCGGAATGGGTAACGGCTGTAGCTCTCCCGCGGGCCTCTGGTGCTCAGCCTTGACTTGCTGACAAGTCAGGCATCTCGATACAAAATCTGCAATGTCCCTCTTCATTCCGTCCCACCAGTAAACATCTCTCATATCATGATACATCTTGGTGGAACCGGGATGTACGCTATACACCGATCGATGTGTCTCCTCAAGAATCTCACGCCTCAGTCCCTCAGTATCAGGTACGCACAGTCTGACTCCAAACCGTAGTATCCCCTGATCATCGATCACGAACTCGGAAAATCTGTCCTGTCCCATCTGTGCCATGATCTCTAAACACCGGTCATCACTGAGCTGTGCCTCACGTATACGATCAATCAACTGTGGGCGTGCACGGACGTGCGCTACCTGTCCTCCAATCGGCGTGAACTCGAACTGTACTCGACTGTCGCATAATATCTGCCAATCCGCCGATGACTGCTCCTGTACTGCGCTCAAACAAGATAAACTACTCCCGGGCCTCCTGCTCAAAGCATCCGCCACCACATTTGCCTTGCCCGGGTGATATAAGATCTCGCAGTCGTAATCCTTCACTAACTCCATCCATCGACGCTGTCGAAGGTTCAGGTCCTGCTGCTGGAATAGGTATTTCAGACTCTTGTGGTCCGTAAATATCTGGCACGACTCACCGTATAAGTAATGTCGCCAGATCTTAAGTGCGAAGACCACTGCTGCCATCTCCAAATCATGAGTGGGGTAGTTCTGCTCGTGCTTCTTCAATTGTCGCGAGGCATACGCGATCACCCTATCATGCTGCATCAGAACGCATCCCAATCCCACTCGAGAAGCATCACAAAAGACCACAAATCCACCCGATCCGGAAGGTAAAGATAACACCGGTGCCGTCGTCAGCCGAGTCCGTAACTGCTGAAAACTGTGCTCGCACTCCTCCGTCCAATCGAAGGGAACTCCCTTCCGGGTCAACCCGGTCAACGGTGTAGCAATACGTGAGAAGTCTTGCACAAAACGCCTGTAGTAACCGGCCAATCCCAAAAAGCTGCGAATCTCCGTCACCGATGTGGGTCTGGGCCAACGCTGAACGGCCTCGATCTTCCTCGGGTCAACACATATACCGTCTCGTGAAATCACACGACCCAAGAAGTCCACGCTGTCTAGCCAAAAAGCACACTTGGAGAATTTCGCATAAAGCTGGTGCTCCCTCAATGTCTGCAATGTAACCCGCAGGTGCTGCTCGTGCTCCTCACTACTCCGGGAATACACCAAGATATCGTCGATGAAGACTATGATGAACAGATCCAAATAAGGCCGGAAAATACGGTTCATCAAATCCATGAAGGCTGCTGGCGCATTGGTAAGTCCGAACGACATCACCAAAAACTCGTAATGGCCATAGCGCGTACGGAAAGCTGTCCGGGGAATGTCCTCCTGTCGAACCCGCAGCTGATGATAGCCCGATCGTAAATCGATCCTCGAAAAGTACCCTGCCCCCTGAAGCTGGTCGAACAAATCGTCGATACGCGGCAAAGGATACCTGTTCCGCACTGTCACCCTGTTCAGCTGGCGGTAGTCGATACAAAGACGCAAACTGCCATCCTTCTTCTTGACGAACAGGACTGGAGCACCCCAAGGAGAAACACTGGGTCGAATAAGTCCCTTGTCCAGCAAATCCTGCAACTGACCCTTCAGCTCACGAAGTTCCGCCGGGGCCATCCGATAGGGCGGTATAGAAATAGGCCCCGAACCAGGAACCAAATCAATACAGAAAGAAATGTCGCGCTCGGGCGGCAACCCAGGAAGCTCGTCAGGGAACACATCAGGAAACTCGCTAACTACCGGAACCTGATCCAATGGAACCTCTGTAGCGCGAGCATCGCGAACATAGGCGAGAAATCCCTGACATCCCTTCCTCAAAAGCTGTCCAGCGCGGAAAGAAGAAATCACACTGTGAGGGGCGGCACTACGGTCCCCCAACACAACAAAAATCGACTCACCGGGGAAACAGAATCTAACTGTCTTCTCACGGCAGTCCACAGAAGCATAGCACGTGGCTAACCCATCCATGCCCAAAAGAACGTCGAAGTCCAACATCTCCAGAAGGATCAAGTCGACAGGCAACTCTCTCTCGCCAATACAGACGATACAGGATCGGAACACGTGCCTAGCCACAAACGACTCTCCCACAGGAGTAGTCACCACAAGCGGCTGATCAAGTAAGCCGGACTCTCTACCCAACCTCGGCACGAAGTGTGTGGATACGTACGAGTGTGTGGATCCGGGATCGAACAATACATGTGCATCAACTGAACATACAGGGAGGATACCTGAAACCACTGCATTGGACGCCTGCGCGTCCTGATGTGTCAAAGCAAAGACCCTCGCCTGTCCACCACCTGTAACTGACTGACCTCTGCCTCGGTCATCCCGTCCTCTCTGAGCAACTCCTCCACGCCCATGACCTCTCTGAGCATAAGTCTGGCGCGGAGCAACGGTAGGCACAACGGGCAACGCCCTCTGGGGTGGTGAAGGTGGTAAGGTAACATGCGGTGCTGCCGCCTCCCTCCGGTGTGTCTCTGGACAATCTCGAACGAGGTGAAGTAGGCTGCCACATCTGTAGCAACCCTGCGGCGACTGCTGACCGTCCTGGGGATACGAACTAAACATCCGACCCCGTCCCGAATCTCTGCTACCCCTCGTACCGGAACGATACCTGTCGCGGCGTCTGAATGACTGCCTCCGTGCGGAAATACTGGTACGAACTCTCTTCGGCTCTGGAAATACCGAAGTCTCAACAAGGTGCTCCTCGACCACTAGGGCTGTGTCTACAGCTGCTGCATAGGTCTCGTAGTGCTGCGCGCTGATCGCGAAGAACACTGGTGAAATCAAGCCTCGAACAAATCTCCGGACTCGCAACTCCTCGGTGGCCACTAGATGTGGGGCGTAGACTGCTAGCTCTGTAAACAGTACGTCATACTCTGCCACTGTCATCCCTGGCGTCTGGCGCAAAGACTCAAACCTGCGTGCTCGGGCATCTCTAACACTCCGGGGAAGGAAACGGGCTAGAAATATGGTCACGAACTCCGTCCAGGTCATAGGAGGAAGACCTGCTGCTCTGCCCTTCTCCACTGAATCACACCATTTCTGCGCAAGACCTTCCAGGCGAAAGCTCGCGAACTCAACCCATCTCGCATCTGCACATCTGAGGGAACGGCATATCCTGGCCATCCTGTCGATGAAAGACTGTGGGTCCTCGGCTGTATCGGTGCCTGTGAAAACTGGAGGCTTCAGCCTCATGAACTCTGATAGCGATACTGTAATCACCTCCGTGGCTGCAGGGGCAACTGGCTGTGCGGTAGGCACCATCGCGGTCTCTGGAACTGGTGGAGCTACCTCTGGTCGCTGCGCTCGAAGCGTCTCAACTAGCGATCCTATCATCTGGCGCATCTCCTGCATACCAGCCCCTAACGATGCGATCTGCTCTGTCACGGCAGGAACAGCCTGCTCGGGTACAACCGGCGTACCGCCCGGATCAGTCCTCGTCTCGGACGAGTCAACACGAATCTCGGCCCTCGCGGCCGCTCTCTGTGCCCTCGTAGTCTTAGGCGGCATATTGGCTGAAAGAAAATTTGGATTCGATAAGAACACGGAAATCGAATCACAAGAATATAAGGAGGAATCAAATCAACAAGTCCTAAGGTCGCGTAAGCGGAGTACCGTGTCGTGAGTATGCCGCGGAACATACGCACGCTACGCTACCCTGCCGCAGCTACCTACTCCATCATACCAGGGTCATCCTACACTCCGAAGGTAAAACCTACGCTCTGATACCAACTTTGTCACGACCCGAGAATTCGACTCGTGACCGGCACTTAACCACGCAACGTCTACAGGCGCAACGCGGCTAAGTAAGCCGAACCCAGAAATCAAAACCAATAAATATAGAGTGATTTAAAACATTTTGTAAAAGCAATAGTAAATGTCTGAAAAACTTCCATTTATTTAGTAGAAATCCCTTTCAAGTTCAAAAGTTATGAGTTTTATAATTTTGGTAACATTTCCTCTTTAAAACATTAACCCCGAAAGTCGGGTAAAAGTAAGGTGTGGCGGAAATAACAAGTGACGAGAATAAAGCATCACAATATGATATACGACGCCGTAGCGAAGAATACACAGTAAAACAAGGACAATATCATAAAAGATAAGACTGCATAAGGTAACGTCGGCTCACATGCGAGCTCGACACCAGAATATATAATCATACATTTCGTCCTCACAACTGTCTCTAAGTCAATACAGAAGGTAGATGGAGAGTACTAGATACATCAATGTACAACTGAAAAATAACAGATACCGTACAAAACCCACCTAAACAGCAAAAGGGCTATCTCTGCTCAAAAGGGGTATCTGTGCCAAAAGATGAGGTAACAGCCAGCCGTGACTACTCCCAAGGGCAACCTGCAAACACTGTGGCACAACGGGGGTGAGTTGCCAACTCGTGAATAGAGATAACATATAAAGGTGATCGCAAGCATGCACATATAGCGTGGCTCTACTAATGCCAGCAGATGATATCAATGCATGTCAACAGTGGATACAGTAGTAATGCATGTACTCTAACAGGTAAATGCCACAGGATGAGATGTATAGTAATCAATACTGAGCATGGGATAAATAATATCTACATGGACTATGTCACCATAGAAAGCAATGATCGGTGCCTCAAACTGCACCCAAATCCCACATATACTCAGACGCCGGCACACCCATCGGCCCTCAAATCCTGTATATCTCGGAGGAATCACGAGTGCCCAACATCGGCACCCAAAACATTATAAAATACCCGTGTCCAGCATCGACACGTAAATCCTCAAATATCGGGCGCCGTCAATCTGGACCGGCCCCGCGGGGTCTGTCTGCGGTATCGGCCCTCAGCCCCGGCAGCACGGATCATCCCGCATCCATCACTCGACTCTGGTCAGTATCCTCCGGACAACTGCCAGGTCCAACCAATCACCGGTAGGTACTCGCCCGCCTCCAGGCTCAATCGGCAAATCCCATCGATCGTCTCGCCGAGGGGAACCATACCGGGCCCACCACGAACCCGCAAACGGAACATCCACTCCTCGAATCGGGTTTCAAGCACACGTCTCAGCACCGAGAAAACGCGTGGTGGACACACCAAAATATCATATCACGAGGTACCGGGTTTTCAAAATAGCATATCTTACCTTAAATAATTCCACGGTCCTCAAAACAGAAATCACATGAAAAATCCATCATCAATAAGTCAATCCAATGCGAGGTACAATATAATCAATCCATGGCAGGTATATAAGGGAAAGCCGCTTTTTAAAATAGTTTCCGTTTTTAAAGATGTCATGCGGCTCCCAATGTCCAGGAAATCATAGTCAATCACATGTATGGTGAACTATAGCAATAACACAACAGTATAATCATGGCAGTTCTACAGTGAGTGTGGCATGGCAATTACTAACGGTGTGTGTGTAGCATGTAAATAGTGCTCGTGCAACATAAACCGTTAGTAATAGTGTGGTGTTCTATCAGTTCTAGCATATATCAATAACACATAGCAGGGAAATGCAATATGAGATGGCAGTCCATAGGTAAATACAATATGTAATACTGAGATCCTATCAGCCCTGACGCATAACGCCATGCGGGCGATATCCCCGTAGATGTGAAATCTACTCACCGTGTCTCGCGCTAAGTGTATCCAACCACTTGCCTGCCCTTCTTCGCAGCGTCCGTCTCACTGGCCTGCGAACCTAGAATCACATACACATATCACATATAAGCTTAAGTCACAAAACGCGACATTATAATCCAACGAGAAACCTGTGTCGCAAACCAATCGCGCGTGTGCGCGATACGCTAAAACGTGTACTCACGCGCCACAAAACTACCCCGACGTGCCGCGATACGCAGAACCCAAACCTACTCACGTATCACGCGTGTCGCGAAGGTTTAGAAAAACGGCAAAACAGGTATTTGGTCCCAGATTTTCCTACAGAATTGATCTTAAAAATATATATATACCAAAACACTACCCACAGTAGCAGACACCCACTGGACCAAACCCCAACCCAAACCCTACCCATCTGGCCGCAATTGGCGGCCAGAATGAGGAAATTGGCGGCCTACTGTAGCTGTATGGGGGTCGGGTTTCACCTGGTGCGTCATCTCTATTCCACTACACTACAGTCTTCCCAAAATCAATCTGCACTCACCGAGTTGATAGCAGTTCCAGAAAACTCACATTTTGCCCAAATACGATATTTGCATCAAACATGAAACTGGTGGTATTTTAGTGTAATAGGGGTTCGACTAAGTTACAATGGCCTCAACAGACCACAATCATCCTACTGAAACCAAATCTCGCCTCAAAAGCACAAGGTTCACACTAAACACCCCATATCGCACTAAAACGCACCAATATCCAATAACCGATGCAAAACTACACTAACTAGGCCAACTAGGGAAGCAAGATAGGAAATATACCTCACTCTCGACCCTAGGGAGCTGCAGGAAGGTGAAGAAGAGAAGAGAAGAGGCTGCTGTCGAAGTTGATGCTTGCTGCTGTTGCTGTGAAGTCCCCTGTTGCTGCTGCTGCTACTTCTCATGCTGCTGCTGTTGCCCCCATGTTGCTGCTGCTGTTGCTGTGCCTGCTGCTGCTTCTGGAGCTGCTGCAGTTGCTGAAGGTAAGTGTGTGTGTGAGTGTGTTGTGAGAGTATATGAGAGTGTGTGAGAAAAACCCAAAAAGAAATGAGAGGCTACCTCCATCATCACACACAAAAGTCACCCCTCTCTCTCTCTCACCTCATTAATGGCAAGCATGGCTTGAGCCATGATGCCCTCTCTCTCTCTCCTTCTCACAAGTCAACACCCTTACCATTTGAATTAAAGTAATCTTTTAGTTTAACTAATTAATTAAACCCATTTAAGAATCCAAAAGAATTAATCCTACAATTAACCCACCATGGTTAATAATTATGGTATTTCCTTGATTTAAAAACCCTAGTTTACATGCACATGTGTGTGCAAGCCTAGGAAAATTTTGGAAAAATGTTTATTAAATTAGGAAAAATATTTAAAACACAGTTTGGTAAACTTTTTATTAAAAATCATTATTTAATTATAATTATCCACTAACCCTTATCCTAAGGTGTTACATTAATACCTTCTGTACACCATCGTTATGCTAATTGGTTTTCTTCATTCCCCACCGTTCGACACCAGCCTAAGGTTTGGAAGAAGACTATCCAATTTGCGTAATAGGTGTACTATCTGCTAAACCAAGGAGTACTCGCAACCTGAGAGAAGGTAAAAGGAAAAGACAACTGAATAGTCCTATCCGTTTTCTCCAGAATCGGAAACCATCCTCGAATAAATTCCTTCGAGTTCGTATATAACCATACGATGGTTTTGTCCAATGGAAGTGGACGTTCGTAGTAATACGGGGTGTCCTGGAGAAAAGGGTAAAAGTAGGAGTGGCAATGAGGTTAGCGACTCTGACAATCCAAAAGCCAGTGTTTAAGAAGGTTCGGTCAACTTGGTCACTGAGTCATAGTCTTAGGGTCGGGTCAATGGTCGCTGCCAGAGAGAGAGAGAGAAAAGAAACACTCAGCGTGCACTCTAACCTAGATCAGAATGGTTACCAATTTATCTAATCTGGAAACCTCCCACTGTACCGTCAAATTCTCTTCCAAACCTGAAAGAAGAATTAGTCGGGGTCACCCGAGGAGTAAACTAACTCATCAGTGGGAATCGGAATCCAACTATCATCGCATGATAACGTGACGGAATCCTCTCACATCATCACACTCCAGAAGGTATGCGCATATCTGGCAAGTTTCAGTTTCTTTAGAAACTCCCGATGTGATTTCTGCCCCATGCTCTTATGACCTTGGCGTGAGGTCAAAATATCAAATGTCACATGTCAAGTTCTACCCGTCATTGTCCAGGTTAATTTGAACCCACCCGTACATACCCTTGACGTAGGCCAAAATAGTAGTACGATTGTCCCAAACCAACGCATCTATCTATGCAACAGATAAATACCCGGCAGCTACCAATCACTATGCCTTGGCGTGAGGTCAAAATACATAGCTTGAATACTACCGAATATTTAACTGAAATGACGGAGGGCTACGAATGGTTTCTGGCGAAAACCTTTAACGTAATGAACTTGATATCGTTGAAGGAACTGGATAGCTTTTAAAAATTATAGTGACGAAAACCTTTGCTAAAGAGGTCACTCCCGGTGAAGGGATCTCGGCTCTTTCCCCGTAGAATGAGGTGCAGGATATTCCAACTGAATACCACGATGCAAAGCAAAAGTAATCGGCTATAGTGAAGTTATTGCCCTGACCCAAACTTTTGTCCAAGGGGTCACTCCCGGTGAAGGGATCTCGGCCCTTGCCTCGTCGACTGAGGAGCAGGATATTCCAACTGAATACCACGATGCAAAACAAAGAGAACGTCCTTGCAATAACGGCTTTTTGAAAAGTGTTCCAATAACATCAGATTAGGTTTGTTTTTTAACTTGCATTGATCCGAATCAACGCAGTCCCATCAATTGATCACACCATAAAGAACGAAAATAATGACGTACGTATATGCCATCCGCATTCGCCACTGGGTCCCGTCATTACCCGTTAGATTAGCTAACTAACGACAGAGCGGGGACTGGACTAGCGCGGATGCAAAACATATACAACATCTACTAGTATATTTATCAATATATAATATTTCGCTCAAGGCGTGATAAAATGCAACATCACAGAAATGTACAGCATCACAGAACAATACAGATATCTGGGATCCCCGGGTTTCACAGAGCCACTACTGAAACCCGACGTTCCCCTGGTCGTGTGGATAGCCTGTGCAATGAAATCCTAGACCCCTACGGGCGCGGCAAGTTACCCGCCAAAACCTGAAGCGAGGCAGCCCCCTTCAGCAACGTGAATGGACCACCCGGCACTTCACGGAATCCGGTAACTTGGGCAACCCTCCTGGGTCAACCTGTACCCCCTACGAGTGCGGTGAATAGCCCGCCAATTCTAGAGTGAAGCCCTCTCCGTCTCAATGCCATGAGATGCGGGCTTGTTGCCCTCTAGAACCCGGCTATCCGTGCACCCCTCCTTGGGGTAAACCTAGTACAAAAAATAAAATATACATACAACGGATACATCGACCGCAACCTGGTCGTGCCCCAAAATAATAATATACAATTAGGCAGTGACGGCAGTCCACATGTCGGACGCTCGCCCCGCAATATCAAATGTACATAATACAACAAAAACTGTACTAGCATTGCATCCAGGCTATCCCCCACGACCAATCCGCAATATCACAGTATAACACAGAACATCAACGTGAATGTCACGTTCGCAAATCCGTCTAACCGGGCTATAGCAGTTAGACAGGATTTACCGATCGAGTGACATTCACGGTCGCAGATATAATGTAAATACTGAGAACTAATGTGTTTAAAATATCTGATCGATCAAAATTTACCAAGTGGGCCCCCAAACAATACTGTAGCACTCACAGAAATTCTGAGCCCAAAAAGAATATTCCAAAACCCCAATTTCCCTTTCCAAGAACCTCTGTAAAAAATTGGTCCAGTGAAGAGGTTAAGTGGCGGCGGAACCGCGGCCCAAGCATGGGTTTGGCCGCGGTTCCGCGGTGGTATGGTGAGATCACCCGACCAAATTTTCACAGAGTTCTTATAATTCCCTGCACAGTATTCTGCAACTACCTGAAAAAATTTTGGAGCCAAAAAAAATTCGACAGAAACTGATGCTATTGAAAAACGCGGATTTTCGAATTTTTGATCGATCGGAAATGTAAACACATTAAACAAAGCTAGACTATGTTAATGGCGAGGCTCTGATACCACTGTAAGTGCACGGCGGCGCCCCGGCCGTCAATCCGACGCCGGAATGCGGAAGCGGTGATTTACTTTAGCTTTTCAAACCGGCACCACCGCGCACTATAAACCCGGATCGTGCCATTAACTAGTCCTAACTAACTATAATATGGGGAAGAGAGACATACCGAGCGATCCGTGTCCTCCGGTCTTCTCGCCGTCGTCCCGATCTCCCGCGGAATGTCCGATCTCCACCTCCTCGCCGGAAGGACACCACGTCACCTGTTTCTTTTACGGGCTCCCACCTCTATACCGAGGTAACTCGGGCACGAAGTTGGCAAGCCGACGTGCCCAAGGTTTGCTGTAGAATATGTGTAGAACTCATGTCTCATTTCGGGTTTTTGGTTGCCTTTTTGGTGGAGGAAAAGAACTCAACTCTTGAGATGGAGATGTGTGGATTTTATGAAGCCTAATGAACAAAATTTCCCCACCAAAATATGGGACAACCCTCTCTCTAGGAATGGCCGGCCATGACACTTGGGGAGAGTGAGAATGGAGTGTGTATCAAAAATATGAGAGGAGCCACACACTAATCAAGTGAGAAGAATGGTATGTGATCATGCAAGAAAGAGAAAAGCTCATCATGATGAATAATCATCACACAAAACCAACACTCCAAATCAACCATCATCAACAACCATCACAAAGTCAAGCCATCATGAAAGAAGAAGTCAAATGGTCAAGGGATGGTGCAACCATCATGATCCAACAATATGCAAAGACCCCCTTCCAAATTGCTTATTTGCACAAATGCAAATAAGCCCTCCTCCACCAATCTTCGGCCAATGAAAAATACAAAGAAATATGGCCGAAACGGAAAGCAAACTGGCAACTCCAGAAAACTGGTCCCGTAATAAATTACAGGAAAACCCCGATACTGTGTATACACACCCGCATCTGTATTCCGACCGAAATACAAATGCAATGAGACAAAATCTACACTGTACTATACTAGGATCCGGCTTAAACCAAAGTCGGCTAGTAATATCCGTCTGATCCTGATCCATGCAATACCGCACATATCTGATCGAACCCTACCATATATCCGTACGGCTTCCAGTACTAACCGTCCGATCCTGATCCGTGCAATACCGCACGTATCTGATCGAACCCTGTCATATCTCCATACGGCCTCTACAGCGTTTCGCCCGAAACTTGAGTAACTGAATGTGGGGGACTCTAAAGACTCGTCAATACTATGACTGTGGATTTAACCACTAGCACGTCAGAGGTATTAGCCATACGTGACGGGCTACCAGCTATTGACAAAAAGGGACGTCGATGAGCGAACTCATCCTGACACCCTACTGAGCCTGTCAGTGACAATATCCGTACAGTCCGGTCCGTTCATCTATGAGCATCGCATGGCGGGCCTAGGGGGTTGGTAAAAGTCAGACCCCCAAAAGCGGTACAAGTCGTGTCAGGGAGCAGCCCAGAACACTCTGAGATACTACTGGAATACCTACCAGTAAATCTGCTGCCTTGGCCAAGGAATTTTCATGTTCTGGCTCTCCTAGACACAGCGCGACCTCACCCCCGATACCGGAAGAGACGAACCCCTGAAGATCCGCTCACTGCCTCCATGTGGCTCGGGACTGTACCCAACTAAAACCTGTTTGCACGTCTCCTTTGAGCGTGGTAGGGTAGTAATCAAAGTACAGTGGGAACTCACACGAGACAAATGACGATCCCCAGGTCGATGAACTAACCTGTACACATGTCACCAGGGAACTGCTATCTGACGTCAGGTATAAGACCAACTAGCATCATCCCGGCGAGTCCTGTCCGGTGTACTCATAACCCAATGAGCACCTGTATACATCTTAGGTGAACCAACTGACACCAGTGGCTTGTGAGACCGGCCACCGCCCCTCGTCGGGGTCTCGACTATATACACTAGTTACTCTGGAGTATCGATGCCCTGTCTCGAAACTCCCACGACTAGGGACCTTTTAAGGATGTGCTTATAGACTACCAGCTCCCACGTATATGATCGCCCTCATACTGCTGGCAGTCAAGCAAGAATCCTAAGGGCTCTATCAACGCGTAATAGCAACCTGTATGGTCACCTAAAGCAGTACACGATGATAAAGATAAACCAGATAGTATACTATCATCTTAAGTAAGACTGTCCTCCTGGGATAGGTCCTCCCTCAATCATTGCAATCACGTGCCTGTGATCCAATAATTGACTCTGAGGACACTATCTCCAACAAAGACACCAAAACAATCCTCTACTCATTCTAGTTCACAAGGCCTAGCAAGCCAAGTGTTCTAGTTTCTTCAAAGTTCGAAGAAGAAGCCAAAGGTAGAAGCTTTCGGGTGGATCCATCTTCGGCGTAAGGAGACGACGAGGTGAGGCCGATCCGTACACCGGGAGGAGTTGAAGACGAAGGAGTTCAAGAAAGGAATAGCCCCCTAACCGAGTAGGTAAAACTCAAGTTAGGTTGTTAGTTAGTTGTTTAACAAAGATCCGTATTTGTAGTCCATGTTACCACCCTCTTGAAAATCGTTTTTCACCACTTCCGCAACCCCGTATGTACCGGGGAAGGGTAGCAAGGACTTACATCGGGAACTCGATCATATCGTACTGTGCGGGATATGGCCGCCCACTACTGCCAATTTCTTTCTGAGCTTCAGCTTCAGCCACCATTGTTTTAACTTTGCTGGTGAACAAATCCATTATCCGATCTTGTGTTAGCGGGATAGTGCCATCTGGGACCAAGGCATCCTCAGAGGCGGAATGTGGCCGGCTTTCGTGCGGCTCGACCAGTCTTGGACCGAAAGGAACAGGCATTGGCTGCCTCGGATTGTCATCACTCGGCTAATTAGTAGCGACTTGTGCTTGATTGGGAGGCGCTCGAGCAATTTGAGCCGTAAGTTGCATCACAACATTCGTTAGATCGTCAATTTTCGAATAAAGCTTGGCCATCTCTTTATCCTTGCTCCTGATCTGTTTTCGAAGCTCTTAAAGCAGCTCCTGCTCCGCGGTCCTGGGGCGGAAAGTCGGCACTTCTTCGCTGTCCGATCTTGACTCTGCATGGACCGAGGGGTCTTTCTTCCTATCTTCCTCCTTGAGAGGGTTTTCATCATCCGGCGGAGGCGGATGTTCTTGGGAAGCGGCAACCACAATCAAGCCAGATTGGACTTGGGATGCGGTGGCCCTATCTTTGCTTTTGCTGCGAAGGTTGTCGCTGAGGCGCCCGCCCGCCATATAGACTGTATAGATAATATATCCAGCCCTCTTTTTATTGTCGGCAGCTGATTTCACAGATCGCTGTCTTGACCCCCCTGTTTCAGTAGCGGGCAGTCGATTGAAGGCGGATGGCCTGGCCGGATTCTTGAATGGTGCTGGCGCTTCTTTTCTGGATTTGCCCTGCTGCTTTCGTGCGGCACAGAGCGCCTGATAGACTCTTGAAGAGACAGTGTCATACTTTTTCTGTTGGGGCCGGGACACATCTCTTTGTAGCATTGTTCGGACCGCTGTCTTCTTGATTCTGGCGGTCATGGCATTTTTCTGAACCCACTTCAGCGGCTCGAAGGAATTGTTGATTCTTACGTCCGACTCAGTCGTCGTCGCGGGGCGACCCTGCACTTGGAACTTCACAGGATTCCATTTGGCCGAAGCCCTGGACCTCTTGTTGGTTCGATACCTGAGCAGATTCTGCCTTAACTTTTCTGTTCTAAGCACCTGGCAGACTTCGGCTCTTTGGGAAGACGCCGTAGACCGGGCGATGGAGGATTTTGGAGATACGCTCGATTGTGCATTTGTTGGAGTCATCACCTGAGCTTGTCCGCAACATTTGATGTTGCCCTTTGTACCGGAGTTCTTTCCCCCCGCTGGAGCACTAGAGAATCATTCAGATACCGTCTTAAGTTTCGGTTGTGGTGCCTTGGCGATCATGACATTCGGCCTCTTGCCCCTTGAGACCGGATTGGCCACCTGTTTCATCGGGATTTCTGCCAGATGAGTGCTTCTGGCAGGGTAGATGATGACGGAGCCAAACTGGCGGGGCAGTTCCTCCCATTGTCGACTGAGACTTGCGGGGAGAACCACACGAGCATTGACCTTGACCATGCACGGGATCGGGGTCGCGTTGGAAGCTGAATTCGTCTTAGGAGACATTGTAGTCGAAAGTTGATTGCTGCACGGAAAAAAAAAATCATTTCAGTATAGGCAATCGATATGTATATTGATTGAGTTCGCATGAATATTTAACCCGAAATATTGGAGGAGAGAAATGTCCCACCGGGCGTGCCAGAATCTGTTGGGTGTTTTTCGTCACCCCATTGAGATGGAAATACGCCCGCGCTTGTCAGGCGTACTACTGATTCCCCCTGCCTAGGGTAGGCCGGGGTTTATTGATTGTGGGGATCTGAATCTCCGGCAGCCGCGAAATAAGCTGCCGTTAATTACCCCTCGCCTTTGGAGCGAGGGAACCTCCGATTGACGGGTTAAACTGGTCATGCGAACTCAATGTGCAGTGTACGTGTGTGTTGTTTTGAAGGGGGGTTTGGATATATCGGGAGCCACGCATAGTTTTTACGGGGGTCCCGCTACCCGGATAGTGGGCTGTGGGTCAAGGGGGATAGCAGCCCCCTTACGGGGTGCGGGGCGGCGCCCCGGCCCAAAAAGTTTTTTGAGGGGGACAGTGTTGTGGAGTGTGTGTGTATCTGTATATATATATACATGTATACATATATATATAAAAAGGGAAAAAGCGTCCTAAGGACGCGTGGGGTCAGCGCCTTGAGCGCTGTACGCTTAGGCGCTAGCGCGCCACGTGTCGGCATGTGGACGCTTTGTACTTGAGCGCTGGGCGCTTGAGCACAAGCGCACCACGAGTCGACACGTGGGCGCTTTGCGCTTGAGCACAGGGCACTAGAGCACAGGCGCGCCACGTATCGGCACGGTGGCGCGTTGCGCTTGAGCGCAAGGCGCTCGAGCGCTAGGCGCTCGAGCGCTAGCGCGCCACGTGTCGGCACGTGGGCGCTTTGCGCTTGAGCGCTGGGAACTTGAGCGCCAGGCTCTCAAGCGCTAGCGCGCCACGTGTCGGCAAGTGGGTGCTTGGCGGTGGAGCGCCGGGCGCTCAAGCGCGAGCACGCCACGTGTCGGTACGTGGGTGCTTGGCGCTTGAGCGCTGGGCCCTTGAGCGCTTGGGCGCCGGCGAGAAAAAGAGGCTTTTAGCCCCAGAAATTATCGAAAAGAGAAATCAGAGTGGAGTTAAACTCCTAAGATATTTTGGGGTTGATGAAAGGGGTTCTTCTTCTTTCTCCTTTGGTTGCTGGATCTTGAAGATCAAGAGATATGAGATTTTAAAAATCTCTTATTTTTGAGATCTAATGGAAGATCTGAGTTCCCCTTTATGGGTTTTGTGGTGAAAAACTATTTAGTTTTATAGAATGAAGAGTAAAAGTCTTGATTTAATTCAAAAGAATGAAGAAGGTTTTGGAACCTTGAAGAAGGAGAAAAGATCTCAGATCTAAAAAATTTTTGGAGAGAGAAAAAAGTTGTGAGATATTTTCATTATCCTTGCCTTTATAGGCTATACACTTTACACATAGCCCCTTGGACTTCACAAAATGGCATTTTTCCTATCCCATGGCTCATGTGCCATTTCTTTTTTCACATAAGCCATGGGCTTTACAAAAATTTGGCTTTATGCCTATTTTTCTTACATTTATCCATAAAATAAAATAAAAGAAATACAACAAAATTATTTATTACAAATTTTTTATCTTGGCATGGGGGGAGGCTGGCCGCTTCATGTTCGGGCTCGACCAGGGCATGGGCCTACGGGATCTGGGCTTGGGCCCACTTGGCTTGGGGTTGACTTTGATTTTGACTTGGTCAACCGGGGGGTAAAGTTTTACCCCAACACTCACCTAGTTGCTACTGCTTGTCGTAATCATGTCGTGCTGTTGTCGTTGCTGCCGTGTCATCATCGTCGTCGCTGCCATGTCGCCAATAGTTGCCAGGCAAGTGTTTCACACTTGCTTCATGCTATTAAGTATATAATTAAGTATATTGATATCGAGACCTTAAGTTATGTTAATTTAATAGCGGATCAAATCGAACGATTATAGTAAGCCGTAATTATGCGTAATAGGGTAAATTGATTGTTTATGGGTGTAATACCTCATGATTGGGACATATGTTATTCACAGGGACCAAATCCCGTCTACATTGGATGCATAAAACCCTCTTTTGATAGTTGTAAAATTCATTCTAAAGTGTTCGATATAAAGTCCTGAACTAAAACGTAATTTAAAACTCCAAATTTTATGATCACCGAATTCCTTTTCTGATAGTAAACATCATGTAGAAATTTTAGTTCAAAATAACGGAGTTACAATCATGAAATGATACCCCTAATTGGCGATGTTAAATCTGAAATTTACCGTATAAGTCGCAATGTAAAATTCGTAGTTAATTCATTTTAACTCATAATGCAATTTTATAAGGCTCGTATCGTAGCCTGCTAGATAACATAGAACCCTCTGCAAATTGTTATTTAATATGACCAGGTTACGATAATGAAAACTTGAGAGAAATACGGATCTGGACTGCAGTCCAGAGCAGTATTTTCTGACGATACCTGATTTTAAATGTCGATGAATCCTTGTATAAATCTGAAAATACATGGAGTCTTATATCATTGTGTAGATAATCAAGTTATATATCTTATGGTGTTGTTTTTATTCAATTTAAGTACTTTTTCCTATTTTAAAAGTATTTTATGTTGTCGACATGTCCTGCAGTTTTCTGCAGTGACAGTTTATACATACTGACTTTAAACATATCTCCCTGTATACAGTGGATATTTTTTATCCGTATATTCCGTTGGAAACCTCACTGACAGGGCTAGATTTTATTCAATTGTAGTGATCCTTTATTTTGATAATAATTTATAGAAAACTGCGTTTGAAGTTGGGATTCCAGTTCTAAAACTGGAATTCTAGCTACATATCACTGTTTTAGAACGAACATAACTATTAAACCAGAATGCCTATTGATATGAAATCATTTTTAATTCTTAGATAATCAAGTACACTTCATATTCTCTTGATATTATTTTGACCGATTCTGCATGTCTGATTTATAGTGAATTACGCAAACTGAACGATACCGAATGTCCTTATTTAATTAAATTTCATTTCATACATTCTTATCATGTCATGTGTGATTTCTTCACATTCATTGATTAGTGACCAATTACTTTGATATTCTAATGACTGATTTTAGATTACCGAGTGATAAGTTTTAGTGATTGGATTGTTGCAAGTATATTAGTGTAAAAGCGTGATCGAATAGTGGAAGTAACAAATACTGGTACACAATCAGCGGAACTATTTAGTTATTGCATTATCGATGTCTATGGGACTTATATAAATGTAACTATAACTGGTATGGGACGGGTATGGAAGCATTTATATTAGTGTCATAGGTAAGACATCGAGAACTATCCACTTATCTTAAATACCAGTAGAGACATACTTGATGGAGACCCTGTCTCCAATTCTCGCGTAGACTTGTTATGGAGCGGCTAGTATTTAGATTCATGTCCGAACCTTGATGTAGACTGTTCGGCATGATTAATTACATTTTAATACCGCTCATTCCTTATCATTTTGTCAATAAATAGGTTTATTTAATTCGTGTTTGCTCATTAGTATAGATTACAAGTACACAGACAAAATCACTGAAAAATACGCACAACATGCACATAAACGATGGTTTTAAGCCAGCACTGCAAACGGGAGGGAAATCGATCAAGTTCTAAAGAGTTTGCAACAAATGAAGTTGTGTACAAAAATAACCCATTTTGGTCCAACATGATGTGAACATGATCAAGTGTGAACTGAAAGTTCCTAGTGCCCTCGCCGCTAACCAGCAGCCAATTCGGAAACCAAAAACAAAATTTTTTATGGCGCTTGAAACTTACACCCAAGAATCAAACCAAACACCTAAACTAGAACAACAACAAGATAGAAATCACAACTTTTGTAGCGTCTCCATTTGCTCCAATTGGATTGGACTCGAGCAAGCTCTCAAGAGCTCCGGACAGCGCTTGCAAGCCGATCTTCCTTCGCCGAAAATGATCCATCCGAGAGAACCGATTCAAACTCCAGCTTCACCTAGTGAAGCAACCAACGATCCAAGCTCGTTAGGAATGGAGAGTGGGGATGTAAGAATATTCCACTATAATTTACTCTCAGATATAAAACTCAAGAGAGCAAGCAAAGAAGAAGGAGGAGGAGGTGAAGAAACTTAGCCATGAGCAAGTGTAGAAAAGCATGATAGAATAATAGAATGGTAATAGAATGGAATCATATTTTTAAAAACTATGCAAATAAAAAATCTCACAACATTTTGTAATGAACTAATGAAGCTCATTCCTCTCTACATGTCTTCAACCATGCTCAATACCACCTCACTCTCCACCTCATTTTACAAATATTCATAAATGAATATTCACAAATGAGGTGTCCATCTTCTAGAACAAATTCCGTATAAATACGGAATACTACCCGGTATACGTATCGAAATATATATACGCGTATCCATATAAAAATACGAATAGCCAAGAGAGAAAATGAATAGTGAACAATAATACTAGAATATATATATTAATAGAGAATAATGGTGGAAAGAGGCCATAGAATGATTTTGTGTAACTGTTTTTGTGTACCTAGTTTGACATGTAATATCATCTATGTATCATTACTAGTTAAAGAGGGTTATGATTTTACATTTGTAAGCATTGTTGTAAACATCCACCTTATCATGGGTTGATTAGGTCCGGTACACTAGACAACGGTATATACGTATTAAATAAACACCAAGTTTTCAATGTACAGAACACATTTAAAAGAAAGTCTCCAGAATTAAATCAAGCTTTCTTATGGCATTGTAGACTAGATCACATCAATGAAACATGGTTGACGAAGTTACATAAAGAAGGATATTTGGATTCGTTTGAATATCTGTCTTATGCAACTTGTCAATCATGTCATAAAAGAAAGATGACAAAGATTCAATTCACTGAACACGGAGTAAGAGCCACCGAGCTCTTAGGACTCATATACAGCGACGTGTGTGGTCCAATGTCTACACATGCAAGAAGTGCTTATTCCTTCTTCATTACTTTTATGGATGATTTCTCAAGGTATGGACATGTATTTTTGATGAAACATAAATCCGAGGCCTTTGAGAAATTCCAAGAATATAAGAATGAAGTGGAAAAATAAATAGGCAAAAGTATCAAGACACTAAGATATGATCGAGGTGGTGAATACTTAAGTGCCGAGTTCCTGGATTATTTAAAAGAGAATGGAATTCTCTCTCGGCTTACTCCTCCATACACACCACAACACAACGGTGTATCAGAAAGATTGAACCGCACCTTATTAGATATGTACGTTCCATGATGAGTAACGCTGAGTTACCGCGATCCTTCCGGAGTTATGCACTGGAATCTGCTGCATATCTTTTGAACAAGGTTCGTACTAAGTCTGTGCCTACCACATCATATGAAATGTGGAGTGGAAAGAAACCCTATCTTAAGTATTTAAAGATATGGGGATGTTCAGCTTTTGTCAAAAAGCAGCTTGCGGACAAGATCGAGGCACGATCAGTACTGTGTAAGTTTGTAGGATACCCAAGAAACTCCAGGGGGTATCTTTTCTATTACGTGGAGGAACAAAAGGTTTTTGTTTCTTGGCATGCCCACTTTTTGGAGACTCAATTTCTTGAAAAAGAAATAAGTAGGAGCGCAATAGAACTGGAAGAAATTCCAGAACCACAAACTTTTACTGAAAGCATTGAGGAACCGGAAGTTTTTAAAGAACCGGACATCCCTGTGCCACTCCGCAGATCTAGTAGGCAGTCTCATCTTCCCGAGTGATACTACGGTTTTCTTATAGAAGGGGATAGAGAGGATTTCATCATCAACGATGATGAGCCAGCTAGTTTCCACCAGACCATTACGAGCAGAGACTCAGTAAAGTGGCTGGATGCAATGCGGACCGAAATGGAATCTATGTACACCAACAAAGTATGGACTTTGGACATTGCACCTCAAGGGGTAAAAACCGTAGGTTGCAAATGGATCTTCAGAAAGAAGATTGGTGCTGATGGACAGGTTGAAACCTATAAGGCTAGACTTGTTGCAAAAGGTTTTCGTCAAAGACCTGGTTTGGACTATGATGAAACCTTTTCTCCAGTGGCTATGCTTAAATCCATTCAGATCCTTCTTGCCATTGCTACCTTCCAAGATTATGAAATTTGGCAGATAGATGTAAAGACCGCTTTTCTGAATCGAAATTTGGAAGAGTGTGTTTATATGGATTAGCCAGAGGGTTTCATAGAGAGTGAGAGTAGCGAAAGAGTGTGCAAGTTGCTTAAGTCCATTTATGGATTAAAGCAGGCATCGCGGAGTTGGAACATCTGTTTTGATGAGACAGTGAAAGAATTCGACTTTATCAAAAATCCAGATGAACCACGCATTTATAGTAAGATTGTAGTGAGAACTGTGGTATTCCTCGTCTTGTACATGGATGGCATTCTCCTAATAGGAAATGACATTCCTATGCTACAATCAGTCAAAAGATTCTTGTCACAGAAATTATCCATGAAAGACCTGGGCGATGCCTCATACATTCTGGGGATCTAGATCTATCGTGATAGATCTAAGAGGATATTGGGACTTTCACAGTCCAGGTACATCAACACCATACTGAAAAGATTTAGTATGGAAGATTCCAAGCACGGTAATCTACCAGCTTGTCACGGGATCACCCTCTCTAAAGAGATGTTTCCCAAGACTGATTTGGAAAGGGATCGCATGTGTATTATACCCTACACTTCTGCAGTAGGCTCTATAATATATGCGATGTTGTGTACCAGAACAGATGTTGCTTACGCACTGAGTGTGGTAAGTAGGTATCAGTCAAACTCTGGGGAGAAGCATTGTATAGAAGTTAAGAACATTCTAAAGTACCTGAGAAGGACTAAGGAGATGTTTTTGGTGTATGGCAGTAAAGACCTCCAGATCGAGGCCTTCGCTGACTCTAACTTCCAGAGTGACAAGGATGACTCTGAGTCCATATCTGGTTATGTCTTTACCCTCAATGGAGGGGCGTTCTTTTGGAAGAGCTCCAAGCAAGACACCGTTGCTGACTCGATGATGGAAGCGGAGTATATCGCTGCATGTGACGCCGCGAAAGAAGAAGTCTGGATGAGAAAGTTCATAACATAACATCAGGTGGTTCCGTCCATTGTTGATCTAATACCTCTGTATTGTGACAACAATGGGGCTATAGTTTTAGCGAAAGAACCCAGGTCCCATCAGAAGTCCAGAAATATCTTGAGGCGGTATCACCTGATCAGGGAGATCATGGTTCGATTGGAGATCGAGGTGCGAAGAGTAGATATGGAGAACAACTCTGCAGATCCACTCACAAAGGCCATCCCACATATGCAGTTTGAGAGGCTATTCGAAATGATAGGTCTGCGATATACCAATACATGGCCTTAGTGAAAGTGGGAAATTGTTAGTGATATATTCCATAAAGGCCATTATTGTATAGTACTGGATTATATATTACATTTTGGAAGCTTGGGATATACAGGGATATAATAACAGTCTTGCTCAATATGATAGTATGCTATCTGGTTTGATTCTATCTTAATATGTGTATATGTTTCTTTTAGTATATCGCTAATACATATTGATAGAGCCCTTAGGATTTTTGCTTAACTACCAGCGTTGTGATGGCAGTCACACTAGTAGGGGTTGGGTAGTCTATAAGCACATCCTTAAGATTTTCCCTAGTCATAGGATTATTGAGACATGGCATCGATACTCCAGAGTAGACTAGTGTATACGCTTCTCATCCTAGTCAGGAAGATGGCATGTCCCACAGCTATTGGTATGCGATACCGGAGATAGTATACAGGTGCTCATTGGGTTATAAGTTACACAGGACGGACTCGATGGTGACTGCTAGTTGGTATTATACCTATCGTCATTTAGCAGTTCCCGGATGATATGAGTACATGTTAGTCCGTTGACTTGACATCACTATTCCTCTCGAGTATGTTCCCACTATACTTAGATCACTACCCTACCACGACTCAAATGAGTCGTGCAAACAGGTAGTGGTTGGGTGTAGTCCCAAAGCACTTGGAGGCAGTGTTGGTTAGAAGGTATTCATCTCTCCCGGTATTAAGAGTTGATATCGCTCTGTGTTCGGATAGCCCTTACACAAAGTCCGTGGCAAGGGCAAGCGAGATTTACTAGTAGGTACACCAGTAGTTTCTCAGGGTTTATTGGACTCTACACCGAAACGAATTATTGCGCTATTAGGGGTCTGACGGTTACCACCCTCGTAGGCCCGATATGCGATACTCTTAGACGAACAGACTAGACTGTATGGATATTGTCACAGATAGGCTCAGTAGGAGTTCGGATGAGTTTGCTCGTCGGCTTTCTTATCGACAGATACTTGGGTAGCTGTTATGTATAGCTAGTGCCATCGACAGACTTGTGGTTAAACCCACTGCCAACGTACTGTCGAGTCTTTAAAGTCCCATACAGAGGGTTTCCCTGGTTCAGGCGAAGAGATGTAGAGGCCCTATGGTTTTACATGCAGGGTTCCGATCATATACATGCACTAATTGCACGGATGTTGTTTGGACGGATATTACTAGTTGGGTTTGGTTTAAGTCGGATTCTATTATTATATTATTGGATTATTATTATCTCTTCGTATTTGTATTTTTGCGGTAAAAATACAGGTATGTATATACGGTGAGGGCATTCTTGTAATTTCACAAGAGATGCTTCTAGAAGGGGACACATCATTATTGGATTTATCTATTTTTGGAAATAGATTAATGAGGTGGAAAATGGAGATATTTGTGGCATGGTGAAGCATGGCTCATTTCATTTGTTTATGTGTTTGGGTTTACTATTGAAGCATGGTTGTTATTTTTTATTGGAAAATAATCCATGCTTCATGTGAGATAGAGAATGAACCATCCTTCACTAGCACAAGACTTGTTCATTTGTGATTTTCCTTTCTCTCTCCATTTTTCCTCTCCTTCTTCCTCAAGACCCTAACCCTCACATGAGCTGTGAACCATAGGGTCACTTGAGATAAAACACTCCAATAAATATTCCACATCTTTTAAGCTACCTAGATTAGCAAACTAGGTACTTTAGTTACCACGGTTTAGAGGTTGGAGCCTGAACCTATAGACTTTTAGGTGGATCGTCTTTGACACAAGGAGACCGACGTTCAAGCACGATTCAGATCTTCGAAGAGATTAAGAAGAGGAGGAGAAGAAGACCCGAAGGAAAAGTTTCTATGAGGTGTAAAACTCTTACCGAGTAGTTAGAACCTCCAAATAGTATAGCTAGTTAAGGTTTCCGTAAAAATCCTGGAGTTTAGGTCGGTGTTGCAAGTCAAGAAAATCGTTTTTTGTAAATTCCTCCTCCCCACAAGTGCGTGGGGTGTGCGACATCAACTTGCAGTACCGCTGACGCGCTTGTGGTTAAACCCATTCCCAGCATACTGTCGAGCCTTTAGAGTCCCACACAGAAGGTTTCTCTGGTCCAGGTGAAACGATGTGGAGGCCGTATGTTTATACGTGCAGGGTTCCGACTGAATGCGTGTACCAGTTGCGTGGAATTTGATCGGAAGGTTTTTAATACTAGCAGGCTTAGGATTAAGCTGGTTCATTAAATCAGATATTGATTTAATGCTAGTATTATTTTTAGTGGTATTATTCTATCTCTTGGGTATTCGTATTTTGATACGAATATGGGTATGTATATATGGTAGAAAGTATTTTGTATTTATACAAAATACATTCTAGAAGGGGACACCTCATAATGTGCATTTTTCTATTTATTGATAAATAGAAAATGAGGTGTAAAGGAGGCATTGTATGAAGCATGGTTTGGACATTTATTGCTATCACTATTGAAGTATGGCTAGGTTTTAAAGAAAAGAAAAATGCTTGATATTATCTTCATATAGTCATTCTTCATGGTTGATAGAAAGTTTTTTCCTTAGCTCTTTCTTTTCTTGAGTTGCTATTTTTTCTCTTGCTTTCTCCTCTTCACAAAACCCTACCATTCTCAGGAATTGAGAAATAAGGGTTTTGAGATAGAAAACTCACAACTAATCTTCTCCACTCATCCTTGACTAGCTAGATTAGCAAACTAGCTGGTTAAGTTACTTTCATTTGAAAGTTGAAGCTTGAACCTAGGACTTTCGGATGGATCATCTAGGATCCAGGAGACCGGCAACCAAACTACACTGAATACCCCAAAAAGAGATCAGGAAGAGGATTCAAGACCCGAAGGACATGAACCGATAGGTATAACATTCTAACGAAATAAAATAATTACCTATGTAGTCTTGCAAGTTAGGGTTTTGTGGTAGATCTTGGGTTAAAAGTCTTGATTGCATGATCACAAAATTCATTTTTTGAAATTCCGCTTCTCTACAAACCTTGTAGAGCATGCAACTTTAACTTACAGTTTGGATGGCTCTAATACCATTGAAAGTACCTAGTGCCCTTGCCACTAACCCGCGGCCAATTCGGAAACCAAAAACAATTTTTTTATGGCATTAGAAACTTACACCCAAGAATTTAACCAAACATCTAAACTAGAACAATAACAAGATAGAAATCGCAACCTTTGTAGCGTCTTTATTTGCACCAATTCGGTTGAACTCGAGCAAGCTCTCAAGAGCTCCGGATCGCGCTAGCAAGCCGGTCTTCCTTCGCCAAAAATTATCTACCTAAGGGAACCGATCCAAGCTCTAGCTTCACCTAGTGAAACAACTGATGCTCCAAGCTCGCTAGGAATTGAGAGTCGGTGTTCATATCAGAAAACTACATTTTAATACCTCTCATTCATTATCAGTTTTGTTATATATCGGTACTATTAATCAGTGTCTGCTCAGAATTACAGATTACAAGTATTCGTGATAAAACACTGGAAACACACTCAAAATCACGGATATAATGTTTGGGAGCCGACACTGCAATCAGAACAGAAAACCGACCGATATTCAAAGAGCTATTTTGCAAATAAACATGTGTACACAATTTTGGTCCAACACAATACATGTGTGCACATAGCTCTTTTGGGACATGGACCATGGTGGGGGCTACCTTGGCACACTCATGACTTGTGCAAGTGGGCACAAGTGAGTGTGATGTGTGTTAAATGCAAAAAGTTATGATGTGATGTAATGCAAACACTTTCCCTCCAATTCTACTGAGTACAAACCAGAGTTATTTAGAGAAATCAAAAAACACCAGAAGAATAGTGGAGAGCACACAAGCCCATCATCCAAATCCGAGCCTCAAAGCTCGGATTTAGACCGGCGGCCCTCCCAATAAATCCGGCGACGCCGGCCCCCCTCGCTCTTTTTTCCCCCCATTTTTCTTCTGGCACTTTATAGGCATCACATCATCCATTCTATATTGTTTGTTTATTCTATTTTGATGCCTATAAATACCAGAACAGATTAGAGAGAGGGAGTGCATATATTCTATAGTTTTGTTTTAGTTTTTGGTTTAGGCTTGAGAGTTGAGTGGTCTTTAACTTGGTTTCTTCTTCTTTTTCCCTCTTGAAACTTTCTTTTGAGAGCTTCATTATGGAGTTTGAACAAGCTACCAATATCTTGTACCTAAACTTCTTCAAGTGTTTATAATATTGTTATTTTTTTGTTTACTTGCTTTTCTTTTCATTATGTGTAACTAATCTTTCTTTGGTTGTGGTGATGGTGAGGAAATGAGATGAAATGCCTTGCCTTCCTCCTCCTCTTGTTTTTGTTTAATTTGCTTAACATGATTCTAACTTAAAGATTGTTTATGTATTGATGCGATATGGTATTTTGAAACCATGGTTACTTTGTAACCTCTTCATATACCATACTCACTACCTTTCCCCATTTCAAAATGTTTAAGTTAAAATCAATTTGGTATTAAATTTGCTAAGTTTAGATACGGTATTTTGTGACCAAGTGCTTAACAAACCCTTGGTTTTCATATACCCTATACTATCACAAACCCTTAGCAAAGTTAACACTAAAACTATTTGCTCTCACTCGCTTCTTTGTGTTTTTGATGTTGTCGTATACTTGCTAACCCTTGTGCTTAGTGTTGATACCTCAAGCTTGGACATACAAATGGTAAGTGAACAAAATGGACTCGTTTCATGTTTTGCATCGAATATCGGAATTTGATGGCTTGTGCACCGCAACCTCCTTGACAAGTCATGCTTCACGCCGAGATCGACACAAGGACGGACAACTCATAAGTAAGGGAGCGTCGAAGGAATCGTCGCGATTCGACCATCCGAGCCAAAGCCACGGCCATTTCTTTCTTTGCTAGTTTTCTTTGTTTTCGTATTCTATTTTTATGACAACCAACCTATTCATTATTTGTTGAACCTTAAACAACAAAACCTAATACACAATCCCCTACGGATCGACCCGTACTTGCCAGTTCGCTATAACGCACCGTGCACTTGCGGTTTATAAATTTTAAAACGAGACCGAGCTCACGTGCGCATCCATTTCCTTAAAACGATTACATTTCCAAAACATACGTGTTTGTGCGTGCGGGTGAGTAACCAATAAGTTTTTGGCGCCGTTGCCGGGGAGTTGGTAGTCATTAGGAATTGTTATTTCTGGTTCGTACTAACTCACTAACTTTTTAACTCAATTTTCTCAAAACTAACAAAACACGATTTTTTATAACTTTGCTCTCTGTTGTTGCAACCTTCTATCACTCTGTAATCTAACATAAAAATAAAAGTATACTGGTAGAATACTAATATATCCTAGTGATTACACACAAAATTCGAGCACCATTGGATTTCAGTTGGCCGGCGACATCACAAAAAAATCCGGCGCCGCCGGGTGAAGTTTGGGATTTTTGTTTTTTTCTTTTTGTGTGGTCTCCAGTGCTTTGTTGGTATTCTAGTGGTATTGTTTGATTTTTATAATTTTGAGTGTGCAGGAATTGGGGCATATATATCGCTTTTTGATACTAAATATTATATTTTCCGACATTTCAGATTTTTAAGAAATTACGACCAGCGATCAAGCTTCAAATTCAATTGCAAGAAGTTAGTGAAGTATAGTGCCAAAGATCCAGGTAGTTTGACCCGCACAAGAGAACATTCAAATACCCGTAATCACTTTAAAGGGATTTCTTAATCCAAATCACATCGGTACGTATTTTTTAACACCTTCGCTCAAATCCGACGCATTCCAATACTCTATCTTCTGCAGGATTTTTCGCACAAACTTGCCACCAATTCCATAGAGAACCAACCCGTATTTGTTGCAGCGCTTAAGCCTAAACGGATAAAGAATTGCTTTATTGATTGAATTCTTGAATTCTTTTATTGATTGCGCATTTTCATCTTAATACGGATATTAAGGGCACGACCAAAACAAGATACGGTAAAGGATTTCATCACCTTTCTCTGTAGCCCACAAAATCACAAAACTGCATTCTTGCACACCCACAGTAATTTAAAATCAGTTAGAACTTTGACTTTAAGGACTTCGCGCTCATTAGGAGAAGTTAACTGTGTTTTGAACACCGCTTAACGGTATATCGTTCATGGGATGTCTAGGCAAGTGTTCATGAGAAAGGGTTATTGTAATTATGGAACTTCGCGAAAGCGTTAGAAAACCTTCCCTTATCTCTGCACTTACCTGGTGATCGCACGCTTTTGGCGTGTTGGATGTTCAAAGTTCTAAAGTTATAACCGCGATCAGGACGGTGTCGCTATGCAGCTAGCCGGTTGAGCACGGGTCGATCCACAGGGAGATGGTTGTATGTCCGTTCGAGTTTTAGACGAGTCAATAAAGAATGTGTATATGTTTGTTCAAATCTAACCTATGTGTTTTATATGCAAGTATAAAGTTGTTAAGAAAAATATACGAAAGTGTAAGCTAAAGAAATCCGCACTCAAAACCTTTAAGCCGAGTCTTGACCAATTGAAGCTAGAGCAATCGGCAACAACGTGGATTAGGGTACTTAAGCACGGTATTCGTGGAATCCGGCTTATTGACCCTTGTCCATCCGTTCTTGTCTCTTGCTTTCGCCTCCGGCCAAACCGAACGCAACCGGTTGCGGTTAGGAATCACCGTTACCTTGGTAGGGTAGGGTGCCTAACGGAGCGCTTGCGTAACGTTTGGGCGGAGTTCAAAGGAAAATAACGGGAAAAGGAAATGAGGAATGAAACCTTAACTTACAATATTGTATTTATTCTTAACAACAACATATTACAACCATTCACAAAACGAACCAAAAAGAGCAAAAGAAAAGATAAACATAGAAAAGAAAAGATTACAAGCAAGTAATTAAAAGTGCATGGAATTTAAGTGCAAGAAAGTAAATGAGGAAGAAACGAAACTAGGAACCATAGAACCCAAAACAAGACATGGGTTCAATAACCAAATCTTAAACTTGCAAGCTCAATTAAGAGGTTGCAAGATCAAGAAAAGGCAAAGAACTCATGGAGAGTGAAGCACAAAAGAGAGAACATTATTGATTCCAAAATGATACAACCCCTTGAGATCAATGACCAAAGCTTAAACTTGCAAGCTCACTTAAGAGGTTGCAAGATCAAGTTAAGGTTGAGAGCTCAAGGGGGAAGCTAAACAAAAAGAATGATACAAACTAACCCTCATCTTCATTTAATATCCACTCAAAAGCTCTCACAACAATTTAATGGAGGAAAGATGAAGAAGAAGAAGAATAAGAAGAAGAAGTAAACTAAAAACTAACAAAAAGAGGGCATGAAAAGAACCTTGGCTTGGCAAGTTCTGGGAAATTTATAGGCAGGAAACAGAGAAACTAGGGCAACATTCTGACACTATATGAATTGACCAAACAGCCCCTTAAAAATCTCCATCTGACGAGCCAGTATGGTCGCGGTTCCGCGGCCTAAGCGTGCTTATGCCACGAAACCGCGGCCTTACTAGGGAGTTGGGTGGAGATTTTTCATCGGTTACCCTGGTTTGTGGTCCTCTTCAGTGTGGTATAGTATGTTTCTCAGAATCCCTTCACATTTCTTCCAGATTTTCAGCAGATCAAAAGGTGATTTGATGTGGATCTTTTGCCATGATTTTCTTGAGCTCCGCGTAGATATGTTGGATCTTGTGTTGACATTGAGCTTTGTGCATGAAAATGACATTGATTTGCCATTTTGTTCCTTAAACTGGTGTGCGGCAACACGGATAGAGAGCGGAGACCCGTGTTTTATCTGTGGTTGGCAGTAATCCGGAATTTGTCGTGCTTTTCCATGAATTTCACTGCTTAGAGCTGAGAACCAGTATCCTGCATTTAACTAGCAAACACGGCTCAAGAGTACCTACCGATAAACAAACGAGCTTAAGAATGGGCGGTATAAAATGCAGTATTCTGGTATGAACAAATACCCTCAAACTTAACTTTTGCTCGTCCCGAGCAAAACCAATTATTCACAAAAAAGTCATATCCTCACTTTCGCAGGGAACACGATTGCACTGAGCCTGTGCAACAAGCCGTTAAACCTATAGGTGTCCCTAGTAGGAGGAGTGTTGTCTCCTGAGGGTTTTCAGCTGATTACACCCACAAAATCCCGTCAAGCTAGTGTCATAAGTTAACGTCGATTCTACTTCTACAGTTTAGTATCTACGTTAGAAACTCTATTATCTTAAGTTAATAATATTCAACCCTAATCCTTCACACCTCCTTTCTATTTAACCTCAGATCTTATACGTTCCAAAAGGTTTAGAAAGATGTTGGTATCTCCTGAGTTTTCCTTCTTCAAGTGTGGTCTCAAATCAGGGATTTTTATCAACTTTAAAGAAAACATAAGTCTTATTCTTCATTTCTATTTTTTATCCAAACATCGATTGTATACCCATACGTGTGTGTATATTTGCACCCCTACACTCAAGAATTCAATTCAAGTTATAATACCCTTGCCCTAATACCTAATACTACTTCTTTTCATTAAGGATGGACGGATTTGCTCGCACACCTTTCATGCGACTATTAATGCTTCTTGAGGCACTAACAGCCGATTACTGAATGTGTGAGCTTAAAGCGTAAATAGCAGTTTCCGGGTCTTGACTTTATTTATTTATTTTTCTTTTCTTTTCTTTTTCTTTTTCAAGACCGGATTTATTTTTCAATGATGCTCTTTTGGTGTTTAGCTTTAATTACCGTTTTTTCTTTCATACTAGGTTTTCAGGCAAGAGTATTTCTAGGTATTCTCTACTATCCCAAGTTTCAAGGTGCGTGTAAGTGCAGTTTGTAGGGTATATACTTTCTAAATTTGAACTCAAGAAATGAAACTATTTTTCAGACTTATTCTTTAGTAAAATTTCAATACTTTCACTTCATCTTGACTTAACTCAAGAACTGAACTCAAAATTACCTATTTCTCAAAAAAACTGTAAGGACGTATACTTACCAAAGTTAAACAGAATGAGGGTTATTTTTAGGATTTTCAATTCCTAAGCCTAGAATTTAGTTATTTCTAACATATCAACTAAACATTCAGAATAAAAATCTAAGTTACCCTATTAGCTAACTTGACGACAAAGTTTTTATATTTTTTGGAAAATTTTCGATTTTTGTGGGTTTTTAATAAGGTATGCAAATGCAAAATATACAAATGAATGCGAAGAAAGAAAGCTTACCGAGCATACCCCCAAACTTAAACATGACAGTGCCCTCACTGTCAGGCTACACCAAGAGGGTCAAAATTGTCGGCACTCCCTAGAAACAAATTATATACAAATCAAAAAAGGAAAACAAAAAATATATACAACAAGGTTCCCCCCCCCCAAATTTAAGTAAAACAGTGTTTCCACTGTTAAGCGTTGAAGTTCAGGATTAGGGGGGAAGAGAATAGTATCAATCTATACAAGGCCTTACACAGGCCAAAAGTTAACACCAACCATTCAAAGATTTTATCGTTATAAAGCGACGGTTGGTGAAAGAATGGAGTGTATAGAAAAGAAATAAGAAACACGCGAGACCGTGTGGGGATAGAAGTGGCGTCCGGTCTCGGTGGAAGAGAAGAATGGCGGATGGGAGAAAGAAGTGGAATACGAACTTGAGGGTGGAAATGGAGCGAATAAATTAGCACAATTTGTGATGACCGATGTGTAAAAAGCGATTGTGCTAATCTATTAACCCGTCGAGAAATGGAGTCAAATCCCTCAAGATTCGTGAGAAACCACGGGTACGCCGAACTCGGTAAACCAGACATATGAAATGAAAGTGACACGGGTTCTTTCAAGGTCGGAACGATGGAAAGGATGGAGGTAGGTGATTGAGGATGGTTATCGGTTAAAGGTTCAGGAGGGTGTACACAGTCAATGAAAGGAACAGGTTGAATTGGAAAATCCGACTCATCAATTAAAACTGGTTCATCCTAAAAAATATCCTCAAAAGTTTCCTCAAAATTCAGCTTATCCATGCAAATTTCATCAAAATCAAGACGCATATGGGGTTCGGGAAAAACAGTTAATGACTCGGGATGATGAATTGGAGAGAAAAACTCTGCCAAATCTACAGGTTTATCATCCAAAATATTCCCGGCATCAATATCATCAATCAAGTGAAAATCAATATTCTCAGACACCTCAGCAAAAGTATGGATATTAATCAATTCAGGTTCTAGAGTGGAGGTGTAGAGGTCAAAAGGATTGGGTGTGGTTTCACTCGAAAAGGACCCTTCACAATCGGGCAAATCAAACACTGCAAAGTCACACAACTCATTATATGTTCTATCTTTAATCAATGAATCGTTTGGAACACTAGATAGACATTCAAAACCGGAGTTGTGGGATTCAAGTTGAAACGGGTAGGCTTGATTCGGAAGGGGGTATATCTCACTCTCTCCACTCAAATTCTCAACCTGTCAAACCGCCTCTTCATACATTGGAAAATTTGGAGCTAGTTGAAAACTAGCTACCGGGTCACTAGGTTGTATGAGGACGGCCATGGACGCATTCAAATCCATCATCTGTTGGTACGACGCTACCCTAAAGTCTTCCAAAGACTGTTCCAGACTAGGCATGGGTAGTGAAGGGGTTTCAGTAAAAGATTCAAAGTTGTTTGGATACTGAAAACTCCCAAATGGCGGTTCAGAAGCAATGTCTAAGGAAGGTGCAAAAGTCGGGTAGGACTGGTAGGAATTGAATGGCTGGACAGGAGCAGGATCAACATTTGGATAAGAAGGTGAATGGAATTGTTGATCCCAAGAATCTGAAGTGGTGGAAGGAGTGAAAGATTGGCTACAGGATTGTTCAATATGTTCAGCGACGGACAAAGGACGACTTGCAAAAGGGGTATCAACATAAGAGGGTGGGGAAGGTTGAAAAGGTTGATACAAAGTGGATTGCGGAGGGCAAGTGTTTGTCCTAGACGCGTCTATCCGATCTTTCAAAGAGATTTTGGGCATGGAGGGATCGTTCGACATTCGGCCAAAGCAAGAACTGTAAGAAGTAATGTCTGGTTGTGGGTACCAAAGTTCGGCAAGAGTTTTGCGAGGTGGGGTACCCATGATATGAAGAGAGAAAGAAAGAAAGGCAGAGAAAAAGAGGGGAAAAAGAATGTGGATTTTTTTTTATTTTAAAAAAAAAATATTTGTTTTTGGAGTTTTGAAAATTGTTTGTTTAAAAGAATACGGAATTATGGGACTAAAATTTACAAGCACAATCACAATCACAATCACAATCACAATATGCACAAACACACCTAGAGCTAGGGTCACTTAGGTCAGCTAGACAGCTCCTAACTGTTCCAAAGGGCTAGAAACAGGACCTCAAACCGTCTCTTCTCCGCCAATTGCGGCCAGGTAATTGCCAGGTAAGTGGGAGGCTCCCCACTACGTAAGTAATGGTCCTAATTAAGTAACCACTTGCCTTAGACACACTTGCCTAGACACCGCAAAGTCAGGATAGGATAAACGGTCGATGCCTACAACCAGTCCTCTGTCCTATTGAGCGCGACGTCCTTAGGGCTGAGTCTAGTATTTTTTTATTAGCTCAAGGTAATGCGTATGCAATTATTGATTTGTGGGGTCTTAGGAAGGGTGATGAAATCCCCACCCAATCTGAATTGGTGTTCAAGCCCCTTAATGTCCGTATTAGTATATGCAAAGCGATAAACAAACAAAATCTAAAACAACAAAAAATTATTTTGCGGCGGCGCAATTCTGTGCAAAGAAACCTGCAGAAAATACAGTATAGAGGAATTCACAGAGAAGATAAAAAGAAATAGGAAGGGCAGAAAAAAATTGAGGCACAGAGGCTTCAATACGGCCGCGGAACCGCGGCTAAAGCCCCCCTTTGACCGCGGTTCCGCGGTCAAGTTGCTTAGTTGGGGCATCAACTTGGGTCCCAGCACTCCCCTTGGTCTCTTCTCCAAAATAAAATTCTCTGTTTTCTTTTTGGATTACTGTACTTGCTCCAGATTAGCCTGCACACTTGCACACAAAAATTATCAAAAATAACAAAAAGATTTTATTTTTTTATTTATAAATATATACAAAAAAGAATATTAACCCGAATAACAAGAAAGAAAATACGTTACCGTCTCCCCGGCAACGGTGCCATTTGATCACACGCTTTTGGCGTGTCGGATGTTCAAAGTTCTAAAGTTATAACCGCGATCAGGACAGTGTCGCTATGCAGCTAGACGGTTGAGCACGGGTCGATCAACAGGGAGATGGTTGTATGTCTGTTCGAGTTTTAGACGAGTCAATAAAGAATGTGTATATGTTTGTTCAAATCTAACCTATGTGTTTTATATGCAAGTATAAAATTGTTAAGAAAAATATACGAAAGTGTAAGCTAAAGAAATCCGCACTCAAAACCTTTGAGCCGAGTCTTGACCAATTGAAGCTAGAGAAATCGGCAACAACGTGGATTAGGGTACTTAAGCATGGTATTCATGGAATCCGGCTTATTGACCCTTGTCCGTCCGTTCTTGTCTCTTGCTTTCGCCTCCGGCCAAACCGAACGCAACCGGTCGCGGTTAGGAATCACCGTTACCTTGGTAGGGTAGGGTGCCTAACGGAGCGCTTGCGTAACGTTTGGGCGGAGTTCAAAGGAAAATAACGGGAAAAGGAAATGAGGAATGAAACCTTAACTTACAATATTGTATTTATTCTTAACAACAACATATTACAACCATTCACAAAACGAACCAAAAAGAGCAAAAGAAAAGATAAACAAAGAAAAGAAAAGATTACAAGCAAATAATTAAAAGTGCATGGAATTTAAGTGCAAGAAAGTAAATGAGCAAGAAATGAAACTAGGAACCATAGAACCCAAAACAAGACATGGGTTCAATAACCAAATCTTAAACTTGCAAGCTCAATTAAGAGGTTGCAAGATCAAGAAAATGCAAAGAACTCATGGAGAATGAAGCACAAAAGAGAGAACATTATTGATTCCAAAATGATACAACCCCTTGAGATCAATGACCAAAACTTAAACTTGCAAGCTCACTTAAGAGGTTGCAAGATCAAGTTAAGGTAGAGAGCTCAAGGGGGAAGCTAAGCAAAAAGAATGATACAAAATAACTCTCATCTTCATTTAACATCCACTCAAAAGCTCTCACAACAATTTAATGGAGGAAAGATGAAGAAGAAGAAGAAGAAGTAAACTAAAAACTAACAAAAAGAGGGCATGAAAGGAACCTTGGCTTGGCAAGTTTTGGGCAATTTATAGGCAGGAAACAGAGAAACTAGGGCAACATTCTGACACTATATGAATTGACCAAACAGCCCCTGAAAAATCTCTATCTGACGAGCCAGTATGGCCGCGGTTCCACGGCCTAAGCGTGCTTATGCCGCGAAACCGCGGCCTTACTAGGGAGTTGGGTAGAGATTTTTCATCGGTTACCCTGGTTTGTGGTCCTCTTTAGTGTGGTATAGTACTTTTCTCAGAATCCCTTCACATTTCTTCCAGATTTTCAGCATGTCAAAAGGTGATTTGATGTGGATCTTTTGTCATGATTTTCTTGAGCTCCGCATAGATATGTTGGATCTTGTATTGACATTGAGCTTTGTGCATGAAAATGACATTGATTTGCCAATTTGTCCCTTAAACTGGTGTGCGGCAACACGGATAGAGAGCGGAGACCCGTGTTTTATCTATGGTTGGCAGTAATCCGGATTTTGTCGTGCTTTTCCATGAATTTCACTGTTTAGAGCTGAGAACCAGTATCCTGCATTTAACTAGCAAACACGGCTCAAGAGTACCTACCGATAAACAAACGAGCGTAAGAATGGGTGGTATAAAATGCAATATCCTGGTATGAACACCTGGCTTCGTTATCCGTATATCTTGAGCCCGTTTCTCGACACAGTTTTACTTCGACGATCGGGTTCTTAAGCAGGTCTAGTTGACTTAGCATAACATAGACTGCTAGGGGTGTGATATTCTTGTTTTTTGTGATTTTTGTAAATTCTTATTGATATGGGTGATACACAATTCAATTCAATTTTTCACGATTCTTATTCCTTTATTTATCCTCAGTCCTAATTCTTTTGTTCAAATTGCCACGATTCTTCCCACATTCATGAAAACTGTCCTTTTCTAGGGGGTGACCAACTGTCCCGGAGTTTTGATAATGGTCACCTACCTAGCACTCTTAAACGCAGTCCAACTTCAACCCTAGATCAAATGATTGAAAATTTAGAGAAAGATGTCGACAGGGTAACAGTTTTAGCATCACCACCGTCACAACCCTCCCTACCTGAAACAATTGAGCCATCATTAGGGTATGATAGTGAGATGGATGCTAGGTTGACCGCTTTAGAGAAGGGTATTGAAGTGATGATTGCGGTCGAGAATCAAACAGCTGCGGCCCTAGCCCTGTTTATACAACAGTATGAGCAATTGTTTCACGCTCAAGCTCAATCATTAGCTAGAATTGAAGAGTATGTAGCTGTGAGGATTCGAGAGAGTGAACATGTCACGACCCGCAGGGTACGGAACGTGACTGACACTTAAGTTACGAAACGTCTCAAGACATCCGTAAAATAAGTAAGCCAAAGCCCAGAAACCAAAACCAAATAAGCAAAAGAATGAAGGAAAACCAATCAATTGAAAGCGAGTTTATCAAATGAGTCATATTAAGCCTTTTTAAAAACAATATCAATTTTTCCGAAAATTTCGGCAGAGTCTCCTTTGTAAATACTGGCCCCCAAAATGGGTACAACAAGAATATATATAAATCCAACAAATAAGGCATCCCCAAGCGGGAGCTAGCTCTTCGCCACAAGGCGGTCACAAATCCCACGCAATATAAAAAAACAACATGCAAAATAATCAAAAAGAAGCATGAGAAAAAACAGCATGTCGACTCAAGTGAGCTCGACCCCAAAATACAGCATAAAAAGTCCACAAATCTCACAGTCTCATCTCTAGGTCAATATACAACAATACTGGTAGATACAGTTGATGGAGTACACTAGATACAAAGAATATACAAGGTGGTACAAAAATAATAATATAACCCACCTAAGAGCAAAACCTCGAGTCCAGGCAAAAGAGGCAAAAGAAGCAAGTGCGCCCGCAGCTACTGTACTGACGGAGCGGGCCTGCAAAAGGCTGTGGCACAACGGGGGTGAGTTTCCAACTCGTGAGTAATAAATAACATCTACACAGGCTTTCGAATGCATGCACACAAGCATCCTAGCATCTAAAATACAGGTAAGGCAGGACATAATAGCAGGTATGTATGCAATATGAATATACTAGCAGGTATGAATGCAATGTGAATCAACTCATGATCTGAATGTGTAAGTATAAGAATCATGTTTTTCCTTTAGGAATCTCTTTTGAAATACCAGCACAATACCAATAGAATCAACAAGAACCTGTGTCCAGCAACGACACCTCAAAACTATCACAAATCTCATATATCCATGTCATAGTATCTCTGGCCTCAGCCATCCGGCTGACCCATCTCAATATCAATATCTCATCATCTCACGGCCACGGTCGGTATCCTCTGGATATCCGCCGTCCCAAACAGTCACCGGTAGGTAATCCGTCCCCTGCCAGGCTCATCGTCAGCAACACGAGCTTCTTGCCCCGGGGTACCTTACCGGGCCCACCATGTACCCGAGACGGTTCATCCAACTCCTCGAAACGGGTCTCGAAAACCACAGCAAACTCATGGTGGACGACACTTACATCACTAGAAAACCGCAATTTACATATTTAAAAAATTATAATAAGTTTAGGAATTTTGCGGCTTTCCCCCGAAATCCAGAATATCATAAAATCTCAAGAAATCCTCATAAGTGCATATGTCAATGATGATGAATGCATATGGTATCAATAATCAAGTTGCGATGTATGATTAATAGACTAGGCATGAACAAATAATATGATGAGGTACATCCACATGAATAGCAATCCTACGATTTCATTTTTAAGGAATTAAAGGCAATAGCACAAGTTTAAGTATCAATTATAGTAAAAGGTTTCAAATTATATGTTATCTAGTGTGGTGGCATGGCAATTACCAGGGTGTGTGTGTAAGCATGAATAGTGCTCGTGCTGCATATAAAGACCCTGGTAATGGTGCAGGTGTCCTATAGAATGGGTTCGCATATGTATGTCAATATAAGGCATGAATGTAGCAAATAATCATATAAGTATTACACCCCTAATTACTAACATTACTAAGAATCTTTTTAAGCTACTAAAACTATCGGGCGACTTGCGCCATCCAACGATAGTCCCCCGTAGATGTTACATCTACTCACCGGAATCCCTAGCTAGTCACGTCCAATCACCACTTTCCCCTTTCGTGCCGCATCTGACGTCTCCGCGACCGAACCTGGAATTTACATCAATACCAAACATAAGGTTACATATCAAGAACGACGCAAAACCCAAATGAAAATACTAATGTTCACAAGCAAGGTAAAACGTGCACAATGTGCGCGGAACACACGCGAAAATCGCAAAAACTAACTAAAACGTCGATTGGTCGCCCGGCAAAACTAAAACCTGACCACTCCAAAAATCCGCACTCACACATCCTAAATGTCAAAGGATAAGCCAAAACAATCATCAAGATATCAAAAATAATTCACCACAATATTTTTATAACAAAACTAGTAAGCACAAACATTCCAAAAAAAACGACGCAACATCGCCGTTATGCGATAAAAAGGACAACAAACTAGCAAGAACATCCAACCGCATAACTAGTTAGCCACAACACTATAATTACAACACAACAACCATGCTTCAACCTATTTCCACAACCAAACCTGTCACGACCCGAAAGAGCACGTGACTGGCCCTTGAACCATATGAAGTCTATAGGACTCCATCTGATCCAAGTAAGCCAAAAGCCCAGAAATCTAAAACCATTTTTGAAGAATAAGTAAAGAAAACTGGTTTAAAGAAGTGAAGAAAAACATGTTTGAAATCAAGGTTTTTAAATAACTAAGCCGAATGTGCATTTGGAAACAGTACAGTCTTTTCTAAAAATTTCGGCAGAGTTTCTTTTGTAAAACGGGCCCCGAATGGGGTACAACATGGATATAATATAAATGCAATGATAAAGGCATCCCCAAGCGGGAGCTAGCTCTTCGTCAATCGACGGTCACAACCACACAATGATATGATAATATACAACGCCAAGTGGCGAGGATCAAATCCAAAAGAAAGCTCAAAAGTAGCAAGAAAACCGCAATACTACTAAGCGCGACTCTAAGGTCGAATAATACAACACTGTCTCTAAGTCTGAAAGAATATACAAGTTTTGGTTGATGGACAATTTCTAGATACAATGAAATAAATAAATACAACGGTGATTCTTGATGCGAAAGAATCCACCTACCAAAACAAATCACCCGCAAGAAGGTAGTGTGCTAGAAATGCCGCAATAAAACCTGTACGGCAAAACCTGCAAGAACTGTGGCACAACGGGGGTGAGTTGCCAACTCGTGAATAGAAACATCTACAAGCAGAAACCGAATGCAAGACATAAACCTAGTCAACGATCAGTAATATAATCCACAAGAGTGCATCTGAGTGTAATAAGGTGGCAAGGTAACATCTAAACATGTATGTAGTGCCAGGTACTCAGGTAATAACATGTCATCAGTGTAAGGTATGTCTGCATGAAGTAAATATGGTGAAATATCAATGATATCAATACACATATATTAGCGTCCCATACCACTAATATTGGTGTAAGATAAGTGTAAATCCAGTCTGTATATGAACCATGTCTGTATAACTGTGGAACCCGTCCACCTGTCACCCACTGACAGCAAGCATCATGTATGCAATGTGAGGATATAAATAAAATCATGGAAAACCCATCATGAAACCCGTGCCAAGCATCGACACGTAAATCCTCATCCATATGGGGCTCCGTCTGCGGTATCGGCCCTCGGCCCCCGGCAGTACGAGTCAACCCATGTCCATCTCTGGGCTCCGTCTGCGGTATCGGCCCGTCGGCCCCCGGCAGTACGCCCATCTCTCAGCTCCAGGCGGTATCCCCCGGACATCCGCCGAGCTCAAATACAATCACCGGTAGGTACTCGCCCGCCTCCAGGCTCAATCGGCATAACCCATCGATCATCTCGCCGAGGGGAACCATACCGGGCCCACCACGAACCCGCAAACGGTACATCACCTCCTCGAATCGGGTTTCAAGCACACGTCTCAGCACCGAGAAAACGCGTGGTGGACGCACCAAATATCATATCACGAGGTACCGGGTTTTTCATAAAAGAACATCTTTTCTTAAATAATCCCACGGTCCTCAAAATCAGAAATCACATAAGAATCCATATTAAGAAGTAAATCCAATGCAATGTGCTATGTAATCAATCCATGATGTATGCGACATGCAAGGAAGGGTAATCATATCGGAAATCATGTAACATGGAATATCATAAATGTAACAATACTACAGTGTAGTGGCATGGCAATTATCGATGATGAAGTGTGTGAGCCGGCAGTTAGTGTACGTGGAACATACGCATCATCGATAATGGTGCTGGTGTCCTAACAGCATGATAATAGCATAATAATGAACGTATGCCAGCAATGCGAATAGCAGGAAAATGCAGATATCTAGTAGTCAACACCACAGTGAAGTATCTACTATGCACACTACATCTAAGTATCCGGTCAATCAGGAGGGGTAGGTGTAGAAACCACCTAAATCTGAGTCAATGTATATATATATATATATGTGTAGTCGGTGATCTCGCCTCAATGTCATATCGTAATATATCCTCGAGTTATGAGTGCGGATCTATCATCAATATCGGCTCGTACGGTAAATCGTCGTACGGCATCCCCAATAGCTGGGTAGGGTCAACATCTCACTGTCTCATCACATAACAGATATCACCATCATCAGATCGCATAGTCTGGAGTACTACTCTATGTCTAGTACAAAACGGTAACATCAGTAAGTATGCATGCGGGGGTAAACACATATCCCAAGCCCGTGAGAATCACAAGTCATATCCCACATATGAATCGTATCAAATCACCGATCCCAGGGCACCAAGCCCACATCATCGACTCATCTCCAAGTCATCACATATGATCAAACACAGTGCAAGTATAAGTGATAAGCAAGGGTGTGTGTGTATAGGTGTAATTCTATCCTAGGGTTCGCGACTATGACTACACTAGTCAATGCTAACCCTAAACTATCCATAATACACCTATCATCACAATAAACTGCATAATAATCTATCTACGGACTGCGGGGGTGCTATACGCCATCCACCCGACTTCTCCCTGTAGATATAATCTACTCACCTGAATCCTGCGTGTCGGTGTCGATGTCTCCGTTATCTTCCGCATCGTCTCGGATCGTCGCGGTGTACCTACACACATCACACGTATCACATCGCATCAAAACCAATTCAATACTTGAAACGACACACAACACACCAATACGATACGCTAAAACCGATACGACACGCCAAAAGGCTTATAGGTTAGAACCTACGGTTAGCCTTCGTAAAACAACTCGAAATCACTCGATATAGACGTGCAAACGTCACACGATCGAGATAACACATGAATATCAAAATGTGGAATTCAAAATACGCAAAACCAAATCCAAATTCAAAGCTGCAACTTGAGAAAATGATCCCAGATTTCATCTCAGGCCAAACTAGATCAATTCAACAACTCCAGGGTGCTATGCAGGGTGCATGGGAGGTATAGAAGCAAAATGGGGGGATTTCATCATAGGGGGGCCGGCCACATACACTGTTTGGCCGGCCTGGCCGGCCCCACTAGGGAGTTAGGTGGTCGTCTCCCTAGGGTGGTCTCCTGGGTCACTAACTAGGCTCCTGGTATCACTACTTTCCTCTAGAATTGTTCCAGTATACTCCAGATTTTCCTGCACACACAAACCGACATAAAGTCCCGAAATTCCGTATTCTTGGTTTCCAATGGGATTGGGCTGGGTTTCTAGCTCTAGGGTGCTCATACGATCTCCACTGAACTCAAATTACCCATCACAACTCACAATTCCCTCAAACCCTAACTAGTTTTCACCAAGTCCACAAATTCACCCGATATCGATTCTAAACTTGCATAGGGGTATAGGAAATGCTAAAACTAAGATTATGGTTCAGAAATTACCTTAATTGGCAACTCAAGAACTTTCTTGAGTTGCCCCAAGTGGTCACAATCCAAGCTTTCTAGGTCCATCTTGAAGATCTCGGGCTCGCGCATCTTTTTAATGAAACCGACATAGGATTTTTGTGATGTTTTAGAGATGAAGAGAGGGCTTGAAGGTGGAGGAAGGGAGAGGGAGCAGCAGCTGCAGGAGGAGGAAGATGAGGGATGAAAATGATGGAAGAAGAATGGTTAAGGGTAGAAGTCAAAGGTCCCCTCTCTCTCTCACCTACCCTCATTCCCTTTTCTTTTCTTTTTCCTTTTTCCCTTTATCTCTTTAAACCAAAACCTTCTCATGAGAATAGTAACCCCAAAAGAAATCCATGGCAACAAAATACACAAGTGTAGGAAAAAGTGATATGTGCAAGTTTTGCACAAAATTGCCGAAAAACCCGATTAGCGATTTTAATCGCGATTAGCACTAAATTAGTGTCAAAATGATCACAACAACTTAAAAATGTCATAATTCACTAATTTACCCTATTTTTGAATTTTCCAAATTTTCCGTAATTTTTCTCCATTTATTTGCATTTAAATATAGATTTAATATTAAAATAATCAATAAAGTAATATTAAATTATAAAAATTCCCAAAATTAATGTTTTATATTTTTGAAAATGTTACAATCTACCCCCCTTAAAGAAATTCGGTCCCCGAATTTAAATTTAAAACCCCACTACTAAAACAATCTCAGTAATAAACCAAAGTCGTCGGGGCTCCGAAATCATCAACACATAAAACGTCACAGCATAATGCATGCGCAAGGGTACTGAACAGATAACTCGAAAACAAAACTCCGTCAAGCATCCCGCAATCATCGGAGTCAATGTAAAATCACAATGTCAAAACCAATACAGAACCGATATGATATGGATCGAATCTACACATAGAGAATATCATAAAAATATACTGCTCTCCTAGAAATCAATCCCCAAAATGCACATAACACAATCCTGTGCGTCTGGTGCGCACGGAAATCAAAATCCATCTATGTGCTAAACAGGTGCACAAATCAACATCTAGTGCAACGGGTGTGCACGAAGCATCTGTCGTAAGCAACGTGTGTGCCGGACAGCCACAAATCCTGTGCATCTGATATGCACGAAGAAATCTCGATTTAGTGCATCGGGTGTGCACCCAAATCGTATCCCAAAACATGCGCCCAACATGCGCAAAAATCCAAATCGGTGCATCCATCGTGCACGAATGAAAATCTAAACCTTGCGCATTCATCATGCACGGAATCACGAAATCCAATAGCAAATACCGAACAGGCGTAAAGCATATCACCAACACGGAGTGCAAAAATCAACCATCCATATCAGGGTCAAAATCAACTACATAATGCGGCTCAAATCAAAATCAAGTGTACCGCAAAGAAAAATCCCATAACCGTGTGCATCAGCGTGCACAAATCAAATCATAACACCAAAATGCATGAAAACCATGCTAGAAGCATAAATCAAATCACTGAATACTGTAGGCATGAAATCTCAATCAACACCTCAAATGTAATAACTCGGCGCAAAATATATAAATATCCAGTGGGTGCATGAAACCAATATCATGAAACTCAGTCATCAAAACTAAATCATGCAAACAAAACGCCCAAAATACCGAAATCCAAAATGACGGATACGTGATAATCGAATCACAAAATCACAATTCATAGATACCGTCTTCGGTAGTTCCTCTTTCAAAGTCGAGAAGGAGTCGGTGCAATCCACTGCTAGCAGCGCAAGATATCTACTTGCCTCTTGCTCACGATCTGGCGTCCTCTGACTCTCTGGGTTCTTATCTTCTCTGCGGATTACCAATCTCACAGTCGATCGGCTAATCGGCCCTGTCAGGTGTGCTAACGAGGACGATTCCGTTCTGGCACTTCTCTGGTCACCTCTCGGTCAAACCTCACGACCACTCGTAAGGCAGCATATCACTGGCGTCGGCCTCTGGCTCTCTGAATGTACGTCACACATCTGATCCTGGGTGCAAACATCGTTGCAGCAACGTCCTGGAAGGAATCCTGCTCAAGGTCTCTTCCAATCATGCCTATGCCGATCTGTACAGAGGCTGGCTCTCCTGCACAACCTCTTCTCGCTCAAAAGACACCTGTGTCCTCAGAACAATAACTCTCAGAAACTGGTCACCTCCCAACGTCTCTATAAGCATATCAGGTCTCTAGTCTCGACGGGAAGCAATGACAGCTCGTCAGCGTCTGTCACGAACCTCTTGTTCCAACTGTCTCCATCGTTGTCCACTATGACGTCACGCCAAGCTACTATGCACTGCACCGTTCTCGGCCACAGTCAATCTGAAGTCTCTCACACGGACTCGAATCACGTATTCTGTAGCTTCATCACTCTGTAGCAGATGTCAGGTCGAACTGGTCCTCGGGAACACGTCCCAACCATCGGAGGAAAACTCATCACTCGTCCATCCTTGATCAATTCGCAACGCTTCTGGGTAGGTTCCTTTATCCGAACTTGGTCAACTACCTTGTCGACAATGCCGAACTCTGGCCTGCTGGGTGTGCGCAAAATGACCACTCCTGGGTCCAGGTCTTTTCGTAACATACTCCAGAAAGGTCCTGTCGAGGTTCCTTTCTCAAATCTCAATCCTGCCGAATTGCCCGGAAGTCATCATCCAATGTTGAAGCTAAAGCTTATTCCGGAACGGCTGCATACTTATCGCGCTTCTTTCTGGAAGATATATCCATATACCACACCTCGGGGTGTATATCACATCTCTAATGGCAGCGGAGTGGGACGTCATCTCGTCGAAATCTCGTACGAACTCTTTACTTCACTCTGCTCAAATGTCGCCTGATTCGGACTCGTCTCATCATGGCTGCATGAACTGCGCTCCGACGGCTACGCTCGTATCTGGAGTCTCCCAAGCAGTATCCCATCACGATATTCGAAAGATGTCGAACCTTCCGATCGACTCGTCAGAACCTCATAATCCCCCAAGAGCTCACATCTCGGGTACAGTTTAATAGTATCGAGTACATGCCACAGCGTCGGTGGTCCAGCCGTAGAAGGGCAAACCCAAGCCTCACTAATGGCGCCGCGGAACCGCCGTAAACCCTAAGGTTCAAAGGCTGTCACACGGTCATTAAGTCGAGTTAGGGTTTCATTCTTCTAGAGGGTCCATAGAATCACCTGCATGTCTTTCCGTATACTTTAAACTTGGAAAATAGGCTCCTGACATTCGATCGTCTCTATCGACTCTCAACGAACCTGCGTGAAGTCGTCTCTATCTGGAATCAATCCACCTGACGATCTCGCATCGGGGTAAGCGAACTCACCACACGTCCTAGTCATCCATCCTTGGTGACTAGCAACTCGCTATCATCTCTCTAAGAACATGCTCATGCTGCAGTAGCCCCAATCATCTGGGCGATATCTCATCATTTGCAGCAACAACTGGCTCCTACGCCTGTACGCCGAACAACGCCTCAATCCTCCAGGAAAGGCAACACATAAGCGGTCATCTCTGAGTCGATCTGCTCTAGATCTGAGTAAGACTCTCCACACTGGAAATCTTCAACTTAACTGGGCCCGCTCTGGCGCAAAATCGGACGAATCACCTTCGTCTCTCAAATCGGGTAGACTAGCTATCATCAGTCGCATGACTGCCCGAAAGCTCCGGCAATCTCAGCTCGTAAGCTCCGAAAGCGACATCCTGTCAATCTCAGCAACAGCTGTTCCATCTGTCTGCACGATAGACGACATCACAATCTCTGAGGTATGCTGTACATCAACAGTCCTCTCTCGACTGGCAGCTCTAACAATGGCCCGATCATCCGGTGCAAGACCAAGCACTCGCCTCCACTAGAGGTCACAATCACCAACACTAACTCGAGACGTTCCCATGTCACCAGAAAACACAACGGTCGGCCTTCGTACCAAACGAGCTCACACCGGCCGTAACCCTAGCAGCAGCCCAAACTGCGCTCAAACATGGTGACAGGAATCTCAATCGAGTATCAAAGAGAGCACATCAATGGCAAGAAGGGAAACAACAGATCCAAAGTGGGTGCATGATCATAGGAAGGAACAGTATCAATGAAGGTATGATCATGAAACTAATAGAATCGGGGATCTCAAATGGACGAATAATCCAGGATATGAAGAGAATCACTAATCTCAACTACATGTACATCCTAAGGTTCCTTAAGCGGAGTGGCGTGTCGTAAGTATGCCGCGGAACATACCAACGGTACGTCACTCTGCTTTAGTCACCTAATCCATCAACCAAGGGTCATCCTAAAACGACGAAAGTTCGGGTTTACACCCCCTCGACCAAGTCTAAGTTCCGTAAGGTCAAGCCTAAGTTCCGTGTAAAAACAACTCCTTAGGCTCCACATAGTCAAACTTAAACTCGAACCAAGGTCAACCTAGCGCTTTGATACCAACTTTGTCACGACCCGAAAAAGCACGTGACTGGCCCTTGAACCATATGAAGTCTATAGGACTCCATCTGATCCAAGTAAGCCAAAAGCCCAGAAATCTAAAACCATTTTTGAAGAATAAGTAAAGAAAACTGGTTTAAAGAAGTGAAGAAAAACATGTTTGAAATCAAGGTTTTTAAATAACTAAGCCGAATGTGCATTTAGAAACAGTACAGTCTTTTCTAAAAATTTCGGCAGAGTTTCTTTTGTAAAATGGGCCCCGAATGGGGTACAACATGGATATAATATAAATGCAATGATAAAGGCATCCCCAAGCGGGAGCTAGCTCTTCGTCAATCGACGGTCACAACCACACAATGATATGATAATATACAACGCCAAGTGGCGAGGATCAAATCCAAAAGAAAGCTCAAAAGTAGCAAGAAAACCGCAATACTACTAAGCGCGACTCTAAGGTCGAATAATACAACACTGTCTCTAAGTCTGAAAGAATATACAAGTTTTGGTTGATGGACAATTTCTAGATACAATGAAATAAATAAATACAACGGTGATTCTTGATGCGAAAGAATCCACCTACCAAAACAAATCACCCGCAAGAAGGTAGTGTGCCAGAAATGCCGCAATAAAACCTGTACGGCAAAACCTGCAAGAACTGTGGCACAACGGGGGTGAGTTGCCAACTCGTGAATAGAAACATCTACAAGCAGAAACCGAATGCAAGACATAAACCTAGTCAACGATCAGTAATATAATCCACAAGAGTGCATCTGAGTGTAATAAGGTGGCAAGGTAACATCTAAACATGTATGTAGTGCCAGGTACTCAGGTAATAACATGTCATCAGTGTAAGGTATGTCTGCATGAAGTAAATATGGTGAAATATCAATGATATCAATACACATATATTAGCGTCCCATACCACTAATATTGGTGTAAGATAAGTGTAAATCCAGTCTGTATATGAACCATGTCTGTATAACTGTGGAACCCGTCCACCTGTCACCCACTGACAGCAAGCATCATGTATGCAATGTGAGGATATAAATAAAATCATGGAAAACCCATCATGAAACCCGTGCCAAGCATCGACACGTAAATCCTCATCCATATGGGGCTCCGTCTGCGGTATCGGCCCTCGGCCCCCGGCAGTACGAGTCAACCCATGTCCATCTCTGGGCTCCGTCTGCGGTATCGGCCCGTCGGCCCCCGGCAGTACGCCCATCTCTCAGCTCCAGGCGGTATCCCCCGGACATCCGCCGAGCTCAAATACAATCACCGGTAGGTACTCGCCCGCCTCCAGGCTCAATCGGCATAACCCATCGATCATCTCGCCGAGGGGAACCATACCGGGCCCACCACGAACCCGCAAACGGTACATCACCTCCTCGAATCGGGTTTCAAGCACACGTCTCAGCACCGAGAAAACGCGTGGTGGACGCACCAAATATCATATCACGAGGTACCGGGTTTTTCATAAAAGAACATCTTTTCTTAAATAATCCCACGGTCCTCAAAATCAGAAATCACATAAGAATCCATATCAAGAAGTAAATCCAATGCAATGTGCTATGTAATCAATCCATGATGTATGCGACATGCAAGGAAGGGTAATCATATCGGAAATCATGTAACATGGAATATCATGAATGTAACAATACTACAATGTAGTGGCATGGCAATTATCGATGATGAAGTGTGTGAGCCGGCAGTTAGTGTACGTGGAACATACGCATCATCGATAATGGTGCTGGTGTCCTAACAGCATGATAATAGCATAATAATGAACGTATGCCAGCAATGCGAATAGCAGGAAAATGCAGATATCTAGTAGTCAACACCACAGTGAAGTATCTATTATGCACACTACATCTAAGTATCCGGTCAATCAGGAGGGGTAGGTGTAGAAACCACCTAAATCTGAGTCAATGTATATATATATATATATGTGTGTAGTCGGTGATCTCGCCTCAATGTCATATCGTAATATATCCTCGAGTTATGAGTGCGGATCTATCATCAATATCGGCTAGTACGGTAAATCGTCGTACGGCATCCCCAATAGCTGGGTAGGGTCAATATCTCACTGTCTCATCACATAACAGATATCACCATCATCAGATCGCATAGTCTGGAGTACTACTCTATGTCTAGTACAAAACGGTAACATCAGTAAGTATGCATGCGGGGGTAAACACATGTCCCAAGCCCGCGAGAATCACAAGTCATATCCCATATATGAATCGTATCAAATCACCAATCCCAGGGCACCAAGCCCACATCATCGACTCATCTCCAAGTCATCACATATGATCAAACACAGTGCAAGTATAAGTGATAAGCAAGGGTGTGTGTGTATAGGTGTAATTCTATCCTAGGGTTCGCGACTATGACTACACTAGTCAATGCTAACCCTAAACTATCCATAATACACCTATCATCACAATAAACTGCATAATAATCTATCTACGGACTGCGGGGGTGCTATACGCCATCCACCCGACTTCCCCCTGTAGATATAATCTACTCACCTGAATCCTGCGTGTCGGTGTCGATGTCTCCGTTATCTTCCGCATCGTCTCGGATCGTCGCGGTGTACCTACACACATCACACGTATCGCATCGCATCAAAACCAATTCAATACTTGAAACGACACACAACACACCAATACGATACGCTAAAACCGATACGACACGCCAAAAGGCTTATAGGTTAGAACCTACGGTTAGCCTTCGTAAAACAACTCGAAATCACTCGATATAGACGTGCAAACGTCACACGATCGAGATAACACATGAATATCAAAATCTGGAATTCAAAATACGCAAAACCAAATCCAAATTCAAAGCTGCAACTTGAGAAAATGATCCCAGATTTCATCTCAGGCCAAACTAGATCAATTCAACAACTCCAGGGTGCTATGCAGGGTGCATGGGAGGTACAGAAGCAAAATGGGGGGATTTCATCATAGGGGGGCCGGCCACATACACTGTTTGGCCGGCCTGGCCGGCCCCACTAGGGAGTTAGGTGGTCGTCTCCCTAGGGTGGTCTCCTGGGTCACTAACTAGGCTCCTGGTATCACTACTTTCCTCTAGAATTGTTCCAGTATACTCCAGATTTTCCTGCACACACATACCGACATAAAGTCCCGAAATTCCGTATTCTTGGTTTCCAATGGGATTGGGCTGGGTTTCTAGCTCTAGGGTGCTCATACGATCTCCACTGAACTCAAATTACCCATCACAACTCACAATTCCCTCAAACCCTAACTAGTTTTCACCAAGTCCACAAATTCACCCGATATCGATTCTAAACTTGCATAGAGGTATAGAAAATGCTAAAACTAAGATTATGGTTCAGAAATTACCTTAATTGGCAACTCAAGAACTTTCTTGAGTTGCCCCAAGTGGTCACAATCCAAGCTTTCTAGGTCCATCTTGAAGATCTCGGGCTCGCGCATCTTTTTAATGAAACCGACATAGGATTTTTGTGATGTTTTAGAGATGAAGAGAGGGCTTGAAGGTGGAGGAAGGGAGAGGGAGCAGCAGCTGCAGGAGGAGGAAGATGAGGGATGAAAATGATGGGAGAAGAATGGTTAAGGGTAGAAGTCAAAGGTCCCCTCTCTCTCTCACCTACCCTCATTCCCTTTTCTTTTCTTTTTCCTTTTTCCCTTTATCTCTTTAAACCAAAACCTTCTCATGAGAATAGTAACCCCAAAAGAAATCCATGGCAACAAAATACACAAGTGTAGGAAAAAGTGATATGTGCAAGTTTTGCACAAAATTGCCGAAAAACCCGATTAGCGATTTTAATCGCGATTAGCACTAAATTAGTGTCAAAATGATCACAACAACTTAAAAATGTCATAATTCACTAATTTACCCTATTTTTGAATTTTCCAAATTTTCCGTAATTTTTCTCCATTTATTTGCATTTAAATATAGATTTAATATTAAAATAATCAATAAAATAATATTAAATTATAAAAATTCCCAAAATTAATGTTTTATATTTTTGAAAATGTTACAAAACCCTTTCTTGATTTTTATCAATAGCAATTGCAATTAAAAAACCATACTAGAAAAACTTAAACTAACACTAATTTGAAACCCAATAGCAAGTTCACCTCTTAGATTTAGGTTAGCAAAACACTAGATAGCAAAATAAATTAATTAACCTAATAATGGTTTTCTAAACCCTAACTAAAATTCAAGACATGAACTAAAAAAAAACCTAGATTAGAAATTAGCACTAAAATTAACACTTTCAAGTCCTAATTAACACACTTTAAACTACAAATTAGCCAAGGATTGAAATTATACCTCAACTAGAGATCTAGCAAGAACAATATGCCTCCAAAGATGCCATTTTTCTCCAAGATTTGAACCAATTAGGTTAGAGAAGAGAGGGAATAAGGTTTTGCTTTGAAATTGTGAAGGAAATCTTTGATTTTTGTTGAATTTTTTTGGAATTTTCTTGAAGAAAATGAGAGAAAAGAGAAGGAAAAAAATAATGGAGGGGGGGAAGCTGCTCTTGGCCAGAAATGGGAAGGGGAGGTGTGTGTGTGATTTGTGTGGAAAAATCAAAGTCAAACCCCTCTCCTAACAAGTACACCATACCTCCAAAATTAATATATTAAAAAACCTTTCAAAACACCTCATTTCTTCACATGAATAAAGTCAAAGTGAGGCAAGGAAATTTCTGGACCTGATGATGGTGGGGCCGGCCTAGATGAGGGGACTGAGTGAGAGAGATTTTACAAAGAAATCCTATGCAAAAAGACCCCCCCCCCCCCCACAAGTCCAAAATAGCAAGTTTTAGCTTAAAATTCAATAAATTTCGTTTTCCATAATAAAAATTAGTTAAAACTTAAAATAAAATACTAAAAATTTATATTACAACTAGATTTTAATTAACATGATTTTAAAGCTTAAATTTAGCCCATTTAAATTTGTATTTATCGCTAATTTAATGTATTTTCTTACCGGCTTAAAATAATATTAAAAATTGAAAAATTAGGGAAAATTTTTAAACGACCAGAATTTCATAAGTAACTCATTTGCTACTAAAAACAAGCAATTACCTATCCAAATTAGGTATAATTAGTCCTAAACTGCAAAATAACAAAAAAGACGATTTACGGAAAAATACCAAATTTTCACCGATTTTCGGGAAACACCAAAATGACTTTTCAAGGCGTTACAATCTTCCCCCCTTAAAGAAATTCGGTCCCCGAATTTAAAAATATAGCTACGCATACCTTCAAAGAGATGGGGATATTTCTTCCTCATCTCGCCCTCGATCTCCCGGGTAATCTCCTCGCTGCTCGGGCTACGCCAAAGGACCTTGACGGTTGGTATAATCTTCGATCTCAACTTTTTCACCTGCCGATCCAGGATGGCCACCGGCTGCTCTGCAAAAGAAAGGTCGCGCTCAAGCTGGACTGTCGGGTGCTGAATCGCATGCGAAGGGTCGTGAAGGTACTTGCGGAGGATCGAAACATGGAAGACGGGGTGAACATCGGGAAAGCTGGGTGGAAGAGCCAAACGATACGTGACTGCGCCGACACGCTCGAGAATCTCGAAGGGACCCACAAATCTGGGACTAAGCTTCCCATTTCGCCCAAATCGCATCACGCCCAAATCGAAGAGACCCTCAGAAAAACATGATCGCCAACTGCGAACTCTAGCCTGCGACGGCGCCTGTCTGCATACGATTTCGGCCTGCTCTGAGCCGCTTTCATCCGGTCTCGGATCAACTGTATCTTCGCTGTCGTCTCCTCAACAAGCTGCGGCCCCAAAATACTGCTCTCGCTGAGCTCTGTCCAACAGACGGGCGATCTGCATCTCCTCCCATACAATGCCTCGAAAGGTGCCATCTGAATAATATCCTGGAAGCTGTTGTTGTAGGAGAACTCCACTAGAGGTAAATGACGATCCCAGCCACCGCCGAAGTCTAAAACGCACGCTCTGAGCATGTCCTCGAGAGTCTGAATGGTCCGCTCTGACTGTCCATCGGTCTGCGGATGAAACGCTGTGCTGAAGCTCAAACGAGTGCCTAAAGCCTCCTGAAGTCTCTGCCAAAGTCGACTGGTGAACTGGGTGCCTCGATCTGACACGATACAAGTCGGTACGCCATGCAACCGCACGATCTCGTCGATGTAAAGCTGGGCATACTGAGTAAAGCTGAAGGTGGTCTTCACTGGCAGGAAGTGAGCCGCTTTCGTCAATCGATCTACGATCACCCAGATGGAGTCATACCCTCAACTGGTCCTGGATAGACCCACAACGAAATCCATCGAAATCTGCTCCCATTTCCACTCCGGAATGGGTAATGGCTGTAGCTCTCCTGCGGGCCTCTGGTGCTCGGCCTTGACTTGCTGACAAGTCAGGCATCTCGATACAAACTCCGCAATGTCCCTCTTCATCCTATCCCACCAGTAGGTCTCTCTCATATCATGGTACATCTTGGTGGAACCGGGGTGGACACTATACACTGATCGGTGTGCCTCCTCAAGAATGTCGCGCCCCAATCCATCAGCATCTGGTACGCACAGTCTAGATCCATAGCGTAAAATCCCCTGATCGTCAATCACGAACTCGGAAAATCTGCCCTGTCCCATCTGTGCCATGATCTCCGAGCAACGGTCGTCACTGCGCTGTGCCTCATATATACGGTCAAGCAACTGTGGGCGTGCACGAACATGCGCGAGCTGTCCCCCTGTCTGAGTGAACTCGAACTCAACTCGGCTGTCGCATAACATCTGCCAATCTGCTGACGACTGCCTCTGCACTGCGCGCAAATAGGATAGACTACCCCCGGGCCTCCTGCTCAAGGCATCTGCCACAACATTCGCCTTGCCTGGGTGATATAAGATCTCGCAGTCGTAGTCTTTCACCAACTCCATCCAACGACGCTGTCTGAGGTTCAGGTCTCGCTGCTGAAATATGTATTTTAAGCTCTTGTGGTCTGTGAATATTTGGCACGACTCGCCATATAGGTAATGTCGTCAAATCTTCAGTGCAAAGACCACTGCAGCCATCTCCAAATCGTGAGTGGGGTAGTTCTGTTCATGCTTCTTCAACTGCCGAGAAGCATAAGCGATCACCCGGCCATGCTGCATCAATACGCATCCTAACCCCACTCACGAAGCATCACAGTAGACCACAAATCCGCCTGATCCCGAAGGCAAAGATAATACCGGCGCCGTAGTCAAACAAGTCCGTAGCTGCTGAAAACTGCGCTCGCACTCCTCTGTCCAAACGAAAGGAACTCCCTTCCGGGTCAAACCGGTCAAAGGTGTAGCTATACGGGAGAAGTCCTGAACAAAACGCCTGTAGTAGCCCGCCAGGCCTAGAAAACAACGGATCTCAGTAACCGATGTAGGTCGGGGCCACTGCTGAACAGCCTCAATCTTCTTCGGGTCCACACATATGCCGTCTCTCGTAACCACGTGACCCAAGAATCCGACGCTGTCCAGCCAGAATGCACACTTGGAGAACTTTGCGAACAGCTGGTGCTCCCTTAGAGTCTGTAACGTAATCCGCAAGTGCTGCTCGTGCTCCTCTCTGCTCCGGGAGTACACCAAGATATCGTCGATAAACACGATGATGAACAAGTCAAGATACGGCCTGAATGCACGGTTCATCAAATCCATGAATGCTGCTGGGGCGTTGGTGAGTCCGAACGACATCACCAAAAACTCGTAGTGGCCGTAGCGCGTACGGAAAGCTGTCCTCGGTATATCCTCCTGTCGAACTCGCAGCTGATGGTATCCTGATCGCAAGTCGATCCTCGAAAAATACCCCGCACCCTGAAGCTGGTCGAACAAATCATCAATGCGTGGCAACGGATATCTGTTCCGAACGGTAACTTTGTTCAGCTGGCGGTAGTCGATACATAAGCGCAAACTTCCGTCCTTCTTCTTGACAAACAGGACCGGAGCACCCCACGGAGAAACACTAGGTCGAATAAGCCCCTTCTCTAACAAATCCTGCAACTGATCCTTCAGCTCTCTAAGCTCTGCCGGGGCCATCCGATAAGGTGGTATAGAAATAGGCCCCGAGCCGGGAACCAAATCGATGCAGAACTCAACGTCGCGCTCAGGTGGTAGCCCAGGTAACTCATCAGGGAAAACATCAGGGAACTCACAAACAACCGGGACCCGGTCCAACGGAACCTCTGCAGCTCGAGTATCACAAATATACGCTAAGAATCCTTGACATCCCTTCCGCAAGAGTTGACCAGCGCGAAGAGACGAAATCAAGCTGGGAAAGGTGACGCTGCGGTCTCCCTGAATAACAAGGACTGGCTCTCTCGGAAAGCTAAATATGACTGCCTTCTCACGGCAGTCCACCGAAGCATAACAAGTGTCTAGCCAATCCATGCCCAGAAGCACATCAATGTCCAACATATCGAGGAGAATCAAATCAACCGATGAATCCCTCTCCCCGAAACGAACGGAACACAATCGAAATACAAAACGAGCGACAAATGACTCGCCTACCGGAGTAACAACAACAAGCGGATGATCTAACGACGACGACTCACGGCCCAACATCGGTGCAAAGTGTGTAGAGACGTACAAATGTGTGGAACCTGGGTCGAATAATACCCGTGCGTCGAAAGAACATATGGATAAGGTACCTGTCACAACGGCGTTGGATGCCTGCGCATCCTGCGGTGTCAAAGCAAATACTCGGGCCTGTCCTCCACCGATAGCGGGCTGACCTCGACCTCGGCCTCTGCCTCCTCGTCCTCTCTGAACAGGACCGTCGCGTCCACGGCCTCTGGATGCACCTAACTGGCGTGGAGCATCGCCTGTGGTAGGAAGTAGGGCTCTCTGAGGAGGGGGTGGTGATGGTGGTAGGGTCACATGCGGAACGGTCGCCGCTCCCTGTCGTCTCGCCGGACAGTCTCTGACAAGATGGTGCGGACTCCCGCACCCAAAACACCCTGGCGATGGCTGCTGTCCCTGGGGATAAGAACCATATAACTGTCCCCGTCCAAATCCTCTGCCAGGACTATCTCTCGGAAAGAATCTGGCGCGCTGCCTCTGAGACGGTACATCGGTGCGAATCCTCTTCAGCCCAGAAACGGCCGAAGTTTGTGATATGCGTGCCTCCATCCGTAATGCCGTATCCATAGCCGCTGAATAAGTGTCATAGTGCTGGGCGCCAATGGGAAGATATACCTGGGCATCAAGTCCCTGTAAGAACCTCTTCACCATCTTCTCTTCGGTATCCACCAAATACGGAGCATATCGGGATAACTGTGTAAAATGGATGTCATACTCAGACACCGTCATCCCAGGTGTCTTGACCAAGGCCTCGAAGCTACGAGCTCTGGCATCACGAACGCTCTCTGGGAGGAAACGAGCTAGAAAGACCGCTGTAAACTCGGCCCAAGTCATAGGCGGTAGACCTGCAGCTCGACCTCTCAAGACTGACTCCCACCATGTCTGCGCGAGACCCTCTAGTCGGAAACTCGCAAGCTATACCCATCGATCATCCGAACATCTCAGCGAACGGCAGATCCTGGCTAAACTGTCAAGGAACGTCTGTGGGTCCTCCACTGCCTCGGTGCCGGTGAATACTGGAGGTCTCAGCCTCATGAAATCCTATAGCGAAACCAGAATGGCCACGGTGGTAGTAGTAGGAGCAGGTATCATGGTCGTCTGAGATGTAGTAGGTACGTCATCCGGCCTCGGTGTACGACTGGCTGCAACTAGGGATCCAACCATCTGACGTAGCTCTTGCATGCTCCCCATCATCTGTCGCAACTCCTCCATACCAGTCTCGAGCCTATCCATACGGCCTGGGGAAGGTGGATCGGTCTGTCCCTGCAGCGTAGGCATACCACCCTGCTCAGTCCTAGTCTCGGACGAGCCAGCTCGAATCTCGTCTCGGGCGGCAGCCCTCTGTGCCCTCGTAGCCTTCGGCGGCATAGTGGCTGTTACAGGAAAACGGATAATAAGAACAGTGCAATAGGATCATAGGATACACGGAATTGAAGAAGGAATTTTCAAGCAAGTATATCCTAAAGTCACTTAGGCGGAGTACCGTATCGCAAGTATGCCGCGGACATACACACGCTACGTTACCCTACTTAAGTCACTTACTCCATCTACCAAGGGTCATCCAACACTCAAAAAGGTAAAACCTATCGCTCTGATACCAACTTTGTCACGACCCGCAGGGTACGGAACGTGACAGGCACTTAAGTTACGAAACGTCTCAAGACATCCGTAAAATAAGTAAGCCAAAGCCCAGAAACCAAAACCAAATAAGCAAAAGAATGAAGGAAAACCAATCAATTGAAAGCGAGTTTATAAAATGAGTCATATCAAGCCTTTTTAAAAACAATATCAATTTTTCCGAAAATTTCGGCAGAGTCTCCTTTGTAAATACTGGCCCCCAAAATGGGTACAACAAGAATATATATAAATCCAACAAATAAGGCATCCCCAAGCGGGAGCTAGCTCTTTGCCACAAGGCGGTCACAAATCCCACGCAATATAAAACAACAACATGCAAAATAATTATAAAGAAGCATGAGAAAAAACAGCATGTCGACTCAAGTGAGCTCGACCCCAAAATACAGCATAAAAAGTCCACAAATCTCACAGTCTCATCTCTAGGTCAATAAACAAAAATACTGGTAGATACAGTTGATGGAGTACACTAGATACAAAGAATATACAAGGTGGTACAAAAATAATAATATAACCCACCTAAGAGCAAAACCTCGAGTCCAGGCAAAAGAGGCAAAAGAAGCAAGTGCGCCCGCCGCTACTGTACTGACGGAGCGGGCCTGCAAAAGGCTGTGGCACAACGGGGGTGAGTTGCCAACTCGTGAGTAATAAATAACATCTACACAGGCTTTCGAATGCATGCACACAAGCATCCTAGCATCTAAAATACAGGTAAGGCGGGACATAATAGCAGGTATGTATGCAATATGAATATACTAGCAGGTATGAATGCAATGCGAATCAACTCATGATCTGAATGTGTAAGTATAAGAATCATGTTTTTCCTTTAGGAATCTCTTTTGAAATACCAGCACAATACCAATAGAATCAACAAGAACCTGTGTCCAGCAACGACACCTCAAAACTATGACAAATCTCATATATCCATGTCATAGTATCTCTGGCCTCAGCCATCCGGCTGACCCATCTCAATATCAATATCTCATCATCTCGCGGCCACGGTCGGTATCCTCTGGATATCCACCGTCCCAAACAGTCACCGGTAGGTAATCCGTCCCCTGCCAGGCTCATCGTCAGCAACACGAGCTTCTTGCCCTGGGGTACCTTACCGGGCCCACCATGTACCCGAGACGGTTCATCCAACTCCTCGAAACGGGTCTCGAAAACCACAGCAAACTCATGGTGGACGACACTTACATCACTAGAAAACCGCAATTTACATATTTAAAAAATTATAATAAGTTTAGGGATTTTGCGGCTTTCCCCCGAAATCCAGAATATCATAAAATCTCAAGAAATCCTCATAAGTGCATATGTCAACAATAATGAATGCATATGGTATCAATAATCAAGTTGCGATGTATGATTAATAGACTAGGCATGAAAAAATAATATGATGAGGTACATGCACATGAATAGCAATCCTACGATTTCATTTTTAAGGAATTAAAGGCAATAGCACAAGTTTAAGTATCAATTATAGTAAAAGGTTTCAAATTATAGGTTATCTAGTGTGGTGGCATGGCAATTACCAGGGTGTGTGCGTAAGCATGAATAGTGCTCGTGCTGCATATAAAGACCCTGGCAATGGTGCAGGTGTCTTATAGAATGGGTTCGCATATGTATGTCAATATAAGGCATGAATGTAGCAAATAATCATACAAGTATTACACCCCTAATTACTAACATTACTAAGAATCTTTTTAAGATACTAAAACTATCGGGCGACTTGCGCCATCCAACGATAGTCCCCCGTAGATGTTACATCTACTCACCGGAATCCCTAGCTAGTCACGTCCAATCACCGCTTTCCCCTTTCGTGCCGCGTCTGACGTCTCCACGACCGAACCTGGAATTTACATCAATACCAAACATACGGTTACATATCAAGAACGACGCAAAACCCAAACGAAAATACTAACGTTCACAAGCTAGGTAAAGCGTGCACAAGGTGCGCGGAACACACGCGAAAATCGCAAAAACTAACTAAAACGTCGATTGGTCGCCCGGCAAAACTAAAACCTGACCACTTCAAAAATCCGCACTCACACATCCTAAATGTCATAGGATAAGCCAAAACAATCATCAAGATATCAAAAATAATTCACCACAATATTTTTATAACAAAACTAGTAAGCACAAACATTCCAAAAAAAACGACGCAACATCGCCGTTATGCGATAAAAAGGACTACAAACTAGCAAGAACATCCAACAGCATAACTAGTTAGCCACAACACTATAATTACAACACAACAACCATGCTTCAACCTATTTCCACAACCAAACCCTTTCTTGATTTTTATCAATAGCAATTGCAATTAAAAAACCATACTAGAAAAACTTAAACTAACACTAATTTGAAACCCAATAGCAAGTTCACCTCTTAGATTTAGGTTAGCAAAACACTAGATAGCAAAATAAATTAATTAACCTAATAATGGTTTTCTAAACCCTAACTAAAATTCAAGACATGAACTAAAAAAACCTAGATTAGAAATTAGCACTAAAATTAACACTTTCAAGTCCTAATTAACACACTTTAAACTACAAATTAGCCAAGGATTGAAATTATACCTCAACTAGAGATCTAGCAAGAACAATATGCCTCCAAAGATGCCATTTTTCTCCAAGATTTGAACCAATTAGGTTAGAGAAGAGAGGGAATAAGGTTTTGCTTTGAAATTGTGAAGGAAATCTTTGATTTTTGTTGAATTTTTTTGGAATTTTCTTGAAGAAAATGAGAGAAAAGAGAAGGGAAAAAATAATGGAGGGGGGGAAGCTGCTCTCGGCCAGAAATGGGAAGGGGAGGTGTGTGTGTGATTTGTGTGGAAAAATCAAAGTCAAACCCCTCTCCTAACAAGTACACCATACCTCCAAAATTAACATAATAAAAAACCTTTCAAAACACCTCATTTTTTCACATGAATAAAGTCAAAGTGAGGCAAGGAAATTTCTGGTCCTGATGATGGTGGGGCCGGCCTAGAGGAGGGGAGTGAGTGAGAGAGATTTTACAAAGAAATCCTATGCAAAAAGACCCCCCACAAGTCCAAAATTGCAAGTTTTAGCTTAAAATTCAATAAATTTCGTATTCCATAATAAAAATTAGTTAAAACTTAAAATAAAATACTAAAAATTTATATTACAACTAGATTTTAATTAACATGATTTTAAAGCTTAAATTTAGCCCATTTAAATTTGTATTTATCGTTAATTTAATGTATTTTCTTACCGGCTTAAAATAATATTAAAAATTGAAAAATTAGGGAAAATTTTTAAACGACCAGAATTTCATAAGTAACTCATTTGATACTAAAAACAAGTAATTATCTATCCAAATTAGGTATAATTAGTTCTAAACTGCAAAATAACAAAAAAGTCGATTTACGGAAAAATACCAAATTTTCACCGATTTTTGGGAAAACACCAAAACGACTTTTCAAGGCGTTACAGAACACAGTCAATTAGAACCACATAGTGTCAATATCTGTCATCTAGGAAGTCACCCGAGTAAGATAAACGATCAATTGAATTTTGATGATTTCATAGATGATGATGCACATGAATTGACTAAGTGTTATCAGGACACACAAGAAACCTTCTGAGTCAGTCTAACACTAGCCTTCAGGTACCTATTGAGTCTCTTGTCACTTATAATCTTGAGGTTGAATTAACCGATATTCTACTTGAAAAGGAAATTCTTGCACCGACTGATTGTTGCGCTCAAATTTTAGAAGAGGGAGCTTGTGAATTTTTTGGGTATGGTCGTGATAAATTGTTAGAGAAAATCAATGATCTGGAACCCATAATTTTTGTATCACCTGTTGACATTGTTTCGGATGAAACGTTAGTGTGGGAACCTACTTTTTTGAATGACATATACCTACCCATTTGTGAATATGATGAGGGAAAACTCGTATTGGGAATTGTGAGCTATAACAATAAGAGTAGGATTGTGGAAGAGTATAGGGAGGAAGACAGCCTGGAGAGACAGTCTTTCATGCTAAGTTTTGAGGAAATATTTGCGGATGAACTTGATATTCTTTCTGAGTTTGAGTTAGGATCAATTTGGGAACATCCTAAGAACCTTTCTTTTGCTGAACTTTTTGAGGATGAACTCCGGTTTCTAAATGAACCTGACCTTGAAACTCAACATATACTTCTTGAAAATTCAATTCATTCGGGCAACAATTCTTGGACTCATTCAAAACTTCATCTTTGCATTCAGCGTCTTCTGATTCCTACTTATACACACCCATGCACTTCACTAACAACTGACACATTCGTTTTCTTTTTCTTTGTTATATACATATTCTTTTACCAGCCCTTGTATTATATTGACAAAAATTTTAAATGGCTGTTATTAATTTCTGGACCGACCCAATCTTTTAACTTGTATATGCTGTAATTAGTCTTAGGTTTTCTCTTTTTTTTGACTAAAATTCTCACCCTGATGTCTAAGTCTAGCTACCGGAGACTGGGGCAACGATGATGACATCATAAAACTCAGGTTTGGGGGTGAGCACTGCGTTTATTTTGCTGCACCATGTGTATATTCTGCATTGTATACATATCAAAAAACCAACAAAAATTGAAAAAATTTCTAAAAATTATAAAAACTTTGTCATGTTAGCTAGCGGGGGAACTTAGACTTGAAGTCTGACGGTTCGGGTGATAAGTTAGAAATAACTAAATCGTTTTCGAGAGATTGAAAACCAGAAAGATAACCCTCCTTTGGTTTAACCGTTGCTAATATACCTCTTTTATATCACTTACACGTGTCATATGTTTTTGAGAATTTGATGAAAGTCTGACATGTCTGTTGTTAGTGATATGTATGCCCTAGAGGCCATTACTGTACATACGATGTATATTGTAGTGGATGCTTGGACATATAGGGAGGACTTTCTTGCTTGATATGATAGTATGCTATCTGGTTGCTCTTTATCTTAACATGTGCTCTGATTGTCTCTATGTTACATGTTGATAAAGCCCTTAGGATGAGTACTTGACTACCAGGACTATGGTGCAGATTATACTAGTGGGACAGTGTAGTCGCTAAGTACATCCTTCAAATGTTCCTAGTCGTGGGAGTACCGAGACAGGGCATCGATACTCCAGAGTAGACTAGCGTATGCGCTTCTTGACCCATATGATGGGCGATGGATGATCCCATATTAATTGGTGTTTGAAATCAGAGAAGGTATACGGGTGCTCAGTGTAGACTGGGTACACTGGACGGACTCGCCGAGAACTCCCAGATGGTATTATACCTCACGTCAGATGGCAGTTCTCTGGTGACACTGGTACAGGTTAGTCTGTAGACCCGAGATCGTCTTAGAGTCTTGTATGATTCCCACTATACTTTGATTTCCATCATACCGCGTCCAAGAGGGCATGCAAAATGGTGGCTTTTGGGTACAGTCCTGAATCACATGGAGGCAATGAGCGATAGGAGGAGTTTCGTCTCTCCCGGTATAGGGAGTTGATGTTGCGTTGTGTTCGATTGGCCATAACTGGAAATCCCTGGCCAGGGTAGCTGAGATTTACTGGTAAGTGTTATCAGTAGTTTCTCGAACTGTTATAGACCTCATATCGACACGACTTATCGGTTACTGGGGTCTGACGTTTACCAACCCTAAACTGGATATGCGATATATCAGACGAAGAGACCGGACTGTATGGGAGTGTTACTGATTGGATTCGCAGGAGAATGTACAGGCTTGCTTGTTGATCTTCTGATTGCTCAATACCTGGTTGGCTTTACGTTTAGCTGACCGCTTGCAGCTTGTGGGTGTTTGATATGATCATCACCTACTGCCGGCGTATTGACGATTCTTTAGAGTCCTACACAGAGGTTTCCTGGCTCAGGAAAAACGGAGTAGGAACACATATGTGATATGTGCGGGACCGAGAATAATACGTGTATGTGATACCGTATTAGATTCTCGCGATATGTGATATCGGCCGGGTATATGTGATATAGCCGGGTCATCGGATCAAGTGTTGATGCGATGAACTGAAACAGATTATATTAGTCGGTTATTTGTGAAATAGCCGGATTATCGGATCAAGTGTTGATTCGATAATTTAATGTATAATTATATATTTGATATATTATATTACATTAACTAATATAAGCTCACTTAAATATTCTTTTTCTCACATGGATAATACATTGATGTATATGCGATATATGTTAATTGTTTTATTTTATTTTGTTACCTTATATATTATATATGTGATATATAATATTGTAACATGTTAGGGTTACAAATACACCATGTTTTGTGGAGTTTAAACAAGTTAGGGTTTTGATTTGGGTTAGCTTTTTCATGAAGCTTCATGAAGCTTTCTTTTGTTTTTAGCTAAGATATTTTGTGAAGATATTTCTTAACCCAACCCAAAACCCTTTACCCTAATTTATTCTCTATAAGGGTTAAGCCTTCATTCTTAACCCATGGTTGGATTTGTAACCACTACAAGATTTCATTATTCATCACAAAAGCTTTCTTCTTCTTCTTCCTCCTTGAAAAAGCTTGCTAGCTTTTTACATGTGATGATTTTGTATGAGAAATTGAAAACAAAAGAGAGCATAATTCCTACTTCATCATCCTCATCTTTTCTAGCCACTTAGATTAGGGTGTTCACTTCTCTAATACTTGATTAGAGAAGTGAGAGCTTGAGTTTGAGATTCTTCATGGTAGATCTTCTTCGAAAAGGAAGACTTCAAGCAAGCATGAATCATTCGACTTGTGGAGCCTCTCTTGAGTCCGGGAGATCATGGATCGCGGCGAAGGGACTTCTACTCGGAGCTTATAAAGCGAAGGAACGGACTACAAAGGTTGTAATCCCTCTCTCTTAGATGTAAAGTTGTTTACATGCAAGTTAAACCTAATTCTCTAGTTAAGATCTTGGTTAGGGTTTGTTTAGCACCCCTAAAATTTTAAAGTAGCATGATTGATGCTTGCCAAAACCTTCACAAGCTTCTATGCTAACCCTACAGTGGTATCAGAGCCAAGCTAGAGCATTAGGCATTGTGTAGATGAAGTTAAAAGTCCGATCGAACCCCGAAATATGATTTTGGGACCCCTCTCTGGAAATTCTTTAAAAATTTGATTTTTTCCGTATTAAAAATACTCAGAAAAATAAGCAGTGATTCTATGGATATCTGTGAAGTGCGATTCCCTAAATCCATCAAGCCACCGCGGAACCGTGGCCAAACTAATTCATTGGCGGCGGTTCCGCGGCTGAACTTGAGGATTCAGGGATCGTACTTCAAGAGGTGATCCGTAGGTATTACATTATGCTTCTGGGAATTTTTAATATTACTCAAGTGTTGAGTTTTCTGGAGATCTTAAGAATTCGTTGATTCGATCGGAAAGTTTAACATCGTTTAGTTTTTCGGATAATTTAGAACGTGTTAAAAGGTTCGAACAGATATCAATAACTCACTTTTTCAACTGTCGGAAAACTTTCAAGTGTTGGATTTTTCCTGAGTTTAAAACTTTCGGGAAATCATGCAAGCGTATCTATGGACCCTCTAGAAGAACGTAACCTTAACTCGATTATGTGACAGTCAAAACCGCCACTGAACCTTAGGGTTTGTTGTAGTTTAGCGTTGTCACATATGAGGCGTTGGTTTGACCCTTCTACGGCTGATTCATTGGGGCTGTGACATGTTCTGGGATTTTTGAACTCCGCTCAAATGTTGAGCTATTTGGGAAATCTTGGATGTTTGATTATTCAATCGGAAAGTTTAACATTGTCTATTTATCTGGAATGTGATACAATATGTGGAATTCATATGGTTAGGCATGAAATGCGAAGTATGTGATATTTAGGATTTAAGATGTCTAAAGTGATTGTGGATTCCAAATGTTGTAATTTTACACTTTCTTTTCTGTGACCGTAAGCGTAGTATGTGGGGTATTGCCGGCTTCGTTGCTATACATCAACGACAATCGGGATACGCATACTTGCTTACGTTGATAATATGAGATATTATGTGTTGCTGTGATATGTTATATTGGATCGTCGTGTTCTGAATAGCCGGGGGTTTTATGTGAGATGAGGGTTTCCTTTTCATTCATGTAATATTCATTGTATGTAATATTCTTTTATTGGGGCACTTCCGGGTTGAGGATGATATCATCATTGTATATTATTTACTTTTTCGCATTAGGTAGACCCAAGGAGGGGAGCACAAGTAACCGAGTTCTACGGTACAGTGGGAGGCCATCTCGAGGAGTCGAGACCGGGTCTCATAACCCTAGAATTGGCAGTGTTGCTTGCCGCTCTCGTAGGGGTCTAGGGATGTGGGTTTGGCTATTTATCGCGACCGTGGAATCTATGTTTTATACTGGCTCGAAATAAAACATGGACGTCCTAGTATATCCAATATTTCATATGTTATCTTCTGCTGCAATGTTCTGTGATGAGATCATATTACTGCCTTAGACGAATGCTTATAATATATATATATGTTGATATATAAATATTACTTCTTTCGTTTCTTCTGTGATGCTTAGGAAGCACAATTGATGGGATTTATTAATGAGATTAATAAAAGAAAAGAAACCTAAAAGATGTTGTGCAATCGAATTTTCAAAAACAAGTAGCTCTAGTTCTTGCTTTGCATAGCGGTGTTCCTTATAGAACATCCTTCACCTTATTCGATAAGGAAAGAGCCGAGATCACTTCACCGGGAGTGACCTCTTTAGCAATAACTGGGAGATGCTACAACCCTCGGGTTTGTCTTTTGATTGTTTTTCTGGTTTTTGCTTTGCATAGTGGTATTTGTGAAATATCCTGCACCTTATTCGATAAGGAAAGAGCCGAGATCTCTTCACCGGGAGTGATCTCTTTAGCAAAATTAGCAAAGGCCTCAAAAACACTCCATTTAAATCATTTGATTCTACAACGATATCAAGTTCATTACGCAAAGGGTTTTCCTAAAAACCTGGCTTAGCCCTCCGTCATTTCAAATAAGTATTTTATAGTATTCGTGCTACGTTTGTTGACCTTGTCAAGGCGTAGTGTGCGGTAGCTATTTTTTCTTATCTGCAAAAGCATATGATGCGATTGAGTTAGGGTAGTCGTGTAACTTTGTTGACCTTGTCAAGAGTCATGCGGGTGGGTTTAATTCAATCGGGAAATGACAGGTTGAACTTGACTTGCAGTCTATGGTTTGTTGACCTTGTCAAGGTCATAGATCGCTCGGGGCAAAATATTATTAGGAATTTCAAGAGTTGAAATTTACAATGAGATTGCATACCTTTTATGAGATAGTTGGATCCCGATACCTGCTGCGAGTAAGAGTTACTCCTGGAAGAGTTTTACACATTACTGTTGTGCCACGGCGGCGCCCCGGACGTCAAACCGATGCCAAATGCGGAACAAAAACTTTTTACAAAATCGGCGTCACCGCAACCCAAATCCCGGATCGTTCCATTTACCGTAAACTAGCAATATGTAAAAGAGTTTGGAAAGATTATACCGATCGATCCGTGTCCTTCGGTCTTTAATCTCTGCACCAAACTCTCGCTGTTGCGCCGACGAAGTCCGCTCCCCGATCTCGCACGTCGAAATGGCACCACGTCGATGAATCTATATACGGGCTCCCGCTTCAAACTGAAGCAATTCGGACATGAAGTTTGCTAGCCGACATGTTCAAGATTAGAGTAGAGAGAGTGTAGAATATTTTGTCTCAAGACACCCAAACTATTGGATGATGGTAAATTGACGTTTCCACTTGGTCAAGAAAAAAATGTGAGCGAAGGAAATTTTGCAAGTCTTGGTAATCATTGTGAGGCTCGGCCACAACCAGGTGCTCTGGGAATTTCTTAGAGTTGGAGTTGTAATCCAAAAATGTGCTCTGTAGAATCGCTTCCTCAAGTGTGTGTGTGTTGATTAATTAATCAACAAAGAATCCCCACCCACAAAAATTCCAGCACACACACAATCAAAACCACCAGCTCACCCCTCACAGTAAAAATTTGCCCATGCCTCATAAATGAAAAACACATGGCTCACCAAATTAGCCCATCCCTCACAACTTGCCAGCACAACAAATGCACACCAAAAATTCAGTGCAGGAATTTCGAAAAAATTAGCCTAGCCCAAAAAAATTCCATGCATACTAAAATTTCCATTACAAACATTTTCCACATTAAAATATTAAACTTAAATATTTAAAATGGAACAAAGGAAAATGGCAATTTCAAAAAGCAATCTTGTTACGGATCACAAGAAAACCCTTCGTCCGTATATACATACCCGCATCCGTACGAATGCAACGAGACGAAAAAATTCCTACACAATATAATACTAATATCCGGCTTAAACCAAACCCACTAGTATTATCTGTCTGAACCATGACACGTGCACAAGTGCACGTGTATGTTCGAACCCCGCCATAAATCCATACGGCCTCTACAACGTTTCGCCCGAACTTGTGAAACTGTCTGTGGGGAACTCTAATGACTCATCAATACACTGGCACTGGATATAACCACTAGCACGTCAGAGATACTAGCTGTGCATAACGGTTGCCCATGTATTGATCGGAAGGGAAGCTGACGAGTGAACTCATCCAGAAACTCTACTGAGCCTGACAATGACAATATCCGTACAGTCCGGTCTGTCCGTCTATTAGTATCGCATATAGGGCCTAGGGGGCTGGTAAATGTCAGACCCCCAATAGAGGTATAAGTCGTGTCGGAGAGTAACCCAGAACACTCTAAGATACTACTGAAATACCTACCAGTAAATCTCGATTATTCTGGCCAGGGATTTCGTGTAATGGCTCTCCTAAACACAGCGCGATCTCACCCCCAATACCGGAAGAGACGAATCTCTGACGATCCACTCACTGCCTCCATGTGGCTCGGGACTGTACCCAACTAAAACCTGTTTGCACGACTCTTTTGAGCCGTGGTAGGGTAGTAATCAAAGCATAGTGGAAACTCACACGAGACAAATGACGATCTCAGGTCGACGGACTAACCTGTACACATGTCACCAGGGAACTGCTATCTGACGATATTTATAATACCAACTAGCAGGTTCCCGGCGAGTCATGTCCGGTGTACTCATAACCCAATGAGCACCTATATACATCTTAATTGAACCAACTAACACCAATGGCTTGTGAGACCGGCCACCGCCCCTCGTCGGGGTCTCGACTGTATACACTAGTCTACTCTAGAGTATCGATGCCCTGTCTCGAAACTCTCACGACTAGGGACACTTTAAGGATGTGCTATAGACACCATCTACCACGTATATGATCGCCATCATACTGCTGGCAGTCAAGCAAGGATACCATGGGCTCTATCAACATGCAATAGTGAACTAAAGCATGTACACGATGATATAGACAAACCAGATAGCATACTATCATCTCGAGCAAGATTGTCCTATCGGTATAGGCCCTCCCTCAATCATTGCAATCACGTACCTGCGATCCAATAATTGACTTTGAGGGCACTATATCCAACAATCTCCCACTTGCACTTAAGGCTAATTATTGAGATGTCGCATACTCACAGCCCGTGTGATACCGAACATCCAACTCCTCTACTAATTAGTTTCACAAAGCTCGTTTGTAAAACTATTGTGTTCGAGAAATAGCCTCACGTGAGTGGATCCACCCTGATGTTTCTTTCCATGTCTCTCTTTTTCTCAAGTTCGCGGAGAAAGCCATCTCCCGAATTGAGTAATACCTGTATTAGAATATGTCTGGATATCTGATGGGACCTAGCTCACAAGGGAACTCCAAATCCAGCAAACTTCTTAGACTGTATCGTCAACTGAAATTAGTGAGTATCCCGCGCCATGCCTTCCTCAGTATCCGCTTAGACTACCTGTCCAAACTATTGCCCCTCGTTAGAGGGAAAATTATAACTCTGACAGTCACTCTGTCATACGGGTCACCTTGGAAGCCTGGAATGATAACTATCTCTCGAAGGAGGCTGTCGTTATCAAATCACTAGAACAACCACTTATGTTCTAAAACTTCTTCCGAACGCTTCTCCAGGATTGGATTAATATCAACTTATTGCATCTAGTGCAAAAACAACATCCGGTGTGGTACTTGATATCTCATGATCAACTCAATTGCCTAAGCAAGTGATATGTCAATCATGCACAATTCTCTCCCCTTTAGTCTGTAAGACACCTTTAGAGAGGGTGACTCCATCACCTGCAGGTACATCACTATGCCAGGAGTCGTTAATTCTAAAATACCTTTAGAATGCTGTCAAAATACCATATTGGGAAACTACCCAAATGTAGATCTAAAAGTATAGATCCAGTAACCAGAATGCCTGATATTATATCCATATCCTGTATGGAGAAACTACTGTGTGACTACCATAGTATAACCGATCGTAGTATAGGAATTTCACTTCCTACTCTATGTATGTCATCCAAGTATCAGGACATCACACCCTACTACCTTCTTAACAGATCCATCTCCTATTCTGATGAAGTCAAAGCCCATGACTGTTATACCAGAAATAGATGATCTATCTTCTCTATATCTGCTTTAGTCTATAAATAGGCATAAGCTACTTGTCCACTATGCTTCCGCTGCTCCCACTGACCATAACAACCCTCTGGCAGAATAATATATACGTGCACTTCTAAAGCTAGTTTAAAACGACGCTATACCAATCCTCCTGCCGGGTCTCATAGTCTAGAACAACAGTAGTGTCAAGTCTGGGTAAACAAGAACCTCCCTGTCACCGTCCTTGAGAAAACCAGAGTATCTCTCGGGTGCCTGAGGTTACCCACCATATCTGTGGAGTGGCTAGTGGAATGTCAATCCTGATTGAATTTTTAGGTCCTATTAAATTTTCCGTAATCGTTTGTGGTTCTGGAATCACTTCCAGTTCTACCATACTCCCACTACTGTTTTTCTGAAGAAAAAAAAATCCATTTTACTAAAACTGTGGCGAGTCAAGAACAATATCACTATTGATCTTCCAGATGGTAGAAAATCAACCCTCGTCAAAGCCCAGGTTAACCCACAAACTGCCATTACAGAAACGTGCCTTGAGTTATCCAGAGTCTGGTTTTAAGCATAAGCCGGACAACTCCCCGTACCTTAACAACGTTAAGATATGAACCATTTTATATACAATATAGAAATAGAGGGACTGATTTAATTGGAACCAGATTCAAATCATGCAGCTGTCACCAGTGCATGTCAACTAAATAGAGAGAGGACGATCAACATTACTCAACTTAGGAGTGTATCCAATTATGAGTAACCTGAAAGAGAAACAAGTTTCTCAAAAACCATTACTATCAACTGAATACCAACCACAAGTATCTACATCTTCGATCACCTTGAAGAATCTTGATACTTGCAACGCATGGTTCTCTACTTTATTTATGTACCTGTAACTTCTTAAACTTGGACCTTGTATTTCTACGAAACACTTGTCTAAAACTTGAGAAGTCATAAGTAAATAGAATACAATACGAGGACCAAACCCTTTTGTCCAAATGGACACTGGACAATATAAAATATTTATATAACTCCCCTGAGTTGAATAACTCAAACTCTGTGTGTCGTAGGTTGAAAACTGTACCCAGGCGATTTCCTCAAATATCACCAATTGCAACGAATTCCAATATAATGAGGATGATCACCTGATTCCCAATAACTTACTCCCACTCATCATCTGTAAAACCATACTGATATGAGAATCATACCTGGTAAATACATACCGTGGAGCAACGGTTAATTGGGAAATCAGTTTCTATCAACAATACACAGTGAAACTGAAACACGAATATGTTTCGAAGGGGTATCCGGGTATTCCTAGTAAAGCCTCTTCCATTATCCAGATTCATGACTGTAACCATATATTTCCCTGCCATCTCTCCAATTCCCTTTATTTTTCTTTACTTATTATCTTCTGTACACCATCATTAGGCTAAGTGGTTTTCTTCCTTCCCTACTGTTCGGCACCAGCCTATGGTTTGGAAGAAGACTATCCAATAAGCATAATAGGTGTACTCTCCTAATCCTAGGAGCACTCGCAACCTGAGAGAAGGTAAAGATAAAAGACAACTGAATAAACCTTATTCCTATTTCTCCCGAACCAGAATCCATCCTCGAAAAAGTTCCTTCGAGTTCGTATATAACCGATAGATTTATCCAATGGAATTGGATGTTCGTAGTGATACGTGGTGTTCTGGAGAAATACAAAGGTGAATTAGGAGTGGCGATGAGATACGCGGTTTGGTCGTGAATGTTAACAGTCGCAATTTACTTTGCCCTCTTTCTGATACCTTTATTTTTCTTTACTTATTACCTTCTTTACACCCAACTTAGGCTAATTGGTTTTCTTCATTCCCCACCTTTCGGCACCTGCCTATGGTTTGGAAGATGTCACGACCCGAAAGTACGAAACATGACCGGCACTTAGACTACAAAACGTCTCGAGACGTACGTAATCTAAGTAAGCCGAAAACCCAGAAATCCAAACCAAGAAAAGTAGTAGAGTGAAGGAAAAACCATTTAAATCAAGTAGTGTGCAACATATGCCGAAATATGCATTATTTAAAAACCACAAGCCTTTTCTAAAAATTTCGGCAGAGACTCCTTTGTAAATACTGGCCCCCAAACGGGATACAACATGAATAGTATACGAAATCAATAAAAAGGCATCCCCAAGCGGGAGCTAGCTCTTCGTCAATCGACGGTCACAACCACGCAAGCAAAATAATATACAACGCCAAGGGCGAGGATCAAAACTCAAAAGGAAACTCAAACCAGCAAGAAATCCATAGAAATACAACGCGCGACTCTAAGGTCGAAAGAATAAATATCACTAGTCTCTATCTCTAAAATAAATACATGTTTGGTTGATGGAACTTCTAGATACAACTGAATAATAATATACAAGGCATAATGATGGTCACGATGCAAGTGAACCCACCTACTAGCAAATCACCCGGAAATGGAAGTGGTGCCAGCAAAACCGTAATGAAACCTGTACGGCAAAACCTGCAAGAAACTGTGGCACAATGGGGGTAAGTTGCCAACTCGTGAATATAATACATCTACGAACAGAAATCGCATGTATGACGCAATCCTAGGTCATACGATCAATATATATATCTAAAATATATAACCAGCAGCCTATAACAATGGCTAGAGTAAATGTCTAACTTAAGTGTAATCCCATGTGCCCGTGTCAGTGCCTCAGGTAGCAATATATCATATGGATGAGGTATGAATCCATGAAAACAGAATACATGTACTAAAGAAACTGCTTTCATAGCTTAGTGAGATTTCCTTTGTATTTTTAAAATGAGGTATCATAAATGAAATCAGTATAAACAGTGTCTAGCATCGACATAAAACATAAATCTCAATGTCTCAAAATCTCAGGCTCCGGCTATCCGGACTGGCCTGTATCATCAAATCTCAGTACCTCAATATCTCGAAATCTCAATGTCTCAATTTCAATATCTAGGGCGCCGTCAGTCCAGACCGGCCTCTACCATCAATCTCAAGACCACGACGGTATCCTCCGGATATCTGACGCGTCGGGTAAAATCACCGGTCGGTAGTGCTCCCCTGCCAGGCACAACGACATCCTCTGCGACCTTCTCGCCCCGGGGTACCGCACCGGGCCTACCATGTACCTGAAACGGTTCCTCCACTCCTCGAACTCGGGTCTCACATGTCGCTCTCAGCACCGAGAAAACACATGTTGGACGCACTGAAATATCATATCAAGGGTAACAGGGTTTTTAAAACAATTACATATTCTCTTTTGAAATACACACGGTTACCAAATCTAGCAATCTCATGGAAGTCCGAATCCAAATTATCAATAGCACGTAAAACCATGAATATAGGCATGAGAATCCATGAATGCGGCATTACAATGAATAACAGTATGCATGAAGTGACAAGTAATAACAACAATATCTAAGCTGGCATATAAGGCAAGTACACTAATATCATGTCAAAACTACAGCTAACAAGCTAAATCAAGAAATAATATTCTCTAAGTGTACGTGACATGGAAATTACCGATGAAGATGTGTGTGAGCCGGCAAGTAAGTGTACGTGGTACATACGCATCATCGGTAATGGTGCTGGCGTCCTAACAGCATGATATCAACAAGCAATATGAAATCACAATATAAGTATGCGATGCGGAGCGAACAACAATAATGAGCGGGGGCTGAATACTAGACACAATGATAACTAATCTACATTTAATACCCTATGAGTCATACAGCTACGCTAAACTATAGAGCTGAGCTAACAGACTAACTGAAGGTAAGGAAACCGCCTAACATCTGAGTCGATACATATATACATATATATTAGTCGGTGGTCCCGCCTCGATAATATTACATCCGATACCATATCTATAATCAGATATTCCCAAGTCAAGAGTGCGGATCAAATATCAATATACAGCTCGTACGTAAATCCGTCGTACGGCATCCCAAATCCGGGTACAGGTCAATATCACATTCATCATTTTATTCATCTGATATCCTCTTTATCAAAGATCATAATCCAGGGTACTGACCTACGTTTAGTACAATACTAATATCATCAATCTAATCATGATCTGACTGCTGATCTACAGCCTCATACAAACCGATATCATCATTATATATCGTCATAAAGAGGTATACATCGCCCAATGCGACCTATTATGAATATCTTAACATATCTGATCTCATGTCAACCATTTTACATATATCACTATTCACATGGTATCGTCGTCTAAAGAACCGCTAAAACATCAGGACGTATCTCAAGTACGAATCCTGCCACATCACCGATCTCACGGTCTCAAATCACATCTCATCGACTCAGCTCAAATCCTAAATACTATTCTCAAGTCCGTATATGAACACATAGTCCCATACCCATGTGAACACATAACTATATATTCCCACATACGCAAATAAAAAAGTAGAATGTATGCACGTAAGGGTGTGTGTGTATGTGTGGTGCAACCACTACTCTAGGGTTTCGCAACACTAAACCAATCCAAACACACCAAATATCCATCCTTATCATCAATAACATCAAACAATATATAATCAATATGTGTGTATACGTATTCGTATACATCACCACGAACTGCGGGGGTGCTATACGCCATCCACCCGACTTCTTCCCGTAGATATAAATCTACTCACCTTGCTTCCTGTGTGCCGATGCCGAGGTCATCATCTTTTATCTTCAACGCCTCGACTTCACGTGGGGTACTTACAAGGATATCACAAACGCTAAAGCACATGAAAATCACATCGGAAACCAAAACGGCACAAGCTACTCGCATAGGTAAAAACCTATAGTCTCGAATGCAAACACGACCAATAACCCTTTGCCGTTGGCGTTCAAACGCCACCCGACAGAAACGAATCACCAAATACCAAAATCCATGCTAAAACAAGTCGTAAAACATGCGTCAACTCAAGAAAACTATCCCAGATTCTACCCTATGTGGAATCAGTCAAAGTTGGATATACCAAAGGTCAAGTTTATTGGGTATAAGGCTACAGAACAAAAACGAGGGGGTTCCAACCTGATCTGGCTGCAATTTGCGGCCAGGAGGAATTTATTGGCGGCCAGAAAATGGTGGTTGGGGCTAGGACTTTGGGTGGTGGTTCCTAGGTGCCTGCACATCTCTCTGTCAAACAAATTTTATTTTCGGAATGCTTGGGTGATAGCAGATTTCCAAAAACAGTGATAGATTTACAGTTTTTCCCGATATCGATTTCATAAATCCGTATTCTGGGTTTTTGTCTCTGGTTTAGTCCAAAATAACATCACACCAGGGGTTATAATCTCTAATTACACCTCAATTCATCTTTGATTTCAGATCAAACCCTAAACCCTAACTTGAATTTTCCGAAGTTCATCAAAACACACAATATCGACATAAAACAAGTATGGATGCAATAAGAATTGAAATACTATACTAGGGGTACAGAAATTACCTCCTTTGGCAACTCAAGAATTTTCTTGAGTTGCTCAAAGTCCTCCAAATCCATTCCTTCTAGGTCCAATGTATAGCTAGTGAGCTCGGGAACAAGTTTTGTGAAGTCGAAATGGGGTTTCGGGGTTGTTTTCATGGTGGATCTAGGGTTGAAGAGGAAGGAGGAAGAAGAGGGAGGGGCTGCAGCAGCAAGGAAAGGAGAGGAGAGAGAATGAGAAGGGGAAAATGATGGGCGACGGTTCAAAAAAGAAAGGTTGACCCTATACCTACTCTCTCTCTCTCATCATACCTTCACGTTTTCTTTTCTTTTCTTTTCTTTTTTCCTTCTCCTCACAATAATAAACCCTAGCAACCATGCACCCAAAACACATAAGAAAATGTACAAGTATGGAAAAATATGATATGTGCATGTTTTGCACAAAAACGCCAAAACCCGATTAGCGATTTTTAATCGCGATTAGCACTAAAATAGCATATACTTAACCATAAAACCTTAAAATGGCATATTTCCACAAAATACCCTATTTTAGAATTTTTCAAAATTTTTCCAAAATTTTTCCCATTTATCGGTATTTAATTATACCGAATATTAAAATATTCATTAAATATTAATATTAAGTTATAAAAATTCCCAAAAATAATATTTTATTTTTTTGAAATGTTACAATCTTCCCCACTTAAAGAAATTCGGTCCCCGAATTTAAATTTAAACCCCCAAATTCTAAAACATTTCAAATGAAAGTCCATGTCGTCGGGGCTCCGAAATCATCAATACATAAAACGCATCATAGCGCAATGCATGCGCATGAGTAGTGACCAGATAACTCAAAATCGAAACTCCGTCAAGCGTCCCGCAATCATCGGAGTCAAGGTAAAGACACGAATGCCAAATCCAAAGCAAAACCAATATGATATAACTCGGAACTATACATGTAAATATCAAATCTATATATGGAAATATCTGAAGGAAATGCATGCCAAATCTTTTAAAGTCGCTGTGCAATGCGCATAACACTGCACAGTGGCGGATTTCTATCGTAAGAAAATAACCATATACGTATATATCTTTTGTTTAATATGTACGTTCCACCGTTTTGGAAACAATTTAGAAGGGTTTTCTTGTTTTAAACGTTTCGTGTCATATCAGACACGTAAGTAAATACTGAGACTATAGCTCGCTTTTTGGAAATCCCTTTGAAATCTATCAATGCATGCAAAATATACTCAGATACTGTCCTCTGACTAGTCCTGCTCAGTACGAAAACCATAATAAACATCATAAAAACGTACTGCTCCATAAGAAATCAATCTCAAAACGTGCATATGAATACTACGTGCGTCTGGTGCGCACGGAAATTAAAATCCATATATGTGTCATACATGTGCACAGAAACAACATCAAGGTGGAACGGGTGTGCACGAAACATCTGTCCTAGGTAACGTGTGTGCCTGACAGTAAAATCAGGTGCATCTCACATGCACGAAGAATCTTGATTTAGTGCATCTGGTGTGCACCAAAATCGTATGTCATAACATGCGCCCAACATGCGTGAAAACCCAAATCAGGTGCATCCATCATGCACGAAATCATGAAATCCAATATCAAGCGCCGAACATGCGCAAAAAATCCAATCAGGTGCACAGGGTGCACAAAACAACCATCGATCATCACAATCGAAATCGAAGTCCAGTGCAACTGTAGTGCACAAAATGCGTATCACTGCACTGCAAGCATATGTGAACTATACCGAGTGCAAAAATCAATTCGTGTGCGTACATATGCACAAAATCAACTCAGCTGTATGAAACCCATAAAATCATAATCATGTGAAACCAAGGCACGAAAACGATATCAAGTGCAACAACTGTGCAAAAATTGTAAATACTCAGTAGGTGCAACCATGGTGCATGAAAACAAATATCATGAAACTCAATCATCAAAATCAATCATGCGAATAGATCGCCCAAAATACCAAAAATCAAGTATGGAGGAATAGTCCCGCTCAAGCACATCCTCCAAGAATCTCTGGCCAACTGTCGTGGTCACCCATAGCATGTCTCGTCGACGATCCTGAAATCTGGCCTGCTGGTGTGCGTAACATGACCACTCCTGGGTCCAAGTCTTCTCGTAATTTATTCCAGAAAGGTCTTGTTGGGGTCTCTCCCAAATCTCGTCTCTGCCGAACTGTCCGGAAGTCATCGTCCTTTACTATATCTGTTTCTTATTCCGGAACGGCTGCATATTCATCGCGACTCCTTCTGGAAGGTATATCCAAGTACAATGCTTCGGCATGCGTATCGCATCTCTGATGTCGGCGGAGTGGAACGTCCTCTTATTCAGATCTGGTACGAACCTCTTACTCCACTTTTCTCTAATGTCGACTGCTTCGAACTCGTCTCGTCGTGGCTGCATGGACTGAGTTCCAACGGCCATCCTCGTATCTGGAGTCTCCCGAGAAATGCATCTCACCACCTGGCATCCGAATGAAGTCGAACCATTTGATCGATTCATCAAAACCTCGTAATCCCCCAAGAGCTCAACATCTTGGGTACAGTTTAATAGTATCGAGTACGTACCACAGTATCGATGGTCCAGCCGTAGAAGGGCAAATCCAAGCCTCACTAATGGCGCTGCGGAACTGCCGCAAACCCTAATGTTCAAACGCTTTCACACGGTCATTATGTCGAGTTACGGTTTCATTCTTCTAGAGGGTCCATAGAATTGTCTGCATGTCTTTCCGAATACTTTAAACTTGGAATAATAGGTTTCTGACATTCAATCGCCTTTGTCGACTCTCCACGTATCCGCGTGATGTCGTTTCTAGCTGGAATCGATCTATCTGATGACCTCGCATCGGGGTAGGCAAACGAACCACATGTCCTAGTCATTCATCCTCGTTGACTAGCGACCTTCTATCATCTCTTAGTACAACCCGTACTGCAATAGCTCCAACATCTGGGCCGATATCTCATCGCTCGCAGCAACTGGCTCATTCGTATGCACGCTGAACAGTGCCTCAATCATCATGAATAAGCAATACATCAACGGTCAACAAAATCTGGCTGGCCTCTGTCAGTGGTTCAATCCTCTGGTGCCGATCAGCACATCCGGGAAATCTCGTACAGCGATCCATCAAACGCTCATGGCGCGAAAACACAATAAAAAGACGCATCTCTGCAATCGTGTGTCGCCGGAATTACGCCCTGGTCAGTCCTCGTTCGTGACGAGCTAGTGCTGACCGCAACTCGAGCCGTAGCTCTTCCTGCCCGTAATCGTGGCAGCAAAACCATAACTGGTACCGATGTGGCTAGATCATGAATGAATATAATAATGAGCAAAGAAATATACATCCAAAGGCTTCTTAAGTGGAGTAGTGTATCGTAAATATGCCGCGGAACATACGTACGGTACGTCACTCTACTCAATCTACCTACTCCATCAACCAAGGGTCATCCTACGCTCCGAAGGTAAAACCTAACGCTCTGATACCAACTTTGTCACGATCCGAAAGTACGGAACATGACCGGCACTTAAACTACAAAACGTCTCGAGGCGTACGTAATCTAAGTAAGCCGAAAACCCAGAAATCCAAACCAAGAAAAGTAGTAGAGTGAAGGAAAAACCATTTAAATCAAGTAGTGTGCAACATATGCCGAAACATGCATTTTTTAAAAACCACAAGTCTTTTCTAAAAATTTCGGCAGAGTCTCCTTTGTAAATACTGGCCCCCAAACGGGATACAACATGAATAGTATACGAAATCAATAAAAAGGCATTCCCAAGTGGGAGCTAGCTCTTCGTCAATCGACGGTCACAACCACGCAAGCAAAATAATATACAACGCTAAGGGCAAGGATCAAAACTCAAAAGGAAACTCAAAACAGCATGAAATCCAAATAAATACAACGCGCGACTCCAAGGTCGAAAGAATAAACATCACTAGTCTCTATCTCTGAAATAAATACATGTTTGGTTGATGGAACTTCTAGATACAACTGAATAATAATATACAAGGTATAATGATGGTCACGATGCAAGTGAACCCACCTACTAGCAAATCACCCGGAAATGGAAGTGGTGCCAGCAAAGCCATAATGAAACCTGTACGGTAAAACCTGCAAGAAACTGTGGCACAACGGGGTGAGTTGCCAACTCGTGAATAGAATACATCTACGAACAGAAATCGCATGTATGACGCAATCCTAGGTCATACGATCAATATATATATCCTAAAATATATAACCAGCAGCCTATAACAATGGCTAGAGTAAATGTCTAACCTAAGTGTAATCCCATGTGCCCGTGTCAGTGCCTCAGGTAGCAATATATCATATGGTTGAGGTATGAATGCATTAAAACAAATTACATGTACTAAAGAAACTGCTTTCATAACTTACTGAGATTTCCTTTGTATTTTTAAAATGAGGTATCATAAATGAAATCAGCATAAACAGTGTCTAGCATCGACACAAAACATAAATCTCGATGTATCAAAATCTCAGGCTCCGGCTATCCGGACTGGCCTGTATCATCAAATCTCAGTACCTCAATATCTCGAAATCTCAATGTCTCAATCTCAATATCTAGGGCGCCGTCAGTCCAGACCGGCCCCTACCATCAATCTCAAGACCACGACGGTATCCTCCGGATATCCGACGCGTCGGGTAAAATCACCGGTCGGTAGTGCTCCCCTGCCAGGCTCAACGCCATCCTCTGCGACCTTCTCGCCCCGGGGTACCGCACCGGGCCTACCATGTACCTGAAACGGTTCCTCCACTCCTCGAACTCGGGTCTCACATGTCGCTCTCAGCACCGAGAAAACACATGGTGGACGCACTGAAATATCATATCAAGGGTAACCGGGTTTTTAAAACAATTACATATTATCTTTTGAAATACCCACGGTTCCCAAATCCAGAAATCTCATGGATGTCCGAATCCAAATAAACAATAGCACGTAAAACCATGAATATAGGCATGAGAATCCATGAATGCGGCATAACAATGAATAACAGTATGCATGAAGTGACAAGTAATAACTACAATATCTAAGCTGGCATCTAAGGCAAGTACACTAATATCATGTCAAAACTACTAGCTAACAAGATAAATCAAGCAATAATATTCTCTAAGTATACGTGACATGGAAATTGCCGATGAAGATGTGTGTGAGCCGGCAAGTAAGTGTACGTGGTACATACGCATCATTGGTAACGGTGCCGGTGTCCTAACAGCGTGATATCAACAAGCAATATGAAATCACAATATAAGTATGCGATGCGGAGCGAACAGCAATAATGAGCGGGAGCTGAATACTAGACACAATGATAACTAATCTACATTTAATACCCTATGAGTCATACAGCTACACTAAACTATAGGGCTGAGCTAACAGACTAACTGAAGGTAAGGAAACCGCCTAACATCTGAGTCGATACATATATACATATATATTAGTCGGTGTTCCCGCCTCGATAATATCACATCTGATACCATATATATAATCAGATATTCCCAAGTCAAGAGTGCGGATCAAATATCAATATACAGCTCGTACGTAAATCCGTCGTACGGCATCCCAAATCTGGGTATGGGTCAATATCACATTCATCATTTTATTCATCTGATATCCTCTTTATCAAAGATCACAATCCAGGGTACTGACCTACGTCTAGTACAATACTAATATCATCAATCTAATCATGATCTGACTGCTGATCTACAGCCTCATACAAACCGATATCATCATCATATATCGTCATAAAAAGGTATACATCGCCCAACGCGACCTATTATGAATATATTAACATATCTGATCTCAAGTCAACCATTTTACATATATCACTATTCACATGGTATCGTCGTCCAAAGATCCGCTAAAACATCAGGACGTATCTCAAGTACGAATCCTGCCACATCACCGATCTCACGGTCTCAAATCACATCTCATCGACTCAGCTCAAATCCCAAATACTATTCTCAAGTCCGTATATGAACACATAGTCGCATACCCATGTGAACACATAACTATATATTCCCACATACGCACATAAGAAAGAAGAATGTATGCAAGTAAGGGTGTGTGTATGTATGGTGCAACCACTACTCTAGGGTTTCGCAACACTAAACCAATCCAAACACACCAAATATCCATCCTTATCATCAATAACATCAAACAATATATAATCAATATGTGTGTATACGTATTCGTATGCATCACCACGAACTGTGGGGGTGCTATAAGCCATCCACCCGACTTCTCCCCGTAGATATAAATCTACTCACCTTGCTTTCTGTGTGTCGATGCTGATGTCGTCATCTTTTATCTTCAACGCCTCGACGTCACGTGGGGTACCTACAAGGATATCACAAACGCTAAAGCACATGAAAATCACATCGGAAACCAAAACGGCACACTCTACTTGCATAGGTAAAAACCTATAGTCTCGCATGCAAACACGACCAATAACCCTCTGCCGTTGACGTTCAAACGCCACCCGACAGAAATGAATCACTAAATACAAAAATCCATGCTAAAAAAGTCGTAAAACATGCGCCAACTCAAGAAAACAATCCCAGATTCTACCCTATGTGGAATCAGTCAAAGTTGCATATACCAAAGGTCAAGTTTATAGGGTATAAGGCTACAGAAAAAAAACGAGGGGGTTCCAACCTGATCTGGCCGCAATTTGCGGCCAGGAGGAATTTATTGGCGGCCAGAAAATGGTGGTTGGGGCTAGGGCTTTGGGTGGTGGTTCCTAGGTGCCTGCACATCTCTCTGTCAAACCAATTTTATTTTCAGAAGGCTCGGGTGATAGCAGATTTCCAAAAACAGTGACAGATTTACAGTTTTTCCCGATATCGATTCCATAAATCCGTATTCTGGGTTTTTGTCTCTGGTTTAGTCCAAAATAACATCACACCAGGGGTTATAATCTCTAATTTCACCTCAATTCATCTTTGATTTTAGATCAAACCCAAACTTGAATTTTCCAAAGTTCATCAAAACACACAATATCGACATAAAAAAAGTATGGATGCAATAAGAATTGAAATACTAGACTAGGGGGTGCAGAAATTACCTCCTTTGGCAACTCAAGAATTTTCTTGAGTTGCTCAAAGTCCTCCAAATCCATTCCTTCTAGGTCCAATGTGTAGCTAGTGAGCTCGGGAGCAAGTTTTGTGAAGTCGAAATGGGGTTTCGGGATTGTTTTCATGGTGGATCTAGGGTTGAAGAGGGGGGAGGAAGAAGAGGGAGGGGCTGCAGCAGCAAGGAAAGGAGAGGAGAGAGAATGGGAAGGGGAAAATGATGGTGGATGGTTCAAAAAAGAAAGGTTGACCCTATACCCATCCTCTCTCTCTCTTCATACCTTCACTTTTTCTTTTCTTTTCTTTTCTTTTTCCTTCTTCTCACAATAGTAAACCCTAGCAACCATGCACGCAAAACACATAAGAAAATGTACAAGTGTGGAAAAATATGATATGTGCATGTTTTGCACAAAAACGCCAAAAACCCGATTAGCGATTTTTAATCGCGATTAGCACTAAAATAGCATATACTTAACCATAAAAACTTAAAAATGACATATTTCCACAAAATGCCCTATTTTAGAATTTTCCATAATTTTTCCAAAATTTTCCCCATTTATCGGTATTTAATTATACCGAATATTAAAATATTCATTAAAAATTAATATTAAATTATAAAAATTCCCCAAAAAAATATTTTATTTTTTTGATATGTTACAGAAGAAGACTATCTAATAAGCGTAATGGGTGTACTGTCTCCTAATCCTAGGAGCTCTTACAACCTGAGAGAAGGTAAAAGGAAAAGACAACTGAATAGTCCTAATCAATCTCTCCCGAACCAGAATCCTTCCTCGAAGAAATTCCTTCGAGTTCGTATATAACCATACGATGGATTTATCCAATGGAAGTGGATATTCGTAGTGATACGAGGTGTTCTGGAGAAATGCAAAGGTTAAGAGAATGAGTGGCAATGATGTATGCAACTCAGACAATCCAAAAGCCAGTGTTTTAAGAAAGTTCGGTTAACTTGGTTACCGAGTTATTGTCTTGGATCGGGTCATGGTCATAGTCAAAGAGAGAGAGAAAAGAAATACTCTGCGTGCACTCTAACCTAGATCAGAATGGTTAACACTTTATCTAATCAGGAAACCTCCCACTGTTTTCTCAAATTCACTTCCAAACCTGAAAGAAGAATTAGTCGGGGTCACCCGAAGAGTAAACCAACTCATCAGTGGGAATCGTGATCCAACTCTCATCGCATGATAACGTGATGGAAGCCACTCACGTCATCACACTCCTGAAGATTTGCGCAAGCCTGACAAGTTTCCTGTATGTTTGAAAACCCCGATGTGATTTTACCCCTAGGATCCAAGTGACCTTGACAAGGTCAACAAGCCAAAGGGTCCTAGTCAAGTTCAACCCGTCATTTTCTTGATTGCATTAGACCCACCCGCACAGACCCTTGACAAGGTCAACAATGTCGAACGACTGTCCTAACCAATCCACATTTGCTTGCGACAGAAAAGTATTACAGAGCTACCGCTCACTACGCCTTGACAAGGTCAACAAACGCAGCACGAATACTAAGCAATACTAATCTGAAATGATGGAGGGCTAAGACTGGTTTTTGGCGAAAAACCTTTAGCATAATGAACTTGATATCGTTGAAGGAATCCAAGTGGTTTTATAAAAATATAGTGGCGAAAACCTTTGCTAAAGAGGTCACTCCCGGTGAAGGGATCTCGGCTCTTTCCCCGTCGAATGAGGTGCAGGATATTCCAAACTGAATACCACGATGCAAAACAAAAAGTAATCGACTATAGGAATTTATTACCCTGACGCAAACCTCTGTCCAAGGGGTCACTCCCGGTGAAGGGATCTCGTCCCTTGCCTCGTCGAATGAGGTGCTGGATATTCATAACCGAATACGACTGTGCAAAACAAAAGAGAACGCCATTGTAATAACAGCTTTTGAAAAAATAGTTCCAACAACATCATATAAAGGTTTGTTTTCCTTGCATTGATAAGAATCAACGCAGTCCCATCAATTGATCACACCTGAAAAGAACGAAAATAAAATGTATGTATATGTCATCCGCATTCACCACTGGGTCCCGTCATCACCCGTTAGGTTAACTAACGACAGAGCGGGGACTGGGCTAGCGCGGGTGCAAAACAAATACAATATCTACTAATATATATATCAATATATAATAATCGCTCCAGGCATGATCAATGCAGCATCACAGAAAAGTAATAGGCATCACAGAACAGTACAGATAATATGGGATCCCCTGGTTTCATAGAGCCGCAAATGAAACCCGACGTTCCCCTGGTCGTGTGGATAGCCTGTGCAATGAAATCCTAGGCCCCTACCAGCGCGGAAAGTTACCCGCCAAAACCAGAAGCGAGGCAGCCCCCTTCAGCAAAGTGAATGGACCACCTAGCGCTTCACGGAATCCGGTAACTTGAGCACTCCTCCTGGGTCAACCTATACCCCCTACGAGTGCGGCGAATAGCCCACCAATTCTACAGTGAAGCACCCTCTGTCTCAAAGCCATGAGATGCGGGCCCGTTGCCCTTTAGAACCTGGCTATCCGTGCACCCCACCGCGGGGTAATCCTAGTACAGAAAATAAAATATATACAACGGGTACACCAACCTCATCCCGATCGTGCCCCAAAAGAATAATATACAAAACAGGCAGTGACGGCAGTCCACATGTCGGACGCTCGCCCCGCAATATCAAATGTACAAATAAATCCAAACTGCACTACCATTGCACAGGAGCTATCCACCACGACAAATCCGCAACATCACAGCACAACACAGAACATCAACGTGAATGTAACGTTCGCAAACCCGTCTAAAAGAACTATAGCAATCAGACAAGATTTACCATTCGAATGACATTCACGGTCGCAGATAGAAATGTAAGCACTGTGAACTAACTTGTTTAAATTTTCGATCGACAAAAATTTCCCAAAGTGGGCCCCAAGTACAAAACCCAGCACTCAAAATAATCTGGGCCAAAACTAAAAATTCCAGAAACCACAATTCCATGCAAAAGACCACCTGTAGAAAAATGGAGCACTGAAACATCAAAACAGCGGCGGAACCGCGGCCAAAACGTGGGTACGGCCCCGGTTCCGCGGCGTTACAGATGTATCACGCTACCAAATTTCTACAGTTGTCTTATAAAAGCCTGCCTGATTTTCTGAAACTCTCAAAATAATTTTTCGACGGAAAAAAAATTCGACAGAAACTATAGAACTGAAATTGCGGTTTCGGAAGTTTTGTTCGATCGATATTTTAAACATGATAGAAAAAGCTAGTAAGCGGTTAATGGGTGGCTCTGATACCATGTTGGGCCACGGCGGCGCCCCGGACGTCAAACCGACGCCAAATGCGGAACAAAAACATTTTACAAAACCGGCGCCACCGCAACCCAAATCCCGGATCGTTCCATTAACCGTAAACTAGCAATATGTAAAAGAGTTTGGAAAGATTATACCGATCGATCTGTATCCTTCGGTCTTTAATCTCCGCACAAAACTCCCGCTGTTGCGCCGACGAAGTCCGCTCGCCGATCTCGCACGTCGAAATGACACCACGTCGATGAATCTTTATACAGGCTCCCGCTTCTAACTGAAGCAACTCGGACATAAAATTTGCTAGCCGACATGTCCAAGAATGAAGTAGAGAGAGTGTAGAATATTTTGGCTCAAGACACCTAAGCAGTTGGGTGATGGTAAATTGAAATTGCCACTTGGTCAAAAAAAAAATATGAGCGAAGGAAATTTTGCAAGTCTAGGAAATCATTGTGAGGCTCGGCCACAACCAGGTGCTCTGGGGATTTCTTGGAGTTGGAGTTGTAATCCGAAAATGTGCTCTGTGGAATCCCTTCCTCAAGTGTGTGTGTGTGTTGATTAATTAATCAACAAAGAATCCCCACCCACAAAAATTCCAGCACACACAATCAAAACCACCAGCTCACCCCTCACAGTAAAAATTTGCCCATGCCTCATAAATGAAAAACACATGACTCACCAAATTAGCCCATCCCTCACAACTTGTCAGCACAACAAATGCACACAAAAATTTCAGTGCAGGAATTTCGAAAAAATTAGCCTAGCCCAAAAAAATTCCATGCATACTAAAATTTCCATTACAAACATTTTCCACATTAAAATATTAAACTTAAATATTTAAAACGGAAAAAAGGAAAATGGCAACTTCAAAAAGTAATCTTGTTACGGATCACAAGAAAACCGCTCGTCCGTATATACATACCCGCATCCGTACGAATGCAACGAGACGAAAAAATTCCTACACAATATAATACTATTATCCGGCTTAAATCAAAGCCCACTAGTATTATCTGTCCGAACCATGACACGTGCAAAAATGCACGTGTATGTTCGAACCCTGCCATAAATCCATACGGCCTCTACAACGTTTCGCCCGAACTTGTGAAACTGTCTGTGGAGGACTCTAATGACTCATCAATACACTGGCACTGGGTATAACCACTAGCACGTCAGAGGTACTAGCTGTACGCAACGGTTGCCCATGTATTGATCGGAAGGGAAGATGACGAGTGCTCATCGAGAAACCCTACTGAGTCTGACAGTGACAATATCCGTACAGTCTGGTCTGTTCGTCTATGAATATCGCATATAGGGCCTAGGGGGCTGGTAAACGTCAGACCCCTAATAGCGGTATAAGTTGTGTCGGAGAGTAGCCCAGAACACCCTGAGATACTAGTGGAATACCTATCAGTAAATCTCGATTACCCTAGCCAGGGATTTCGTGTAATGGCTCTCCTAAACACAGCGCGATCTCACCCCCAATACCGGGAGAGACGAATCCCTGACGATCCGCTCACTGTCTCCATGTGGCTCGGAACTGTACCCAACTAAAACCTGTTTTCATGACTCCTTTGAGCCGTGGTAGGGTAGTAATCAAAGCACAGTGGGAACTCACCTGAGACAAATGACGATCTTAGGTCGACAGACTAACCTGTACACATGTCACCAGGGAACTGCTATCTGACGATATGTATAATACCAACTAGCTGGTTCCCGGCGAGTCCTGTCCGGTGTACTCATATCCCAATGAGCACCTGTATACATCTTAGGTGAACCAACTGACACCAATGGCTTGTGAGACCGGCCACTGTCCCTCGTCGGGGTCTCGACTGTATACACTAGTCTACTCTGGAGTATCGATGCCCTGTCTCGAAACTCTCACGACTAGGGACACTTTAAGGATGTGCTTATAGACACCAGCTCCCACGTATATGATCGCCATCATACTGCTGGCAGTCAAGCAAGGATCCTATGGGCTCTATCAACATGCAATAGTGAACTAAAGCATGTACACAATGATAAAGACAAACCAGATAGCATACTATCATCTCGAGCAAGACTGTCCTATCGGTATAGGTCATCCCTCAATCATTGCATTCACGTACCTGCGATCCAATAATTGACTTTGAGGGCACTATATCCAACAATTACAATTAGCCGATCAAGTAGGTATCTAGAAAGGTGTCAACGCGGTTATGCCTCTGGGAAAACGAGATTTACTTTAATTAGGTCTGTGTGAAAGCACGGCGAACCTCCCTCAAAGTACCGGCACTGGCCTGGCTGAAAGATTGGCGAACTTGTAGGGTGTAATTAATCCCGGCTAGTCTTACCATTTAGGGTTTGAAGGAAGATTTGACTAAATAGTGGGAGCCATCCTGATTAGATAAATTAATAACCAATCTAATCTTTTAAGAGCATACGCTGAGTGTTTTCTTCTCTCTCTCTCCAGGTAACGACTATGTCATGCCTTAATCAAGATAATAATACGGATGTATTGACCAAACCAGCTTGTTATACTGCGCTAGGGAACGTTAGTCCCGCTCCAACTTATAATTGTTATAAGACCGAGCAGGAAATAGGGGATTACCAGAATTCCCGTGCCACCCAAACGAAGAAAGTGCATGCCGATGCATCTTCTTCGGGTGTGTTCTTTACCGAGAACTGTTTCTCAGTATCCTTTACGTCCTGGGTATGAGATACCGGATCAGGATCCCGCAAATGTAATCTGTTACATGGGCTAAAAATAGGTAGAGAACTGAAAACGGGTGATAAGTTTCAAGAGTTGGAAACGATGCAATTGTTGCAAGCCAAGCAGTTGGCAATTATCATCCTGTATTACCAAATACATTGATTCTGAACGAATGTTATTAGATACCGAACCTGATATACAACATCATATCAGACTCTCTATTAAGTAAAGAAGGATATAATTTTGTATTGTTGGATAATGTTTTGAACATTTCCTATATCAAGAGTTGATCGGTTCAGGCACGTTATCTAAAAGCATAGACGTTCTAAATCAAACTACAGTTCTTAATGTACAGAACACACACAAGTGGAAGAGTTCAGAAATGAACGAATCCTTCTTGAGGCATTGTAGACTAGGACATATCGATGCGACCCGACTAGCTAAGTTACATAAAGATGCATATTTAAATCAGTTTGAATTTACATCTTGTGAAACTTGCCAGTCATATCACAAAGTTAAGATGACCATAGGTCCGTTTATTGGAAACAGAGAAAGAGTTACTGAACTCCTTAGATTGATATATGCTGATGTATGAAAGTCCCCTGTCTACAGATACCAGGACCGGTTCTTTATACTTCATTACATTCACTGATGATCTCTCAAGATTCAGACATATGTTCCTGTTGAAACACAAGTCCGAAGCTTCTTAGATATTCACAGAATATAAGTTAGAAGTAGAGAACAAAAAACGGGTAAAAGTATTATGTCCTTTGATGAGATCAAGGAGGAGAATACTTGAGCACGGAATTCCTGGACTATTCTAAAGGAGAATTGTATGTCTACGGTAGCGCCCCGGCCGTCATTCTGACGCCAAACGCGGAACAAAAACTTTTATAACTGGTGCTATCGCATACTATAACCCGGATCTTGCCATTAACGCTAAACTAACAAACTGTAAAGAGGTAGAAAGGTTATACCGATCGATCCGAGTCCTTCGGTCTTTAGCCATCATCCTACGCTCATCGCGGCAACTCCGATCTCTTGTTTCCTCATCGAGGTGGCACCACGTCAACGGATCTTTAAACGGGCTCCCGCCTCAATACCGAGGCAACTCGGTCATCAAGTCTGCTAAAAGAGATGAACAAGATGAAGTAGAGAATGGGTAGAATACTTCGTCTCAAACACCCTAGGGTTCTCATCACATGAGAGGGATAGGGTGGAGGTAGAAGAAGATGCAAAAATTTGGAAATAGTGAACTCAAGAAAACTATCAAGAGAGAAAGAACTCAAGCATAATAACTTGTGTTTTCTTCTCATTCTTTTGTGAATAGATATATGAGGTTGATATATAAAAAACCAAAAGAAAATATCTTATGAAAATATCTCCTCAAATATCCATACCCAAAACAAAACTAATTAATACTTAATGACTCACTAGATGACTCATTACATGAGTCATTAGAGAACATTCTAGAATTGATGAGTCACAACAATGAGTCACACTTTCCATTAATCATTTAAACCAAAATGATTAATCCAAAAAGAAATGCATCTTCTAAAAGATTCTCGTAACGGATTACGAGAATACCCCTCACCTGTATATACATACCTGTATCCGTATTCCGACCGAATACGAATACGAGAGACTAAAATATTCCGACTCAATATAATACTTGGATCCGGCTTAAAGTAAAGCCCACCAGTATTATCTGTCCGAAACATGACACGTGCACAAGTGCACGTGTCATGTTTCGGACAGATAATACTGGTGGGCTTTACTTTAAGCCGGATCCAAGTATTATATTGAGTGCAATTTCGAACCCTACAATAAAACCATACGGCCTCTACAACGTTTCGCCCGAACTTAGGAAACTATCTGTGGGGGACTCTAAAGACTCGTCAGTACCCTGGCAGTGGGTTTAACCACAAGCACGTCAGCGGCACTAGCAGTGCGTAACGGCTGCCCATGTACTGACCGAAAGGGTATCCGATGAGCGAACTTATCCTGGAACCCTACTGAGCCTATCGGTGACAATATCCATACAGTCCGGTCCGTTCATCTATGAGCATCGCATATCGGGCCCAGGGGGCTGGTAACGTTAGACCCCCAATAGCGGTATAAGTCGTGTCGGAGAGTAGCCGTGAACACCCTGAGAAACTACTGGAGTACCTACCAGTAAATCTCCTGCCTCGGCCGAGGGCTTTGTGTAATGGCTCTCTTAGACACAGCGCGATCTCACCCCCAATACCGTGAGAGACGAATCCCCTGCCGATCCGCTCACTTGCCTCCATGTGGCTCGGGACTGTACACAACTAAAACCTGTTTTCATGACTCCTTTGAGCCGTGGTAGGGTAGTAATCAAAGCACAGTGGGAACTCACACTGGACAAATGACGATCTCAGGTCGATGAACTAACCTGTACACATGTCACCTGGGAACTGCTATCTGACGCTAGGTATAATACCAACTAGCAGGTTCCCGACGAGTCCTGTCCGGTATACTCATAACCCAATGAGCACCTGTATACATCTTAGGTGATCCTACTGACACCAATGGCTTGTGAGACCGGTCACCGCCCCTCGCCGGGGTCTCGACTGTATACACTAGTCTACTCCAGAGTATCGATGCCCTGTCTCGAAAACTCCCACGACTAGGGACAACTTTTAAGGATGTGCTTATAGACTACCCAACTCTCACGTATATGATCGCCATCATACTGTTGGTAGTCAAGAAGGATCTTAAGGGCTCTATCAACGTGTAATAGTGATCATGTCACCTAAAGCTGTACACGATGATAAAGGCAAACCAGATAGCATACTATCATCTCGAGCAAGACTATTCTACCGGAATAGGTCCTCCCTCAATCATTGCAATCACGTACCTGCGATCCAATAATTGACTTTGAGGGCACTATATCCAACAAGAATGAGATTCTCTCTCAACATTACTCCTCCGTATACACCACAGCACGTCGGTGTATCGGGGCGGAGCAATCGCACCCTATATGATATGGTGTGCTCTATGATATGTACTACTGAGTTGCCTATTTTCTTTTGGGGCTATGCACTTGAGAAGTTGCATACCTATTGAATAGGGTTCCAACCAAATCAGATGCCTACCACTCCATATGTGATATGGTATGGGAAGAGCCCATCTCTTAAGGAAGTTAAGATTTGGGGTTGTCCGGCCTATGTCAAAAGCAAAATCCGGACCAGCTCGAGGCAAGATCAGTTCTGTGGAAATTTGTTGGATATCCCAAGCATTCGCAAGGGAATATCTTCTACCTAACTGAGGAACAAAAGATATTTTGTTTTCTCAGCATGCCACCTTTGGGAAATGGAATTTCTTGTGAAGAAATTAGTGGTCATAAGGTAGAACTGGAAGTAGTTCCAGCTAAAACAGACTGCAGCTGATGATTTGGTATAACCGGAGGATTCAATAGTTTCCAACGAACCTCAGCCTCTCCGCCGATCTGGTAGGGTTCCTTATCCACCTGAGAGATACTTCGGTTTCTCTATGATAGCGGGAGCGAGGATTGCATCATGAGATGATAACCCAACTAGTTTCGAGCAGGCCATCAGGAGTGGGGACTTTGTGAGAATGGCTGGATGCTTAGCGATCTGAGATGGAATCCTTATACACCATCAAAGTATGGACTTTGGTTGCTTTATCTGAAGGGTTAAATCCCCATTAGGAGCAAGTATATCTTAAGAAGATTACTTGGTGTACATGGAAATGTTGAGACTTTCAAAGCTATGCTTAAGTCCATCCAGATCCTACTTGCCACTGCTACATACCATGACTATGATATCTGGTGGTTGGGTCATGACTGCTTTTCTAAATAGTGATTTGGAAGAGAGCGTCTATAAGTATACATCCAGAGGGCTTCGTAGACAGTGGGAGCAGCGGAAACACGTGCAAGATGTTTTATGGGATAAATCAGGCATCGCGGAGTTGGAACGTCTGTTTTGATGTAGTAGTCAAAGAGTTTGGTTTCATCAAAATGGTAGATGAACCAAGTATATACAAAAAGGTAGTAGGGAGTATGGTGGTGATCCTTGATAGGGAAGGAGTTTCCTATGCTACGCTCGGTCAATCTCCTCTTATCACAAGGATTCTCCATATAGGATCAAGGTGATACCTCTTAAATCCTGAGTTATGGATCTATGAGATAGATCTAATTGGATGTTAGGATTCTCACTAGTTGTAGTGAGATGTTATCAATCGATCCTGGGGAGAATCACTGGAAAGGTTCCAGGGTGATAAAGACGACTGAATGTCAGTCACATGCATTGTCTTTATCCTCAGTAGAGGGACGGTATGTTGGAAGAGTTCCAAGCTAGATACCGTGACATACTAGATGATTAAAGGCTAGATACATCGTTACCAAGGATGCTACCAAAGAGGCAGTCTGGATATATATAAGTTCATGATATGAATTTTGTTCCTACCATTGTGTGACAATGGAGTTGTGGCTTATGCCTAGGAACCCCCGTCCCATCAGAGATCCAAACATATTCTTAGGCAGTATCACCTGATCATGGAGATGGTTGATGTCTAGGGAGATCGAGGTTAGGAGAGTAGACTCAGAGGACAACAGTGCGGATCCACTCACAAAGGCCTATTTCCCAGTATTGACTTTTATAGGATGGTTGAGTATGAGATACTTTAACCACAGCTGATTGTTGGGTATACGATATCACAACAGATGGCCCTAGTGCAAGTGGAAGATTGTTAGTGATATGTATGCTCTAGAGGCCATTACTGTACATACGATGTATATTGTAGTGGATACTTGGACATATATAGGGAGGACTTTCTTGCTCGACATGATAGTATGCTATCTGGTTGCTCTTTATCTTAACATGTGCTCTGATTGTCTCTATGTTACATGGTGATAAAGCCCTTAGGATGAGTACTTGACTATAAGGACTATGATGCAGATCATACTAGTGAGGACAGTGTAGTCACTATGTACATCCTTCAAATGTTCCTAGTCGTGGGAGTACCGAGACAGGGCATCGATACTCCAGAGTAGACTAGCATTTGCGCTTCTTGACCCATATGATGGGCGATGGACGATCCCATATCCATTGGTGTTTGACATCAGAGAAGGTATACGGGTGCTCAGCGTAGACTGGGTACACTAGACGGACTCGCCGAGAACTCCCAGATGGTATTATACCTCACGTCAGATGGCAGTTCTCTGGTGACACTGGTACATGTTAGTCTGTAGACCCGAGATCATCATAGAGTCTTGTGTTATTCCCACTGTGCTTTGATTTCCATCATACCACGTCCAAGTGGGCGTGCAAAACGGTGGCTTTTGGGTATAGTCCCGAATCACATGGAGGCAATGAGCGATAGGAGGGGTTTCGTCTCTCCCGGTATAGGGAGTTGATGTTGCGCTGTGTTCGATTGGCTATAACTGGAAATCCCTGGCCAGGGTAGCTGAGATTGACTGGTAAGTGTTATCAGTAGTTTCTCGAACTGTTATAGACCTCATATCGACACGACTTATCGGTTACTGGGGTCTGACGTTTACCACCCCTACACTGGATATGCGACATATCAGATGAAGAGACCGGACTGTACGGGAGTGTTACTGATTGGATTCGCAGGAGAATGTACAGGCTTGCTTGTTGATCTTCTGATTGCTCAATACCCGGTTGGCTGTTACGTTTAGCTGACCGCTTGCAGCTTGTGGGTGTTTGATATGATCATCACCTACTGCCGGCGTATTAACGATTCTTTAGAGTCCTACACAGAGGTTTCCTGGCTCAGGAAAAACGGAGTAGGAACACATATGTGATATGTGCGGGACCGAGAATAATACGTGTATGTGATACCGTATTAGATTCTCGCGATATGTGATATCGGCCGGGTATATGTGATATAGCCGGGTTATCGGATCAAGTGTTAATTTGATGAACTGATACAGATTATATTAGTCGGTTATTTATGAAATAGCCGGATTATCGGATCAAGTGTTGATTCGATAATTTAATGTATAATTATATATTTGATATATTATATTACATTAACTAATATAAGCTAACTTAAAGATTCTTTTTCTCACATGGATAATACATTGATGTATATGCGATATATGTTAATTGTATTATTTTATTTTGTTACATTATATATTATATATGTGATATATACTTTTGTAACATGTTAGGATTACAAATGCAACATGTGTTGTGGAGTTTAAATAAGTTAGGGTTTTGATTTGGGTTAGCTTTTGGGTTAGCTTTTTCATGAAGCTTCATGAAGCTTTCTTTTTTAGCTAAGATATTTTGTGAAGATATTTCTTAACCCAACCCAAAACCCTTTACCCTAGTTTATTCTCTACAAGGGTTAAGCCTTCATTCTTAACCCATGGTTGGATTTGTAACCACAACAAGATTTCATTATTCATCACAAAAGCTTTCTTCTTCTTCTTCCTCCTTGAAAAAGCTTCCTAGCTTTTTACATGTGTTGATTTTGTGTGAGAAATTGAAAACAAAAGAGAGCATAATTCCTACTTCATCATCCTCATCTATTCTATCCACTTAGATTAGGGTGTTCACTTCTCTAATACTTGATTAGAGAAATGAGAGCTTGAGTTTTAGATTCTTCATGGTAGATCTTCTTCGAAAAGGAAGATTTCAGGCAAGCATGGATCATTCGACTTGTGGAGCCTCTCTTGAGTCCGGGAGATCATGGATCGCGGCGAAGGGACTTCTACTCGGAGCTTATGAAGTGAAGGAACGGGCTAAAAAGGCTGCAATCCCTCTCTCTTAGATGTAAAGTTGTTTACATGCAAGTTAAACCTAATTCTCTAGTTAAGATCTTGGCTATGGTTTGTTTAGCACCCATAAAATTTTAAAGTAGCATGATTGATGCTTGCCAAAACCTTCACAAGCTGCTATGCTAACCCTACATATGTAAAACTTTTAAATTTTGATAAAAATATTTAGGATCAAACAGGTTGGTTCTGAGTTAAGTAATATCAAGAATAGTTCATAAAGTAAGGTGAATATGAAGGATATTATTGAGGTTTTAATAGAAGCTATAAGTCTGAAAAATAATCCATCTGGAACCTTATTGGAGTGATTACACATCTTATCCACATGTAACATCATCGGATTTAAAAGAAAAGCTGGCTATATCCCCGTTTTCACTGAGTTCAAAATATTTTAAATAAAACGAGTCTTTTGTTTTATGGCCTTGGTAACTTGGGTAATTAAGTCTTTGGGTGTCTCCACACCTAATACCATAAAACCATCTGGTTTGGGAGTCATTGACCCAAATCTCGCTAAGTTTCCAATCGTCAATAAAACAAGCTAAGCAAGTGTTCTCTCCGAGTTAAAAGTCCTTATCGTTCTTTATGGGAGAATAATCTAGGAGGAGACGAGTTTTCTATTAAAACAGCTTTTTTCCGCAGAGATATGAAGGTTTGTATTTATAAAGACATTTTGCACGATAACGAAAGGTGTCTATGAACTAAAACAGGTAAAAGGCAGGAGTGAAGAATAAAACTTGGGTTCTCTGTTAAAAACGATAGAAATTCTGACTTGAAACCTAACTTGAGAACAAACCTTGAGAAAATCTTAACTCCTTTTCAAACTCATGTGATCCTTTAGATGTTTATCCTGGTCCATATTTATGACATAATGATCCTAATCAAGTTCTTAAAAACTTGTGGACACTATCCACACAATCACATAAAGACGCGTATAAGTTTATGTTAAACAAATTGTGAGGAGTGAAAAATAGGTTTTAACGTTTCTGACTTGGGTGATAGAAAATCTAACTTTGATCTCTAACTTAAGAGTAGAATCAACAGTTTCTCCACGACGCTAACTTGACTGGATTTTATAGGTGTAATCCGCTGAACACCTTCATAAGACAACACCCCTCCTACTAGGGACACCTAGAGGTTTAACGGCTTGTTGCACGTGCTCAGTGCAACCGCGTTCCCTGCGAAAGTGAGGCTAGGATTTTTTGTTTTGCTCGGGACGAGCAAAAGATAAGTTTGGAGGTATTTGTTCATCTCAGAAAACTGCATTTTAATACCTTTTATTCATTATCAATTTTGTTATATATCGGTACTATTAATCAGTGTCTGCTCAGAATTACAGATTACAGGTATTCGTCATAAAACACTGGAAATACACTCAAAATCATGGATATAATGTTTGGGAGCTGACACTGCAATCAGAACAGAAAACCGACCGATATTCAAAGTGCAATTTTGCAAATAAACATGTGTACACAATTTTGGTCCAACACAATACATGTGTGCACATAGCTCTTTTGGGACATGGACCATGGTGGGGGCTTCCTTGGCACACTCATGACTTATGCAAGTGGGCACAAGTGAGTGTGATTATAACACCTTAGAATGCAATTAGTGTTAATTAAGCGTTAATGCAGGGTTTTAAGGAAAAGTTTACCAAATCGGTTTCCTCACATTTTATAACAATTAATTTATAATTTATTTTTAATTATTTTGGCTTGCACACATTTGTGCATGTTAATGTGAGGGTTGTTTAGTGTTTACCATGTTTAGTAGCCATGCCACCTTAATTAACCCATGCCTTGATTTAATTAACCCATGTCTTGATTTAACCTAGCACTTAGATATTTTGTGTGAGAGATATTTTCTTGTTTTGGATTGAGAGAGAGGTGGCTAGGTGAGTCATGAGGCATTAATGGTTGCATTAATGGAGGTGAGGGATAGAGTAAGAATAAGGGGTAAGTTCACCCTACACTCACCCTCTTATCATTTTCTCTCCTCGCTCTCTCATTCCCTCCTCACTTTCTCACACTCAATTATTCTTCATCTCCTCAACTTCCAAAACAGAAACCCTCACTATCCTATCACCAAAACCTTGCAAAACTTCATAAAATCCCACTAAAACACTTCTCATGTCATGTTTTAGCCACTAAGTTGCCTTGGAGCTTGGAAAGCTACGATTTTTGAGCAAGAGTGGCTACGTAATGGCCTCTAACTGTAATTTAGGAGTTTATATTGTTGTGTTGCCTTGTAGTTATGGATTAGAACACTAAATGTTTAGTTTTATGCAAATATCGTATTTTTAGTGACTTTATGGAGTCTCTGTGATCTGCTGTAGAACCAGGTGTTTGTTGGAAAAGTTCCTATCACAGTGACCAAGTGTTGAGACCTAGAACCCACCATAAAAACCTGAGACAATTTCCCTCTAGCTCGGCCGCAATTTTATTGCTTTTGGCCGCAAATTGCGGCCAGAGTGGGGGCTGGGGTGTTGAGTTTTGGTCCTAGGGTCTCTGGGGTTATATGTGGTCTCGTGGAACTTGCAACTTTCACTAATTGTTTGTGTATCAAAATCTGGGATCACTTTGCTATAATTTAGTGTTTTGAATACGCATGTTACGTTATCCGACACGGTTCGTGATCTTGTGTAGCTGCGGCACCAGGGTTGGTTTTGGAGTGTCGCTACACACGTTAGCCACTAGACGAACACATGAGAGTTGGATTGGAGTTGGTGCGTCGGTCAAACGTAGTTTGTACGTGATATTGGTCGATTTCTGAGATTTGCACTTGTTATGTCTGTGTTAATAGGATCGCAGGCGGGGACTTCGAACGCTGCGAAGAAAGGGAAGCAGGTGATATTGGATCTACCTAGCTCGAGATTGTTGGTGAGTAGATTTAACATCTACGGGGAAATCGCCCGTATGGCGTTAAGCGTCAGGGCTAGATATGATATGATATGATATTAGCTACATTGCTTATATACACATATAGAGATTGTGCATGGACATCATTGCATCTTATTACTTGTTGTTCCTGGACTTGTACCCATTGGACACTGCACTATTATTGACAGTTCATGTTGCACGAGCACTAATTGTATGCTACACACACACTGTCGGTGATTGCCATGATACGCACTGTAAGTGTACGGTAGCGCCCCGGCCGTCTGTCCGAGGCCAAAATGCTGACACGAAACTTTTCTTAAACTAGAAACCGGCGCTATCGTATGCTTAAATCCCGGATCGAACCATTAACCTACTACTAGGAAACAAGAGAAGGGATAGAAAGGCTATACCGATCGATTCGTGTCCTTCGGTCTTTGGCTACCATCCCAAGCTCCTCGCGGCATCTCCGGTCTCGATCTCCTCGTCGGAAAGGGTACCACATCTTCGAGTCTTTTTACGGGCTCCCGCTTCATTCGACGCAACTCGGGCACGAAGTTCGCTAGCCGGAGTGTCCAAGGCGAAGTAGAGAATGTGTGTAACAACTTTGTCTCTTGCATCCATTGCATGGATGGAGGTTGAAGATGAAGCCATCGATGGAGATTGTGAGCTAGAGGAAGAAGAAGAAGAGGATCCATTTTGTGTTATGTTGCTATGATAAAAATGAGAGCAAAAATAAGAAATACAAGAGCAAACCCAAAGGGATATGGCTGCCCTTCTCTCTCTTCCTCTCATGTCATCACTCAAATCCATCACAAAATGTGACATATGCACAATAAAAGAGACCATGATGTAAGTGCACGGCGGCGCCCCGGCCTCCATCCCGAGGCTAAAATGCAGAAGCGGTGATAAACTTTAATTTTGCGAACTTAGCAAACCGGCACCACCGCGCACTAAAACCCGGATCGAACCATTAACTAGTCCTAGCTAACTACAAGATGGGGAAGAGAGATATACCGACTGATCCAAGTCCTCCGGTCTTCTCGTCGTCGTCCCGATCTCCTACGGAAGCTCCGGTCTCCACCTCGTCGCCGGAAGTGCACCACATCGCCTACTTCTTTTACGGGCTCCCACCTCAATGCCGAGGCAACTCGGGCACGAAGCTGGCTAGTCGACGTGCCCAAGATTTGCTGTAGAATATAGTGTAGAGGCTATGTCTCATTTTGGGATTCATGGAGGTGCCATTTTAGTGGAGGGATGATACAATAATTATGTGGAGGAACTAGGGGATTTTTGGAGCATGAAATGAACAAAATTCCACACTCCAAAAATTTGGACAACCCTTGCCTTTCTTGGCCGGCCCTCATGGTGGGAGAGGAGAGAATGGAGTGTATGAATCAAAAGATAATCCATCTCATCATCCAAGAGGGAGAGAGAAAAAGACCATCATGCATAAGCATGATAACAAGCTAAAACCAACACTCCACCACAACCATCATCAAGCATGATGACTTCAAAAAGTCAAGCCATCATGAAGAAGTCAAGGTCAAGGAATGGTGCAACCATCATGACACAAGAATATGCAAAGAACCCCTCCACAAACACTTATTTGCAACAATGCAAATAAGCCCTCCTCCACCAATCTTCGGCTAATGAACGATACAAAGGAAATCGGCCGAAACGAAAAGCAAACTGGCAACTCCAGAAAACTGGTCCCGTAATAAATTACAGGAAAACCCCGATACGGTGCATACACACCCGCATTTGTATTCCGACTGAAATACAAATGCAATGAGACAAAATCTACACTGTACTATACTAGGATCCGGCTTAAACCAAAGCCGGCTAGTAATATCCGTTCGATCCTGATCCGTGCAATACCGCACGTATCTGATCGAACCCTTCCATATATCCATACGGCCTGTAGTAAAAACTGTCCGATCCTGATCCGTGCAATACCGCACGTATCTGATCGGACCTTGCCATATCTCCATACGGCCTCTACAACCTTTCGCCCGAAAGCTGAGTAACTGAATGTGGGGGACTCTAAAGACTCGTCAACACCATGGTTGCGGATTTAACCACTACCACGTCAGAGGTATAAGCCAATACGTAACGGGCTACCAGGTATTGACTAAAAGGGACGTCTGTGAGCGAACTCAGCCTGACAACCCTACTGAGCCTGTCAGTGACAATATCCGTACAGTCCGGTCCGTTCGTCTATGAGCATCGCATGGCAGGCCTAGGGGGTTGGTAAAAGTCAGACCCCCAAAAGCGGTACAAGTCGTGTCGGAGTGTAGCCCAGAACACCCTGAGATACTACTGGAATACCTACCAGTAAATCTCCTTGCCTCGGCCGAGGGCTTCGTGCAATGGCTCTCCTAGAAACAGCGCGACCTCACCCCCAATACCGGGAGAGACGAACCCCTGAAGATGCGCTCACTGCCTCCATGTGGCTCGGGACTGTACCCAACTAAAACCTGTTTGCACGACTCCTTTGAGCCGTGGTAGGGTAGTAATCAAAGTACAGTGGGAACTCTCACAAGACAAATGACGATCCCCAGGTCGATGAACTAACCTGTACACATGTCACCAGGGAACTGCCATCTGACGTCTGGTATATGACCAACTAGCATGTTCCCGGCGAGTCCTGTCCGGTGTACTCTTAACCCAATGAGCACCTGTATACATCTTAGGTGATCCAACTGACACCAGTGGCTTGTGAGACCGGCCACCGCCCCTCGTCGGGGTCTCGACTGTATACACTAGTCTACTCTGGAGTATCGATGCCCTGTCTCGAAACTCACACGACTAGGGACCATTTAAGGATATGCTTATAGACTGCCAGCTCCCACGTATATGATCGCCCTCATACTGCTGGTGGTCAAGCAAGAATCCTAGGGGCTCTATCAACGTGTAATAGCGACTTGTCAGGTCACCTAAAGCAGTACACGATGATAAAGGTAAACCAGATAGCATACTATCATCTCGAGTATGACTGTCCTATCGGGATAGGTCCTCCATCAATCATTGTAATCACGTGCCTGTGATCGAATAATTGAATCTGAGGGCACTATCTCCAACAATCTCCCACTTGCACTCAAGGCTAATTATTGCGATGTCGCATACTCACAGCACGTGTGATACCGAACACCCAACTCCTCTACTAGTCAGTCTCACAAAGCTCGCTTGCGAAACTATTGCGTTCGAGGAATAGCCTTGGTGAGTGGATCCGCCTTGAAATCTCTTTCTATGTCTCTCTATATCTCAAGTTCGTGGAGAAACCCATCTCCCGAAATGAGTAATACCTGTCTTAGAATGTGTCTGGATGTCTGATGGGACCTAGCTCATAAATGAACTCCAAATCCAAACTTCTTAGACTGTATCGTCAACTGAACTTAATCAGTATCCTGCGCCATGCCACCCTCAGTATTGCCTTGGACCACCTGTCCAAAATACTGCCCCTCATCAGAAGGAAAACTATAACTCTGACAACCTCCTTGTCGTCCATGTCACCTTGGAAGCCTGGAATGATAACTGTCTTCCGAATGAGGCAGTCGTTATCATATCCCTAGAGCATTCACTTATGCTCTAAAGCTGCTTCCGACTGTTTCTCCAGGATTGGATCAATATCAACTTATTGCATCTAGTGCAAGAACAACATCTGGTGTGGTACTTGACATCTCATGATTGACTCAATTGCCTATGTAAGTGATCTGTCAATCATGCACATCCCTCTCTACTTTAGTCTGTAAGACACCTTTAGAGAGGGTGACTCCATCACCTGCAGGTACACTACCGTGCCAGGAGTCGTCCATTCTAAATACTCTTAGAATGCTGTCTAAGTACCCTTAATTGGGAAACCACCCAAATCTAGATCTAAAACCATAGATCTAGTAACCAGTATGTCTGATATAATATCCAAGTCCTGTGTGGAGAAACCACTGTGTGACGACCAAAGTATAACCGATTGTAGTGTAGGAATATCACTTCCTACTCTGTGTATGTCATCCAAATACCATGACATCACACCCTACTACCTTCTTAACAGATCCATCCTCTATTCTGATGAAGTCAAACCTATGACTGTCACATCAGAAATTGATGATCTATCTCCGCTATATCTGCTTTAGTCTATAAATAGACATAAGCTACCTATCCACCAATGCTTCCGCTGCTCCCACTGACTACGACAACCCTCTCGCAGAGTCATATACACGTACACTTCTAAAGCAAGTTTAGAACGACGCTATACTCATCCTCTTGCCGGGTCTCACAGTCTGGAACAACAGCAATGGCAAGTGTGGGTAAACAAGAACCTCACTGTCACCGTCCTTGAGGCTACCGGAGTACCTCTCGGGTGCCTGAGGTTACCCACCAAATCTGCGGAGTGGCCAATGGAATGTCAAGCCAGATTGAATCTTTAGGTTCCTATCAAATCTTCAGTAATCGTTTGTGGTTCTGGAATCACTTCCAGTTCTACCATACTCCCACTACTGTTTTTTGAAAAAATCCATTTTTTAATAAAAATTGTGGCGAGTCTAGAACAATATCGCTATTGATCTTCCAGATGGTAGAAAGTCAACCCGTGTAGCGTCTTGAAAAGTCGTTTTGGTGTTTTCCTGAAATTCGGCGAAAATTCGGTATTTTTCCGAAAACCGTCTTTTTTGTTACTTTGCAGTTTAGGGCTAATTATACCTAAAATGGATAGGTAATTGCTTGTTTTTAGTAGCTAATGAGTTACTTATTAAATTCTGGTCATTTAAAAAAATTTCCCTATTTTTTAATTTTTAATATTATTTTAAGCCGGTAAGAAAATACATTAAATTAGCGATAAATACAAATTTTTCCGGGCTAATTTTAATCTTTAAAATTATGATAATTAAAATCTAGTTGTAACATAAATTTTTAGTATTTTATTTTGATTTTTAACAAATTTTTATTATAGGAAACGAAATTTATTGAATTTAAGCCTAAACTTGCAATTTTTGACTTGTAGGGGGTCTTTTTGCATAAAAAAATTTTTGTGCACTCCCTCTCGCTTCTCCCTCACCCTAGGCCGGCCATTTCCAGTAGCACATGGGAAAAAAAATTCCATGCTCTTTGACTTGTGTTGTTGTGTGGAAATGAGGGTTTTTTTTAAAGGTTTTTGAATTGTTAAATGGGGTATGGTGCTTTGACTTTGGGGGAGTTTGACTAGAGACTTTTTCCCACACCCACACCACTCCCCTCTCCCTCATTTCTGTCCAGAAAATCAGCAGCTCCCCCCTTCATTTTCCTCTCTATTTTGTTCACAAATTCATCTCAAAAACCATCAAAAATCAACAAATCCTTTACAATTTCAAAGCAAAACCTTATTCCCTCTCTTCTCAAACCCAAATTGGCTCAAATCTAGGAGAAAGATGGCATCTTGGGAGGCTTTAGCAACTTAGGGTTTGAACTCTTGAGGTATAACTTCTAATCAAATGGTTACATTGTAGTTAAAGTATGCTAATTAGAACTTTGAAAATTGTTTTAGTGTTAATTTTAGTGTTAATTGCATACTAGTTTTTTTAAAGTTTGTGGTTTGAAATTAATTTAGGGTTTAGATCACCATTAAGAGATTAATTAAGCTATTTTGTTATCTAGTTATTTTGTTAGCTTAATCTAAGTGGTTAAATTGCTAATTGGGCTAAAATCTAATGTTAATTTAGTGTTAGATTCTAATCTAGTTTTTAAAGGTTTATGGTTAGAGTTAAACTAGGGTTTTTAGGAACCATTATTTAGTTAATTAAAGCTAATTAGATATCTAGTTAATTACTAAACCAATCTTTAAGGTTACTTTGCTTAAGTGGCTTCTTATTATGCTAATCTATGTTAAGCTTGTGTGAAATTTTCATTAAGAATGCTAATTACCAAATTCAAGAAGAGGTTTGTGTATGGAATGTGGGTTTTGTAGCATGGTAAATAAGTTAAAATTTGTGTTTTTTGTGGCTAACTAGTTGTGTGGATTGGATGGTTGTGTTGGACCGTGATAACTTTGTCGCTATTGTCGATGTTTGCACCAAATTGCTATTCTAGCTTACTAGTTTTTACTAAAGTGTTGTGATGAATTAATTGCGATGTCTTGATGACATTTTTAGCGTATCCTATGACATTTAGGATGCGTGTGTGCGGATTTTTGAGTAGTCGGGTTTTAGTTTTGCCGGGCGACCAAATCGGCGATTTTTGGCGGTTTTTGCGATTTTCGCGTATGTTCCGCGCACCTTGTGCACGTTGTACCTAGCTAGTGAACATTAGTATTTTCGTTTGGGTTTTGCATCAGTCTTGATAGGTAACCTTATGTTTGGTATTGATGTAAATTCCAGGTTCGGTCGCGGAGACGTCAGACGCGGCACGAAAGGGGAAAGCGGTGATTGGACACAGCTAGCCAGGGATTCCGGTGAGTAGATGTAACATCTATGGGGGACTATCGTTGGATGGCGCAAGCCGCCCGATAGTTTTAGTAACTTAAAAGATTCTTAGTAATGTTAGTAATTAGGGGTGTAATACTTGTATGATTATTTGCTACATTCATACCCTATATTGACATACCTATACGAAACCATTTTATAGGACACCTGCACCATTGCCAGGGTTTTTATATGCAGCACGAGCACTATTCATGCTTACACACACACCCTGGTAATTGCCATGCCACCACACTAGATAACCTTTAAATTTAAACCTTTTACTAATTGATACTTAAACTTGTGCTATTGCCTTTAATTCCTTAAAATGAAACCGTAGGACTGCTATTCATGTGCATGTACTTCATCATATTAATTGTTCATGCCTAATCTATTAATCACACATTGCAACTTGATTATTGATACCATATGCATTCATTATCATTGATATATGCGCTTATGAGGATTTCTTGAGATTTTATGATATTTCTGGATTTCGGGGGAAAGCCGCAAAATTTCTAAACTTATTATATTTTTAAAACATGTAAATTGCGGTTTTCTAGTGATGTAAGTGTCGTCCACCATGAGTTTGCTGTGGTTTTTGAGACCCGTTTTGAGGAGTTGGATGAACCGTCTCGGGTACATGGTGGGCCCGGTAGGGTACCCCGGGGCAAGAAGATCGTGGTGCTGACGATGAGCCTGGCAGGGGACGGATTACCTACCGGTGACTTCATTGGGCACGGCGGATATCCAGAGGATACCGACCGGGGCCGCGAGAGGATGAGATATTGATATTGAGATGGGTCAGCCGGATGGCTGAGGCTAGAGACACTATGACATGGATTTATGAGATTTGAGACAGTTTTTGGGTGTCGTTGCTGGACACCGGTTCTCGTCGATTCTTTGAGTATTATGCTGGCATTCTAAAAGAGTTTCAAAAACAAAAAGAGATAAAATGTTTCTTAGATATACCTATTGAGACCTCAGATATTCATGTTGCATACATATTAGTACACTGATGTTGTATACACACCTGCTAGTGCATCCAGTCATACCTGTATTTTAGATGCTAGGATGCTTGTGTGCATGCATACGATAGCCTTTGTAGATGTTATTTATTACTCACGAGTTGGCAACTCACCCCCGTTGTGCCACAGCCATTTTCTGGTCCGCTCCGTCAGTACAGTAGCGGCGGGCGCACTTGTTCTTTTGCCTCATTTGCCTGGACTCGAGGTTTTGCCCTTAGGTGGGTTATATCATTATTTTTGTACCACCTTGTATATTCCTTGTATCTAGTGCACTCCATCTACTGTATCTACCAGTATTATTGTATATTGACCTAGAGATGAGACTGGGAGATTTGTGGACTTTTATGCTGTATTTTGGGGTCGAGCTCACTTGAGTCGACATGTTGTTTTTCTTATGCTTCTTTATGATTGTTTTGCATGCTGTCGTTTTATATTGCGTGGGATTTGTGACCGCCTTGTGGCGAAGAGCTAGCTCCCGCTTGGGGATGCCCTATTTTGTTGGATTCATATATATTCTTGTTGTACCCATTTTGGGGGCCAGTATTTACAAAGGAGACTCTGCCGAAATTTTCGGAAAAATTGGTATTGTTTTTAAAAAGGGTTTTACATGACTTATTTGATAAACTTGTTTTCAATTGATTGGGTTCTCTTCACTCTTTTGCTTATTTGGTTTGGTTTTCTGGGCTTTGGCTTACTTATTTTACGGACGTCTTTAGACGTTTCGTAAACTTAAGTGCCAGTCACGTTCCGTACCCTGCGGGTCGTGACAAAGTTGGTATCAAAGCGATAGGTTTTACCTTTTTGAGTGTAGGATGACCCTTGGTAGATGGAGTAAGTGACTTAAGTAGGGTAACGTAGCGTGTGTATGTCCGTGGCATACTTGCGATACGGTACTCCGCCTAAGTGACTTTAGGATATACTTGCTTGAAAATTCCTTCTTCAATTCCGTGTATCCTATGATCCAATTGCACTGTTCTTACTATCCTTTTTCCTGTAACAGCCACTATGCCGCCGAAGGCTACGAGGGAACAGAGGGCTGCCGCCAGAGACGAGATTCGAGCTGGCTCGTCCGAGACTAGGACTGAGCATGGTGGTATGCCTACGCCGCAGGGACAGACCGATCCACCTTCCCCAGGCCGTATGGATAGGCTCGAGACTGGTATGGAGGAGTTGCGACAGATGATGAGGGGCATGCAGGAGCTACGTCAGATGGTAGGATCCCTAGTTGCAGCCAGTCGTACACCGAGGCCGGATGACGTACCTACTACATCACAGACGACCATGATACCTGCTCTTACTACTACCACCGTGGCCATTCCGGTTTCACTACAGGATTTCATGAGGCTGAGACCTCCAGTATTCACCGGCACCGAGGCAGCGGAGGACCTACAGACGTTCCTTGACAGTTTAGCCAGGATCTGCCGTTCGCTGAGATGTTCGGATGATCGATGGGTAGAGCTTGCGAGTTTCCGACTAGAGGGTCTCGCGCAGACATGGTGGGAGTCAGTCTTGAGAGGTCGAGCTGCAGGTCTGCCGCCTATGACTTGGGTCGAGTTTACTGCGGTCTTTCTAGCCCGTTTCCTTCCATAGAGCGTTCGTGACGCCAGAGCTCGTAGCTTCGAGGCCTTAGTCAAGACACCTGGGATGACGGTGTCTGAGTATGACATCCAGTTTACACAGTTATCCCGATACGCTCAGTATTTGGTGGATACCGAGGAGAAGATGGTGAAGAGGTTCGTACAGGGACTTGATGCCCAGCTATATCTTGCCATTGGCGCCCAGCGCTACGACAATTATTCAGCTGCTATGGATACGGCATTGCGGATGGAGGCACGCATATCACAGACTTCGGCCGTTTCTGGGCCGAAGAGGATTCGCACCGAGGTACCGTCTCAGAGGCAGCGCGCCAGATTCTTTCCGAGAGATAGGCCTGGCAGAGGATTTGGGCGGGGACAGTTATATGGTTCTTATCCCCAGGGGCAGCAGCCGTCGCCAGGGTGTTTTGGGTGCGGGAGTTTGCACCATCTTGTCAGAGACTGTCCGGCGAGACGACAGGGAGCAGCGACAGTTCCGCACGTGACCCTACCACCATCGCCAACCCCTCCACAGAGAGCCCTACTTCCTACCACAGGCGATGCTCCACGCCAGTTAGGTGCACCCAGAGGCCGTGGACGCGGCGGTCCTGTTCAGAGAGGACGAGGAGGCAGAGGCCGAGGTCGAGGTCAGCCCGCTATCGGTGGAGGACAGGCCCGAGTTTTTGCTTTGACACCGCAGGATGCGCAGGCATCCAATGCTGTTGTGACAGGTACCTTGCCAGTTTGTTCTTTCGACGCCCGGGTATTATTTGACCCAGGTTCCACACATTCGTACGTCTCTACACACTTTGCACCGATGTTGGGCCGTGAGTCGTCGTCGTTAGATCATCCGCTTGTTGTTGTTACTCCGGTAGGCGAGTCGTTTGTCGCTCGTTTTGTATTTCGTTTGTGTTCCGTTCGTATCGGGGAGAGGGATTCATCGGTTGATTTGATTCTCCTCGATATGTTGGACTTTGATGTGCTTCTGGGCATGGATTGGTTAGCCACTTGTTATGCTTCGGTGGACTGCCGTGAGAAGGCAGTCATATTTAGCTTTCCGGGAGAGCCAGTCCTTGTTATTCGGGGAGACCGCAGTGTCACCCTTCCCAGCTTAATTTCGTCTCTTCGCGCTGGTCAGCTCTTGCGGAAGGGATGTCAGGGATTCTTAGCGTGTATTTATGATACTCGAGCTGTAGAGGTTCCGTTGGACTGGGTCCCGGTTGTTTGTGAGTTCCCTGATGTTTTCCTTGATGAGCTACCTGGGCTACCGCCTGAGCGCGATGTTGAGTTCTGCATTGATTTGATTCCCGGCTCGGGGCCTATTTCTATACCGCCTTATCGGATGGCCCCGGCAGAGCTTCGAGAGCTGAAGGATCAGTTGCAGGATTTGTTAGATAAGGGGCTTATTCGACCAAGTGTTTCTCCGTGGGGTGCTCCGGTCCTGTTTGTCAAGAAGAAGGATGGAAGTTTGCGCTTATGTATCGACTACCGCCAGCTGAACAAAGTTACCGTTCGGAACAGGTATCTGTTGCCGCGCATTGATGATTTGTTCGACCAGCTTCAGGGTGCGGGGTATTTTTCGAGGATCGACTTGCGATCAGGATACCATCAGCTGCGAGTTCGACAGGAGGATATACCGAGGACAGGTTTCCGCACGCGCTACGGCCACTACGAGTTTTTGGTGATGTCGTTCGGACTCACCAACGCCCCAGCAGCATTCATGGATTTGATGAACCGTACATTCAGGCCGTATCTTGACTTGTTCATCATCGTGTTTATCGACGATATCTTGGTGTACTCCCGGAGCAGAGAGGAGCACGAGAAGCACTTGCGGATTACGTTACAGACTCTGAGGGAGCACCAGCTGTTCGCAAAGTTCTCCAAGTGTGCATTCTGGCTGGACAGCGTCGGATTCTTGGGTCACGTGGTTACGAGAGACGGCATTTGTGTGGACCCGAAGAAGATTGAGGCTGTTCAGCAGTGGCCCCGACCTACATCGGTTACTGAGATCCGTAGTTTTCTAGGCCTGGCGGGCTACTACAGGCGTTTTGTTCAGGACTTCTCCCGTATAGCTGCACCGTTGACCGGTTTGACCTGGAAGGGAGTTCCTTTCGTTTGGACAGAGGAGTGCGAGCGCAGTTTTCAGCAGCTACGGACTTGTTTGACTACGGCGCCGGTATTATCTTTGCCTTCGTGATCAGGCGGATTCGTGGTCTACTGTGATGCTTCGCGAGTGGGATTAGGATGCGTATTGATGCAGCATGGCCGGGTGATCGCTTATGCTTCTCGGCAGTTGAAGAAGCATGAACAGAACTACCCCACTCATGACTTGGAGATGGCTGCAGTGGTCTTTGCACTGAAGATTTGGCGACATTACCTATACGGTGAGTCGTGTCAGATATTCAACGATCACAAGAGCTTAAAGTACATATTTCAGCAGCGAGACCTGAACCTCAGACAGCATCGTTGGATGGAGTTGGTGAAAGACTATGACTGCGAGATCTTATATCACCCAGGCAAGGCGAATGTGGTGGCAGATGCGTTGAGTAGGAGGCCCGGGGGTAGTCTATCCTTTTTGCGCGCAGTGCAGAGGCAGTCGTCAGCAGATTGGCAGATGTTATGCGACAGCCGAGTTGAGTTCGAGTTCACTCAGACAGGGGGACAGCTCGCGCATGTTCGTGCACGCCCACAGTTGCTTGACCGTATATATGAGGCACAACGCAGTGACGACCGTTGCTCAGAGATCATGGCACAGATGGGACAGGGCAGATTTTCCGAGTTCGTGATTGACGATCAGGGGATTTTACGATATGGATCTAGACTGTGCGTACCAGATGCTGATGGATTGCGGCGCGACATTTTTGAGGAGGCACACCGATCAGTGTATAGTGTCCACCCCGGTTCCACCAAGATGTACCATGATATGAGAGAGACCTACTGGTGGGACGGGATGAAGAGGGACATTGCGGAGTTCGTTTCGAGATGCCTGACTTGTCAGCAAGTCAAGGCCGAGCACCAGAGGCCCGCAGGAGAGCTACAGCCGTTACCCATTCCGGAGTGGAAATGGGAGCAGATTTCGATGGACTTCGTTGTGGGTCTACCCAGGACCAGTCGAGGGTACGACTCCATCTGGGTGATCGTGGATAGATTGACGAAAGCGGCTCACTTCCTGCCAGTGAAGACGACTTTCAGTTTCGCTCAGTATGCTCAGCTCTATATTGACGAGATCGTGCGACTACATGGCGTACCGACTTGTATCGTGTCAGATCGAGGCACTCAGTTTACCAGCCGACTATGGCAGAGACTCCAGGAGGCTTTGGGCACTCGTTTGAGCTTCAGCAGAGCATTTCATCCGCAGACCGGCGGACAGTCAGAGCGGACCATTCAGACTCTCGAGGACATGCTCAGAGCGTGCGTTTTAGACTTTGGTGGTAGCTGGGATCATCATTTACCTCTATTGGAGTTCTCCTACAACAACAGCTTCCAGGTTACTATTCAGATGGCACCTTTCGAGGCATTGTATGGGAGGAGATGCAAATCGCCCGTCTGTTGGACAGAGCTCAGCGAGAGCAGTATTTTGGGGCCGCAGCTTGTTGAGGAGACGACAGCGACGATACAGTTAATTTGAGACCGGATGAGGGCAGCTCAGAGCAGACAAAAATCCTATGCAGACAGGCGCCGTCGCAGATTAGAGTTCGCAGTTGGCGACCATGTTTTTCTGAGAGTCTCTCCGATGAAGGGCGTGATGCGTTTTGGGCGAAAGGGGAAGCTTTGCCCTAGATTCGTAGGTCCCTTCGAGATCCTCGAGCGGGTTGGCGCTGTTGCATATCGTTTGGCCCTTCAACCCAGCTTTCCCGATGTTCACCCCGTCTTCCATGTTTCGATGCTCCGCAAGTACCTTCACGACCCTTCGCATGCGATTCAGCACCCGACAGTCCAGCTAGAGCGCGACCTTTCTTTTGCAGAGCAGCCGGTGGCCATCCTGGATCGGCAGGTGAAGAAGTTGAGATCGAAGATTATACCAACCGTCAAGGTCCTTTGGCGTAACCCGAGCAGCGAGGAGGTCACCTGGGAGACCGAGGGCGAGATGAGGAAGAAATATCCCCATCTCTTCGAAGGTACGCGTAGTTATATTTTTAAATTCGGGGACCAAATTTCTTTAAGTAGGGAAGATTGTAGCGTCTTGAAAAGTCGTTTTGGTGTTTTCCTGAAATTCGGCGAAAATTCGGTATTTTTCCGAAAACCGTCTTTTTTGTTATTTTGCAGTTTAGGGCTAATTATACCTAAAATGGATAGGTAATTGCTTGTTTTTAGTAGCTAATGAGCTACTTATTAAATTCTGGTCATTTAAAATTTTTTCCCTATTTTTCAATTTTTAATATTATTTTAAGCCGGTAAGAAAATACATTAAATTAGCGATAAATACAAATTTTTCCGGGCTAATTTTAATCTTTAAAATTATTATAATTAAAATCTAGTTGTAACATAAATTTTTAGTATTTTATTTTGATTTTTAACTAATTTTTATTATACGAAACGAAATTTATTGAATTTAAGCCTAAACTTGCAATTTTTGACTTGTAGGGGGTCTTTTTGCATAAAATTTTTTTTGTGCACTCCCTCTCACTTCTCCCTCACCCTAGGCCGGCCATTTTCAGCAGCACATGGGAAAAAAAATTCCATGCTCTTTGACTTGTGTTGTGTGGAAATGAGGGTTTTTTTTAAAGGATTTTGAATTGTTAAATGGGGTATGGTGCTTTGACTTTGGGGGAGTTTGACTAGAGACTTTTTCCCACACCCACACCACTCCCCTCTCCCTCATTTCTGTCCAGAAAATCAGCAGCTCCCCCCCTTCATTTTCCTCTCTATTTTGTTCACAAATTCATCTCAAAAACCATCAAAAATCAACAAATCCTTTACAATTTCAAAGCAAAACCTTATTCCCTCTCTTCTCAAACCCAAATTGGCTCAAATCTTGGAGAAAGATGGCATCTTGGGAGGCTTTAGCAACTTAGGGTTTGAACTCTTGAGGTATAACATCTAATCAAATGGTTACATTGTAGTTAAAGTATGCTAATTAGAACTTTGAAAATTGTTTTAGTGTTAATTTTAGTGTTAATTGCATACTAGTTTTTTTAAAGTTTGTGGTTTGAAATTAATTTAGGGTTTAGATCACCATTAAGAGATTAATTAAGCTATTTTGTTATCTAGTTATTTTGTTAGCTTAATCTAAGTGGTTAAATTGCTAATTGGGCTAAAATCTAATGTTAATTTAGTGTTAGATTCTAATCTAGTTTTTAAAGGTTTATGGTTAGAGTTAAACCAGGGTTTTTAGGAACCATTATTTAGTTAATTAAAGTTAATTAGATATCTAGTTAATTACTAAACCAATCTTTAAGGTTACTTTGCTTAAGTGGCTTCTTATTATGCTAATCTATGTTAAGCTTGTGTGAAATTTTCATTAAGATTGCTAATTACCAAATTCAAGAAGAGGTTTGTGTATGGAATGTGGGTTTTGTAGCATGGTAAATAAGTTAAAATTTGTGTTTTTGGTGGCTAACTAGTTGTGTGGATTGGATGGTTGTGTTGGACCGTGATAACTTTGTCGCTATTGTCGATGTTTGCACCAAATTGCTATTCTAGCTTACTAGTTTTTACTAAAGTGTTGTGATGAATTAATTGCGATGTCTTGATGACATTTTTAGCGTATCCTATGACATTTAGGATGCGTGTGTGCGGATTTTTGAGTAGTCGGGTTTTAGTTTTGCCGGGCGACCAAATCGGCGATTTTTGGCGGTTTTTGCGATTTTCGCGTATGTTCCGCGCACCTTGTGCACGTTGTACCTAGCTAGTGAACATTAGTATTTTCGTTTGGGTTTTGCGTCAGTCTTGATAGGTAACCTTATGTTTGGTATTGATGTAAATTCCAGGTTCGGTCGCGGAGACGTCAGACGCGGCACGAAAGGGGAAAGCGGTGATTGGACACAGCTAGCCAGGGATTCCGGTGAGTAGATGTAACAACTACTGGGGACTATAGTTGGATGGCGCAAGCCGCCCGATAGTTTTAGTAACTTAAAAGATTCTTAGTAATGTTAGTAATTAGGGGTGTAATACTTGTATGATTATTTGCTACATTCATACCCTATATTGACATACCTATACGAAACCATTTTATAGGACACCTGCACCATTGCCAGGGTTTTTATATGCAGCACGAGCACTATTCATTCTTACACACACACCCTGGTAATTGCCATGCCACCACACTAGATAACCTTTAAATTTAAACCTTTTACTAATTGATACTTAAACTTGTGCTATTGCCTTTAATTCCTTAAAATGAAACCGTAGGACTGCTATTCATGTGCATGTACTTCATCATATTAATTGTTCATGCCTAATCTATTAATCACACATCGCAACTTGATTATTGATACCATATGCATTCATTATCATTGATATATGCACTTATGAGGATTTCTTGAGATTTTATGATATTTCTGGATTTCGGGGGAAAGCCGCAAAATTTCTAAACTTATTATATTTTTAAAACATGTAAATTGCGGTTTTCTAGTGATGTAAGTGTCGTCCACCATGAGTTTGCTGTGTTTTTTGAGACCCGTTTTGAGGAGTTGGATGAACCGTCTCGGGCACATGGTGGGCCCGGTAGGGTACCCCGGGGCAAGAAGCTCGTGGTGCTGACGATGAGCCTGGCAGGGGACGGATTACCTACCGGTGACTTCATTGGGCACGGCGGATATCCAGAGGATACCGACCGGGGCCGCGAGAGGATGAGATATTGATATTGAGATGGGTCAGCCGGATGGCTGAGGCCAGAGACACTATGACATGGATTTATGAGATTTGAGACAGCTTTTGGGTGTCGTTGCTGGACACCGGTTCTCGTCGATTCTTTGAGTATTATGCTGGCATTCTAAAAGAGTTTCAAAAACAAAAAGAGATAAAATGTTTCTTATATATACCTATTGAGACCTCAGATATTCATGTTGCATACATATTAGTACACTGATGTTGTATACACACCTGCTAGTGCATCCAGTCATACCTGTATTTTAGATGCTAGGATGTTTGTGTGCATGCATACGATAGCCTTTGTAGATGTTATTTATTACTCACGAGTTGGCAACTCACCCCCGTTATGCCACAGCCTTTTTCAGGTCCGCTCCGTCAGTACAGTAGCGGCGGGCGCACTTGTTCTTTTGCCTCCTTTGCCTGGACTCGAGGTTTTGCTCTTAGGTAGGTTATATCATTATTTTTGTACCACCTTGTATATTCCTTGTATCTAGTGCACTCCATCTACTGTATCTACCAGTATTATTGTATATTGACCTAGAGATGAGACTGTGAGATTTGTGGACTTTTATGCTGTATTTTGGGGTCAAGCTCACTTGAGTCGACATGCTGTTTTTCTTATGCTTCTTATGATTGTTTTGCATGCTGTCGTTTTATATTGCGTGGGATTTGTGACCGCCTTGTGGCGAAGAGCTAGCTCCCGCTTTGGGATGCCCTATTTTGTTGGATTCATATATATTCTTGTTGTACCCATTTTGGGGGCCAGTATTTACAAAGGAGACTCTGCCGAAATTTTCGGAAAAATTGGTATTGTTTTTAAAAAGGGTTTTACATGACTTATTTGATAAACTTGTTTTCAATTGATTGGGTTCTCTTCACTCTTTTGCTTATTTGGTTTGGTTTTCTGGGCTTTGGCTTACTTATTTTATGGACGTCTTTAGACGTTTCGTAAACTTAAGTGCCAGTCACGTTCCGTACCTTGCGGGTCGTGACAACCCACGTCATAGCCTGGGTCAACCCACAAACAGCCATTACAGAAACGTGCCTTGAGTTGTCCAGTGTCTGGTTTTAAGCATAAGCCGGACAACTCCCCGTACCTTAACAACGTTAAGATATGAACTGTTCTATATCCAATATAGAACCCGATGCACTGATTTAATTGAACCAGATTCAAATCATGCAGCTGTATCCAGTGCATGTCAACTAAATGGAAGGAAGCCGATCAGCGCTACTCAACTTAGGAATGCTTCCAATTATGAGTAACCTGAAAAAGAAGCAAGATCTCTTAATCATTACTATCAACTGAATATCATACATAAGTATCTACATCTTCTATCACTTTGAAGAATCTCGATACTTGCAATATCTGGTTCTCTACTTTATTCAAATACCTATAACTTCTCAAAATTCGGACCCTGTGTTTCCAAGAAACACTTGTCTAAAAACTAGAGAAGTCATAAGTAAACCGAATATAGTACGAGGACCAACCCCTCTGTCCTGATGACCCTGGACAACATACAATACTCTGTATAAGTCCCTTGAGTCTGATAACTCATTCACTGTGTGTCGTAGGTTGAGAACTGTACTTATGGTTAAGAAGAATTACACCGCTGTTTAATGCTCCTTACCTAACCATCCACTGATATAGGTAAATGTCGTAGACATAATTTCAAAAAGGGTATATCTCACTCTATGAAAATAGACGTACAGATATATCGATTTGAAATTGGTGCATAACAACGGATATTCAAAACCAAATATTTGCCGACCGGCAAACAGCCCAGGTGATTTCCTCAAATATCACCGATTACAACGAATCCCGATATAATGAGGATGATCACCCAATTCCCAATAACCTACTCCCACTCATCATCTGTAAAACCATACAGATGTGAGAATCATACTTGGTAAATACATACCCTGGAGCAAGTGTCTAACTGGGAAATCAGTTTTCCTTTAACAGTACACAGTGAAACTGAAACATTGAAATATTTCGATGGGGTATCCCGGTATTCCTAGTAATGCCTCTTCCAGATTCACGACTGTGACCGTATAATTCTTTGCCACCTCTCCAAATCCCTTTATATGTCTTTAGTCATTACCTTCTGCACACCCCTTTAGGCCAAATGGTTTTCTTCCTTCCCTACCGTTCGGCACCAGCCTATGGTTTGGAAGAAGACTATCCAATAAGCATAATGGGTGTACTGTCCTAATCCTAGGAACACTCGCAATGCGAGAGAAGGTGAAGATAAAAGACACCTGAATAAATCTTATTCCTATTTCTCCTGAACCAGAATCCATCCCCGAACTGGAACAAGTTCCTTTCGAGTTCGTATATAACCATACGATGGAGTATCCAATAAACTGTGGATCTTCGTAGTGATACGGAGTGTCCTGGAGAAATACAAAGGTGATTTAGGATTGGCGAAGGAATCCTTGGTTTGGTCGTGAATAGCAGTCGCAATTTACTTTGCCCTCTTACTAATCCTTTACTTTGTCTTAACTTAATACCTTCTGTACACCATCGTTAGGCTAATTGGTTTTCTTCATTCCCCACCGGTCGGCACCAGCCTAAGGTTTGGAAGAAGACTATCCAATTTGCGTAACAGGTGTACTACTCCTAAACCAAGGAGTACTCGCAACCTGAGAGAAGGTAAAAGGAAAAGACAACTGAATAGTCCTATCCGTTTTCTCCAGAACCGGAAACCATCCTCGAATAAATTCCTTCGAGTTCGTATCTAACCATACGATGGTTTTTTCCAATGGAAGTGGACGTTCGTAGTAATACGGGGTGTCCTGGAGAAAAGGGTAAAAGTAGGAGTGGCAATGAGGTTTGCAACTCTGACAATCCAAAAGCCAGTGTTAAGAAGGTTCGGTCAACTTGGTCACTGAGTCATTGTCTTAGGGTCGGGTCAATGGTCGCTGCCAAAGAGAGAGAGAAAAGAAACACTCAGCGTGCACTCTAACCTAGATCAGAATGGTTACCAATTTATCTAATATGGAAACCTCCCACTGTACCGTCAAATTCTCCTCCAAACCTGAAAGAAGAATTAGTCGGGATCACCCGAGGAGTATACCAACTCATCAGTGGGAATCGGGATCCAACTATCATCACATGATAACGTGACGGAATCCGCTCACGTCATCACACTCCAGAAGGTATGCGCATATCTGGCAAGTTTCAGTTCTTTTGAAACTCCCGATGTGATTTCTGCCCCATGCTCTTATGACCTTGACTTTGGCCAACAAATCATAAGTCACATGTCAAGTTCTACCCGTCATTCTCCAGGTTAATTTGAGTCCATCCGTACCTACCCTTGACTTTGGCCAACAAGGAAGTACGACTGTCCCAAATCAACCCATCTATCTATGCTGCATATGAATAACCAACAGCTACCAAACACTGTGCCTTGACTTTGGCCAACAAACACAGCTTGAATACTATTGACTATCCATATGAAACGACGGAGGGCTACGGATGGTTTCTGGCGAAAACCTTTAACGTAAAGAACTTGATATCGTTGAAGGAACGGATAGCTTTTAAAAATTATAGTGACGAAAACCGTTGCTAAAGAGGTCACTCCTGGTGAAGGGATCTCGGCTCTTTCCCCGTAGAATGGGGTGCAGGATATTCCAACCGAATACCACGGTGCAAAGCAAAAGTAATCGGCTATAGTGAAGTCATTGCCCTGACGCAAACTTTTGTCCTAGGGGTCACTCCCGGTGAAGGGATCTCGGCCCTTGCCTCGTCGACTGAGGAGCAGGATATTCCAACTGAATACCACGATGCAAAATAAAAGTGAACGTCCTTGCAATAACAGCTTTTTGAAAAGTGTTCCAACAACATCAGATTAGGTTTGTTTTTAACTTGCATTGATCCGAATCAACGCAGTCCCATCAATTGATCACACCACAAAGAACGAAAATATACTGATGTACGTATATGCCATCCGCATTCGCCACTGGGTCCCGTCATTACCCGTTAGGTTAGCTAACTAACGACAGAGCGGGGACTGGACTAGCGCGGATGCAAAACATATACAACATCTACTAATATATATACCAATATATTATATTTCGCTCAAGGCGTGATAAGAAATGCAACATCACAGAAATGTACATCATCACAGAAGAAAACAGATATCTGGGATCCCCGGGTTTCACAGAGCCACTATTGAAACCCGACGTTCCCCTGGTCGTGTGGATAGCCTGTGCAATGAAAACCTAGACCCCTACGGGCGCGGCAAGTCACCTGCCAAAACCTGAAGCGAGGCAGCCCCCTTCAGTACCGTGAATGGACCACCCAGCACTTCACGGAATCCGGTAACTTGGGCACCCATCCTGGGTCAACCTGTACCCCCTACGAGTGCGGCGAATAGCCCGCCAATCCGAGAGTGAGGCCCCCTCCGTCTCAATGCCATGAGATGCGGGCCCGTTGCCCTCTGGAACCCGGCTATCCGTGCACCCCACCTTGGGGTAATCCTAGTACAGAAAGTAAAATATACATACAACGGGTACAACGACCGCAACCTGGTCGTGCCCCAAAATAATAATACAATCAGGCAGTGACGGCAGTCCACATGTCGGACGCTCGCCCCGCAATATCAAATGTACATAATACAACCACAACTGTACTAGCATTGCATCCAGGCTATCCCCCACGACCGATCCGCAACATCACAACAAATACATTGAACATCAACGTGAAAGTCACGTTCGCAAATCCGTCTAACCGGGCTATAGCAGTTAGACAGGATTTACCGATCAAGTGACATTCACGGTCGCAGATATAATGTAAATACTGTGAAATAATGTGTTTAAAATATTCGATCGATCAAAAATTAACAAGTGGGCCCCCAAGCAATACTGTAGCAATCACAGAAATTCTGGGCACAAGTTTAATATTCCAAAACCCTTATTTTCAGCCCACAAGCCCACGGGGAAATTTTGACGCATTGATCTCTCAAGGCTGCGGCTGAACCGCGGCTCCAAGGGGGTTTGGCCGCGGTTCCGCGCTCTACCTGAACGATCAATGTCTCGAATTTTCCCAGAACTCTTAGAACTTCTTGTACATCAGTTTTCTACAACCTGAAAAATTTTTAGACTCCAAAAAATTTCAACAGAAAACTGATGTGAACAAAAACGCGGATTTTGGAATTTTGGTCGATCGGAAACGTAAAACACATTAAACAAAGCTAGACTAAATTAATGGCGAGGCTCTGATACCACTGTAAGTGCACGGCGGCGTCCCGGCCACCATACCGAGGCCAAAATGTGGAAGCGGTGATAAACTTTAATTTTGCGAACTTAGCAAACCGGCACCACGGCGCACTAAAACCCGGATCGAACCATTAACTAGTCCTAGCTAACTACAATATGGGGAAGAGAGATATACCGACTGATCCAAGTCCTCCGGTCTTCTCGTCGTCGTCCCGATCTCCTACGGAAGCTCCGGTCTCCACCTCGTCGCCGGAAGTGCACCACATCGCCTACTTCTTTTACGGGCTCCCACCTCAATGCCGAGGCAACTCGGGCACGAAGCTGGCTAGTCGACGTGCCCAAGATTTGCTGTAGAATATAGTGTAGAGGCTATGTCTCATTTTGGGATTCATGGAGGTGCCATTTTAGTGGAGGGATGATACAAGAATTATGTGGAGGAACTAGGGGATTTTTGGAGCATGAAATGAACAAAATTCCACACTCCAAAAATTTGGACAGCCCTTGCCTTTCTTGGCCGGCCCTTATGGTGGGAGAGGAGAGAATGGAGTGTATGAATCAAAAGATAATCCATCTCATCATCCAAGAGGGAGAGAGAAAAAGACCATCATGCATAAGCATGATAACAAGCTAAAACCAACACTCCACCACAACCATCATCAAGCATGATGACTTCAAAAAGTCAAGCCATCATGAAGAAGTCAAGAAGTCAAGGTCAAGGAATGGTGCAACCATCATGACACAAGAATATGCAAAGAACCCCTCCACAAACACTTATTTGCAACAATGCAAATAAGCCCTCCTCCACCAATCTTCGGCTAATGAACGATACAAAGGAAATCGGTCGAAACGAAAAGCAAACTGGCAACTACAGAAAACTGGTCCCGTAATAAATTACAGGAAAACCCCGATACTGTGCATACACACCCGCATTTATATTCCGACCGAAATACAAATGCAACGAGATAAAATCTACACTGTACTATACTAGGATCCGGCTTAAACCAAAGCCGGCTAGTAATATCCGTTCGATCCTGATCCGTGCAATACCGCACGTATCTGATCGAACCCTGCCATATATCCATACGGCCTGTAGTACAAACTGTCCAATCCTGATCCGTGCAATACCGCACGTATCTGATCGGACCTTGCCATATCTCCATACGGCCTCTACAACCTTTCGCCCGAAAGCTGAGTAACTGAATGTGGGGGACCCTAAAGACTCGTCAACACCATGGTTGTGGATTTAACCACTAGCACGTCAGAGGTATAAGCCAATACGTAACGGGCTACCAGGTATTGACTAAAAGGGACGTCTGTGAGCGAACTCAGCCTGACAACCCTACTGAGCCTGTCAATGACAATATCCGTACAGTCCGGTCCGTTCGTCTATGAGCATCGCATGGCGGGCCTAGGGGGTTGGTAAACGTCAGACCCCCAAAAGCGGTACAAGTCGTGTCGGAGTGTAGCCCAGAACACCCTGAGATACTACTGGAATACCTACCAGTAAATCTCCTTGCCTCGGCCGAGGGCTTCGTGTAATAGCTCTCCTAGAAACAGCGTGACCTCACCCCCAATACCTGGAGAGACGAAACCCTGAAGATGCGCTCACTGCCTCCATGTGGCTCGGGACTGTACCCAACTAAAACCTGTTTGCACGACTCTTTTGAGCCGTGGTAGGGTAGTAATCAAAGTACAGTAGGAACTCACACAAGACAAATGACGATCCCCAGGTCGATGAACTAACCTGTACACATGTCACCAAGGAACTGCCATCTGACGTCTGGTATATGACCAACTAGCATGTTCCCGGCGAGTCCTGTCCGGTGTACTCATAACCCAATGAGCACCTGTATACATCTTAGGTGATCCAACTGACACCAGTGGCTTGTGAGACCGGCCACCGCCCCTCGTCGGGGTCTCGACTGTTTACACTAGTCTACTCTGGAGTATCGATGCCCTGTCTCGAAACTCACACGACTAGGGACCATTTAAGGATATGCTTATAGACTGCCAGCTCCCACGTATATGATCGCCCTCATACTGCTGGTGGTCAAGCAAGAATCCTAGGGGCTCTATCAACGTGTAATAGCGACTTGTCAGGTCACCTAAAGCAGTACACGATGATAAAGGTAAACCAGATAGCATACTATCATCTCGAGTAAGACTGTCCTATCGGGATAGGTCCTCCATCAATCATTGTAATCACGTGCCTGTGATCGAATAATTGAATCTGAGGGCACTATCTCCAACACATGAGTCACTAGGTTGCATGTGTCACAATAAATGCACCTCATTATGAATTCTAGCTCACAATTTCCATTTATAAACATTAATCCAAATGTTTACAACAATAAAAAGATACGGCAAATCTAAAGTAAACTCGTGACGGATCACAAGGATACCCCTCACCTGTACATACTTACCTGCATCCGCATTCCGACTGAATGCGAATACTATGAGACTAAAGTAATCCAACAAATCTAATACTAGGATCCGGATTAAACCAAAGCCCAATAGTATGATCCGCCCGATCATGATCCGTGCACTACTGCACGTATATGATCAAACCCTGCCATATATCATACGGCCTCTACAACGTTTCGCCCGAAACTTGAAAACTGTCTATGGGGGATTCTAAAGACTCGTCAATACATTGGTTGTGGATTTAATCACTAGCTCGTCAGAGGTACTAGCCGTACGTAACGGGCTACCAGGTATTGACCAAAAGGGAGGTCGATGAGCGAACTCATCCTGACACCCTACTGAGCCTGTTAGTGACAATATCTGTACAGTTCGGTCTGTTCGTCTATGAGAATCGCATGGCGGGCCTAGGGGGTTGGTAAAAGTCAGACCCCCAAAACCGGTACAAGTCATGTCGGAGTGTAGCCCAGAACACCCTGAGATACTACTTGAAACCAACCAGTAAATCTCCTGCCTTGGCCAAGGACTTCGTGTAATGGCTCTCCTAGACACGGCGCGATCTCACCCCCAATACCGGGAGAGAAGAAACCCCTGCCGATCCGCTCACTGCCTCCATGTGGCTCGGGACTGTACCCAACTAAAACCTGTTTGCACGACTCCTTTGAGCCGTGGTAGGGTAGTAATCAAAGCACAGTGGGAACTCACATGAGACAAATGACGATCTTAGGTCGACGAACTAACCTGTACACATGTCACCAGGGGAACTGCTATCTGACGTCAGGTATAATAACAACTAGCATGTTCCCGGCGAGTCCTGTCCGGTGTACTCATAACCCAATGAGCACCTGTATACATCTTAGCTGAACCAACTGACACCAATGGCTTGTGAGACCGGCCATCGCCCCTCGTCGGGGTCTCGACTGTATATACTAGTCTACTCCAGAGTATCGATGCCCTGTCTCGAAAACTCCCACGACTAGGGACCTTTTAAGGATGTGCTTATAGACCCCAGCTCCCACGTATAGGATCGCCATCATACTGCTGGCAGTCAAGCAAAAATCCTAAGGGCTCTATCAATGTGTAATAGTGATCTGTAAGGTCACCTAAAGCAGTACACGATGATAAAGATAAACTAGATAGCATACTATCATTTTGAGTAAGACTCTCCTACCGGCATAGGTCCTCCCTCAATCATTGAATCACGTGCCTGTGATCCAATAATTGACTCTGAGGGCACTATATCCAACAATCTCCCACTAGCACTCAAGGCTAATTATTGCGATGTCGCATACTCACAGCCCGTGTGATACCGAACACCCAACTCCTTTCCTAATCAGTCTCATAAAGCCTCTTTGCGAAACTATTGCGTTCGAGGAATAGCCTCACTGAGTGGATCTGCCCTGATGTTTTTTTTCTATGTCTCTCTTTATCTCAAGTTCGCGGAGAAAGTCATCTCCCGAAATGAGAAATATCTGTCTTAGAATATGTCTGGATATCTGATGGGACTTAGTTCATAAATGAACTACAAATCCAAACTTCTTAGACTGTATCGTCAACAGTATCTTGCGCCATGCCTCCCTCAGTATCCGCTTGGACCTCCTGTCCAAACTACCGCTCCTCGTCAGAGGGAAACCTATAACTCTGACAGCCACTCTGTCATCCAGGTCACCTTGGAAGCCTGGAATGATAACCGTCCCCGAAAGAGGCTGTCGTTATCATATCCCTAGAACATCCACTTATGTTCTAAAACTGTTTCCGAACGTTTCTCCAGGATAGGATTAATATCAACTTATTGCATCTCATGCAAAAACAACATCTAGTGTGGTACTTGACATCTCATGATTGACTCAATTGCCTAAGCAAGTGATCTGCCAATCATACACATCCCTTTCCTCTTTAGTTTGTAAGACACCTTTAGAGAGGGTGACTCCATCATCTGCAAGTACACAACCGTGCCAGGAGTCGTCCATTCTAAAACACCTTTAGAATGCTGTCTAAGTACCCAGATTAGGAAACTACCCAAATCTAGATCTAAAACCATAGATCTAGTAACCAGAATATCTGATATAATATCCATATCCTATGTGGAGAAACCACTGTGTGACAACCAAAGTATAACCGATCGTAGTATAGGAATTTCACTTCCTACTCTGTTTATGTCATCCAAATACCAGGACATCACACTCTACAACCTTCTTAACAGATCCATCCCCTATTCTGATGAAGTCAAACCTATGACTGTCACATCAGAAATAGACGATCTATCTCCGCTATATCTGCTTTAGTCCATAAATAGACATAAGCTACTTGTCCACTATGCCTCCGCTGCTCCCGCTGACTACGACAACCCTCTGGCAGAATAATATACACGTGCACTTCTAAAGCCAGTTCAGAACGACGCTATACTCATCCTCCTGCTGGGTCTCACAGTCTGGAACAATAGCAATGGCAAGTCTGGGTAAACAAGAACCTCCCTGTCACCGTCTTTGAGGCTACTGGAGTACCTCTCGGGTGCCTGAGGTTACCCACCATATCTGCGGAGTGGCTACTGGAATGTCAAACCAGATCGAATCTTTAAGTTCTTATCAAATTTTCAGTAATCGTTTGCGGTTTTGGAATCACTTCCAGTTCTACCATACTCCCACTACTGTTTTCTGAAAAATTCCATTTTACTAAAACTGTGGCGAGTCAAGAACAATATCACTATTGATCTTCCAGATGGTAGAAAGTTAACCCTCGTCATAGCCCGGGTCAACCCACAAACAGCCATTACAGAAATGTGCCTTGAGTTATCCAGAGTCTGGTTTTAAGCATAAGCCGGACAACTCCCCGTACCTTAACATCGTTAAGATATGAACTATTCTATATCCAATATAGAAACAGCGGCACTGATTTAATTGGAAACAGATTCAAATAATGCAGCTGTCTCCAGTGCATGTCAACTAAATGGAAGGAGGCTGATCAGCGTTACTCAACTTAGTAATGCATCCAAATATGAGTAACCGGAATGAGAAACAAGTTTCTCAAGAACCATTACTATCAACTGAATACCATACATAAGTATCTGCATCTTCGATCACCTTGAAGAATCCCGATACTTTTAACACCTGGTTATCTACTTTATTCATATACCTATAACTTCTCAAAACTTGGACCTTGTGTTTCTACGAAACACATGTCTAAGAACTAGAGAAGTCACAAGTAAACAGAATATAGTTCGAGTACCAACCCTTCTTTCTTCATGGACACTGTACAACATACAATACTGTCACGACCCAAGGTTTGGCCCATGACCGGCACTTAACTACGTAACGTGTACAGGCGTAACGCGACTAAGTAAGCCGAAACCCAGAATCAAAACCAATAAAAGTATTGAGTGTCTTAAACATTTAATAGAAACATTTGTTAAAACGTTCAGAATACCTTAAGTAGTTTAGAAAAATTCTTTGAAGTTCAAGTTATTATCTTAAAAATTTTGGCAGCATTTCCTTTGTAAAAACTGGCCCCGAAATCGGGTACAAGACAATATATGAATAAAAATAAAGCATTCCAAATGGGAGCAATCACGCCCAACGGCGGAACAATCACCACAACAAGAATATACGACGTCGTAGCGAAGAAAGAACAAAAATAAGTGAAGACAACATGAAATATAAAACTGCATAAATAAAGTTGGCTCACAACGAGCTCGACACCAGAGTACAAAATAATATACATCGTCCTCACAACTGGTCTCTAAGTCAATACATGAAAGTAGATGGAGAGTACTAGATACAACAATGTAGACAACTGGAAAATAAACAGATACCGCACAAAAACCCACCTATCAGCAAAAGGGCTAACACGCCAACTGCAGTGGTATCTGTATCAAAAGATGCAAGAAAGCAGCCTGTCGCGACTAAGCTGAGGGGCAACCTGCAAACACTGTGGCACAACGGGGGTGAGTTGCCAACTCTTGAATAGTAGATAACATATAAAAGTAATCGCGAGTATGCACGTGCTGCGATACTCTAACCTATGCCAACAGATAACATCTATATGATGAGCTATATGAGCAATAATCATGCAATAAGTGCGATCTAATAACATCTCTATATGATAAGCAGGGTTTGCAATAATTATGCATAACAGGTGAAATCTAATAGCATCTATATATGATGAGCAGGGTATGCAATAATCATGCAAAAGTACCTGTATCAGGTACTATAGCTACCGGATGGGATGCAAAATAATGAATGCTGAGCATGGGAATAAATATCATCTACACGGAATGACAACATGGAAGAATAACCGGTGTCTATCAATGCACCCAAACCACAATAAAACTCTGGCGCCGTCACTCGGATCGGCGCTCAAATCCTGTACAGCTCATGGAATCGTGAATGCCTAGCATCGGCACTCGAAAATATCACAAATCATCGTGTCAAGCATCACACGCAAATCCTCAAGTATCGGGCTCCGTTTGCGGAATCGGCCCTCGGCCCTGGCAGTACGTGTCATCCCGTATCCATCTATCGACTCTGGTCAGTTGTTGGAGATAGTGCCCTCAGAGTCGATTATTGGATCACAGGCACGTGATTGCAATGATTGAGGGAGGACCTATCACGGTAGGACAGTCTTACTCGAGATGATAGTATGCTATCTGGTTTACCTTTATCTTCGTGTACTGCTTTAGGTGACCTGACAGGTCGCTATTGCACGTTGATAAAGCCCCTAGGATTCTTGCTTGACTGCCGGCAGTATGAGGGCGATCATATAAGTGAGAGCTGGAGTCTATTAGCACATCCTTAAAAGGTCCCTAGTCATGGGAGTTTCGAGACAGGGCATCGATTCTCCAGAGTAGACTAGTGTATACAGTCGAGACCCCGACGAGGGGCGGTGGCCGGTCTCACAAGCCACTGGTGTCAGTTGGATCACCTAAGATGTATACAGGTGCTCATTGGGTTATGAGTACACCGGACAGGACTCGCCGGGAACATGCTAGTTGGTCTTATACCTGACGTCAGATAGCAGTTCCCTGGTGACATGTGTACAGGTTAGTTAATCGACCTGGGGATCGTCATTTGTCTCGTGTGAGTTCCCACTGTGCTTTGATTACTACCCTACCACGGCTCAAAGGAGTCGTGCAAACAGGTTTTAGTTGGGTACAGTCCCGAGCCACATGGAGGCAGTGAGCGGATCTTCAGGGGTTCGTCTCTCCCGGTATTGGGGGTGAGGTCGCGCTGTGTCTAGGAGAGCCATTACAAGAAGTCCTTGGCCAAGGCAGGAGATTTACTGGTAGGTATTCCAGTAGTATCTCAGGGTGTTCTGGGCTACACTCCGACACGACTTGTACCGCTTTTGGGGGTCTGACTTTTACCAACCCCCTAGACCCGACATGCGATGCTCATAGACGAACGGACCGGACTGTACGGATATTGTCACTGACAGGCTCAGTAGGGTGTCAGGATGAGTTCGCTCATCGACGTCCCTTTTGGTCAATAGCTGGTGGCCCGTCACGTATTGGCTTATACCTCTGACGTTCTAGTGGTTAAATCCACAGCCATAGTATTGACGAGTCTTTAGAGTCCACCACACTCTCAGTTACTCAAGCTTTCGGGCGAAACGCTGTAGAGGCCGTATGGAGATATGGCAGGGTCCGATCAGATACATGCGGTATTGCACGGATCAGGATCAGACGGTTTGTACTAGAGGCCGTATGGTTATATGGCAGCGTTCGATCAGATACGTGCGGTATTGCACGGATCAGGATCGGACGGATATTACTAGCCGGCTTTGGTTTAAGCCGGATCCTAGTATAGTACAGTGTAGATTTTGTCTCATTGCATTTGTATCCGGACGGAATACAGATGCGGGTGTGTATGCACAGTTTCGGGGTTTTCCTGTAATTTATTACGGGACCAGTTTTCTGGAGTTGCCAGTTTGCATTCCGTTCCGGCCGGTTTTCCTTTGTTCTTTCCCGGCCGGACTTTTCCGATGGAGGGGGTTATTTGCAAGTTTGCAAATAACACATTGTGGAGGATTTATTTGCAAGATGATTTATTATGAAAGCATCTTTGCTTTTCATGCATTTATTGTGATAAGAATGGATTTGAGGTTGATTTGAGTTTTGGTAATGATAATGTTTTGGTTATGGTCACCCTCCACCTTTACACTACCATCACCTCCCTTCATGCTTGATATTCTTTTTGCTCCACCATTTTCTAGAGAGAGAAGTTTTTTCATTAGAAAAGAGAGAAGAGAAGAGGAGAGCTTCATCTTTGAGAGTGTTTCATTCTTGATCTCTTTTCATGCTAGAAAAATGCAAGCACCATTTTTCTTATCTTGATTCCTCCATCATCTACAAATGACAACAAACCCCAAATGAAACATAGGTTCTACACTACGCATTCTACAGCAAATCTTGGACGCGTCGACTCGCCAGCTTCGCGCCCGAGTTGCCTCGGTATTGAGGTGGGAGCCCGTAAAAGATACTGGCGATGTGGTGCCCTTCCGGCGAAGAGGCGACAACGAGGAGATGAAGGACGAAGCATCCGCGGGAGATCGGAGTGGAGACGAAGACCGAAGGACTCGGATCATTCGGTATATCTCTAACCCATCTTGTAGTTAGCTAGAATAAGTTTAATGGCCCGATCCGAGGTTTAGTGCGCGGTGGTGCCGGTTTGCTAAGCCCGCAAAATTAAAGTTTATCACCGCTTCCGCACTCCGGCGTCGGATTGACGGCCGGGGCGCCGCCGTGCACTTACAGTGGTATCAGAGCCTCGCCATTAACTTCGTCTAGCTTCGTTTGATGTGTTTTGCATTTCCGATCGACCAAAATTCCAAAATCTAAATTTTAGTTCACGACAGTTTTCTGTTGAAATTTTTTGGTCTCCAAAAATTTTTCAGGTTATATAAAATTGATGGACTGGAGACTATAAGACTACTGGAAAAATTCGATGCATTCAGTCGATGATTGGAGCGCGGAACCGCGGCCAAACCCCCCCTGGGGCCGCGGTTCCGCCGCACATTGGAGTTGTCAATGCATCATTTTTCCCCAGTGGGCTTCTGGGCTATTTTTAAAGGTTTTGGAATATTAAAATTGGGCCAATTATTTCTGTGAGTGCTACAGTATTGCTTGGGGGCCCACTTGTTAATTTTTGGTCCATCGGAAAATTTTAAACACATTTTTCACAGTATTTACATTATATCTGCGACCGTGAATGTCACTCGATCGGTAAATCCGGTCTAACTGCTATAGCCCGGTTAGACGGATTTGCGAACGTGATTTTCACGTTGATGTTTTGTGATTTTGCTGTGATGTTGCGGATCGGTCGTGGGGGATAGCCTGGATGGAATGCTAGTACAGTGCTGTTGTATTATGTACATTTGATTTTGCGGGGCGAGCGTCCGACATGTGGACTGCTGTCACTGCCTGGTTGTATTATTCTTTTGGGGCACGACCTGGTTGCGGTCGATGTACCCGGTGTATGTATATTTTACTTTCTGTACTAGGTTTACCCCGCGGAGGAGTGCACGGATAGCCGGGTTCTAGAGGGCAACAAGCCCGCATCTCATGGCATTGGGACGGAGGGGGCTTCGCTCTAGAATTGGCGGGCTATTCGCCGCACTCGTAGGGGGTACAGGTTGACCCAGGAGGGGTGCCCAAGTTACCGGATTCCGTGAAGTGCTGGGTGGTCCATTCACGGCGCTGAAGGGGGCTGCCTCGCTTCAGGTTTTGGCGGGTAACTTGCCGCGCCCGTAGGGGTCTAGGATTTCATTGCACAGGCTATCCACACGACCAGGGGAACGTCGGGTTTCAGTAGTGGCTCTGTGAAACCCGGGGATCCCAGATATCTGTATTGTTCTGTGATGCTGTACATTTCTGTGATGTTGCATTTCTTTTCACGCCTTGAGCGAAATATAATATATTGGTATATATATTAGCAGATGTTGTATATGTTTTTCATCCGCGCTAGTCCAGTCCCCGCTCTGCCGTTAGTAAGCTAACCTAACGGGTGATGACGGGACCCAGTGGCGAATGCGGATGGCATATACGTACGTCAGTATATTTTCGTTCTTTGTGGTGTGATCAATGATGGGACTGCGTTGATTTGGATCAATGCAAGTTAAACAAACCTATTTTGATGTTGTTGGAACACTTTTCAAAAAGCTGTTATTGCAAGGACGTTCGCTTTTGTTTTGAATCGTGGTATTCAGTTGGAATATCCTGCTCCTCAGTCGACGAGGCAAGGGCCGAGATCCCTTCACCGGGAGTGACCCCTTGGACAGAATTTTGCGTCAGGGCATTAACTTCACTATAGCCGATTACTTTTGCTTTGCATCGTGGTATTCATTTGGAATATCCTGCACCTCATTCTACGGGGAAAGAGCCGAGATCCCTTCACCGGGAGTGACCTCTTTAGTAAAGGTTTTCGTCACTATATTTTCTAAAAAGCTATCTGTTCCTTCAACGAGATCAAGTTCATTACATTAAAGGTTTTCGCCAGAAACCATTCGTAGCCCTCCGTCGTTTCATATGGGTAGTCAATAGTATTCAAGCTGTGTTTGTTGGCCTTAGTCAAGGCACAGTGTTTGGTAGCTATTGGATATTCATATGCTGCATAGATAGATGTGTTGGTTTGGGACAGTCGTATAGCCTTGTTGGCCCTAGTCAAGGGCTTGTACGGGTGGGTTCAAATCAACCTGGACAATGACAGGTAGAACTTGACATGTGACTTATGATTTGTTGGCCTTAGTCAAGGTCATAAGAGCATGGGGTAAAAATCACATCGGGAGTTTCAAAAGAACTGAAACTTGCCAGATATGCGCATACCTTCTGGAGTGTGATAGCGTGAGCGGATTCCGTCACGTTATCATGCAATGATAGTTGGATCCCGATTCCCACTGATGAGTTGGTTTACTCCTCGGGTGACCCCGACTAATTCTTCTTTCAGGTTTGGAGGAGAATTTGAGGTACAGTGGGAGGTTTCCTGATTAGAAAAAGTGATAACCATTCTGATCTAGGATAGAGTGCACGTTGAGTGTTTCTTTTCTCTCTCTCTCTGGCAGCGACCATTGACCCGACCCTAGACTATGACTTAGTGACCAAGTTGACCGAACCTTCTTAACACTGGCTTTTGGTTTGTCAGAGTTGCAGACCTCATTGCCACTCCTACTTTTACCCTTTTCTCCAGGACACCCCGTATTACTGCGAACGTCCACTTCCATTGGACAAAACCATCGTATGGTTAGATACGAACTCGAAGGAATTCGAGGATGGTTTCCGGTTCTGGAGAAAACGAATAGGTTTATTCAGTTGTCTTTTCTTTTCACCTTCTCTCAGGTTGCGAGTACTCCTTGGTTTAGGAGTAGTACACCTATTACGCAAATTGGATAGCCTTCTTCCAAACCATAGGCTGGTGCCGACCGGTAGGGAATGACGAAAACCAATTAGCCTAAACGGTGTGCAGAAGGTATTAAGATTAAGACAAAGCAAGGGATTAGTAAGAGGGCAAAGTAAATTGCGACTGATATTCACAACCAAACCAAGTATTTCTTCGCCAATCCTAAATCACCTTTGTATTTCTCCAGGACACTCCGTATCACTACGAAGATCCACAGTTTATTTGGATACTCCATCGTATGGTTATATACGAACTCGAAAGGAACTTGTTCCAGTTCGGGGATGGATTCTGGTCCAGGAGAAATAGGAATAAGGTTTATTCGGTTGTCTTTTATCTTCACCTTCTCTCGCATTGCGAGTGCTCCTAGGATTAGGACAGTACACCCATTATGCTTATTGGATAGTCTTCTTCCAAACCATAGGCTGGTGTCGAACGGTAGGGAAGGAAGAAAACCATTTGGCCTAAGGTGTGTGCAGAAGGTAATGACTAAAGACATATAAAGGGATTTGGAGAGGTGGCAAAGAATTATACGGTTATAGTTGTGAATCTGGATAATGGAAGAGGCATTACTAAGAATACCGGGATACCCCATCAAAACATTTCAATGTTTTAATTCAACTGTGTACTGTTAAAAGAAAACTGATTTCCCGATTAGACACTTGCTCCAGGGTATGTATTTACCAGGTTTGATTCTCACATATGTATGGTTTTACAGATGATGAGTGAGAGTAAGTTATTGGGAATTGGGTGATCATCCTCATTATATCGGGATTCGTTGTAATCGGTGATATTTGAGGGGATCATCTGGCCTGTTTGCCGGTCGGCAAGTATTTGGTTTTGAATATCCGCTGTTGTGCACCAATTTCAAATTGATATATCTGTACGTCTATTTTCATAGAGTGAGATATACCTTTTGATATTATGTCGATGACATTTACCTATATCAGTGGATGGTTAGGTAAGGAGCATTAAACAGCGGTGTAATTCTTCTTAACCATAAGTACAGTTTTCAACCTACGACGCACAGTGAAAGAGTTGTTAGACTCAGCGGACTTATACAGAGTATTGTATGTTATCCAGTGTCCATTAGGACAGAGGGTTTGGTCCTCATACTATATTCTGTTTACTTTTAACTTCTCTGGTTCTTAGACATGTGTTTCGTAGAAACACAGGGTCTAAGTTTTGAGGAGTTATAGGTATTTGAATAGAGTAGAGAACCAGGTGTAGCAAGTATCGGGATTCTTCAAAGTGATCGAAGATGTAGATACTTGTGTGGTATTCAGTTGATAGTAATGATAAAGAGAAATTGCTTCTTTTTCAGGTTACTCATAATTGGAAGCATTCCTAAGTTGAGTAACGCTGATCGGCCTCCTTCCATTTAGTTTACATGCACTGGAGAAAGCTTTATGATTTGAATCTAGTTCAATTAAATCAGTGCCTCTTGTTCTATATTGGATATAGAACAGTTCATATCTTAACGATGTTAAGGTACGGGGAGTTGTCCGGCTTATGATTAAAACCAGACACTGGACAACTCAAGGCACGTTTCGGTAATGGCTGTTTGTGGGTTGACCCAGGCTATGACGAGGGTTAACTTTCTACCATCTGGCAGATCAAAAGAAATATTGTTCTAGACTCGCCACAGTTTTATTAAAAATGGATTTTACAGAAAACAGTAGTGGGAGTATGGTAGAACTGGAAGTGATTCCAGAACCGCGAACGATTACCGAAGATTTGATAAGGAACCTAAAGATTCAATCTGATTTGACATTCCATTGGCCACTCCGCAGATAAGGTGGATAACTTCAGGCACCCGAGAGGTACTCCGGTAGCCTCAAGGACGGTGACAGGGAAGTTCTTGTTTACCCACACTTGCCATTGTTGTTGTTCCAGGCTGCGAGACCCGGCAGGAGGATGAGTATAGCGTCGTTCTAAACTTGCTTTAGAAGTGCACGTCTATATGACTCTGCCAGAGGGTTGTCGTAGTCAGTGGGAGCAGCGGAAGCATTGGTGGACATCAGGCTTATGTCTATTTATAGACTAAAGCAGATGTAGCGGAGATAGATCATCTATTTCTGATGTGACAGTCATAGATTTGACGTCATCAGAATTGGGGATAGATCTGTTGAGAAGGTAGTAGGAAGTGACATTCCTATACTACGATCGGTTATACTTTGGTCGTCACACAGAAGTTTCTCCATAAGGGACTTGGACATTATATCAGACATACTGGTTACTAGATCTATAGTTTTAGATCTAGATTTGGGTGGTTTCCCAATCAGGGTACTTTGACAGCATTCTAAGAGTATTTAGAATGGACGACTCCTGGCATGGTAGTGTACCTGCAGGTGATGGAGTCACCCTCTCTAAAGGTGTCTTACAGACTAAAGGGGAGAGGGATGCGCATGATTGGCAGATCACTTGCTTAGGCAATTGAGTCAATCATGAGATGTCAAGTACCACACCGGATGTTGTTCTTGCACTAGATGCAATAAGTGGATATTGATCCAATCCTGAAGAAGCAATCGGAAGCAGTTTTTAGAACATAAGTGGATGTTCTAGGGATATGATAACGACAGCCTTATTCGGGAGACAGTTATCATTCCAGACTTCCAAGGTGACATGGACGACAAGGAGGTTGTCAGAGTTATAGTTTTCCTTCAGACGAGGGGCAGTATTTTGGACAGGTGGTCCAAGGCAATACTGAGGGAGGCATGGCGCAGGATACTGATTAAGTTCAGTTGACGATACAGTCTAAGAAGTTTGGATTTGGAGTTCATTTATGAGCTAGGTCCCATCAGACATCCAGACATTCTAAGACAGGTATTGCTCATTTCGGAAGATGTTTTTCTCCGCGAACTTGAGATATAGAGAGACATAGAAAGAAACATCAAGGCGGATCCACTCACTGAGGCTATTCCTCGAACGTAGTAGTTTCACAAACGGGATTTGTGAGACTGACTAGTAGAGGAGTTGGGTGTTCGGTATCACACGGGCTGTGAGTATGCGACATCGCAATAATTAGCCTTGAGTGCAAGTGGGAGATTGTTGGAGATAGTGCCCTCAGAGTCGATTATTGGATCACAGGCACGTGATTGCAATGATTGAGGGAGGACCTATCACGGTAGGACAGTCTTACTCGAGATGATAGTATGCTATCTGGTTTACCTTTATCTTCGTGTACTGCTTTAGGTGACCTGACAGGTCGCTATTGCACGTTGATAAAGCCCCTAGGATTCTTGCTTGACTGCCGGCAGTATGAGGGCGATCATATAAGTGAGAGCTGAAGTCTATTAGCACATCCTTAAAAGATCCCTAGTCGTTGGAGTTTCGAGACAGGGCATCGATTCTCCAGAGTAGACTAGTGTATACAGTCGAGACCCCGACGAGGGGCGGTGGCCGGTCTCACAAGCCACTGGTGTCAGTTGGATCACCTAAGATGTATACAGGTGCTCATTGGGTTATGAGTACACCGGACAGGACTCGCCGGGAACATGCTAGTTGGTCTTATACCTGACGTCAGATAGCAGTTCCCTGGTGACATGTGTACAGGTTAGTTAATCGACCTGGGGATCGTCATTTGTCTCGTGTGAGTTCCTACTGTGCTTTGATTACTACCCTACCACGGCTCAAAGGAGTCGTGCAAACAGGTTTTAGTTGGGTACAGTCCCGAGCCACATGGAGGCAGTGAGCGGATCTTCAGGGGTTCGTCTCTCCCGGTATTGGGGGTGAGGTCGCGCTGTGTCTAGGAGAGCCATTACACGAAGTCCTTGGCCAAGGCAGGAGATTTACTGGTAGGTATTCCAGTAGTATCTCAGGGTGTTCTGGGCTACACTCCGACACGACTTGTACCGCTTTTGGGGGTCTGACTTTTACCAACCCCCTAGACCCGACATGCGATGCTCATAGACGAACGGACCGGACTGTACGGATATTGTCACTGACAGGCTCAGTAGGGTGTCAGGATGAGTTCGCTCATCGACGTCCCTTTTGGTCAATAGCTGGTGGCCCGTCACGTATTGGCTTATACCTCTGACGTGCTAGTGGTTAAATCCACAGCCATAGTATTGACGAGTCTTTAGAGTCCACCACACTTTCAGTTACTCAAGCTTTCGGGCGAAACGCTGTAGAGGCCGTATGGAGATATGGCAGGGTCCGATCAGATACGTGCAGTATTGCATGGATCAGGATCAGACGGTTTGTACTAGAGGCCGTATGGTTATATGGCAGCGTTCGATCAGATACGTGCGGTATTGCACGGATCAGGATCGGACGGATATTACTAGCCGGCTTTGGTTTAAGCCGGATCCTAGTATAGTACAATGTAGATTTTGTCTCATTGCATTTGTATCCAGACGGAATACAGATGCCGGTGTGTATGCACAGTTTCGGGGTTTTCCTGTAATTTATTACGGGACCAGTTTTCTGGAGTTGCCAGTTTGCATTCCGTTCCGGCCGGTTTTCCTTTGTTCTTTCCCGGCCGGACTTTTCCGATGGAGGGGGTTATTTGCAAGTTTGCAAATAACACATTGTGGAGGATTTATTTGCAAGATGATTTATTATGAAAGCATCTTTGCTTTTCATGCATTTATTGTGATAAGAATGGATTTGAGGTTTATTTGAGTTTTGGTAATGATAATGTTTTGGTTATGGTCACCCTCCACCTTTACACTACCATCACCTCCCTTCATGCTTGATATTCTTTTTGCTCCACCATTTTCTAGAGAGAGAAGTTTTTTCATTAGAAAAGAGAGAAGAGAAGAGGAGAGCTTCATCTTTGAGAGTGTTTCATTCTTGATCTCTTTTCATGCTAGAAAAATGCAAGCACCATTTTTCTTATCTTGATTCCTCCATCATCTACAAATGGCAACAAACCCCAAATGAAACATAGGTTCTACACTACGCATTCTACAGCAAATCTTGGACGCGTCGACTCGCCAGCTTCGCGCCCGAGTTGCCTTGGTATTGAGGTGGGAGCCCGTAAAAGATACAGGCGATGTGGTGCCCTTCCGGCGAAGAGGCGACAACGAGGAGATGAAGGACGAAGCATCCGCGGGAGATCGGAGTGGAGACGAAGACCGAAGGACTCGGATCATTCGGTATATCTCTAACCCATCTTGTAGTTAGCTAGAATAAGTTTAATGGCCCGATCCGGGGTTTAGTGCGCGGTGGTGCCGGTTTGCTAAGCCCGCAAAATTAAAGTTTATCACCGCTTCCGTACTTCGGCGTCGGATTGACGGCCGGGGCGCCGCTGTGCACTTACATCAGTATCCTCCGGATAACCGCCAGATCCAACCAATCACCGGTAGGTACTAGCCACCCTGCCAGGCTCATCGTCTACTCGACGAAAAACATTTCTCGCCCCGGGGAACCATACCGGGTCCACCACGGACCCGCAAACAGATCATCCAACTCCTCGAATCGGGTTTCAAGCACACGTCTCAGAACCGAGAAAACGCGTGGTGGACGCACCAAAATATTATATCAAGGGAAACCGGGTTTTTAAAACGTTGCGTATTTCTTAAAATAATACCCCGGTTCCCCAAATCCAAAAATCACATAAATCCAAGGTAAATGCGTAAATCCATGCAATATGTCGTATGACATTAAGATTAAAAAGGGAAAACCGCTCTTTTAAAAAGATCCAGTTTGAAAATATCACGTGCGGTCCCTTAGTTTTTAAATCATGACAATATCATCCATGTATGTAACATATGTATATATATAGGTATGAATGTGCAAATGAATATATACGCAATGTGAGTGTAGCAATGTACATGTGCACTAATATGGATATATCAACGACGGTATGCACTAATTTAAATATACAGTGTACATGTGCGCAAGTAGTGATGAATCAATGAAGGTATGCACTAATGTGAATATACAGTGTACATGTGCACAAGTAGTGATGTATCAATGAAGGTATGCACTAATGTGAATATACATTGTACATGTGCGCAAGTAGTGATGTATCAATGAAGGTATGCACTAAGGTGAATATATAGTGTACATGTGTGCAAGTAGTGATGTATCAATGAAGATATGCGCTAAGGTGAATATACAGTGTACATGTGCGCAAGTAGTGATGTATCAATATATGAGTATATGTGACAAGTCATGGCACTTATCAATGATGCGGAAACCAAGACGATATATAATTCGTAGCAATCCTATAGTGCAAGTGTCATGGCAATCACTAACGGTGTGAGTGTAACATACAATTAGTGCTCGTGCCGCTTGAACCGTTAGTGACAGTGGAGTGTTCTATATCTACCATTTCTATATGCAACAAGGGATGGTATGCTACTATAGTATATATGAACACATACAACTAAAATATCCTATAACGCCCTAACGCTTAACGCCATACGGGCGATTTCCCCGTAGATGTTAAATCTACTCACCTGGTTGCGTGCTACACATAGCCGACCACCTGCTCCCCTTTCTTTGTCGCGTCCGACGCACCCGCCTGCGAACCTAGAATTTACACATAAGCAAATATCTCGCAAAACGCGATATCGAAATCAAACGAGAAACTCGCGTCGCGAACTAAGCACGCGTGTGTACGATACGCTGAAACGTGTGTATATGCGTCTAAAACTATCCCGACACGTCGCGACACGCTGGATCACAGAACCCACTCACGTATCATACGTGTCGCGTAAACTAAACGTATCATAAAACGATATATCGTCCCAGATTTTGATACAGGTGAAAACTTACAAAGTTGCACATGCCAAAATACTGGAAAACACAGCAGACTACCTTAGCCAAAACCCTAACCCCTAAATCCCCTGTCTGGCCACAATTTATGGCCATAATGATTAAAACGACGGCCTGGGTTGGGTGTCTGGGGTTCGTGCTCTGGTGGTGTGATCAAGGTCTACCTAATATGATCCAGTTAACTCAATTTTTCTCTGAAACCGTCGGGTCTAAAGCAGATCACAGAAAGCCAAGAATTTACTTTAAAACGTTAATTTTAGCACTAATTGAAACCCTATGGTATTTTAGTGAAATCTGGGGTTTAACTAGGTTTAAGTGGCCCTAATAACTGTAGGGTTCCTAGAAACTCTTGTGAGGGTTCATAAGGCATCAACCATGCCCGAATAAAATTTTAGACGTGCCGAACAACCCAAAGCCGGGATCTTTGCTAGATTATTAGGGTTTCACATGTAAGTAAGCATCTTTACTACTAAAATTGAGGGATTACAACCTTTGTAGTCTGCTCCTTCGCTTCATAAGCTCCGAGTAGAAGTCCCTTCGCCGAGATCCACGATCTCCCGGACTCATGAGAGGCTCCACAACTCGAACGATCCATGCTAACTTGTAGTCTCCCTTTTCTCCGATGATCTACCTCGAAGTTTCTATAACTCAAGCTCTCTCTCTCTCTAAAGAGGTGAACACCCTAATCTAATTGGCTAGATTATACGAGGATGATGGAGTAGAAATATTGCACTCTTTTGTTTTCAAATTCTCACTTTTATTCACCACAAAATGAAAAACAAGCAAGCTTTCTCAAAGCTTAAGCTTGAAGAAGAAGAAGAATGAAAAAGGATAATTCCTTTTGGATGAACAATGAATTAATGCAGTGGTTACAAATCTAACCATGAGTTAAGCATGATAGAGTTAACTCATGTAGAGAATTAACTAAGGTTAATGGTTTGGATTGGGTTAAATAATATCTTCACAAAATATCAAGCTTAAGGATAAAGTCAAAGCTTCATGAAGCTTCATGGAAGCTTCATGCAAAAGCTAACCCTAATCCAAACCCTAACCACGTTTAAACCCTAAACCATTGTTAAATTTATAACCCTAACATATTGCAATATTATATATCACATATACAATATATTTTGTAACAATAGAAAATAATACAATTAACATATATCGCATATATATCAATGTATTATCCCATGAGAAAATGAATCAATAAAGCGAGCTTATATTAGTTAATATAATGTAATATATCACATATATAATTATACATTAAATTATCGAATCAACACTTTATCCGATAACCTGGCTATAATATATATAACCGACTAATATAACAAGTACCATTTCATCGAATCAACACTTGATCCGATGACCCGGTTATATCACATATACCCGGCCGATATCTCATATCGCGAGAATAGAATACGGTATCTCATATCGTATTACTCTCGGTGCCGCATATATCACATATGTGCTCCTACTCGATTTTGCCTCAGTCAAGAAACCTCTGTGTAGGACTCTAAAGAATCGTCAATACGCCGGCAGTAGGTGATGATCATATCAAACACCCACATGCTGCAAGTGGTCAGCTAAACGTAACAACCACCCAGGTATTGAGCGATCAGAAGATCAACAAGAAGGCCTGTACATTCTCCTGTGAATCCAATCAGTAACACTCCTGTACAGTCCAGTCTCTTCGTCTGATATGTTGCATATCTAGTCTAGGGGTGGTATACGTCAGACCCCAGTAACCGATAAGTCATGTCGATATAAGGCTCATAACGGGTCGAGAAACTACTGATAACTCTTATCAGCAGCACTCCATATCAGCCCTGGCCAGGGACTTCCAGTTATAGCCAATCGAAAACAGCACAACATCAACTTCCTATACCGGGAGAGACGAAACCCCTCCTATCGCTCATTGCCTCCATGTGATTCGGGACTGTACCCAAATGCCACCGTTTTTCACACCCTCTTAGACGTGGTAAGGTGGAAATCAAAGCACAGTGAGAATCACACAAGACTCTATGACGATCTCGGGTCTACAGATTACCCTGTACCAGTGTCACCGGAGAACTGCCATCTGACGTGTGGTATATCACCATCTGGGAGTTCTCGGCGAGTCCGTCCAGTGTACCCAGTCTCCACTGAGCACCCGCACACCATCTTTGATGTCAAACACCAATGGATATGGGATCATCCATCGCCCATCATATGGGTCAAGATGCGTATACGCTAGTCTACTCTGGTGTATCGATGCCCTGTCTCGATACACCCTCGACTAGGAACAGTTATAGGATGTACTCTTTGACTACCCTAGCCCCACTAGTGTGATCTCATCACAGTCCCAGTAGTCGAGTACATATCCTAAGGGCTTTATCAACATGTGAGAGCAAGACAGTAAACTAATACAAGTCAACATGTTAAGACAAAGTGAAACCAAATAGCATACTGTCACGACGAGGAAGAAAGTCCTCTCTATATATATCCAAGCATCCATTATAATATACATCATATGTACAACAATGGCCTCTAGGGCATATATATAACTAACAATCTCTTACTTGTACTAGGGCCAGGTGTTGTAGTATCTCATACCCAACTTCCCGAATAATCTCTCAAACTGTATCTGGGGAATGACCTTCGTGAGTGGATCCGCAGTGTTGTCCTTCATGTCAACTCTCCTGACCTCGATCTCGCGGTGATCAACTATCTCCCGGATCAGGTGATACCGCCTCAGAATATGTCTGGATTTCTAATGGGACCTGGGTTCCTTGGCCAAAGCCACAGCTCCATTGTTATCACAATACAAAGGTATTGGATGCTCAATGGAAGGAACCACACCAAGTTCAGTGATGAACTTCTTCATCCAGACAGCCTCTTTGGCAGCATCGTTGGCAGCGATGTATTCAGCCTCCATCGTCGAGTCTGCCACGGTTTCTTGCTTGGAACTCTTCCAACAAACCGCCCCTCCATTTAGGGTAAAGACAAATCCCGATTGCGACTTAGAGTCGTCCTTATCACTTTGGAAGCTTGAATCGGTAAAGGACTCCACCTGGAGTTCTCCGTTACCATACCACCAAGAACATCTCCTTAGTTCTTCTCAAGTACTTGAGAATGTTCTTCACAGCTGTCCAGTAATTCTCTCCTGGATCTGCTTGATACCTACTCACTACACTTAGTGAGTATGCTACATCGGGTCTGAAACATAACATTGCGTACATGATAGAGCCTACTGCCGAATCATAGGATATCCCTTGCATGCGAGCTCTCTCCAAATCATTCTTAGGAGACATCTCTTTAGAGAGAGTGAGTCCAGAGATCGTGGGTTGGTTCCCACGCTTGGATTCTTCCATACTAAACCTCTTGTATGGTGTCAATGTACCTGGATCGGGACAATCCCAGTATCTTTTTGAATCTATCTCTATAGATCCTAATCCCCAAAATGCAGGAGGCATCACCTAGATCTTTCATTGAGAATCTATGTGATAAGAAGAGCTTGACTGAGTGCAGCATAGGAACATCATTTCCTATCAAGAGTATGTCATCGACGTACAATACGAGGAAGACAACCTTACTCTCTGCAACCTTCTTGTAAATACAAGGTTCATTTACGTTTTTGATGAAGTGAAACTCTTTGACTACAACATCAAAACAGATGTTCCAACTCCGCGATGCCTGCTTTAATCCGTAGATGGATTTAAGAAGCTTGCACACCTTTTCGCTGCCCCCACTATCTACGAAGCCCTCTGGATGAGTCATGCACACGCACTCCTCTAAATCACCATTTAGAAAGGCGGTCTTAACATCCATTTTCCAGATTTCGTAGTCATGGTATGCAGCATGGCAAGTAAGATCCGGATGGACTTAAGCATAGCCACTGGAGAAAATGTTTCGTCATAATCCACACCTGGTCGTTGACGAAAACCCTTTGCAAAAAGGTCCATCTACACCAAGTTTCTTCTTAAAGATCCACTTGTTCCCAATGGGTTTTACCCCTTCAGGAGTAACTTCCAAAGTCCATACTTTGTTGGTGTACATGGATTCCATCTCAGATCGCATTGCATCCAGCCATTTCACAGAGTCACCACTTGTGATGGCCTGTTCGAAACTAGTAGGGTCATCATCTTCCATGATGCAATCCTCGCTTCCACCATCAATGAGAAAACCATAGTATCTCTCAGGTGAATGAGAAACCCTGCTAGATCGGCGGAGAGGCTGGGGTTCGTCGGGTAGTACTGAATCCTATGGTTCGATCAAATTTTCTGTTGTAGTTTGTTCTACTGGAACTTCTTCCAGTTCTACCTCAGAGCCACTAATCTCTTTAGCAAGAAATTCCTTTTCTAAAAAGGTGGCGTGTTGAGCAACAAACACCCTTTGTTCCTCACCGTGGTAGAAAATATACCCTCGCGAATGCTTCGGATATCCAATAAACTTACATAAAACAGACCTTGCCTCGAGTTTGTCCAGTTTTTGTCTTTTGACATAGGCCGGGCAACCCCATATCTTAACAAAATTAAGATATGGTTTCTTCCCTTCCCATATCTCATATGGGGTGGTAGGAACAGATTTGGTAGGAACTTTATTCAGTATGTATGCCGCTGTCTCAAGCGCATACCCCAGAAGGAAATAGGCAACTCAGTAGTGCTCATCATAGAGCGCACCATATCTAATAGGGTGCGATTCCTCCGCTCCGATGCACCGTTGTGCTGTGGTGTATAAGGAGGAGTAAGCTGAGAGAGAATCCCATTCTCTTTTAGATAATCTAGGAACTCATTGCTCAAGTATTCTCCTCCTCGATCATATCGAAGGATCATAATACTTTTACCCGTTTAGTTCTCTACTTCGTTCTTATATTCTCTGAATTTCTCAAAAGCTTCAGACTTGTGTTTCATCAGGAACACATGTCCGTATCTAGAGAGATCGTCAGTGAATGTAATGAAGTAGGAAGAACCGTTCCTGGCGTGTGTAGACATGGGACCGCATACATCACTATGTACCAGTCCTAAGAGTTCCGTAACTCTTTCTCCGTGTCCACTAAACGTAGTCTTGGTCATTTTCCCTTTGAGACATGAATGACAAGTATAATAAGATGATAATTCGAACGAATTCAAATATCCATCCTTATGTAACTTAGCTAGCCGTGTCGCATTGATATGACCAAGTCTACAGTGCCACAAGAAGGATTCGCTCATTTCTGAACTCTTCCTCTTGTGTGTGTTTTGTACATTAAGGACTGTAGTTTGATTGAGAACGTATATGCCATTAAATAACGAACCTAATCCAATCAACTTTTGATTAAGGAATATGTTCATAACATCATCCTGTACTACAAAACTATATCCTTCTTTGCTCAATAAAGAAACTGATATAAGATTGCATATCAGGGTCGGAATGTAATAGCATTCGTTCAGAACTAATGTATTACCATTTAGTAACACAAGATGATATTCGCCAACTTCTTTAGCTGCAACATTTGCACCATTCCCTACTCTTACGGAATGATCACCCTCTCCCAGTTCCCTACCTTTACGTAGCCCATGTAACATATTACATATATGGGATCCCGATCCGGTATCTAATACCCAGGACGTAGAGTGAACTGAGAAACAGTTCTCGATAACTAACACACCCGAAGAAGATGCATTAGCATGCATGTTCTTTGTTTGGGCGGCGTGAGAATCTAGATATTCTCCTATTCCCTGCTCAGTCTTATAACTCTTATAAGAAAGAACGTGACCAACGATCCCCTGCTCAGTATAATAAGCAGGTTCAGTCAATACATCCATATTATTATCTTGATTAAGGCCTGACAGGGTCGCTACCTGGAGAGAGAGAAGAAAAAACTTTAGCGTATGATCTTGCAAAATTAGATTGGTTATTATCTTATCTAATCAGGATATCTCCCACTGTTTTTATCAAATCTTCCTTCAAACCCTAAAAGGTAAGATTAGCCGGGATTAATTACACTTTACAAGTTCGCCAATCTTTTAGCCAGGCCAGTGTCGGTATTTGAGGGAGGTTCCCCGTGCTTTCGCACGGACCTAATTAAAGTAAACCTCGTTTTCCCAGAGGCATAACCCCGTTAATACCTTTCTAGACACCTACTTGATCGGCTAATTGTCCTGTGCAAAACTCTCCCAGGAGTAACTCTTACTCGCAGTGGGTATCGGGATCCAACTATCTCATAGGAGGTATGCAATCTCATTGCAAATTTCAACACTTGAAATTCCCGATAATACTTTTACCCCTAGCATCCCATGACCTTGACGGAGGTCAACAAATCATAGAGTGCTATTCAAGTTCAACCCGTCATTTCTTGATTAAATCAGACCCACCCGCACGACCCTTGACGGAGGTCAACAAGTCCGTACGACTACCCTAATCCAATCTGCATCACATGCATAAGCAGATAAATACTAGTCAGCTACCGCACACTACGCCTTGACGGAGGTCAACAAACATATCACGAATACTAAGTAGGACTTATCTGAAATGACGGAGGGCTACGTCAGGTTTTTCTGAAAACCTATTGCGTAATGAACTTGATATCGTTGTAGAAACAAGTGATTTTTGAAAAGGAGTGTTTTTTTAGGCTTTTCTAGTTTCCCTAAAGAGCTCACTCCCGGTGAAGGGATCTCGGCTCTTTCCTCATCGAATAAGGTGCAGGATATATCACATATACCGCTGTGCAAAGCAAGAACTATAGAAGCTGTCAAAAACTAAACCGTGAGTTTGTAGCATCTGCCAGTTCAGCTAAAGAGGTCACTCCCGGTGAAGGGATCTCGGCTCTTTCCTCATCGAATAAGGTGCAGGGTATATCATATATACCGCTATGCAAAGCAAAACTGTAGCTACCCTTTTTATAAAGTTTTGATTCTAGAACATCTATTAGGTTTCTTTTCTTTTATTAATCTCATTAATAAAATCCCATCAGCTTATGCTTCCTAAGCATCATAGAAGAAAGTAATATTTATATATCAACATATATATATATATATATATATATATATATATATATATATAGTATAAGCATTCGTCTCAGGCAGTAATATGATCTCATCATAGAACATTGCAGCAGAAGAACATATATGAAATATTGGATATACTAGGATGTCCGTGTTTTTAATACGAGCCTGTATAAAACACGGATTCCACGGTCGCGATGAATAGCCAAACCCACATCCCTAGAACCCTACGAGAGCAGCAAGTAACACTGCCAATTCTAGGGTTAGGAGACCCGGTCTCGACTCCTCGAGATGGCCTCCCACTGGACCCCAGAACCCGGTTAATTGTGCTTTCCTCCTTGGGTCTACCTAATGCGGAAAAGTAAATAATATACAAAGGTGACATCAACCTCATCCCGGTAGTGCCCCAATAAAAGAATATTACATACAAATGAATTTTACATGAATGAAAATAAAAACTCTCATCTCACATAAAACCCCCGGCTATTTAGAACGCGACTATCCAATATAACATATCATAGCAACACATAATATCTCATATCATTAACGTAAGCAAGTATGCGTATCCCGATTGTCGTTGATGTATAGCAACGAAGCCGGCGATACCCCACATACTACGCTTACGGTCACAGAAAAGAAAGTGTAAAACTACAACATTTGGAATCCACAATCACTTTAGATATCGTAAATCCGAAATATCACATACTTCGCATTTCATGCCTAACTAAATGAATTCCACATATTGTATCACATTCCAGATAAATAGACAATATTAAACTTTCCGATCGAATAATCAAATACCCAAAATTTCCTAAATAGCTCAACACTTGAGCGGAGTTCAAATAATCCCAGAATATGCCACAGTAGAATGGTCTAGCCGTAGAAGGGTCAAGCCAATGCCTCACATGTGGCACGCCGTACTGCCCCAAACCCTAAAGTTTAGAGGCAGTTCAGACGGTCACATAATCGAGTTAAGGTTTGTGTTCTTCTAGAGGGTCCACCGCGTTACTTGCACATTTTTCCGAAAGATTTAAACTCAAGAAAAATTCAACACTTGAAAGTTTTTCGTGCCGGGAAAAAATGAGTTAATGATATCCGTTCGAACATTTTAACAGTTTCTAAATATCCGGAAAACAGAATGAAATTAAACTTTCCGATCGAATCAACGAATTCAAAATAATCCTCAGAACACTCAACAGTTGAGTCAGATTAAAAATACCCATAAATATTCACTAACAGATATATATATATATTTCTGTGGAAAAACCAAAGTTAAATCCCACTGTACGGCCGCGGATCCGCGGCCCAAGCAAGGTATGGCCGCGGTTCCGCGGTTGTCCGTACAGTTTAGCTTCTCGTTTTTCACAGTGAAGCTTATATTTCCCTGCTGATTTTTTTAGGTATTTTTAATGCAGAAAAAATCACAATTTTAAAAATTGTCCAAAGAAGGGTATATTTTGTCGTTTCGGAGTTCGATCGGAGTTTTAACTTTGAAAACACGTCGCCTAATGCTCTAGCTAGGCTCTGATACCACTGTAGGGTTCCTAGGCACTCTTGTGAGGGTTCATAAGGCATCAACCATGGCCGAATAAAATTTTAGACGTGCCGAACAATCCAAAGCCGGGATCTTTGCTAGATTATTAGGGTTTCACATGCAAGTAAACATCTTTACTACTAAAAGTGAGGGATTACAACCTTTGTTGTCCGCTCCTTCGCTTCATAAGCTCCGAGTAGAAGTCCCTTCGCCGCGATCCACAATCTCCCGGACTCATGAGAGGCTCCACAACTCGAACGATCCATGCTAGCTTGTAGTCTCCCTTTTCTCCGATGATCTACCTCGAAGTTTCTATAACTCAAGCTCTCTCTCTCTCTAAAGAGGTGAACACCCTAATCTAATTGGCTAGATTAGATGAGGATGATGGAGTAGAAATATTGCTCTTTTTTTTTCTTTCAAATTCTCACTTTTATTCATCACAAAATGAAAAACAAGCAAGCTTTCTCAAAGCTTAAGCTTGAAGAAGAAGAAGAATGAAAAAGGATAATTCCTTTTGTGATGAACAATGAATTATTGTAGTGGTTACAAATTTAACCATGAGTTAAGCATGATAGAGTTAACTCATGTAGAGAATTAACTTAGGTTAATGGTTTGTATTGGGTTAAATAATATCTTCACAAAATATCAAGCTAAAGGATAAAGTCAAAGCTTAATGAAGCTTCATGGAAGCTTCATGCAAAAGCTAACCCTAATCCAAACCCTAACCAAGTTTAAACCCTAAACCATTGTTAAATTTTTAACCTTAACATGTTCCAATATTATATATCATATATACAATATATTTTGTAACAATAGAAAATAATACAATTAACATATATCGTATATATATCAATGTATTATCCCGTGAGAAAATGAATCAATAAAGCGAGCTTATATTAGTTAATGTAACGTAATATATCACATATATAATTATACATTAAATTATCGAATCAACACTTGATCCGATAACCCGGCTATAATATATATAACCGACTAATATAACATGTACCATTTCATCGAATCAACACTTGATCCGATGACCCGGTTATATCACATATACCCGGCCGATACCTCATATCGCGAGAATAAAATACTGTATCTCATACCATATTATTCTCAGTCCCGCATATATCACATATGTGTTCCTACTCCGTTTTGCCTGAGTCAAGAAACCTCTGTGTAGGACTCTAAAGAATCGTCAATACGCCGGCAGTAGGTGATGATCATATCAAACACCCACAAGCTGCAAGCGGTCAGCTAAATGTAACAGCCACCCAGGTATTGAGCGATCAGAAGATCAACAAGAAAGCCTGTACATTCTCGTGTGAATCCAATCAGTAACACTCCCGTACAGTCCGGTCTCTTCGTCTGATATGTTGCATATCTAGTCTAGGGGTGGTATACGTTAGACCACAGTAACCGATAAGTCGTGTCGATATAAGGCTCATAACGGGTTGAGAAACTACTGATAACTCTTACCAGCAGCACTCCATATCAGCCCTGGCCAGTACTTCCAGTTATAGCCAATCGAACACAGCACAACATCAACTCCTTATACCGGGAGAGATGAAACCCCTCCTATCGCTCATTGCCTCCATGTGATTCGGGACTGTACTCAAAAGCCACCGTTTTGCACGCCCTCTTGGACGTGGTAAGGTGGAAATCAAAGCACAGTGGGAATCACCCAAGACTCTTGTAGGGTTTCCTTCACACCTCTATTAGGGTTTAGAAGCATCATACATGCTATAACAATAAAATTTTGAGGTGCTAAGCAAACTATACTATGAATCGAACTAGAATATATGAAGTAACTATTAATAGTATCAACAATTAAGACTTAAGTTATACTAAGTGATGAGACTACAACCTTTGTAGACCTCTTTGGAAGACTCCTTGGCTTTTAAAGGGTTCGCTTGATCAACTCCTCGTCCACGACGATCCACCCGAAGCACTTTGCCCTAAGCTTGATGCTTCCTCCGATCTTTGAAAAACATGAAGCACAACACCCTACACAAGATAGCTAAGGTTGTGTAGGATGATGAAGTGGTTGCTATTCTTATTTAATACCTTTTCTTTTCTTTCTCTAACTCTATTTTAACATTTAAAAGAGAGCTAGGGTTTTGAGGAAGAAGATGGCTCTCTTTTTTTCTTTTGGAGTGAAAATGATAATGATAAAAAAGAAAAATGAGAGAGAGAGAGAGATCTTATCATAACCATAACTATAGTTAAATATAATATCTAGATATTTCAATTTAGGTTAAAGGCAAAAGGAAAAAGAAACCATGGTTGAGTTAAATTCAACCATGGAAATGTGTAGAGTGTAGAAGAAATGACTCATTAATCTTTTCTTTTGCCTTTAATCTTTATTGAAAATATCAATATATTATTTTAGCTACAATATGATTCTTTTATTGCCATCCTCTTTGTATCATCAATCATGATACTTTTCATGTATGTATGTATGTATGCACATCATCATGTACATATACATGCATGTATCCATAAGAAGAAAAGGATTTAAATAAATAATATAAAAGCCAATATTAAATCAACACTTGATTTAATAAATTGGTCATATCTTATACGACCTGACTAATATTAAATGCCCGATTAAAATACAGTATCATATACTAGTATTTAATCGAGGCTCCGCACATATCTCATATGTGCACCACTTCGTTTCGCCAGAGCCGAGAAACTTCTATGTGGGACTCTAAGACTCGTCAATACGCCAGCAGTAGACGATGATCATATCAAACACCTACAAGCCGCAAGCGGTCAGCTAAACGTAACGGCCACCCGGGTATTGAGCGATCAGAATAAGAACAAGCAAACCTGTCAAAACTCCTGTCAATCCATCCGGCAACACTAACCGTACAGTCCGGTCTCTTCGTCAGATATACTGCATATCGAGTCTAGGGATGGAATCGTCGACCCCAATAACTCAATAAGTCATGCCGGTATATGGTCAATAACAGATCGAGAAACTTACTGATAACACTTATCAGTAATATCTCAGCAGCCCTGGCCAGGGACTTCCCGTTATAGCCAATCGTGCACAGCACAGCATCAACCCCCAATACCGGGAGAGGCGAAACCCCTCCTATCGCTCACTGCCTCCATATGCCTCGAGACTATACCCAAAATCCACCTGTTTGTACGACTCAGTAGAGCCGCAGCAGGGTGGAGATCAAAGTACAGTGGGAGGACACACAAGACTCTATGACGATCTCGGGTCTACAGACTAACCTGTACCAGTGTCACCTGAGAACTGCTATCCGACGTATGATATAATACCATATAGGAGTTCTCGGTGAGTCCGTTCAGTGTACCCAGTCTCACTGAGCACCCGTATACTATCTTCGGTGTCAACACACCAGACGGATATGGGATCATCCATCGCCCATCATATGGAACAAGAATGGTATACGCTAGTCTAAACTGAAATATCGATGCCCTGTCTCGATATACCTACGACTAGGAACATTTCAAGGATATGCTTATAAACTACAGATGTCCCACTAGTATGATCCGCATCATAATGCCAGTAGTCAAGCCAATATCCTTAGGGCTTTATCAACATGCACCAAATGAATATAAACATGATCAAGTGAACATATGATAAAGTAAAACCAGATAGCATACTATCATATCGAGCAAGACTGTCCTCCGAATATATATATATATATATATATATATATATATATTTATATATAGACACACATCAGTACATACACTATCTCATAATGGCCTCTAGGGCATACATATATCCAACAATCTCCCACTTGCACTAAGGCCAGTTATTGGCATATCTCATACCCAACATCTCAAAAAGTTGCTCATGCTGCGGCTGAGGGAGGGCCTTGGTGAATGCACCCGCAGCGTTGTTCTTTGTGTCTACTCTCTTAATCTCGATCTCGCGGCGATCAACTATCTCCCGGATCACATGATATCGCCTCAGGATGTGTCTGGACTTCTGATGGGACCTGGGCTCTTTGGCCAACGCCATAGCCCCATTATTGTCACAATACAGAGGTATTGGATCAATAATGGTTGGAACTACTCCTAGCTCTGCGATGAACTTCCTCATCCAGACGGCTTCCTTGGCAGCATCATTTGCAGCAATATATTCAGCTTCCATCGTTGAGTCTGCAACGGTATCCTGTTTGGAACTCTTCCAACTCACCGTCCCTCCATTGAGGGTAAATGCAAACCCTGAGATAGACTTGCTGTCATCCTTGTCACTCTGGAAGCTCGAATCGGTAAAGGCCTCCATTTGGAGATCCCCGTTACCGTATACCAAGAACAATTCTTTAGTCCTTCGCAAGTACTTAAGAATGTTCTTCACAGCAATCCAGTGATTCTCCCCTGGGTTTGATTGATACCTGCTTACTATACTAAGTGCATAAGCAACATCAGGGCGTGTACATAACATCGCATACATTATTGATCCTACTGCCGAAGCATAGGGAATAATGCTCATGCGAGCTCTCTCTATATCAGACTTTGGGCAATCGTCTTTTGAGAGAGTGACTCCGTGGCAAGCGGGTAAGGCACCCCGCTTGGAGTCTTCCATACTAAATCTCTTTAGGATGGTGTTTATGTACTTGGTTTGGGACAATCCCAACAACCGTTTGGATCTATCCCTATAGATCCGTATACCCAATATGTATGTGGCATCTCCCAGGTCCTTCATGGAGAACTTTTGTGATAAGAATGATTTGACCGACTGTAGCATAGGAATGTCATTTCCTATCAGAAGTATGTCATCTATGTACAATACAAGGATTGCGACATTTCTTCCTACAGTCTTCTTATAAACACAAGGTTCATCTGGATTTTTGATGAAATCAAACTCTTTGATAACATCATCAAAACAGATGTTCCAACTCCGTGATGCCTGCTTTAATCCATAAATAGATTTAAGCATCTTACATGCTTTACCGCTGCTCCCACTATCAATGAATCCTTCTGGCTGATCCATATAAACACATTCTTCTAAATCGCCATTTAGGAATGCAGTTTTAACGTCCATCTGCCAGATTTCATAGTCGTAGTGAGCAGCAATAGCAAGTAGGATCCGAATGGATTTAAGCATGGCTACCGGAGAGAAAGTCTAGTCATAGTCCAAACCTGGTCTTTGACGAAAACCTTTCGCTACCAACCTTTCCTTATAGGTCTCTACCTGTCCATCTACACCGATCTTTCTTTTAAAGATCCATTTGCATCCCACAGGTTTTATCCCGGAGGGTACATCTTCCAAAGTCCATACTTTGTTGGTGTACATAGACTCCATTTCGGATCTCATGGCATCCAGCCATTTCACAGAGTCACCACTCGTGATAGCCTGATGAAAACTGGCAGGGTCATCATCATCCATGATGCAATCTTCTCTACCACCATCAACGAGAAAACCGTAGTATCTCTCCGGTGGGCGAGAAGTCCTTCCAGATCTACGGAGTGGCTGAGGTTCATTAGATTCTGTTATAACTTCAGGTTCAGCCAATTTTTCATTTGTAATTTGTGTTTCTAGAACTTCTTCTAGATCTACCACATGCCATTTGTATTGTTTGAAAAAATCTCATCTTCTAAAAAGGTGGCATACTGAGAAACAAATACTTTTTGTTCCTCTTTGTGGTAGAAAAGATACCCAAACGAATGTTTAGGATATCCTAAAAATATACATTTGACTGATCGTGTATCGAGTTTGTCTGGATTCTGCTTTTTAACAAAAGCCGGACAACACCAAATCTTAACTCTTTTAAGAGATGGTTTCTTCCCATGCCATATCTCATATGGAGTGGTAGACACGGTCTTGGTTGGAACATTGTTTAACAGAAAAGCTGCTGTTTCCAATGCATGCCCCCAAAACGAGAGAGGTAACTCAGAATCACTCATCATGGATCGTACCATATCTAATAGGGTACGGTTCCTTCGTTCTGACACACCGTTGTGCTGTGGTGTGTAAGGTGGAGTGAGCTGAGAGAGAATCCCATTCTCTTTTAGGAAGTCTAAGAAGTCAGTACTTAAGTACTCTCCACCTCGATCTGATCGAAGTATCTTGATACTCTTTTCTGTTTGGTTTTCTACTTAATATTTATACTCCTTGAATTTCTCGAAAGCTTCAGATTTATGTTTTATCAAATACACATGACCAAATCTTGAGAAATCATCAGTAAAAGTTATGAAGTATGAAAAACCGCCTCTAGCATGTGTAGACATAGGTCCGCATACATCACTATGTATGAGGCCTAGGAGCTCAGTAGCTCTATCTCCGTGTCCTGTAAACGGGGTTTTGGTCATTTTACCTTTGATACAAGACTGGCAAGTTGCATAAGATTTATACTCAAATGAATTTAAATATCCATCTTTATGAAGCTTGTTTAGTCTTGTTTCATTAATATGACCAAGTCTACAATGCCAAAGAAAAGATTCATTTATCTCTGAAAATTTTCTTTTATTTTTGTGTTGTACGTTGAAAACTGTGTGTTGATTAAGGACGTATATCCCGTTATTTAATGTACCACAACCAATCAACTCTTGATTCAGTCTAATGTTCATAACATTGTGTTGCACAGCAAAATGACACCCTTCATTGTCTAACAAGGAAACAGATATAATATTACAAAGCATACTTGGTACAAAATAACACGGGTTCAAAACCAATATACAACCCGAAGGCAAACCTAGGTGATACTCTCCTACTGAAACTGCATTTACATTGGAACCATTTCCAACTTGGAGAGTATGATCACCTGTCTTCAGAACTCTGCTATTTCTCAACGCCTGCACAGAATTGCAAATATGAGAACCCGAACCGGTATCCAATACCCAAGAAGCAGAGTTAATAGAAAAATAGTTTTCAATTACGAACACACCTGAAGCTGAAGCATCACCATGCTTCTTCTTGAGTGCAAGGTACTCAATACAGTTCTTCTTCCAGTGTCCCGTCTTCTTGCAATGGAAACATTCACCTTTCTCTGATGCCCCAACCTTGGACTTGCCTTTTCCCTTCACCTTTTTGACTCCACCCTTAGGATTGGTGGGTTTCTTCTTCATCTTTCCCTTGGCCTTAGCCTTTGGGTAAGAGGAGGAGGATTGCCCAACACTCATAACGGGAGTCTTCACCGACTTCAGTGTGCTCTCTACACTCCTTAACATATTAAGGAGTTCAGGCAGTTCCTTCTCCATGTTGTGCATGTTGAAGTTAATGATGAACTGAGCAAAGGTGGAGGGGAGAGACTGCAGAATAATATCTGTATACTGTTCATTGTCCATTGTCCACCCAAGGTCCTCAAGCTCTTCTATGAGAGCTATCATTTTCAGAACATGGTCTCCTACTGCTGTGCCAGCGGTCATGCACATCTGAAACAGTTTCTTAGACGCTTCGTATCGTAATACGCGGGATTGCTCTCCATACAACTCTTTTGTATGGAGGAATATGGCTTGTACGTCCATATTCTCGTGCTGCTTTTGATGTGTGTTATCCATCGATGCAAGCGTGAGGCATTTTGCCGTGGCACAGTCAGCGTCCCGTGTCTTGCGGATTTCCCTATCCGCCACTGAAGATTTAGGACCTACGGGGGGCAAGGCTGGAGCTGTAAGGACATATGATACTTTATCATAAGTCAAGGCTATGTTTAAATTCCTCAGCCAGTCTTTATAGTTGGTCCCATTCAGCTTGTTTTTATCTAATAAAAGCTTAAGTCCTGTCATGGGTATCTGCCATTAAGAGAGAGAAAAGAATACACTTAGCGAAAGCTCTTGCAAAGATCGGATTGGTTATTATCTTTTCTAATCGATGTCTCCCACTGTTTTTATCAAATTTTCTTTAAAACCTTTTAAAAAGAAAACTAGCCGGGATTAATTGCATTCTACAACTTCGCCAACCTCTCAGCCAGGCCAGTGCCGGTACTCGAGGGAGGTTCCCCGTGCTTTCGCACAGACCTAATTAAAGTAAACCTCGTATTCCCAGAGGCGTACCCCGTTTGGCACCTTTCTAGACACCTACCGAGTCGGCTAATTGTAAAGTGCAAAATTCTCCTGGGAGCAACATTTGCTCGCAGTGGGATCGGGATCATACTATCATATAGAAGGTATACAATCTCATTGTAATTTTCAACTCTTGAAATTCCCGATATTATTTTTACCCCTAGTACTTATGACCTTAACTGAAGTCAACATATCATAAGTACTAGTCAAGTTCTTCCCGTCATTTCATGATTAACTAGACCCACTCATATGACCCTTAACTAAAGTCAACATAATCATATGAATGTCCTAACTAATCTGCATCATATGCAGTGTAGGAAGACATCACTCAGCTACCGTACACTGCGCCTTAACTAAAGTCAAAATACGCAGCACAAATACTAAGTACTCTACTTCCTAAAATGACGAAGGGTTGCGGATAGTTTTTAAGAAAACTTTTGACGCTTTGAACTTGATATCGTTGTAGAATCTAATGGGTTTAAAAGGAGTGGCTTAAGCTCCGCATTTTGAAACTTGTTTTTTTTTATAAAAAAGGCCAGTGTGTTTCAAATCTGATTCTACAACATCTTTTTAGGTTCATTTATCTTTTACATTAATCTCATTAATGTAGTCCCATCATTTAAATCCTAAGCCATTACAGAAAGAAACGAAAATATAACGTACACTTATGCCACTCGCATTCGTCACAGTGTCCTGATATGCACCGTTAGGTTACTTAACTAACGGCATACCGGGACGGGGCTAGTGCGGGTGCAAAACAAAAGTAACGTCTAATATATATCATATATATATATATATATATATAATTTCATTCGTCTCAGATATGCATTAAAAGATCACATCAGATAATAAAAGCAGCAGAAGCACATAAAGGATATCTAGGAGGTCCATATTTTATATTTAGCCAGCAATAAAAAATACGGATTCTACGGTCGCGATGAATAGCCAAGCCCACACCCCTAGACCCCTACGAGAGCGGCAAGCGACCCTACCAATTCTGGAGTTTAGGAGACCCGGTCTCGACTCCTCGAGATGGCCTCCCACTGAACCCAAGAACCCGGTCACTTGTGCCCTCCACCTTGGGTCTATCCTAATGCAGAAAAGTAAATAATATACAACACTGGTGACAACAACCTCATCCCGGAAGTGCCCCAAATAAAAGAATTTTACATACAATTTAATTTTACATGAATTAAAAGAATACTTTCATCTCACATAAAAAAGAAAACCCCCGGCCATTCATTGCGACAATCCTGCATTTCAAATCTCATCGACACATAATATCAAATATCATCAACGTAAGTAAGTATGCATACACCGATCGTCGTTGATGTATAGCAACGAAAACCGGTAATACATACTACACTTACGGTCACAGAGAAATAAAATGGAAAAAAATACAACAATTGGAATCTTTAACTGCCTTTAGACAACACAAACCCGGAATATCACATATACAAGATTTCATGCCTAAATAATGTAAAGCTCGCATTTGGGTCTCATTCAAGAAAACACCTTTTCAAAACAAACCGGATAATTCAACAAGATTTCCGTTTTTCCCGAGACCGAACTGCTAGATTTACACGCAACAAACAAATTTGTAGATTTCAATTATTGTATTACATACTATTAAACTAAGCGACGTTGAAACATCCGATCAAACGATTTAAACAACCACAAACTGCTCTGAAAGCTCAACACTTGAGCAGATTCTAAAAATACCAGTAACATCAGCAAACACATATGGGCCAGCACAAGAAAATACGGCCCATGAATCACCTACAGCACCGCGGAACCGCCGCAACAAGGCCACTTTGGCCGCGGTTCCGCGGTCGTATGGTCGATTTAGGGCATCGTTTTTCTGGTGGGCCCATATATTTCCCTGCTCAATTTTTTACATATTTTTAATTAAAAAAATTCCAGGTTTTGAAAAAATTTCCAGAGAGCACCCCCCGGGTGTCGTGTTTCGTCCGTTCGATGTTTTCAACGTCGTCTAGGTTACTACAAAGCTCTAGCTTGGCTCTGATACCACTGTAGGGTTTCCTTAACACCTCTATTAGGGTTTAGAAGCATCATACATGCTATAACAATAAAATTGTGAGGTGCTAAGCAAACTATACTATGAATCGAACTAGAATATATGAAGTAACTATTAATAGTATCAACAATTAAGACTTAAGTTATACTAAGTGATGAGACTACAACCTTTGTAGACCTCTTTGGAAGACTCCTTGGCTTTGAAAGGGTTCGCTTGATTAACTCCTCGTCCACGACGATCCACCCGAAGCACTTTGCCCTAAGCTTGATGCTTCCTCCGATGTTTGAAAAACGTGAAGCACAACACCCTACACAAGATAGCTAAGGTTGTGTAGGATGATGAAGTGGTTGCTATTCTTATTTAATACCTTTTCTTTTCTTTCTCTAACTCTATTTTAACATTTAAAAGAGAGCTAGGGTTTTGAGGAAGAAGATGGCTCTCTCTTTTTCTTTTGGAGTGAAAATGATAATGATAAAAAAGAAAAATGAGAGAGAGAGAGAGATCTCTTATCATAACCATACCTATAGTTAAATATAATATCTAGATATTTCAATTTAGGTTAAAGGAAAAAGGAAAAGAAACCATGGTTGAGTTAAATTCAACCATGGAAATGTGTAGAAAAGTGTAGAAGAAATGACTCATTAATCTTTTCTTTTGCCTTTAATCTTTAATGAAAATATTCATATATTATTTTATCTACAATATGATTCTTATATTGCCATCCTCTTTGTATCATCAACCATGATACTTTTCATGTATGTATGTATGTATGCACATCATTATGTACATATACATGCATGTATCCATAAGAAGAAAAGGATTTAAATAAATAATATAAAAGCCAATATTAAATCAACACTTGATTTAATAAATTGGTCATATCTTATACGACCCGACTAATATTAAATTTCCGATTAAAATACAGTATCATATACTAGTATTTAATCGAGGCTCCGCACATATCTCATATGTGCACCACTTCGTTTCGCCAGAGCCTAGAAACTTCTATGTGGGACTCTAAGACTCGTCAATACGCCAGCAGTAGACGATGATCATATCAAACACCTACAAGCCGCAAGCGGTCAGCTAAACGTAACGTCTACCCGGGTATTGAGCGATCAGAATAAGAACAAGCGAACCTGTCAAAACTCCTGTCAATCCATCCGGCAACACTAACCGTACAGTCTGGTCTCTTCGTCAGATATGCTGCATATCGAGTCTAGGGATGGAATCGTCGACCCCAATAACTCAATAAGTCATGCCGGTATATGGTCTATAACAGATCGAGAAACTTACTGATAACACTTATCAGTAATATCTCAGCAGCCCTGGCCAGGGACTTCCCATTATAGTCAATCGTGCACAGCACAGCATCAACCCCCAATACCGGGAGAGACGAAACCCCTCCTATCGCTCACTGCCTCCATATGCCTCGAGACTATACCCAAAATCCACCTGTTTGTACGACTCAGTAGAGCCGCAGCAGGGTGGAGATCAAAGTACAGTGGGAGGACACACAAGACTCTATGACGATCTCGGGTCTACAGACTAACCTGTACCAGTGTCACCTGAGAACTGCTATCCGACGTATGATATAATACCATATAGGAGTTCTCGGTGAGTCCGTTCAGTGTACCCAGTCTCACTGAGCACCCATATACTATCTTCGGTGTCAACACACCAGACGGATATGGGATCATCCATCGCCCATCATATGGAACAAGAATGGTCTACGCTAGTCAAAACTGGAATATCGATGCCCTGTCTCGATATACCTACGACTAGGAACATTTCAAGGATATGCTTATAAACTACAGATGTGCCACTAGTATGATCCGCATCATAATGCCAGTAGTCAAGCCAATATCCTTAGGGCTTTATCAACATGCACCAAATGAATATAAACATGATCAAGTGAACATATGATAAAGTAAAAACAGATAGCATACTATCATATCAAGCAAGACTGTACTCCGAATATATATATATATATATACACATCAGTACATACACTATCTCATAATGGCCTTTAGGGCATACATATATCCAACAACTCTATGACGATCTCGGGTCTACAGACTACCCTGTACCAGTGTCACCGGAGAACTGCCATCTGACGTGTGGTATATCACCATCTGGGAGTTCTCGGCGAGTCCGTCCAGTGTACCCAGTCTCCACTGAGGACCCATACACCATCTTTGATGTCAAACACCAATGGATATGGGATCATCCATCGCCCATCATATGGGTCAAGATGCGTATACACTAGTCTACTCTGGTGTATCGATGCCCTGTCTCGACACACCCTCGACTAGGAACAGTTATAGGATGTACTCTTTGACTACCCTGGCCCCACTAGTGTGATCTCATCACAGTCCCAGTAGTCGAGTACATATCCTAAGGCTTTATCAACATGCGAGAGCAAGACAGTAAACTAATACAAGTCAACATATTAAGACAAAGTGAAACCAAATAGCATACTATCATGACGAGCAAGAAAGTCCTCTCTATATATATCCAAGCATCCATTATAATATACATCATATGTAAAACAATGGCCTTTAGGCCATATATATAACTAACAATAACACTTAACTAGGCTACGCTAACCAATAAAAACATCTCTAAACCAAAACTCCACACAATTCACCATTTCAAGCATTAAATCTCACTTTTAACACTAATTAAGCTTAACAACCACTAGTTTAGCAAGCAAGGAAGATGGGCTAGGCAATAATACCTCACTCTCTAGGTCTAGTATGCAGGAAGAAGAGAAAGAAGAAGAGGTGTTTCCCTGCTGCTGCTGATGATGATAAATATGCTGATAAAGATGCTGATGCTGCTGCTGCTGCTACTACTACCTCTGATGCTGCTGCTGCTACTGCCTCTGTTGCTGCTGCTTCTTGTTGTTGTGGTTGTTGTTGCTGCTAGCAGCAGCTGCTGAGGCTGCTGTGTGAGTGTGTGTGTATGTGAGTGAGTGAGAGTGAGAGAAGTGAGATTGAGAATGAGAGATGAGAGTAAACAAGTCAAACCCCCCCTCTCTCTCTTCATTTAATGAGCATGGCTCAAGCCATGTTGCCCACACCCTCTCTCTCTTTCTCCCTCCAAGTCAACACAAAAGAAATTCAAATCCATTTCCAATTGTTTAAAGAAAAGAAAAATCAATAACTCCAAAAAACTTAATACAAATTTTAAAATTAGCTTAAGGAAAAAGGTTTAACCCACCATGGTTGCTAATCATGGTCTAATCCCATTTTAACCCTAGTTGTCATGCACAAGTGTGTGCAAGCCTAGGAAAATCTAATGAAATACTCATTAAATAGGATAAAATATTTGAAAATCGATTTGGTAAACTTTTTATTCAAAACCATATATTAAAGTATAATTAGCCACTGAACACATCCTAAGGTGTTACAATCTTCCCCCCTTAAAGAAATTCATCCCCGAATTTAAAAATATAAAACTACGCATACCTTCAAAGAGATGAGGGAACTTCTTATGCATCTCGCCCTCGGCCTCCCAAGTGATCTCTTCTCCATTCGGGCTGCGCCAAAGCACCTTCACTGATGGCAAGACCTTCGATCGAAGTTTCTTCACCTGCCGGTCCAATATCACGACTGGCTGCTTGGTGAACGAAAGATCGCGCACGAGCTAAATGGTCTGGTGCTGAATCAAGTGAGAAAGGTCATGAATGTAATTGCAAGGTATCGACACAAAAATACGGGGTGAATACTCAATAATCTAGGCGAAAGTGCCAAATTAAAAGCAACGAAACTAACTCTCTTTAAGGATCTTAAAAAGACCTACAATCCTGGGATAAGCTTTCCAAACTCAACTCGTCATTTATCGGAAAAATCCGTAGGAATACATGATCCGCCACTGCGAACTCGAATCTGCGACCATCTCGGTCGGCATATGACCTCTGTCCGAATGGGCAATTCTCATCCTGACCTAAAACAACTGGATCATCTCCGAAGTCTCTAGACAAGCTGAGTTCCAAAAATCCTACAACGCAGAGTCAGAAAAAACAGACTGGTGATCGACACGATCTAACCCCTAAACCTAAAGGTTGCCAATTGGAGTGTTTCTTGATAACAGCTATCGAAGGACAACCCTAACAATGGCGAGTGACGATCCCCAACTGCCGACAACAATTAATACGTATGCACAAACTTAACAAAGAACAATTGAGCAAACTGAGTATAACCGGACGACAAGCATCCGAATGGAGTCACACCCTGAATAAACCTGGGTAGACACCATAATGAAATTCGTGGAGACCTGTGTAAGTCTACGCTAGCGCCCCGACAGTCTACAGACGCCAAATGCGGAACTAAAACTTTTTAACGGGCGCTATCGTATACTTTAACCCGGATCTGCCATTATTGCTAAACTAACAAACTGTAAAGAGTGTAGAAAGGTTATACCGAACGATCCGAGTCCTTCGTTCTTTAACCATCATCCCACGCTCCGTTGCGGCTGCTCCGATCTCGTCGATCTCCGATTCCTTCGTCGAGGTGGCACCACGTCGACGATTCTTTAAACGGGCTCCTGCCTCTAACTTGAGGCAACTCGATCGTCAAGTTTGCTAAAAGAGACGACCAAGAATGATGTAGAGAATGAGTAGATGACTTTGTCTCACTTCGTCCAAATCCGTGGACGATTGGTTAATGAAGTTGCCGAGGGAATTGGGTGATGGAATGAAATGAACTGTAAAATTCCATGCACCCCAAATACTATCATATCTTTTACAACCATGAAAAACTCAAGTGAGAGAGAGTGTGGAGGAGAGAGAGGGCCGGCCATTCTTATAGAAGAGGAGGAGGTGACCGTAGGAGAAAGAGAGTAACCTTAAGCAAAATATCATATGTGAACACAAACTAAATATCTTGCATAAAGATCTTAAGGAAAACAAGAAATGGTTGAAATCAAAGCATGTGTCATAATCCTTGTCACCAAATTCTAGAACCTTCTAGAACCTTCTAGAAGCTTGACTCACTCTCATCCAAGAAAAGATAAATCCGTCTTTAACCGAATGTTAAATGACGGCTGATAAAAAACTGGAAACTGGCAACTTCCAAAAGTGATCCTGAAACGACTTTCAGGATAACCCCGAAACTGTATAAATATACCCGCATTTGTATTACGACCGAATACAAATGCAACTGAGACAAAGATATTATACCTACTCAATATAATACTCGGATCCGGCTTAAACCAAAGCCGACCAGTATTATCTGCCCGAAAAATAACACGTGCGTAAACGCACGTGCATTTTCCGAACCCTGCCATAAAACCATACGGCCTCTACAACGTTTCACCCGAACTTGGGAAACTGTCTGTGGGGGACTCTAATGACTCGTCAGTATCCTGGCAGTGGGTTTAACCACAAACCGTCAGCGGCACTAGCAATGCGTAACGGCTGCCCATGGACTGACCTCAAGGGATGCCGATGAGCGCACTCATCCGGAAAACCCTACTGAGCCTAACAGTGACAATGTATATACAGTCCGGTCCGTTCGTCTATGAGTATCGCATATCTGCCTAGGGGGCTAGTAACGTCAGACCCCCAAGAGCAGTATAAGTTGTGTTGGAGTGTAGCCCAATAACACCCTGAGATACTACTGGAGTACCTACCAGTAAATCTCCTGCCACGGCCGTGGGCTTTGTGTAATGGCTCTCCTAGACACAGCACGATCTCGCCCCCAATACCGGGAGAGACGAATCCCCTGCCGATCCGCTCACGTGCCTCCATATGGCTCGGGACTGTACCCAAAAACTACCTGTTTGCACGACTCCTTTGAGCCGTGGTAGGGTAGAAATCAAAGCACAGTGGGAACTCACACGAGACAAATGACGACCTTAGGTCGATGAACTAACCTGTACACATGTCACCAGGGAACTTCTATCTGACGATAGATATAATACTAACTAGCAGATTCCCGGCGAGTCCTGTCCGGTGTACTCATAACCCAATGAGCACCTGTATACATCTTAGGTGATCCAACTGACACCAGTGGCTTATGAGACCGGCCACCGCCCCTCGTCGGGGTCTCGACTGTGTACACTAGTCTACTCCGGAGTATCGATGCCCTATCTCGAAACTCCCACGACTAGGGACTATAATTAAGGATATGCGTATAAACCACCCAACTCTCACATATATGATCGCCATCATACTGTTGGTGGTAAAGCAAGATCCTAAGGGCTCTATCAAAGTGTAACATGTAATCAGTCACCTGAACATGTACACGACTGATAAAGGCAAACCAGATAGCATACTATCATTTCGAGTAAGACTATCCTACTGGTATAGGTCCTCCGCAATCATTGCAATCACGTACCTGCGATCCAATAATTGACTATGAGGGCACTATCTCCAACAATCTCCCACTTGCACTCAAGGCTAATTATTGCGATGTCGACTACTCACAGCCCGTGTGAAACCGAACATCCAACTCCTCTACTAATCAGTTTCACAAAGCTCGTTTGTAAAACTATTGTGTTCGAGAAATAGCCTTAGTGAGTGGATCCGCCTAGAAATTTCTTTATATATCTCTCTTAATCTCAAGTTCGCGGAGAAAGCCATCTCCCGAATCGAGTAATACCTGTCTTAGAATATGTCTGGATATCTGATGGGACCTTGTTCATAAATGAACTCCAAATCCAAACTTCTTAGACTGTATCGATCACTGAACCTAATCAGTATCCGGCACCATGCCACCCTCAGTTTCCTCTTGGACCACCTGTCCATAATACTGTCCCTCTTCGTCAGAGGGAAAACTATAACTCTGACAATCACTCTGTCAACCATGTCACCTTTGAAGCCTGGAATGATAACCGTCTCCCGAAGGAGGCTGCCGTCATCAAATCCGTAGAACATGTACTTATGTTCTAAAACTGCTTCCTTATGTTTCTCCAGGAATGGATTAATACAAACTTATTGCATCTAGTGCAAAACCAACATTTGGTGTGGTACTTGACATCTCATGATTGACTCAATTGCCTAAGCAAGTGATCTGCCAATCATGCACATCCCTCTCCCCTTTAGTCTGTAAAACACCTTTAGAGAGGGTGACTCCATCACCTGCAGGTACACCACCATGCTAGGAGTCATCTATTCTAAAAACCATTAGAATACTGTCAAAGTACCTACATTGGGAAACTACCCAAATCCAGATCTAAAACCATAGATCTAGAAACCAGAATGTCAAATATTATATCCATATCCTGTCTGGAGAAACAACTGTGTGACGACCACAGTTCAACCGATCGTAGTATAGGAATTTTACTTCCTACTCTGTGTATGTCATCCAGATACCATGACATCACACCCTAATACCTTCTTCACAGATCCATCCCCTATTCTGATTGAAGTCAAACCCATGACTGTCACATCAAAATTAGATGATCTATCTCCGCTATAACTGCTCAAGTCTATAAATAGATATAAGCATCTTGCCCACTATGCTTCTGCTGCTCCCACTGATTACGACAACCCTTCTACCGGGTCTCATATCCTGGAACAACAGTAGTGTCAAGTCTTGGTAGATAAGAACCTCCCTGTCACTGTCTCTGAGGCTACCGAAGTACCTCTCGGGCGTCTGAGGTTACCTACCATACCTGCGGAGTAGCTATTGGAATGTCAAACCTGATTGAATGTATAGGTCCTATTAAATTTTCCGTAATCGTTCGCGGTTCTGGAATCACTTCCAGTTCTACCATACTCCCAGTACTGTTTTCTGAAAAAGATACATTTTTACTAAAACTGTGGCGAGTCAAGAACAATATCACTATTGATCTTGCAAATGGTAGAATATCAACCCTCGTCATAGCCAGGGTCAACCCACAAACAGCCATTACAGAAACGTGCCCTGAGTTATCCAGAGTCTGGTTTTAAGCATAAGCTGGACAACTCCCCGTACCTTAATATCTTTTAAGGTACGAACTATTCTATATCCAATATAGAAACTTTGGCACTAATTTAATTAGAACCATATTCAAACCATGAAGCTGTCTCCAGTGCATATCAACTTAATGGAAGGAGGCTAATCAGCATTACTCAACTTAGGAATCCATCCAATTATGAGTAACCTGAAAGAGAAAACTCGTTTCTCAAAACCATCACTATCATCTGAATACCAATCACAAGAATCTACATCTTCGATCTCTTTGAAGAATCCCGATACTTGTGATACCTGGTTCTCTACTTTATTCTTATACCCACAACTTCTCAAAACTTAGACCTTATATTTCTATGAAACACTTGTCTAAATACTAAAGAAGTTATAAGTAAACAGAACATAGTACGAGGACCTACCCCTTTGTCCTGATGGACACTGGACAACATACAATACTCTGTATAAGTCCGCTGAGTTGAACAACTCAAAACCTGTGCGTCGTAGGTTGAGAACTGTACCCTGGCGATTTCCTCAAATATCACCAATTACAACGAATTCCGATATAATGAGGATAATTACCTAATTCCCAATATCTTACTCCCACTCATCATCTATAAAACCATACATATATGAGAATGAAACCTGGTAAATACATACCCTTGGAGTAAGTGTCTACTCGGGAAAACAGTTTTTCTTTTAACAATGCACTGAAACATGAAAATTTTTCGTAGGGGTATCCTGGTATTCATAGCAATACCTCTTCCATAATCCAATTCATGACTTCAACCGTATATTTTATTGCCATCTCTCCAAATCCCTTTATTTGTCTTTAGTCGTTACCTTCTATACACCATCGTTAGGCTAAATGGTTTTCTTCCTTCCCTACCGTTCGGCACCAGCCTATGGTTTGGAAGAAGACTATCAAGTAAGCATAATAGGTGTACCCTCCTAAACCAAGGAGTACTCGCATCTCGAGAGAAGGTGATGATAAAAGACAACTGAATAATACCTTATTCTTTTTAAAGGTGAAATAGGAGAGGCGATGAAGTACGCGGTTTTGGTCGTGAATGATATCAGTCGCAATTTACTTTGCCCTCTTTCTAATCCCTTTATTTTGTCTTTACATATTACCTTCTGCACACCCTACTTAGGCTAATTGGTTTTCTTCATTCCCTACCTTTCGGCACCAGCCTATGGTTTGGAATAAGACTATCCAATAAGCGTAATAGGTGTACTCTCCTAAACCAAGGAGCTCCCGCAACCTGAGAGAAGGTGATAATAAAAGACAACTGAATAAACCAATTCTATTTCTCCTGAACCTGGATCCATCCTCGAAGAAGTTCCTTCGAGTTCGTATATAACCATACGATGGATCTATCCAATGGAAGTGGATATCCGTAGTAATACGGCGTTCTGAGAAATTCAAAGGGTAAAAGAAGGAGTGGCAGTGACTTATGCAACTCAGACAATCTAAAAGCCAGTATTTTTAAGAAGCTTCAGTCAACTTGGTCACTGAGTCATAGTCTAGGGTCGGTCAAAGGTCGCTGCCAAAGAGAGAGAGAAAAGAAACACTCTGCGTGCACTCTATCCTAGATCAGAATGGTCATCACTTTATCTAATCCAGAAACCTCCCACTGTCCTGTCAAATTCTCCTCCAAACCTAAAGAAGAATCAATCGGAATCACCCGAAGAGTAAACCAACTCATCAGTGGGAATCGGGATCCAACTCTCATCGTATGATAACGTGACGGAATCCACTCGCGTTATCACACTCCAGAAGGTATGCGCATGCCTGGCAAGTTTCAGTTTCTTTAGAAACTCCCGATATGATTTTTGCCCCATGTTCTTATGACCTTGGCGAAAGTCAACAAATCATAAGTCACATGTCAAGTTCTGCCCGTCATTATCTTGTTACTTTGAACCCACCCGTACATACCCTTGACGAAAGCCAACAAGGTAATACGACTGTCCCAAACCAACACGTCTATCTATGCAACAAATGAATACCCCAGCAACTACCAAACACTATGCCTTGACGAAAGCCAACAAACATAGCTTGAATATTACTGACCATCCATAAGAAACGACGGAGGGCTACGGCTGGTTTTTGGCGAAAAACCTTTAACGTAATGAACTTGATCTCGTTGAAGGAACCTGATAGCTTTTTAAAATATAGTGGCGAAAACCTTTTGCTAAAGAGGTCACTCCCGGTAAAGGGATCTCGGCTCTTTCCTCGTGGAATGAGGTGCAGATATTCCACTGAATACCGCTATGCAAAGCAACTTGTAATCGACTATAGTGAAGTTATTACTCTGACGCAAACTTCTGTCCAAGGGGTCAGTCCCGGTGAAGGGATATCGGCCCTTGCCCCGTCGAATGAGGTGCAGGATATTCCACTGAATACCGCTATGCATAACAAAAGAAAACGTCTTTGCAATAACACTTTTTAAATTTGTTCCAACAACATCCAAACAGGTTTGTTTTACTTTGCATTGATCAGAATCAACACAGTCCCATCAATCGATCACACCAGAAAAGAACGAAAATAAAATGTACGTATATGCCATCCGCATTCGTCACTGGGTCCCGTCATCACTCGTTAGGTTACTTAACTAACGACAGAGCGGAGACTGGACTAGCGCGGGTGTAAAACATATGCAACATCTAATAGTATATAAACCAATATACAATAATCGCTCCAGGCGTGATAGTATGCAACATTACAGAAAAGTAATAAGCATCACAGAACAATACAGATAATCTGGGATCCCCGAGTTTCACAGAGCCGCTGCTGAAACTCGACGTTCCCCTGTCGTGTGGATAGCCTGTGCAATGAAACCTAGACCCCTACGGGTGCGACAAGTTACCCGCCAAAACCTGAAGTGAGGCAGCCCCCTACAGCATAGTGTATGGATCACCCAGCACTTTACGGAATCCGGTAATCTTGGGCACCCCTCCTTGGGTCAACCTGTACCCCCTACGAGTGCGGCGAATAGTCTGCCAATTCCAGAGTGGGACCCCTCTGCCTCTCAAAGCCATGAGATGCGGACCCGTTGCCCCCCAGAACCCGGCTATCCGTGCACTCCGTCTCGGGGCAAAACCTGTTACAGTAATGAAAAATAGTACAATAGGTACATCGACCGCAACCTGGTCGTGCCCCAAAAGAATATTATACAACAGGCAGTGACGGCAGTCCACAAGTTGGACGCTCGCCCCGCAATATCAAATGTACAAATAAACACAAACTGTACTACCATTGCACACTGCTATCCACCACGACAAATCCGCAACATCACAGCACAAAACAGAACATCAACGCGAATGTCACGTTCGCAAACCCGTCTAAAAGAACTATAGCAATCGGACGCGGTTTACCGATCAAATGACATTCCCGGTCGGAGATATAATGTAAGCACTGTAAACTAACATGTTTAAATTTCGATCGACCAAATATCAAGAAGTGGGCCCCATGACTTACTGGTGAACAGTAACAAAACCTGGGCGCAAATGATATATACCAAAAATCACAAAATCTAGAGAAGAACATACTGTTCAATTTTGGGAGCATGATCTCACCAAGCGGCGGCGGATCCGCGGCCAAACCATGGGTTTGGCCGCGCTTCCGCGGCGGCTTGGTGGGATCACGTGCCCAAATTTGGTACGTGTTCTTAGAAAAGCCTGCACAGATTTTTAAGACATGTAGAATAATTTTATCAGACCATTTAAAATCGACAGAAACTGTTAGGCTTGGATTTTGCAATTTTCGATTTCCGGTCGGATCGATGTTTTAAACGCGTTAGCACAAGTTAGTATAGCAAAATGGTGAGGCTCTGATACCACTGTAAGTCTACGCTAGCGCCCCGGCAGTCTACAGACGCCAAATGCGGAACTAAAACTTTTTAACTGGCGCTATCATATACTTTAACCCGGATCTGCCATTATTGCTAAACTAACAAACTGTAAAGAGTGTAGAAAGGTTATACCGAACGATCCGAGTCCTTCGTTCTTTAACCATCATCCCACGCTCCGTTGCGGCTGCTCCGATCTCGTCGATCTCCGATTCCTTCGTCGAGGTGGCACCACGTCGACGATTCTTTAAACGGGCTCCCGCCTCTAACTTGAGGCAACTCGATCGTCAAGTTTGCTAAAAGAGACGACCAAGAATGATGTAGAGAATGAGTAGATGACTTTGTCTCACTTCGTCCAAATCCGTGGACGATCGGTTAATGAAGTTGCCGAGGGAATTGGGTGATGGAATGAAATGAACTGTAAAATTCCATGCACCCCAAATACTATCATATCTTTTAGAACCATGAAAAACTCAAGTGAGAGAGAGTGTGGAGGAGAGAGAGGGCCGGCCATTCTTATAGAAGAGGAGGAGGTGACCGTAGGAGAAAGAGAGTAACCTTAAGCAAAATATCATATGTGAACACAAACTAAATATCTTGCATAAAGATCTTAAGGAAAACAAGAAATGGTTGAAATCAAAGCATGTGTCATAATCCTTGTCACCAAATTCTCGAACCTTCTAGAACCTTCTAGAAGCTTGACTCACTCTCATCCAAGAAAAGATAAATCCGTCTTTAACCGAATGTTAAATGACGGCTGATAGAAAACTGGAAACTGCCAACTTCCAAAAGTGATCCTGAAACGACTTTCACGATAACCCAGAAACTGTATAAATATACCCGCATTTGTATTACGACCGAATACAAATGCAACTGAGACAAAGATATTATACCTACTCAATATAATACTCGGATCCGGCTTAAACCAAAGCCGACCAGTATTATCTGCCCGAAAAATAACACGTGCGTAAACGCACGTGCTTTTTCCGAACCCTGCCATAAAACCATACGGCCTCTACAACGTTTCGCCCGAACTTGGGAAACTGTCTGTGGGGGACTCTAATGACTCGTCAGTACCCTGGCAGTGGGTTTAACCACAAACCGTCAGCGGCACTAGCAATGCGTAACGGCTGCCCATGGACTGACCTCAAGGGATGCCGATGAGCGCACTCATCCGGAAAACCCTACTGAGCCTAACAGTGACAATGTACATACAGTCCGGTCCGTTCGTCTATGAGTATCGCATATCTGCCTAGGGGGCTAGTAACGTCAGACCCCCAAGAGCAGTATAAGTCGTGTCGGAGTGTAGCCCAATAACACCCTGAGATACTACTGGAGTACCTACCAGTAAATCTCCTGCCACGGCCGTGGGCTTTGTGTAATGGCTCTCCTAGACACAGCACGATCTCGCCCCCAATACCGGGAGAGACGAATCCCCTGCCGATCCGCTCACGTGCCTCCATATGGCTCGAGACTGTACCCAAAAACTACCTGTTTGCACGACTCCTTTGAGCCGTGGTAGGGTAGAAATCAAAGCACAGTGGGAACTCACACGAGACAAATGACGACCTCAGGTCGATGAACTAACCTGTACACATGTCACCAGGGAACTTCTATCTGACGATAGATATAATACTAACTAGCAGATTCCCGGCGAGTCCTGTCCGGTGTACTCATAACCCAATGAGCACCTGTATACATCTTAGGTGATCCAACTGACACCAGTGGCTTGTGAGACCGGCCACCGCCCCTCGTCGGGGTCTCGACTGTATACACTAGTCTACTCCGGAGTATCGATGCCCTGTCTCGAAACTCCCACGACTAGGGACCATAATTAAGGATATGCGTATAAACCACCCAACTCTCACGTATATGATCGCCATCATACTGTTGGTGGTAAAGCAAGATCCTAAGGGCTCTATCAAAGTGTAACATGTAATCAGTCACCTGAACATGTACACGACTGATAAAGGCAAACCAGATAGCATACTATCATTTCGAGTAAGACTGTCCTACTGGTATAGGTCCTCCGCAATCATTGCAATCACGTACCTGCGATCCAATAATTGACTATGAGGGCACTATCTCCAACAACCTGCTCCCATTCCCACTTCGGAACGGTTAAAGGTTGAAACTCTCCAGCCGGTCTCAGTTGCTCAACCCAAAGCACACAACAAGACAGACATCTTGAAACGAAACCCGAGAATTCTCTTTACATCCCTGCCCACCCGTAACTATCTTACAAGTCACGTTAAATGTTGGTGGAACTTGAATGAGTACAGAGAGTTGACCGATGTGCCTGCTCTAGGATTTCACGTCTCTACCCAATAATATAAGGTGCACAAGTGTGTCCCTAAACTTAGCACACCCTCGTCACAAATCATGGACTCCGAATCATTACCCAGACGAATAGGCTCAAGTATCTCTGACGAACGAGCGTCGGCGTGCAATGTCTCGCGGAAGCGATTAAAAAAAAGTGGTCGGGCGCGGACATGAGCAAGTTGTCCCCCCAGTAGAGACGAACTTAAACTGTACTCAATGGTCGCACAAGAACTGTAAATCTGAAGAGGACTATCACAACAATCAAAATCCACTGCAGGAAGATGTACATTAAGCTCTGGTGGTCCGTCAAAATCTGACACGACTCTCGAACAAGTAGTGTCTCCAAATCTCCAACGCAAAATCACCGCGGCCATCTCCAGATCATGAGCGGGATATCCTTCTCGTACTTCCTCCAAATGTAGAGAAGCAAAAGAGATAACTCCGTAGTGTCACCTCAGTACACATTCGAGCCCCACTCACGAAACATCACAGTTAAACCATAAAGTCGCCCGAACCAAAAAGCAAAGAAAGAACTGATGCAGTTGTTAACCGAATCTTCAACTGCCGAAACTCCGCACGCATGCCTCAGTCCAAAGAAAAGAAACCTCCATTCCGGTTAATTCAGTCAACGGTGCAGCACTACACTAGCAATCCTGCACGAAACGGCGGTAAAAACCTGCTAAGCCCAAAAATCTGCGGACCTCCATCCTGCTCACAAGTCTGGCCTAAGCTGTATGGCCACGACCTTCCTCAGAACCATACAAAACCGTCTCCCGAAACTACAAGACCTAGGAGTCAACACAAATAAGCCTGAAGGAATACTCCGAGAATCTAGAAACCCGCTGGGCTCTCCCAGTATCTGCAAAACCAATCCTCAAGTGCTACTCCTATCCCTGAAGACCCATTAAATAGACCAGAATGTCGAAAATAACACAACAATAACTGGTCGAGGAACGTCCTGAAGAAATCCGTTTCATCACATCTACGAATGCTGCTAGGGCATTGGTGAATCCAATGACACACCAATACACACAAAGCCCGTAGCACGCACAAGGAAGTCTTCGGAATGTCATCACTCCGAACCCGCAACAATGATGACCTGATCCCAAACAAACTTAGAAAATATCTCGCACTCTGGAGCTGATGGAAGAAATCGCCAATGCGAGGTAAAGGATACTTATCCGCACCGTAAGCTGGTTCAATTGACGATCCATCAATACACAACCTCAATCTGTCGTCTTTCTCCTTGACGAATAGAAATAGGAGCTTCCTAATGCGAAACACTCAGACGCACGAGACTCCCCCCAACAAACAACTCTGCAGCAGATCCTTAAGCTCCTTAAGCTTCGCCGGCTCATCGGAACAACGTCGGAAAACTCTTGCACGAAAGAAAACCGGTGCTACAAACCAACTGTGGCTACGTATCACGAATGAACGCCAAGAATCCACGACATCTCCTCCAAAAGCCGACTAGCGAAAAAGGCTGAATTCAAGCTGTGAGAGGCGGCACAACTATCCACCTGCACAACAAGAACTGTCTCGCCGGGGAAAAAAAAACCTGACTGTTTCCTCACGGTAGTCCACAAACACCTAGCATGTAGCTAACCGGTCCGTGCCCAGGAGAACTCCAAATCCAACATCTCTAGAAGGATCAAAACGACAGACAAATCTCTATCTCCTACCCGATTGGCACACGACCGAATTACGTGTCGCGCAACAAAAGAATCGCTGACAGAAGTTAACACAACAAACGGCTGATCTACCTAACACGACTCTCGTCCCAACCAAGGCACAAGTGTGAAAACAAACAAATACATCAAAAGAATATACGAATTAAGGATACCTAAAAACTCTGCATTGGACGCCCTCGCATCCCGATGAGTAGAAGCAAACTCTCGTGTCTTCCCTCTACCCGCAACAGGCCGAACTCCTCCTCTGCTAGGCTGACCCCTCTGAGCGAACCCTCCGCATCCATGACGTATCAGAATATGACCATGACGTGGTGCTAAGGAACAATGTCAGACGAAGTGTTGAAGGCTTCCGCATCGAAAATATCCACGTGCTGACTGCTGACCCTCCTAGGGAAGAGAGCTGAACGACTGTCCTCGTCCTGAGCCTCTGCTCTGGGTTGGTACACCAGTACGATTCCTCCACTGTTCCGGAACTCTCAAAGTTTCTGGAAGACGTGTCTCGTAAACTGGGGCTGCATCTACTGGTGCTATGTAGGTGACGGAATGCTGCATGCTGATCGCAAGGAACAACTAGATAACAGGGGTGACAACCTCCTGTCGCTGCGCTCGAATGGTCTCAACCAATGTGCTCATCGTCTGGCGCAAGTCCTGCATCTCTGCCACTAGTCTAGCGATTTGGTCTGTCGGAGGTAGAACAGACTGCACTGGTACAACGGGTGTACTACCCTGCTCAGTCCTCGTCTCGGACGAGTCAACTCTAATCTCGGCTCTCGCGGTCGCTCTCTGCGCCCTCGTAGTCCTTGGCGGCATAATGGCTGAAAAGAAAGTAGGATTCGATGAGGATACGAAAATCGAATTACAAGTATGTATGCAATCATGAAAGAATTTCAATCAATAAGTCCTAAGGTCGCTTAGGCGGAGTACCGTGTCGTGAGTATGCCGCGGAACATACGCACGCTACGCCACTCTGATTTAGCTACCTACTCCATCATACAAGGGTCATCCTACACTCCAAAGGTAAAACCAACACCCTGATACCAACTTTGTCAAGACCCAAGGTTTGGCCCGTGACCGGCACTTAACCACGTAACGTCTACAGGTGTAACGCGACTATGTAAGCCGAAACCCAGAAATCAAAACCAATAAAAGTATTGAGTGTCTTAAACATTTAATAGAAACATTTGTTAAAACGTTAAGAAAACCTTAAGTAGTTTAGAAAAATTCTTTAATGTTCAAGTTATTATCTTAAAAATTTTGGCAGCATTTCCTTTGTAAAAACTAGCCCCGAAATCGGGTACAAGACAATATATGAATAAAAATAAAGCATCCCAAACGGGAGCAATTACGCCCAACGGCGGAACAATCACCACAACAAGAATATACGATGCCGTAGCAAAGAAAGAACAAAAATAAGTTAAGACAACATGAAATATAAAACTGCATAAATAAAGTCGGCTCACAACGAGCTTGACACCAGAGTACAAAATAATATACATTGACTTCACAACTGGTCTCTAAGTCAATACAAGAAAGTAGATGGAGAGTACTAATACAACAATGTAGACAACTGAAAAATAAACAGATACCGCACAAAAACCAACCTATCAGCAAAAGGGCTAACACGCCAACTGCAGTGGTATCTGTATCAAAAGATGCAAGAAAGCAGCCTGCCGCGACTAAGCTGAGGGGCAATCTGCAAACACTGTGGCACAATGGGTGTGAGTTGCCAACTCGTGAATAGTAAATAACATATAAAGGTAATCGCGAGTATGCACGTGCTGCGATACTCTAATCTGTGCCAACAAATAACATCTATATGATGAGCTATATGAGCAATAATCATGCAACAAGTGTGATCTAATAATATCTCTATATGATAAGAAGGGTATGCAATAATTATGCATAACAGGTGAAATCTAATAGCATCTATATATGATGAGCAGGGTATGCAATAATCATGCAAAAGTACCTGTATTAGGTACTATAACTACCGGATGGGATGCAAAATAATGAATGCTGAGCATGAGAATAAATATCATCTACACGGAATGTCAACGTGGAAGAATAACCGGTGTCTATCAATGCACCTAAACCACAATAAAACTCAGGCGCCGTCACTCTGATCGGCCCTCAAATCCTGTACAGCTCATGGAATCGTGAATGCCTAGCTTCGGCACTCAAAAATATCACAAATCTTCGTGTCAAGCATCGACACGCAAATCCTTAAGTATCGGGCTCCGTCTGCGGAATCGGCCCTCGGCTCCGGCAGTACGTGTCATCCCGTATCCATCTATCGACTCTGGTCAGTATCCTCCGGATAACCGCCAGATCCAACCAATCACCGGTAGGTACTAGCCACCCTGCCAGGCTCATCGTCTACTCCACGAAAAACTTTTCTCGCCCCGGGGAACCATACCGGGTGCACCACGAACCCACAAACGGATCATCCAACTCCTCGAATCGGGTTTCAAGCACACGTCTCAGAACCGAGAAAACGCTTGGTGGACGCACCAAAATATTATATCAAGGGAAACCGGGTTTTTAAAACGGTGCGTATTTCTTAAAATAATACCCCGGTTCCCCAAATCCAGAAATCACATAAATCCAAAGTAAATGCGTAAATCAATGCAATGTGTCGTATGACATTAAGAGTAAAAAGGGAAAACCGCTCTTTTAAAAAGATCCAGTTTGAAAATATCACGTGCGGTCCCTTAGTTTTAAAATCATGACAATATCATCCATGTATGTAACATATGTATATATATAGGTATGAATATGCAAATGAATATATAAGCAATGTGAGTGTAGCAATGTACATGTGCACTAATATGGATATATCAAGGACGGTATGCACTAATGTAAATATACAGTGTACATGTGCGCAAGTAGTGATGAATCAATGAAGGTATGCACTAATGTGAATATACAGTGTACATGTGCGCAAGTAGTGATGTATCAATGAAGGTATGCACTAATGTGAATATACATTATACATGTGCGCAAGTAGTGATGTATCAATGAAGGTATGCACTAAGGTGAATATACAATGTACATGTGCGCTAGTAGTGATGTATCAATGAAGGTATGCACTAAGGTGAATATACAGTATACATGTACGCAAGTAGTGATGTATCAATATATGTGTATATGCGACAAGTCATGGCAATTATCAATGATGCGGAAACCAAGACGATATATAATTCGTCGCAATCCTTTAGTGCAAGTGTCATGGCAATCACTAACGGTGTGAGTGTAACATACAATTAGTGCTCGTGCCGCTTGAACCGTTAGTGACAGTGCAGTGTTCTATATCTGCTATTTCTATATGCAACAAGGGATGGTATGCTACTATAGTATATATGAACACATACAACTAAAATATCCTATAACGCCCTGACTCTTAACGCCATACGGGCGATTTCCCCGTAGATGTTAAATCTACTCATCTGGTCGCGTGCTACACATAGCCGACCACCTGCTTCCCTTTCTTTGCTGCGTCCGATGCACCCGCCTGCGAACCTAGAATTTACATATAGAAAATCCACATAAGCAAATATCTCGTAAAACGCGATATCGAAATCAAACGAGAAACTCGCGTCGCGAACTAAGCGCGCGTGTGTACGATACGCTGAAACGTGTGTATACGCGTCTAAAACTATCCCGACATGTCGCGACACGCTGGATCACAGAACCCACTCACGTATCATACGTGTCGCGCAAACTAAACGTATCATAAAACGATATATCGGCCCAGATTTTGATACAGGTGAAAACTTACAAAGTTGCACATGCCAAAATACTGGAAAACACAGCAGACTACCCTAGCCAAAATCCTAACCCCTAAATCCCATGTCTGGCCGCAATTTGCGGCCATAATGATTAAAACGGCGGCCTGGGTTGGGTGTCTGGGGTTCGTGCTCTGGTGGTGTGATCAAGGTCTACCCAATATGCTCCAGTTAACTCAATTTTTCTCTGAAACCCTCGGGTCTAAAGCAGATCACAGAAAGCCAAGAATTTACTTAAAAACGTTAATTTTAGCACTAATTGAAACCCTATGGTATTTTAGTGAAATCTGGGGTTTAACTAGGTTTAAGTGGCCCTAATAACACTTAACTAGGCTAGGCTAACCAATAAAAACATCTCTTAACCAAAACTCCACACCATTCACCATTTCAAGCATTAAATCTCACTTTTAACACTAATTAAGCTTAACAACCACTAGTTTATAAAGCAAGGAAGTTGGGCTAGGCAATAATACCTCACTCTCTAGGTCTATTGTGCTGGAAGAAGAGGAAGAAGAAAAGGTGTTGCACTGCTGCTGCTGTTGATGATAAAGATGCTGAAGCTGATGTTGCTGATGTTGATGCTGCTACTGCCTCTGATGCTGATAAAGATGCTGATAAAGATGCTCCGTAGTCAATCTGCCATGCTGCATCAATACACACCCTAGCCCCACTCGTGAAGCGTCACAATAGACTACAAACCCGTCCGATCCTGAAGGCAATGATAATACCGGCGCCGTAGTCAAACAAGTCCGTAGCTGCTGGAAACTGCGCTCGCACTCCTCCGTCCAAACGAAAGGAACTCCCTTCCGGGTTAATCCGGTCAAGGGTGCAGCAATACGGGAGAATTCCTGTACAAATCGCCTGTAGTAGCCGGCCAGTCCTAAAAAGCTGCGTATCTCAGTAACGGATGTTGGTCTGGGCCAACTCTGAACGGCCTCGATCTTCCTCGGGTCTACACATATACCATCTCGTGTAATCACGTGGCCTAAGAAGTCTATGCTGTCCATCCAGAATGCGCACTTGGAGAATTTTGTATAAAGCTGGTGCTCCCTCAAGGTCTGCAGTGTGATCCGCAGGTGCTGCTCGTGCTCCTCTCTGCTCCGGGAATAGACCAATATATCGTCAATGAACACGATGATGAATAAGTCAAGGTACGGACTGAATATATGGTTCATCAAGTCCATGAATGTTGCTGGCGCATTGGTGAGTCCGAACGACATCACCAAAAACTCATAATGGCCATAGGGCGTGCGGAAAGCTGTCCTCGGAATGTCCTCCTGTCGAACTCGCAACTGATGATAGCCTGATCGCAAGTCGATCCTCGAAAAATATCCTGCCCCCTAAAGCTGGTCGAACAAATCGTCGATGCGTGGCAAAGGATATCTGTTCCGCACGGTCACCCTGTTCAGCTGGCGGTAGTCGATACACAAACGTAAGCTTCCATCCTTCTTCTTGTCAAACAGGACCGGAGCACCCCAAGGAGAAACACTGGGTCATATCAGTCCCTTGTCCAGCAAATCTTGCAACTGACTCTTCAACTCACTAAGCTCCGCCGGGGCCATCCGATAAGGCGGTATAGAAATAGGCCCCGTGCCGGGAATCAAATCAATACAGAACACAACATCACGCTCAGGCGGTAGCCCAGGAAGCTCGTCAGGGAACACGTCCGGGAACTCACATGCAATCGGAACATGGTCCAACGGAACATCCGTAGCTCTAGTGTCGCAAACATAGGCTAGGAATCCCTGACATCCCTTCCTCAACAGCTGTCCAGCGCGAAGAGAAGAAATCAAAATGTGAGGGGTGGCACCACGGTCACCCTGCACAACAAAAGCCGACTCGCCGGGGAAACAAAATCTCACTGTCTTCTCACGGCAGTCCACAGACGCATAGCATGTGGCTAACCAATCCATGCCCAAAAGAACGTCGAAGTCCAACATCTCAAGAAGGATCAAGTCGATAGGCAGATCTCTCTCGCCAATACGGACAACACAGGATCGGAACATGTGCCTAGCAACAAACGACTCTCCCACGGGAGTGGTCACAACATGTGGCTGATCAAGCAGACCAAACTCTCTACCCAAACTCGGCACGAAGTGTGTGGATACGTACGAGTGCGTAGATCCGGGATCAAACAACACGTGTGCATCAACAGAACATACTGATAAGGTACCTGCGACCACCGCATTGGACGCCAGCGTGTCCTGATGTGTCAATGCAAAAACCCGTGCCTGTCCTCCACCTTCAACTGGCGGTCCCATACTAGCAACTGGCTGTACTCCTCCGGTGGCTGGCTGTCCTCTGCCTCGACCGCCTCTTCCTATAAGGACAAACCCTCCGCGACCACGGCCTCTTTGTGCATGAGTCTGGCGCGGAGCAACTGTGAGTACCATAGGCAATGCCCTCTGGCGTGGTGAAGGTGGTAGTGTGACATGCGGTACGGCTGCCTCCCTTCGGGGTATCTCAGGACACTCTCGAACATGATGATAGGAACTCCCGCATCGGAAACATCCGGATGATACTGGCTGACCCTCCTGGGGATAAGAGCTGAAAAGCTGACCTCGTCTCGAGTCTCTGCCACCTGCAAAGTGTCTGTCGCGGCGCCTGAATGGTCGCCTCTGTGCCGGTGTATCAGTACGAACCCTTTTCGGCCCTGGAACTGCCGAAATCTCTGCAAGGCGTTCCTCGACTAATAGGGCTGCGTCTACAGCTGCTGCATATGTCTCGTAATGCTGTGCGCTGATCGCAAGGAACATTGGTGTAAGCAAGCCTCGGACAAATCTCTTGACTCGCAACTCCTTATTAGCCACTAGGTACGGAGCATAAACTGATCGCTCGGTGAATAGCACATCGTGCTCTGCCACGGTCACCTCTGGCGTCTGGCGTAAGGACTCGAATCTGCGTGCTCGGGCATCCCTAACACTCTGAGGAAGGAAGCGGGCAAGGAACACCGTCATGAACTCTGTCTAGGTCATAGGAGGAAGACCTGCTGCTCTACCCTTCTCGACCAATTCGCACCATTTCTGCGCAAGTCCTTCCAGGCGAAAGCTCGGGAACTCTACCCATCTCGCATCTGAGCATCTAAGGGAACGACATATCCGGGCCATCCTATCAATGAAGGACTGTGGGGGGTCCTCGGCTGCATCGGTGCCTGTGAAGACCGGAGGCTTCAGCCTCATGAATTCTGCTAACGATACTGTAATCACCTCCATAGCTGCAGGGGCAACGGCCTGTGCTGTTGATACCATCGCGGTCCCCGTGACTGGTGGAGCTACCGCTGGTCGCAGCGCTCGAAGCGTCTCAACTAGCGATCCTATCGTCTGACGCATCTCCTTGATGCTGGATCCCACCGTCTTGCGCATCTCCTGCATACCAGCCCCCAGCGTGGCGATCTGATCTGTCATAGGAGGAACAGTCTGCTCGGGTACAACGGGTGCACTGCCCGGATCAGTCCTCGTCTCGGACGAGTCAACACGAACCTCGGCTCTCGCAGCCGCTCTCTGCATCCTCGTAGTCTTTGGCGGCATAATGGCTGAAAGGAAAGTGGGATTCGATGAGGATACGGAAATCGAATCGCAAGAATATATTTATCAAGAAGGAATTCCAATCAATAAGTCCTAAGGTCGCTTAGGCGGAATACAGCGTCGTGAGTATGCTGCGGAACATACACACGCTACGCCACTCTATTTCAGCTACATACTCCATCATACCAGGGTCATTCTACACTCCGAAGGTAAAACCTACGCTCTGATACCAACTTTGTCATGACCCAAAGTTCAGCCCGTGACCGGCACTTAACTACGTGACGTCTACAGGCGTAACGCGACTAAGTAAGCCGAAAACCCAGAAATCAAAACCATGAAAAGTATAGAGTGTTTAAAACATTTATTAGATACATTTGTAAAATGTTTAGAAAACCTTAATTAATTTAGTAGAAATTTCAAGAGTTATATTTTAATAATTTTGGCAACATTTCCGTTATAAAAATTCGTCCCGAAAACCGGTTAAAAGGCAAGGTATAAGTAAAACGGCATGTGAAATGTATAGAGCATCCCAAATGAGAGAATCGCGCCTAACGGCGGAACAATCACCACAATATGATATACGACGCCGTAGCGAAGAAAGAGCAGTAAAATGAAAACAAATATCATAAAAGATAAGACTGCATAAATAAAGTCGGCTCACAACGAGCTCGACACCAGAGTACAAAATAATATACATCGTCCTCACAACTGGTCTCTAAATCAATACACGAAAGTAGATGGAGAGTACTAGATACATCAAGATGCAACTGAAAAGTAAACAGATATTGTACAAAACCCACCTAATAGCAAAAGGGCTAGCACGCCTCAGCAATGGTAACTGTGTCAAAAGATGCGGTAAACAGCCAGCCGCGACTACTCCAAAGAGCAACCTGCGAGCACTGTGGCACAACGAGGGTGAGTTGCCAACTCGTGAATAGTAGATAACATATAAAGGTAATCGCGAGTATGCACGTGCTGCGATACTCTAACCTATGCCAACAGGTAAACATCTATATGATGAACTGAATGCTCAATATCATGCAACAAGTGCTATCTGATAACATCTCTATGTGATGAGCAAGATATGTGATAATCAGGTATGGCAATGCAACCTAACAACCCTATATAGAATGAGTAGGGTATGCAATGATCGTGCAGCATGTGTACTATATCAGGTACAATAGATACATGATGAGATATCAAATAATAAATGCTGAGCATGGGAAATATAACATCTACACGGAATGTCAACGTGGAAAATATAATCGGTGCCCATCAATGCACCCAAATCCCAATGCAACTCAGGCGCCGTCATCCACATCGGCCCTCAAATCCTGTAAATCTCATAAAATCGTGAGTGCCCAACATCGGCACTCAAAATATCAAGAAATACTCGTGTCCAGCATCGACACGCAAATTCTCATGTATCGGGCATCCGTCCGTCCGGGTCAGCCCACGGGCTCCGTCTGTGGTATCGGCCCTCGGCCCCGGCAGTACGAGTCGTCCCGTATCCATCCATCGACTCTGGTCAATATCCTCCGGATAACCGCCAGGTCCAACCAATCACCGGTAGGTAGTGGTCCCTCTGCCAGGCTCACCGTCTACTGCACAACGATCCGTTCTCGCCCCGGGGTACCATACCGGGTCCACCATATACCCGCGATCGGCCTCGTCCAGCTCCTCGATTCGGGTTCACATATATCGCTCTAGCACCGAGAAAACACATGGTGGACGCACTGAAATATCATATTAAGGGAAACCGGGTTTTTAAATAGTGCGTATTTTCTTAAAATAGTACTCCGGTTCCCAAATCCAGAAATCACATAAATCAAATCTAATGCGTAAATCCATGCAATGCATCGTATGGCACCAAGAGTAAAAGAAAGGGAAAACCGCTCTTTTAAAGATCCAGTTTTGGAAATATCACATGCGGTCCCTTAGCTTTTAAATCAAGTCAATGTCATCCATGTGTGCAACATATGAATATGTGTATAGGTATGGATGTGCGAAAGGATAAGTAGGCAAAGTGAATGTAGCAATGTACATGTGCCCTCATGTGGACATATGATGTATATGTGCCCAAGTATGGATTTATGTGATGTATATGGCACAAGTATGGATATGAGATGTATGTGTGCCCAAGTATGAATATATGTGATGTATATGGCACAAGTATGGATATGTGATGTATGTGTGCCCAAGTATGAATATATGTGATGTATATGGCACAAGTATGGATATGTGATGTATGTGTGCCCAAGTATGAGTATATGATGTATAGGGGCACAAGTATGGATATGTGATGTATGTGTGCCCAAGTATGAGTATATGATGTATAGGGGCACAAGGGTAAACATATCAAGATATATATATATATATATATATATATATATATATATATATATATATATATATATATATATATATATATATATATATGCACTAAGACGAAATATAAAGGGTACATGTGCACATGTAGTGATATATCAATGAAGGTACGCACAAAAGTGCGTATACAGTGTGCATGGTATGAATATAACATATGCTAATATGCGGCAAATCATGACAACGTCAATAAAGCGGGATCAATATGATATATGATTTCTAGCAATCCTATAATGTGAGTGTCATGGCAATCACTAACGGTGTGAGTGTAGCATATAAATCGTGCTCGTGCAACTTGAACCGTTAGTGACAGTGCAGTGTTCTATACTACCAGTTCTATATATAACAAGAGAGTATGCTACTAGTATATCTATATGAACACACATGACTAAATATCCTATTACGCCCTGACGCTTAACACCATACGGGCGATTTCCCCGTAGATGCTAAATCTACTCACCTAGTCGCGTGCTAAGTATAGCCGACCACCTGCTTCCCTTTCCTGGCGGCGTCTGACGTACCCACCTGCGAACCTGGAATTTACACAAAGAATCCAATTATAAGCAATAATCTCGCAAAACGCGATATCGAATCAAAACGAGAACTCGCATCGCGAATTAACGCGCATGTGTGCGATACGCTGAAACATGTGTATAGGCGCCTAACACTTAACCCGACACGCCGCGATACGCTGAATCACAGAACTCTCTCGCGTATCGTGCGTATCGCGCAAACTAAAAATACCAGAAAACGACATACAGTCCTAGATTTTACCCAGGTCAAAATATTACAAATCTATATATACCATGGACCCACAAAATGTAGCGGACACCTACCCTAAAAACCCTGGGACCCATCTCTCAAGTCTGGCCGCAATTTGCGGCCAGAACGATTTTTCCGGCGGCCTCAACTTGGGGTGGTGGGGTCGGGCTCTGGTGATGCGGTCAGGGCATCTACAGTAGGCTACAGTCCACTCAATTTCATTCTGAACTCACTGGGTCTAAAGCAAATTTTAAAAAGCTAAGATTTTGCTTAAAAACGTCAATTTTGCACAAAATGGAAACTGATGGTATTTTAGTGTAATCTGGGGTTTACCTAGGTTAATTTGGCCCTAACAACACTTACTTAGCCTAGTCCACCCAACACTAACATCACTTAAACAAAACTTCACACAAATCACCAAAACAAGCACAAAATCGTATAATTATCGCTAGTCGAAGCTATATCAACACAAACTAAACAAACAAGGAAGGAGTTTAGAAGTTATACCCCCTAGGAACCTCACAAACAAGTAGAAGGAGAAGAAGAAGAGGGAATGTGCTGCTGCAGTTGCTGGAGTGCACCCAATTTGCTGCTGTTGCTGTTTGCAGCCCCCAAGAGCTGTTGATGCTGTTCTGGCTGATGCTGCTGCTGTTGTTAGTTTGTTGTTGTTGTATTGTTGTTGGTGTTGCTGTAGTTGCTGCTGCCCCCTCTGTTGCTGCTGTAGTTGTTGTTATTGTAGCTATTGTTGTTGTTGTGGCTGTTGTTTATGATATTGTTGTGGCTGATGCTGTTATAGCTGCTGATGTGGTTGTTGCTTGTTGTGTTTGTGATGATGTGTTGTTGTTGCCAAGGCTGCTGTAGCTGATGCTGCTGCTGTTCAAGTGTGTGTGAGTGTGAGAGGGAGAGATGTGAGTGAAGTGAGTGTTTGAGGGATGAAGCAAAAAGATTTGACACAACCCTAGAGCCACCATCCTCTCTCTCTCATTAAATGTTTGCATGTGCCTCCATCATGCCCTCTCTCCCCTTAACACAAGTCAACCCCAAAACTAAATTGAATTTTCAAAACTAAAAACCTTAATTAAAACTAATTAGCTTAACAAAAAGGGGTTAGACCACCATGGTTGCCTAAACATGGTTTAACCCAAATTTTAACCCTAGTTTACATGCACATGTTTGTACAAGCTTAGAAAAATTCTCAAAAAATTGTTTATTAATTTTGATAAAATATTTGAAAATCAATTTGGTAAACATTTTATTAAAAATCACATATTAAAATATAATTAGTCACTAAACGCATTCTCAGGTGTTACAAAAACATATACACCGTCTACTAGTATATATATCAATATATAATATTCGCTCAAGGCGTGATAAATGCAACATCACAGAAATGTAATAAGCATCACAGAAAAATACAGATAATCTGGGATCACCGGGTTTCCTTTGAGCCGCAACTGAAAACCCGACGTTCCGTTGGTCATGTGGATAGCCTGTGCAATGAAATCCTAGACCCCTACAGGCGCGGCAAGTTACCCGCCAAAACCTGAAGCGAGGCAGCCCCCTTCAACAACATGAATGGACCACCCAACACTTCACGGAATCCGGTAACTTGAGCATCCCTCCTTAGGTCAACCTGTACCCCCTACGAGTGTGGCGAATAGCCCGCCAATTCTAGAGTGAAGCTCCCTCCGTCTCAAACCCATGAGATGCGGGCTCGTTGCCCTCTAGAATCCAGCTAACCGTGCACCCCACCTTGGGGTAATCCTAGTATAGAAAGTAAAATATACAACGGGTACATCGACCTCAGCCCGGTCGTGCCCCAAAAGAATAATATACAATCAGGCAGTGACGACAGTCCACATGTCGAGCGCTCGTCCCGCAATATCAAATGTACAAATAATACAAAACTGTACTACCATTGCATCCAGGCTATCCACCACGACAAATCCGCAACATCACAGCACAACACAGAACATCAACGTGAATGTCACGTTCGCAAATCCGTCTAAAAGAGCTATAGCAATTAGATAGGATTTACCGCTCGAATGACTTTCACGGTCGCAGATATAAAGTAAGCACTGTGAACTAACATATTTAAAATTTTCGATCGACAAAATTTCCCGAAGTGGGCCCCAAGTACAATACCCAGTACTCAAAATAATCTGGGCCAAAACAAAAAATACCAGAAACCCCATTTCCAAGTCAGAGACCACCTCAGAAAATTTGGTGCACTTTGGCTACAGTACCGCGGCGGAACCGCGGCCAAAACGTGAGTACGGCCGCGGTTCCGCGGCGCTACAGGGATAACAACGTACCAAATTTTCTCAGATCTCTTAAAAAATCCTGCCTGATTTTCTGCAATACTCCAAATAATTTTTTGACGACAAAAAAATTTCGACAGAAACAGTAGAATTGGAAATGCGGTTTTGGAAAATTTCGTTCGATCGAAGTTTTAAACACGTTAGAGCAAGCTAGTAAAGGTTAATGGCATGGCTCTGATACCATGTAAGTGTACAGTAGCGCCCCGGCCGTCTGTCCGAGGGCAAAACGCGGAAACGAAAACTTTTCTTAAACTAGAAACCAACGCTATCGTATGCTTAAATCCCAGATCGAACCATTAACCTACTACTAGCAAACAAGAGAAGGGATAGAAAGGCTATACCGATCGATCCGTATCCTTCTGTCTTTGGCCACCATCCCAAGCTCCTCGCGGCATCTCCGGTCTCGATCTCCTCGTCGGAAAGGGCACCACATCTTCGAGTCTTTTTACGGGATCCCGCTTCATTCGAAGCAACTCGGGCATGAAGTTTTCTAGCCGACGTGTCCAAGCTGAAGTAAAGAATGTGTGTGACAACTTTGTCTCTTCCATCCATTGCATGGATGGAGGTTGAAGATGAAGCCATCGATGGAGATTGTGAGCTGGAGGAAGAAGAAGAAGAGGAGCCATTTTGTGTTATGTTGCTATGATAAAAATGAGAGCAAGAATAAGAAATACAAGAGCAAACCCAAAGGGATATGGCTGCCCTTCTCTCTCTTCCTCTCATTTCATCATTCAAATCCATCACAAAATATGACATATGCACAATAAAAGAGACCATGAGTCACTAGGTTGCATGTGTCACAATAAATGCACCTCATGATGAATTCTAGCTCACAATTTCCATTTGTAAACATTAATCCAAATGTTTAAAACAATAAAAAGATACGACAACATCTAAAGTAAACTCGTGACAGATCACAAGGATACCCCTCACCTGTACATACATACCTGCATCCGCATTCCGACTGAATGCGAATACTATGAGACTAATGTAATCCAACAAATCTAATACTAGGATCCGGCTTAAACCAAAGCCCACTAGTATGATCCGCACGATCATGATCCGTGCACTACTGCACGTATATGATTGAACCCTGCCATATATCATACGGCCTCTACAACGTTTCGCCCGAAACTTGAAAACTGTCTGTGGGGGACTCTAAAGACTCGTCAATACTGTGGTTGTGGATTTAACCACTAGCTCGTCAGAGGTACTAGCCGTACGTAACGGGCTACCAGGTATTGACCAAAAGGGAGTTCGATGAACGAACTCATCCTGACACCCTACTGAGCCTGTCAGTGACAATATCCGTACAGTCCGGTCCGTTCGTCTATGAGCATTGCATGGCGGGCCTAGGGGGTTGGTAAAAGTCAGACCACCAAAAGCGGTACAAGTCGTGTCGGAGTGTAGCCCAGAACACCCTGAGATACTACTGGAATACCTACCAGTAAATCTCCTGCCTTGGCCAAGGACTTCGTGTAATGGCTCTCCGAGACACAGCGCGATCTCACCCCCAATACCGGGAGAGACGAAACCCCTGCCGATCCGCTTACTACCTCCATGTGGATCGGGACTGTACCCAACTAAAACCTATTTGCACGACTCCTTTGAGCCGTGGTAGGGTAGTAATCAAAGCACAGTGGGAACTCACACGAGACAAATGACGATCTCAGGTCGACGAACTAACCTCTACACATGTCACCAGGAAACTGCTATCTGACGTCAGGTAAGATACCAACTAGCATGTTCCCGGCGAGTCCTCTCCGGCGTACTCATAACCCAATGAGCACCTGTATACATCTTAGGTGAACCAACTGATACCAATGGCTTGTGAGACCGGCCACCGCCCCTCGCCAGGGTCTCGACTGTATACACTAGTCTACTCCGGAGTAACGATGCCTTGTCTCGAAAACTCCCACGACTAGGGTCCTTTTAAGGATGTGCTTATAGACCCCATCTCCCACGTATAGGATCGCCATCATACTGCTGGCAGTCAAGAAAAAATCCTAAGGGCTCTATCAATGTGTAATAGTGATCTGTAAGGTCACCTAAAGCAGTACACGATGATAAATATAAACCAGATATCATACTATCATCTTGAGTAAGACTTGTTGGGGTAAAAATTTACACCCTGGTTGACCAAGTCAAAATCAAAGTCAACCCCAAGCCAAGTGGGCCCAAGCCCAGATCCAGTGGGCCCATACCCGGGTCGAGCCCGAACATGAAGCGGCCGGCCTCCCCCAATGCCAAGATAAAAATTTTGTAATAAATAATTTTGTTGTATTTCTTTTATTTTATTTTATGGATAAATGAAAGAAAAATAGGCATAAAGCCAAATTTTTGTAAAGCCCATGGCTTATGTGCAAAATGAAATGGCACATGAGCCATGGGATAGGCAAAATGCCATTTTGTGAAGCCCGAGGGGCTATGTGTAAAGTGTATAGCCTATAAAGGCAAAGATAATGAAAATATCCCAACAACTTTTTCTCTCTCCAAAAATTTTTTAGATCTGAGATCTTTTCTCCTTCCTCAAGGTTCCAAAACCTTCTTCTTTCTTTTGAATTAAATCATGAGTTTTACTCTTCATTTTATAAAACTAAATAGTTTTTCACCACAAAACCCATAAAGGGGAACTCAGATCTTCCATTAGATCTCAAAAAGAAAAGATTTTTAAAATCTCATATCTCTTGATCTTCAAGATCCAGCAACCAGAGGAGAAAGAAGAAGAACCCCTTTCATCAACCCCAAAACAACTTAGGAGTTTAACTCCACTCTGATTTCTCTTTCGAGAATTTCTGAGGCTAAAAGCCTCTTTTTCTCGCCGGCGCCCCAGCGCTCAAGCGCCAAGCGCCCACGTGCCGACACGTGGCGCACGAGCACTCGAGCTCTTAGCGCTAAAGCGGCAAGCACTTAGCGCTCAAGCGGCAAGCGCTTCGCGCTCAAGCGCCAAGCGCCCACGTGGCGCGCTAGCGCTCGAGCGCTTAGCGCTCAAGCGCAAAGCGCCCACGTGCCGACATGTGGCGCGCTGGCGCTCGAGCGCAAAGCGCCCACGTACCGACACGTGGAGCGCTAGCGCTCTAGCGCCCTGCTCTCAAGCGCAAAGCGCCCGCGTGCCGACACGTGGTGCGCCAGCGCTCCAACGCCCTGCGCTCATGCGCAAAGCGCCCACGTGCCGACACGTGGTGCGCCTGTGCTTCAGCGCCCTGCGCTCAAGCGCAAAGCGCCCACGTGCTGACACGTGGCACGCTTGCGCTTAAGCACCCAGCGCTCAAGCGCAAAGTGCCCACACGCCGACACGTGGCGCGCTAGCGCCTAAGCGCACAGCACCTAAGCGCACAACGCTCAAGGCGCTGACCCCACGCGTCCTTTGGGTGCTTTTTCCCTTTTTTTATGTATGTATACATGTATATATTTGTACAGATACACACACACTCCACAACACTGTCCCTCCCCAAAATATTTTGGGCCGCGGCGCTGCCCCACACCCCGCAAGGGGGCTGCTAGCCCCCTTGACCCCCGGCCCGCTATCCGGGTAGCGGGACCCCCGTAAAAACTCTGCGTGTCTCCCGATATATCCAGGCCCCCTCCAAAAAAAACACACGTACACTGCACATTGATTTCGCATGACTAGTTTAACCCGTCAACCGGAGGTTCCCTCGCTCCAAAGGCGAGGGGTAATAAACGGCAGCTTAGTCCGCGGCTGCCAGAGATTCGGATCCCCACGATCAATAGACCCCGGCCTACCCTGTGCAGGGGGAATCTGTAGTACGCCTGACAAGCGCGCGCGTATTTCCATCTCAATGGGGTAACGAAAAACACCCTACAGATTCTGGCACGCCCGGTGGGACCTTTCTCTCCTCCCATATTTCGAGTTAAATGTTCATGCGAACTCAATCAATATACATATCGATTTCCTATACTGAAATGATGTTTTTTTTTCTCGTGCAGCAATCAACCTTCGACGACAATGTCTCCCAAGACGAATTCAGCTTCCAACGCGACCCCGATCCCGTACATGGTCAAGGTCAATGCTCGTGTGGTTCTCCCGCAAGCCTCAGTCGACAGTGGGATGAACTACCCTGCCAGTTTGGCTCCGTCATCATCTACCCTGCCGGAAGCGCTCATCTGGCAGAAATCCCGGCAAAACAGGTGGCCAAGCCGGTCTCAAGGGGAAAGAGGCCGAACGTTGTGATCGCTAAGGCACCACAACCGAAACTTAAGACGGTGTCTGAACGACTCTCTGGCGCTCCAACCGGGGGCAAGACTTTCGGTACAAAGGGCAACATCAAATGTTGCGGACGAGCTCAGGCGATGACTCCAACAAATGCACAATCGAGCGTATCTCCAAAGCCCTCCATCGCCCGGTCTGCGGCGTCTTCCAAAAGAGCCGAAGTCTGCCAGGTGCTTAGAACAGAAAAGTTAAGGCAGAAGCGGCTCAGGTATCGAGCCAACAAGAGGTTCAGGGCTTCGGCCAAGTGGAATCTTGTGAAGTTCCAAGAACGGGGTTACTCTGTGACGACGGCTGAGTCGGACGTAAAGATCAGCAATTCCTTCGAACCTCTAAAGTGGGTTATGAAAAATGCCATGACCGACCGAATCAAGAAGACAGCGGTCCGAACGTCGCTACAAAGAGACGTGTCCTGGCCCCAACAGAAAAAGTATGGCACTGTCTCTTCAAGGGTCTATCAGGCGCTCTGTGCCGCACGAAAGAAGCGGGGCAAATCCAGAAAAGAAGCGCTAGCACCATTCAAGAATCCGGCCAGGCCATCCGCCTTCAATAGACTGCCCGCTACTGAAACAAAAGGGTCAAGGCAGTGATCTGTGAAATCATCCGCCGATAATAAAAAGACGGCTGGATATATTATCCATACGGTCTATATGGCGGGCGGCCTTCGTAGCAAAAGCAAGGATGAGGCCACCACATCCTAAGCCCAATCTGGCTTGAATGTGGTCGCCGCTGCCCAAGAACCGCCGCCTCCGCAGGATGAAGAAAACCCTATCGATGAGGATGATAGGCAGAAAGACCTCTCGGTCCAAACAGAGTCAAGCTCGGACAGCGAGGAAGAGCCGACTTTCCGCCCCAGGACCACGGAGCAAGAGCTGCTTCAAGAGCTTCGAAAACAGCTCAGGAGCAAGGATAAAGAGATGGCCAAGCTCTATTCGAAAATTGACGGACCTAACAAACGTTGTGATGCAGCTTACGGCTCAAATTGCTCGAGCGCCTCCCAATCAAGCACAAGTCGCTACTCATCAGCCGGGTGATGATAATCCGAAACAGCCAATGCCTGTTCCTTTAGGTCCAAGACTGGTCGAGCCGCACGAAAGCCGGCCACATTCCGCTTCTGGGGACGCCTAGGCCCCAGATAGCACTATCCCGCTAACACAAGACCGGATAATGGATTTGGTCACCAGTAAAGTTAAAACATTGGTGGCTGAAGCTGAAGCTCAGAAAGAAATTGGCAGTAGTGGGCTGCCATATCGCGCACAGTACGATCTGATCGAGTTCCCGAGCGGCTACGTCATTCCTAAGTTCGGAAGATTCGACGGAACTGGGAATGCAAATCAGCACTTCGCCCACTTCAAAGCATCGTGCGAAAATACAGGGGGCAATAACGCGCTCCTTCTTCGTCAGTTTGTCAATAGCCTGACCGGTGTCGCCTTCGACTGGTACGCGAGTATACCAGACGGGTCCTTCATTACGTTTGCCCAAATGGACTCTCTGTTTCGGCAAAGGTTCGTGAGTGTTAGTGATAAAATCTCCATTGCCGACCTTGTGAGGACCAAGCCGGGGAAGAATGAAAGCAACAACGACTTTATCGCCCGATGGCGTAATCTCACGGTCAAATGCGAACCGCCGTTGGAGCAGTACCAGTCCATCAGCCTTCTTATTGGGAACCTCAGCAATTGGATGGTCCTAATCATGTATACAGCAGGCCTCAAGACGTTTCAAAAGCTAACCAAGAAAATCCAAATGTTGGAACGCTCGAAGCAAGAGTCTACCCCGGACTCTCAGAGAGACAAAACATGGAAAAGAAAGCGGGACGACAGCCGTAGAAGCGGGAGTTCCAGCAGTACCAATGTCTTCAATGCGTCCGACAATGAAGAAAAGCAAAAGGCGGGCGAATCCAAAACCAACCGGTCTCGAAAGCCATTGCCGGGTCGATAAGCAGTACAAGGCTGAAGAGATCGAGCTGTCCAAAAGTGTGTTGGTGAACAATAAAGTTGCAACCACCAACTTTATACAGACAGAAGTTGAAGCCTTATGGGAGTAGACAACCAAACCCGCTGCCCTGAGAAATGAGACGGACTCATCGAGGCCTCCGTAGAGTACGCACATATCTAATAAGACGAAGAAGATGATAAAGCTACTTCGGAAATAGCCCAGGACGGAATGGGAAGGGCAGAAGAAGCCTACCAGTCCAGCTGCCAATGCGGCCCCATCAGGCTCAAAATCCAAAAAGTTCAAGAAGAAGAAAAGTGCAGCTCGGCGCGAAAAGGAATTTATAGGGAGATCGACCATTCAAAAATATATCGATTCCCTCGAAGAATATGAACAGAAAGAAAGAACTCTGATTCAATTGAAGGAGTTCTTCTCTGTACAAGCGGCTGAAATTCTGGAGGAGTTAGAAGAAGACTCCAATGAATAGATCCCAGTAGTGACCTGCTACGCCATCCATCTTGGCAGCGACTCTGAGGAGGAGCTCTGTTTTCTCGAAGAGGACGAGGAGCTCACCACAATGGCCAATCAAATCCAGCTCAGAAGCGGCAGGGCTATACCGCCAAATCAGGGCAACGCTCCAAAAGGGAAGGAAAAACAGGTGGCTAATGATGAAGATGGGAGAGAACCGGCTGATGAAAACTCAAGTCCTTCCCCAGTAGACTATAATGTTTTAGCTCACCTCCGAAAGGTTCCGTCTCTCCTTAGCATCTACGTTGCCTTGGTTCTATCTCAAGAGCTTAGAGATGTTCTCATTCATGCTCTACAAAACCCTGAGCGGTATCAGGCTCGCTTTGCGGAAATTAATATGAAAGAAGCTCAGTACACTTTGCAAGCCGCCGCAGTCACATTTAAGGATGAAGACTTGCTACTGGGAACGGCTGTGCATAATCGGCCGCTTTACGTGACCGGGTACAGCGACGGGGATCGGATTAATCGCATATTGATTGATCCGGGGTCCTCAGTGAACATCATGAACTTGCGAACACTAAAGAGTTTGTCAATGGACGTCCGACACCTGTCAAGGGAAAGGATTGTCATTCAAGGCTTCAACCAAAATTGCTAGCAAGTTCTGGGGTCCATAGCTCTGCCGATCAAATTCAGCGATCTGCAAACTGAAGCTAAGATATACGTGATCGATGCCGACACGTCTTATAAGATTCTCTTGGGACGGCCGTGGCTCCACGATTAAGGCATCGTCTCGTCAACTCTCTATCAATGCATGAAGTATACTAAAAATGGCGAAGAAAGACACATTGACGGAGACATCCAGCCGTTCAGTGTGCATGAAGTCCGATATGAAGATTCTCGGTACTTTATGAACCACCAAAATACTAAGCCACAACTGACTGAGGATAGAGCGGCCCCAAGACTCAAAGGCAATTCTGAGCCGGCTGTCACTTTCAAAAGCAAAAACGCCCAAGTGCGCCCGCATTTCGGTAGCGACACTGATGAGTCCTGTTAGTGTATATGCCCTAGAGGCCATTACTGTATCATATTAGTTTGTATATTACTTAATGGAAGCTTGGTATATTCACAGTTGTATAGACAATCTTGCTCAAAATAGTAGTATGCTACTTGGTTTGTTTCTACTTTAATGTGTGCATGTGTTTCTTATAGCATATCGCCTCTACACATTAATGGAGCCCTTAGGATCTTTTCTTGATTACCAGCGTTGCGATGGCAGTCACACTCGTGGGGGCTGGGTAATCCACAAGCACATCCTTATGCAGGTCCCTAGCCGTAGGACTATCGAGACAAGGCATCGATACTCCGGAGTAGACTAGCGTATGCGCTTCTCATCCCAGCCTGGGAGACGGTCTGTCCCACAGCCGTCAGTACGTCGTACTTGAGATAGTATGCAGGTGCTCGTTAGGTTACGAGTACACTGGACATGACTCGTCGGGAACTGTTGGTTGGTATTATACCTATCGTCAGTTATCAGTTCCTAGGTGACATGAGTACAGCTTAGTCCGTTGACTTGACACTGTCACTTCGCCTCGAGTGTGTTCCCACTGTTCTTAGATTGCTATCCTACCACGGCTCAAAGGAGTCGTGCAAACAGGTAGCAGTTGGGTGCAGTCCCGAAGCACTTGGAGGCAGTGACGGTTAGACAGGATTCATCTCTCCCGGTATTGGGGGTTGATATCGCGCTGTGTCTAGGAGATCCATTACACAAAGTCCCTGGCTAGGGCAAGCGAGATATACTGGTAGGTTTCCAGTGTTATCTCAGGGTGTTCTGGGCTACACTCCGACACGACTTGTACCGCTATTAGGGGACTGGCGTTTACTGCCCCCCTAGGCCCGCCATGCGATACTCTCAGACGAACATACCGGACTGTATGGAGATTGTCACATTCAGGCTTAGTAGGAGTTCAGATGGGTTCACCTCGTCAGTCTTCTTATCGGCATCTACCTAGGGACCGTTACGTACAGCTAGTACCGCTTGCGGCCTGTGGTTAAACCCACTGCCAGCGTAGTGTCGAGTCTTTAGAGTCCCACACAGAGGGCTATTCGCGTTTGGGCAAAACAGGGTAGAGGTCGCATGGTTTTGCGACGGGGTTCGTTCACATCCGCGCACTTGTGCACGTTTGATGTCCGGACAGTTAATACTAGCGGGCTTTGGTTTAAGCCAGATCCTAGTATATGTTTTGGGATTGGTTTTATCTCATTGTATTCGTGTTCCTCGGAACATGGATACGGGTGTGTATGCACAGTTGACTGAGGCAGAGGCAGAGGACTTTCATTAGGGTTGATGACCGTTGTCTTTTTTCTTAACCCTAATGAATATGTGAAATATGATTATTGATATTAATTAATTATAATTGTGTTATGGTTAGGGTTGTTGACCATTTGACTATGGTTGACTTGTTGACCTATGTTGACAAATTGACCATCCTCATTTCACATGAAAGATGCTCTTTGATTCTTGCAAAATTCATTAATGTGAAATGATAATGGTAATTTCAAGTTAACCATCACTATTATCTTTGATTAATTTTTCAATTATCATAATTCACATATATGTGAGGATGGTTGATATTATCCTCATTCTCTCATGCTCATTCTCTCTCATCCTCATCCTCTCTCTCAAAGCTCTCCCCTTCAATGAGTTGAGAACCATTTTTCTTTTGAGATAAAACACCAAAATTACTCTCTACTCATCCTAAGGTTCTAGGTTTAGCACACCAAGCACTTTAATTGCCTCTAGGTTGAGGCAGGAGCTAAAGGTAGAGGCCATCGGGTGGATCTTTCTTCGGCAAGAGAAGGCAACGAGAAGGACCCGTTCATCCCACTCCAAGGAGCAAGAAGAGAAGGAGTTCAAGACTTAGGTATAACCCTTTAACCGAGTAGCTAAATCTTTTAGCATGGTTGTTAGTTTTTGTTTAGCAAAGATCCTCCTTTTAGTCCATGTTGCCTTGAGTTCTAAAAATCGAATTTTTATACCGTTTCCGCCTCCCCGTAAGCACCGGGGTGGGCAACGTGGACTTACGGTGGTATCAGAGCCTAGCTAAACACAAACTAGCAAGTTAGCAAAGTATCTAGAATTTCGATCGGAGAAAAATCGCAAAACACGTTCGAAAAACCTAACTTTCTGCTGATTTTTAAACCTGCTTTAAAAATAATTAATCATACACTAAAAATCGGCTCAGGGTTTTTAAAGAACACCCAAGAAAAATGATACAGTGACTCGGTCAACGCGCCGCGGAACCGCGGCAAGTGCATGCTCTTGCCGCTGATCCGCAGCCGAGTTGACTCGTCCATGGGTCATTTTTCTTACAGTGTTCTTATAATGGTGTTTTGGGATTTTTAGAATGGTTTGTTTCTGCCCAGAATTTCGAGAGAACAAATTTGTTTTTAGGGTGGTTACAAATCCGTATTTTGATCGAAGTTCTATAGACTTTAGCTAATAGGTTATGTCTGTGATGTGATATATGCACTGAACGTCAACTAATCGCTATACGTCGATTAGTGGGGTTGTGCATATCTGTGATCTGTAATGTTGATGGTTTATGTATATGAATTCATTGGATTGTCGCGGATGAATAGCCGGGGGGTTGTGAGATGATAGTTTTCTTTTTCTTTCAATTCATGTAATATGTAATTGATGTAATATTATTTATATGGCCGCACAACCGGGATGGGGTTGTAGCCGTCATTGTATAATTTCTTTTACTGTTTTTGCTCCTAGGACAGACCCAAGGTGGGTGCACAAACTACCGGGTACCTCGAAGTGCCGAGTGGCCTACTCACGGTGTTGAGGGAGGTTGCTTCGCTTCGGGTACTTGGCGGGTAGTTTGCCGCACCCATAGGGGTCTAGGGTGGGGTCTTGGCTATTCATCGCGACTGTGTAATCCGTTCTTCGTTACAGGCTCGTACGGAATGCGGATTCCTAGTATATCCAATGTGTTCATCTGTGATCTGGAATGGTTATCATTGCATGTGACGAATGTATATATCTATATATGATATCTATTTAGGCGTTGCTTATGTTTTGCATCCGTACTAGTCCAGCCCCCGCTCTGTCGTTAGTTAAGTAACCTAACGGGTGATGACGGGACCCCGTGGCGAATGCGAATGGCATAAGTGTACGTCATATTTTCGTTGTTTTCTGCAATGGTTGGATTAAATGATGGGAAACATTAAAATTAATGCAAGAAAATAAACCAAAGTAGAGTCGTTGGAACACTTTCAAAACCATCGGTGTCTTTTCAAAAACAACTTTTAAACGCGGAGCTTAAGCCACTCCTTTTAAAAGCTATCTCGTTCCATCGATTATATCAAGTTCACTAAGTTCACGGTTTCACCAAAACCATTCGTAGCCCTCCGTCGTTTCACATGGATAGTCAATAGTATTCAAGCTATGTTTGTTGGCCAAAGTCAAGGCATAGTGATTGGTAGCTATTGGGTATTCATGTGCAGCATAGATAGATGTGTTGGTTTGGGACAGTCGTACTGCCTTGTTGGCCAAAGTCAAGGGTAGGTACGAGTGGGTTCAAATTAACCTGGAGAATGACGGGTAGAACTTGACATGCGACTTATGATTTGTTGGCCAAAGTCAAGGTCATAAGAGCATGGGGCAAAAATCCACATCGGGAGTTTCTAAAGAAACTGAAACTTGCTAGCGCTTCATACCATTTGGGGTGTGATGATTCTGGTAGGATTCCTTCAGTTTTGTCACACGATGATATTTGGATCCCGATCCTACTGTGAGTATATGCTACTCCTCCGAAACTTTCTCACTTAACGATCAATGTTATAAACCAAGTAGGTGTCTAGAAAGGTGTTAGCGGGGATACGCCCACAGGGAAAATAGGTTATTTAATTAAGGAACTTCGCGAAAGCGTTGGAAAACCTCCCTCGAAGTACCAACACTTGCCTGGCTGAACGGTTAAGCAAGTATTGTACGGTGAGATTGATCCTGACTAATTCTTCCTTTTTGGTTTGAGGAGGGATTCGAGAGACAGTGGGAGCCATCCTGTTTAGACAAATTAAAAACCACTCTAAACTTCCAAGAGCATCATGCTAAAGTGTTTCTTCTCTCTCTCCTAATTGCAGCGACCAAACATCATGACTGGATTTAAGTTACTACTAGATAAAAACAAACCGACAGGGCCAAACTACAAAAATTGGCTCAGGAATGTCAAAATGGCAATCACTTATGACAAGTTGGGGTATCTCCTTACCACCAAAGCTCCCCCTGTCCCAGGTCCCAAAACCAGCGTCGCGGATAAGGAAATCCGTAAGACCTGGGAAATCGACTGCGCGAAGGCCAAGTGCCTCGTGCTTGCCTCTATGGACAATGAACATCAGAGGAGGCACGAGAATATGGACCTTGAATCCATATTTCTCCATAAAAAAGAACTGTATGGAGAGCAATCCCGTATCGCCAGATATGAAGTCTCGAAAAAGCTGTTTTCGGCGAGATTGGCCGTCGGATCATCGGTAGCGGAACACGTGCTTAAGATGATTGGCTATATTGAAGAGCTCGCGGACCTTGGGACCACATTAGAGAACGAGCTCTATACTGACTTGATTCTCCAGTCCCTTCCTTCCACTTACGCCCAGTTGATCCAGAACTTCAACTTGCAAGAAAAAGAAGTTGAACTTTCAGAACTCCTCAACATGCTGAGGAGTGCAGAGGGCACCCTACAGAAAGGTAGGGAAACATCCACTTTATTTGTAGGAGGATCTTCCTCTTCTAGGTCCTAGGCGAAAGCCAAGGGAAAGAAGAAGAAAACCCCCACCAAACCAAGGGGTGGTGTTAGTAAAGTGGATACGAAGGGAAAGACAAAGGCAACAAAGGTAGCGGGAAAGCTTGTGGGGAAGGAAGAGTGCTTTTACTATCATAAGAGTGGACACTGGAAAAAGGATTACAGGGCTTGGAAGGCCAGAAACCAGGACCCGAAGCAAGTTGAGGCTTCGGCTTCAGGTGTGTATGTTACTGAAAACTGTCTATCAATAAACTCTATTTCCTGGGTATTGGATACCGGATCAGGATCTCATAGCTGTAATTCTTTGCAGAAACTGAGAAAGCGTAGGGTTTTGAAGGCAGGTGATATGACCCTCAGAGTTGCAAACGGAGATAGCATGGATGCTGAGGCCGTGGGGGACTATCACCTTGGATTGTCAGATGGACACGTTTTGATTTTGCGTAATTGTTATTTTGTACCCAATGCAACTTGTAATATCATTTCTGTATCTTTAATATCTAAAGAAGGTTATGAATTTTCATTTGTAAGCAATGTTGTAAACATTCACCTTAATCAAGTTCTGATTGGGTCAGGTACATTAAGCAATGGTATATACGTATTAAACCAACCACAGATTTTCAATGTCCAGAATACACACAAAAGAAAGTCTCTAGAAATCAAGCAGGCTTTCTTATGGCATTGTAGACTGGGTCACATCAATGAGAGAAGGTTGACGAAGTTACATACAGAAGGATATTTGGATCCGTTCGAATATCAATCATATGCAACTTGTCAATCCTGTCTCAAAGGAAAGATGACAAAGACTCCGTTCACTGGACACGGAGTAAGAGCGAGCTCGCTCTTGGGACTCATACACAGCGACGCGTGCGGTCTAATGTCTACACATGCGCGAAGCGGTTATTCTTACTTCATTACTTTTACGGATGACTTTTCAAGGTACGGATATGTCTTCTTAATGAAACATAAATCCGAAGCCTTTGGAAAATTCCAGGAATATAAGAATGAAGTAGAAAAACAAACAGGCAAAAGTATCAAGACACTGAGAACTGATCGAGGTGGTGAATACTTGAGTGCCGAGTTCCTGGATTACTTAAAAGAGAATGGAATTCTCTCTCAGCTTACTCCTCCGTACACTCCGCAACATAACGGTGTATCGGAAAGACGGAACCGAACCCTATTGGATATGGTATGTTCCATGATGAGTAACGCTGAGTTACCGCGATCATTCTGGGGATATGCGATAGAATCAGCTGCATACCTTTTGAACCGAGTTCCAACTAAGACTGTGCCTACTACACCATATCAGATGTGGTGTAGGAAGAAACCCTATCTTAAGCACATTAAGACATGGGGATGTCCAGCTTTTGTCAAAAAGCAGCATGCAGACAAACTCGAGGCACGCTCAGTACAGTGCAAGTTTGTGGGATATCCAAAGAACTCCAAGGGATATTTCTTCTATTGCGCAGAGGAACAAAAGGTTTTTGTTTCTCGTCATGCCCACTTCATGGAAATTGAGTTTTTGGAAAATCAGATAAGTGGGAGCGCAATAGAACTGGAAGAAATTCCAGAACCACAAGCTATTACTGAAAGCTTAGTAGAATCAGAGGGTTCGAAAGAACACGACATTCCCGCGCCGCTCTACAGAAGTAGTAGGCAGTCTCATCCGCCCGAGAGATACTACAGTTTTCTCATAGACGGGGATAGCGAGGATTGCATCATTGATAATGATGAGCCGACTAGATTCCAGCAGGCCATTCAGAGCATTGACTCGGTAAAATGGCTGGATGCAATGCGGACCGAAATGGAGTCCATGTACACCAACAAAGTATGGACGTTGGACGTTGCTCCAGATGGGGTAAAACCCGTAGGATGCAAGTGGATCTTCAAAAGGAAGATTGGTGTAGATGAACAGGTTGAGACCTATAAGGCTAGACTTGTTGCAAAGGGTTTTCGTCAAAGACCTGGTTTGGACTATGACGAAACCTTTTCTCCAGTGGCTATGCTGAAATCCATTCGGATTCTTCTTGCCATTGCTGCCTTCCACGATTATGAGATTTGGCAGATGGACGTAAAGACCGCTTTTCTAAATGGAAATTTAGAGGAGTGTGTCTATATGGACCAGCCAGAGGGTTTCATTCAGAGTGGGAGCAGCGGAAAGCTGTGCAAGTTGCTTAAATCCATCTATGAACTAAAGCAGGCATCGCGGAGTTGGAACATCTGTTTTGATAAGACAGTCAAAGATTTTGGCTTTATCAAAAATCCAGATGAACCATGCATCTATAGTAGATTTGTAGCACGAACTGTTGTATTCCTCGTTTTATACGTGGATAACATTCTCTCGATAGGAAATGACATTCCTATGCTACAATCTGTCAAAGGGTTCTTGTCACACAGGTTCTCCATGAAAGACCTGGGTGATGCCTCTTACATTCTGGGGATCCGGATCCATCGTGATAGATCCAAGAGGATATTAGGACTTTCACAGTCCAGGTACATCGACACCATACTGAAAAGATTCAGTATGGAAGATTCCAAGCGTGGTAATCTACCGGCTTGTCACGGGATCACCCTCTCCAAAAAGATGTCTCCTAAGACTGATTTAGAAAGGGATCGCAAGTCTATTATACCCTACGCTTCTGCGGTAGGCTCTATAATGTATGCGATGTTGTGTAAGAGACCGGATGTAGCTTATGCACTGAGTGTGGTAAGCCGGTATCAGTCAAACCCTGGGGAGAAACACTGGATAGCGGTAAAGAACAATCTCAAATACCTGAGAAGGACTAAGGAGATGTTCTTGGTGTATGGCGGAAAAGACCTCCAGATCGAGGCCTTTGCTAACTCCAGCTTCCAGAGTGACAAGGATGATTCCAAGTCCATGTCGGGTTATGTCTTTACCCTCAATGGAGGGGCGGTGTGTTGGAAGAGTTCCAAACAGGAAACCGTTGCTGACTCGACGATGGAAGCGGAATATATCGCTGCTGCCGATGCCGCAAAAGAAGACGTCTGGATTAGGAAGTTCTTGATAGAACTTCAGGTGGTTCCGTCCATTGTTGATCCAATACCTCTGTATTGCGACAACAACGAGGCAATACCTTTAGCGAAGGAACCCGGGTCCCATCAGAAGTCCAGACACATCTTGAGGCGGTATCACCTGATCAGGGAGATCGTGGGTCGCCACGAGATCGAGGTTCGGAGAGTTGCTATGGAAGATAACACTGCTGATGCATTCACGAAGGCCTTACCCCAGACTCAGTTCGAGCGGCTGATCGAGATGATAGGTATTCGATACGCCAGTACATGGCCTTAGTGCAAGTGGGAGATTGTTAGTGTATATGCCCTAGAGGCCATTACTGTATCATACTAGTTTGTATATTACTTAATGGAAGCTTGGGATATTCACAGTTGTATAGACAATCTTGCTCAAAATAGTAGTATGCTACTTGGTTTGTTTCTACTTTAATGTGTGCATGTGTTTCTTACAGCATATCTCCTCTACACATTAATGGAGCCCTTAGGATCTTTGCTTGATTACCAGCGTTGTGATGGCAGTCACACTCGTAGGGGCTGGGTAATCCACAAGCACATCCTTATGCAGGTCCCTAGTCGTAGGACTATTGAGACAGGGTATCGATACTCCGGAGTAGATTAGCGTATGCGCTTCTCATCCCAGCCTGGGAGACGGTCTGTCCCACAGCCATCAGTACGTCGTACTTGAGATAGTATGCGGGTGCTCGTTAGGTTACGAGTACACTGGACAGGACTCATCTGGAACTGTTGGTTGGTATTATACCTATCGTCGGTTATCAGTTCCCAGGTGACATGAGTACAGCTTAGTCCGTTGACTTGACACTGTCACTTCGCCTAGAGTGTGTTCCCACTGTTCTTAGATTGCTACCCTACCACGGCTCAAAGGAGTCGTGCAAACAGGTAGCAGTTGGGTGCAGTCTCGAAGCACTTGGAGGCAGTGACGGTTAGACAGGATTCGACTCTCCCGGTATTGGGGGTTGATATCGCGCTGTGTCTAGGAGAGCCATTACACAAAGTCCCTGGCTAGGGCAAGCGAGATATACTGGTAGGTTTCTAGTGTTATCTTTGGGTGTTCTAGGCTACACTCCGACAAAACTTGTACCGCTATTAGGGGACTGACGTTTACCGCCCCCTAGGCCCGCCATGCGATACTCTCAGACGAACACACCGGACTGTATGGAGATTGTCACATTCAGGTTCAGTAGGAGTTCAGATGGGTTCACCTCGTCAGTCTTCTTATCGGCATCTACCTAGGGACCGTTACGTACAGCCAGTACCGCTTGCGGCCTGTGGTTAAACCCACTGCCAGCGTAGTGTCGAGTCTTTAGAGTCCCACACAGAGGGTTATTCGCCTTTGGGCAAAACAGAGTAGAGGTAGCATGGTTTTGCGACGGGGTTCGTTCACATCTGCGCACTTGTGCACGTTTGATGTCCGGATAGTTAATACTAGCGGGCTTTGGTTTAAGCCAGATCCTAGTATATGTTTTGGGATTGGTTTTATCTCATTGTATTCGTGTTCCTCGGAACATGGATATGGGTGTGTATGCAGAGTTGACTGAGGCAGAGGCAGAGGACTTTCATTAGGGTTGATGACCGTTGTCTTTTTTCTTAACCCTAATGAATATGTGAAATATGATTATTGATATTAATTAATTATAATTGTGTTATGGTTAGGGTTGTTGACCATTTGACTATGGTTGACTTGTTGACCTATGTTGACAAATTGACCATCATCATTTCACATGAAAATGCTTTTTGATTCTTGCAAAATTAATTAATGTGAAATGATAATGGTCATTTCAAGTTAACCATCACTATTATCTTTGATTAATTTTTCAATTATCATAATTCACTTATATGTGAGGATGGTTGATATTATCCTCATTCTCTCATGCTCATTCTCTCTCATCCTCTTCCTCTCTCTCAAAGCTCTCCCCTCTCATGAGTTGAGAACCATTTTTCTTTTGAGATAAAACACCAAAATTACTCTCTACTCATCCTAAGGTTCTAGGTTTAGCACACCAAGCACTTTAGTTGCCTCTAGGTTAAGGTAGGAGCCGAAGGTAGAGGCCATCGGTTGGATCTTTCTTCGGCAAGAGAAGGCAACGAGGAGGACCCGTTCATCCTACTCCAAGGAGCATGGTTGTTAGTTTTTGTTTAGCAAAGGTCCTCCTTTTAGTCCATGTTGCCTTGAGTTCTAAAAATCGATTTTTTATACCGTTTCCGCCTCCCCGTAAGCATCATGGTGGGCAACGTGGACTTACATGTCCGACGCTGGAAATCCATCCTTCCGTAAAACTCGCCCTCATTTCGGTAGCGATACAGACGAATCTGTTACTGAAGCCCCATCTAGCAGCAAAGTCCGCCCTCATCTTGGCAGTGACACTCAAGAGTCGGAGGAAGAGGACCTGCCGTGCAACAGCGGTGCAGATTGGACCCCCATGCAACAAGCGAAACTACGAGAGACCATCGAAATTGCAGAAGGGTTCCTAACCGTCACAAGGGTACCGGAGCAGATGTGCAAAGAGCTCGATGCGTTGTCAGTCTCCACCGTCGACCAGCTGAAAACTTTCTACGTCCTCGGAAGGAAAAGTGGGCAGAAAGGCATCCTGTTTTTTGGGTCAAATCCCGTTGTGCACCCGGACAATTTTTCTGTCGCGTGCCTTCCATATGAGAGAGGCATAAGAGCCGTCCTCAATCCCAGATACTATGCGCCCGAGATGTGGGAATACTTTAAAATGTGCGGATGTCGGTTATATCGAACGGAGTCCGAAGCAAAGTTTTACGAAGGGCTATGGCATCCACCTCAGGTCCGAGCACTCATCGATGGATGAATTCCAGATAGGCGGGGCATAGGTTTCATCCAGCCTAATTCTAAGGCATGCTTTATGACCCATATTGGGGAAGCCAGCGAAGAGTCAAATGATGAAGACGAGCCAACCGAGCCAGAAGAAGCTCCTCATGAGCTCGAAGATGGCGGACAAGCAACCTTTGATGAGCTAACCGAGATTGACAAAGGAACTCCCGATGATCCAAGGCCGACCTATATCAGCTCACTCTTGTCGGAAGAAATGAAAGAGCAGATAATTGCCCTGCTGCATGAGTTCGTCGACTGCTTCGCGTGGACATATAAAGAAATGCCTGGCCTTTCCCCTAAAGTGGCTGTGCATAAGCTGGCTATATCTCCTGATGCTAAGCCAGTCAAACAAGCTCCTCGACGAATGAGAAGGGAACTAGAAGAAAAGGTCATCGAGGAAACCAAGAAGCTCATCGATGCCGGCTTCATCAGGGAAGAGAAATATGCGGACTGGACGCATGCATAGTCCCAGTGAAGAAGAAAAATGGGCAGATCTGAGTTTGTGTCGATTTCAGAGACCTCAACAAGGCATGTCCTAAAGACGACTTTCCGCTATCGGTCATGGAAATGATGGTCGATGACACCTCAAATTATGAGTTGTTCACCTTTATGGATTGCTCGTCTGGACATAATCAGATCAAGATGTCGCCCAAGGATGAGAAGCACACAGCATTCCGAACCCCGATCGGAATATACTGCTACAAGGTGATGCCGTTCGGACTGAAGAACGCAGGTGCTACGTACCAAAGGGCAATTACCAATATCTGACCTAATTCATAAAGTCGTCGAATGTTATGTTGATGATCTGGTCGTCAAGACTAAAACCAAGGCCGATCATATCCAAGATCTTAGGACCATTCTCACCAGACCGAGGGAATACGATCTGAAGATGAATCCTCTGAAATGCGCTTTTGGCGTGTCATCGGGAAAATTCCTGGGCTTCATAGTCCGACATCGAGAGATCGAAGTTGACCCATCAAAGATAAAGGCCATCATGGAGATGCCCCCTCCGAAGAGTCTGACGCAGCTAAGATCTTTTCAAGGCAAGCTTGCTTATATACGAAGGTTTATCTCAAATTTATCGGGGAGATGTAGGCCCTTCTCAAAGCTCATGAAGAAAGGAGTTCCTTTTATCTGGGATGCCGAATGTCAAGCAACGTTTGAAAGCATCAAACAATACTTGTTGCACCCTCCAGTGATGGCCGCTCCCATTCTAAATAAACCGCTGATTCTCTACACTACCGTGCTAGATGAGTCACTCGGTGCGCTCCTTGCCCAGAATAACAAGGAGGGAAAAGAAAATGCCCTCTACTACCTCAGTCGAACTCTAGTTGGGGCGGAACACAACTATTCCCCAATCGAAAAGCAATGCCTGGCTCTGATATTTGCTGTGAAGAAGCTGAGAAACTATCTGCCCGCTTATCGGGTTATGCTGATCTCCAAGGTCGACCCGCTAAAACACTTGATGACCAGAGCAAGCCTAGCCGGCAGAATGGCAAGATGGGCTGTCATGCTACTTGAGTTTGACATAGTTTATACTCCTCAGAAAGCAGTGAAAGGGCAAGCTCTTGCAGACTTCCTTGCCGCTCATCCTATACCAGAAGGGTCGCCGCTAAATTGTGAGTTACCCGACGAACAAGTGCTGCACCTCGAGGAAGATGGGCCATATTGGGAGCTCTACTTCGATGGAGCCTCATCAATAAGGACCTCCAGTAAATCAAGCGTCCCGGAGATAAAAGCAGGGATAGGATTGGTGTTCATCACACCATCAATGGGAAACCTACGGCGTTCTTTCGCTCTCACCGAGCCTCGAACGAACAACGAAGCTGAGTATGAAGCCCTGATAGCTGGTTTGGAACTCGCCATAAAAATGGAAATCCTTCGGCTACGGGTTTACGGTGACTCCCAGCTTGTCGTCAACCAAGTAAGCGACGACTATAAGATATACAAACCCGAGTTAGCTCGGTACAGAGGCCGAGTGGTGGAACTCATGAAACGGTTCACTCACATTGAACTAATGAGAGTCCCTGGAGCGTTGAATGGAAAGGCTGACGTACTCGCCCGCTTAGCCAAGGAGCTAGCTGATCCTGACATGGACGAAATTCTAATCACAGTCAGGAGCTGACAAATTCTACCCCCAGTCTCTCTACGAGAAGAGGAAAGCGTGGAACAGAAGAGCAGTCCTGCCGAAGAAGCTTCGATTATCCAAGACGAGCCCGATTGGAGAGAACCCTTCATAGAGTACCTCCGATACGACAAGCTGCCCGAAGAAAAATCTGCAAGGATTCAGCGGAAGAAAAGAGCTCTCCGATACGTATTTGTAAATGACACATTATACCGCAGGTCATATGACCAACTCTGGCTCAGGTGTCTGTCATTGGCCGAAGCCCAAAAGGTCATGAAAGATGTTCACTCTGGCGTTTGCGGTGCTCACCAATCTGGCCCTAAGATGCGACTTCAAATCAAACGGCTTGGGTGTTACTGGCCCACCATGATACGGGATTGCGGAGAGCATGCAAAGAAATGTCAGATCTGCCAAATCCGTGGTGATTTCATTCACAAGCATCCCAATCCGTTGCATCCTACGGTGGCTTCGTGGCCCTTCGAAGTCTGGGGCACCGACATTGCTGGCCCAATTGATCCTCCTTCATCCAAAGGCCACCGGTTCATACTGGCCGCGATAGACTACTTCTCCAGATGGGCTGAAGATGCCCTGCTAAAAGAAGTCAAGACAAAAGATATTCTGACATTCTTCCAGCATAATATTCTATATCGCTTCGGTACACCAAGAAGAATCATTTCTGACAACGGGCCTTCTTTCAAGAGCTTCAATGTCTCAAGGTTCGCTACTCAGCACAAGATAGACTGGAGATATTCCTCCATCTATAATCCAAGAGCGAATGGGCTAGCCGAAACCTTCAATAAGACTCTATGCAAGCTCCTGAGGAAAAATGCTTCAGCCAACATGAGAGACTGGAATCTCAAACTTCACGAGGCGTTGTGGGCATATCGTACCACGCACCGTACTCCAACTCAGTCCACTCCATACCCATTGCTCTTTGGAGTGGAGGCAGTCCTCCCCCTCGAAGTCGAAGTTCCAAGCTTAAGAATGGCCGTTCAGCACGAGTTGACGGAGGAGGAAAACGTGCTCCTTCGACTTGAAGAGCTCGATGCCCTCGAAGAAAAGAGGCTCGCGGTGCAGCAAAATCTGGAGCTATACCGAGCCCAAATGTCACGGGCCTATGACAAGATAACTCGTCTCCGCGCTTTCAAGAAAGGTGATTGGTGTTGGTCCTCAAAAGACCGATCATCCCCAATCGACATGCCAAGGGAAAATTTAAGCCAAACTGGGAAGGACCATACGTCATCGAGAAAGTGTTCGACGGAGGATCCTACCAACTAATAAGTGCCGAGAGAGAAAGGCCCATGCCACCCATCAATGGCGGACATCTCAAGAAATACTACACGTGAATGCTCTAAGTCGCAGGAGAATTGAGCACATCAGCCCTACGGTTTGGATCATACATCCTGCAAAACCGTATACAATCCACGGGCGTAAATGACCCCTATCTCTCCTAAATCCTGCCGGTGAGACTACTTTTAAAGTCCCACCAGCGGCAAAAAAAAAGAGAAAAAAAAGAAAGGAAAAGAAGAAAAAAGGAAAAAAAAGGTATGTCCACAAGCAAAACGGGCACGGATGAAAACCCGAAAGGGCTCCATGAGTAAAAACAGCAGGTCTACCGGCGAGTTTGTGAAAACCCGAAAGGGCGCAAACTCGTGAAAAGAGATGAATACACTCGCAAAGTCCTCTCGACCTTGTGAGGAGAAAACCCCTGTGTGAGATCCTTACGACTCACAAAGGAGCAACACACTTAGGAATCCTCACGATTCCTAAGCAGAACATACACCTGCGAGATCCTCTCAACTTGTAGGGAGAAAATGCTTTTATGAGACCCTCACGGCTCAGAAAATTGAAAAGACTTAGGTGATAGGGACCCAAACCTGTCTCCTAAGCCATCGTTCCCCAACGAGCAACGGCAAATGATGAGTCGGTCCTGGCATTTCGCTTCAGTGTTAGCGGTGCTGATGCCGACCAAAAACCCAAATCCTAAGTCCTCTTAAGGCAAATGATGAGTTGCTCCTGGCATTATTACAGTGCAGCAATGCTGATGCCAAACAAGATCTAAATTCCAAGTCCCCAAACGGCGAATGATGAGTCGCTCCTGGTACCATATTCTAGTATAGCGATGCAGACGCCAACCAAAATCCAATTTCTCAAAATTCTCCAGCCCTACGGCCGGTCCCCAAATTGACTGCCGTATACAATCCACGGGCTCAAATAATTCTCGTCATACCAATGCCCCACCACAATCACCAGTTACGCGGCTGGTCTGCGCCTTTGGAATTATGCTCCATTGAGAAGACCCACTCATGTGTCCTCACGATACATGAGGAGAACAAACCTTTGTGGGATCCTTACGACCCATAAAGGAAACACACACTTAGGAGTCATCACGACTCCTAAGGAGAAAATACACCTGCGGGATCCTTACGACTCATAGGGAGAAAATGCTTTTATGGGACCCTCACGGCCCATAAAATTGAAATGCCTTAGGTGATAAGGATCTAAACCTGTCTCCTAAGCCATCGCTCCCCCAACAGGAATAGGCAAATGATGAATTGCTCCTGGCATGTGTGCTTCAGTGTTAGCAACGTTGATGCCTACCTTAACCCCAAAATCCCAAACTCCAATCCAATAGACCCCTAAGTCTTTAAACTAGGAACAGATGACCCCTAAGTCGTTAAATTGGGAACAAATGACCCCTAAGTCGTTAAACTGGGAACGAGGGAAATTTCCTCATGGCAGATGATGATTCTCTCCTGGTACCATATTCCAGTGCAGCGATGATGATGCCAAACCAAAACCAAAATCCCCAAATCCTGTCATGACAAATGATAATTCGCTCCTGGTACCATATTCCAGCGTAGCGATGCTGATGTCAACCCAAATCACATCAAGTCAGCAAAATAACCAATGACCTCCCTGGCAGAATCAAATTCCACCTCGGAAACAAGTCAACGTCATCCCTGATGCCGCAATAAGCGGGGCAAGTCAAATCCAGAACCGACCGTCCACGTCGCTAAAATGGCAGCACCGACCGTCCACGTCGCTAAAATGGCAGCACCGACCGTCCACGTCGCTAAAATGTCAGAACCGACCGTCCAAGTCGCAAAAAGGGCAGAACCGACCGTCCAAGTCGCAAAAAGGGTAGAACCGACCGTCCACGTCGCTAAAATGGCAGAACCGACCGTCCACGTTGCTAAAACGGCAGCATCGACAGTCCAAGTCGCAAAAAGGGCAGAACCGACCGTCCACGTCGCTAAAAGGGCAGCATCGATCGTCCAAGTCGCAAAAGGGTAGAATCGACCGTCCAAGTCGCAAAAAGGGCATCACCGACCGTCTACGTCGCTAAAAGGGCAGCAACGACCGTCCAAGTCGCAAAAAGGGCAGAACAGACCGTCCAAGTCGCAAAAAGGGCAGAACCGACCGTCCACGTCGCTAAAAGGGCAGCATCGACCGTCCAAGTCGCAAAAGGGGTAGAATCGACCGTCCAAGTCGCAAAAAGGGCAGCACCGACCGTCTACGTCGCTAAAAGGGAAGCATCGACCGTCCACGTCGCTAAAAGGGCAGCATCGACCGTCCACGTCGCTAAAAGGGCAGCAACGACCGTCCAAGTCGCAAAAAGGGCAGAACCGACCGTACAAGTCGCAAAAAGGGCAGCATCGACCGTACAAGTCACAAAAAGGGCAGCATCGACCGTCCATGTCGTAAAAAGGGCACTGCCAGCTTCCCAAAAGGTGGGAACCGAATCAAGTCGCCTCCACGTGAAAGAAGATCCATCAATTTCATGCACACGACCCACATATGTGGTGTGCATTTATTGATGGGGGGCAATTTGTTGGGGTAAAAATTTACACCCAGGTTGACCAAGTCAAAATCAAAGTCAACCCCAAGCCAAGTGGGCCCATGCCCGGGTCGAGCCCGAACATGAAGCGGCCGGCCTCCCCCCATGCCAAGATAAAAATTTTGTAATAAATAATTTTGTTGTATTTCTTTTATTTTATTTTATGGATAAATGTATGAAAAATAGGCATAAAGCCAAATTTTTATAAGGCCAATGGCTTATGTGCAAAAAGAAATGGCACATGAGCCATGGGATAGGCAAAATGCCATTTTGTGAAGCCCAAGGGGCTATGTGTAAAGTGTATAGCCTATAAAGGCAAGGATAATGAAAATATCTCAACAACTTTTTCTCTCTCTAAAAAATTTTGAGATCTGAGATCTTTTCTCCTTCCTCAAGGTTCCAAAACCTTCTTCTTTCTTCTGAATTAAATCAAGAGTTTTACTCTTCATTTTATAAAACTAAATAGTTTTCACCATAAAACTCATAAAGGGGAACTCAGATCTTCCATTAGATCTCAAAAAGAAAAGATTTTTAAAATCTCATATCTCTTGATCTTCAAGATCCAGCAACCAAAGGAGAAAGAAGAAGAACCCCTTTCATCAACCCCAAAACATCTTAGGAGTTTAACTCCACTCTGAATTCTCTTTCGAGAATTTCTGGGTCTAAAAAGCTTCTTTTTCTCGCCAGCGCCCCAACGCTCAAGCGCTAAGCGCCCACGTGGCTACACGTGGCGCGCAAGCGCTAAAGCGCCTAGCGGTGCAGCGCCCTACGCTCAAGAGCAAAGCGCCCACGTGCCGACACGTGGCGCGCCTGCGCTCCAGTGCCCTGCGCTCAAGCGCAAAGCGCCCATGTGTTGATACGTGGCGCGCTTGCGCTCAAGCGCCCAGTGCTCAAGTGCAAAGCGACCACATGCCGACACGTGGCGCACTAGCGCCTAAGCGCATAGCACCTAAGCGCACAGCGCTCAAGGCGCTGACCCCACGCGTCCTTTGGGCGCTTTTTCCCTTTGTTTATGTATGTATACGAGTATATATGTGTACAGATACACACACACTCCACAACACTGTCCCTCCCCAAAATTTTTTGGGCCGGGGCGCTGCCCCACACCCCGCAAGGGGGATGCTAGCCCCCTTGACCCCCAGCCCGCTATCCGGATAGCGGGACCCCCGTAAAAACTCTGTGTTTCTCCCGATATATCCAGGCCCCCTCCAAAACAAAACACACATACACTGCACATTGAGTTCGCATGACCAGTTTAACCCGTCAATTGGAGGTTCCCTCGCGACAAAGGCGAGGGGTAATTAACGGCAGCTTAGTCCGCGGCTGCCAGAGATTCGGATCCCCACGATCAATAGACCCCGGCCTACCCTGGGCAGGGGGAATCTGTAGTACGCCTGACAAGCGCGCGTGTATTCCCATCTCAATGGGGTGACGAAAAACACCCTACAGGACTGTCCTACCGGCATAAGTCCTCCCTCAATCATTGCAATCACGTGCCTGTGATCCAATAATTGACTCTGAGGGCACTATATCCAACATGCACAACACACATACATATGTGATATGGTATTGATTAGTGATATTTAGGCATTGATTCTTGTGCGGTTGCGCATATGAAATATAGCATACCTGTATACCTACATGCTTACACATATGCCTTGCTATAGCTACATGTATATCATGCATACATACTTATATGTACACCCACATACCTTGCTATAGCTACATGTACATCATGCATACATACTTACATGTATACCCACATATCTTGCCATAGCTACATATACCCCTAAGTGGTATTGTATTGTCATTTGACATTGAGACATTGATTCTTATTCCATTGTGCATATGAAATATATCATACTTGTTATACCTACATGCTACACATATACCTATATGGTATTGCATCATAATTGACATGTACATACATATACTTTGCTACAGCTACACATATACCTATATGGTATTGCATCATTATTGACAGGTATATACACATGTCTTGCTATAGCTACATGTACATCATGCATACATACTTACATGTACACCCGTATATCTTGCTATAGCCACATGTTCACCTTTATATGATGTTGCTTTGGATTTTGGAGAATTGGGAACTGCATGATATATTTAATAACTTGATGCATTTAAATAGTTCCAAGATATGCTCATATTACTGTTTTATGTTGCATATATTATATTGCATGGATTTATGCATTGAGATATGGATTTCATGTGATTTATGGATTTGAGAATCGTGGGGGTATTTCAAGAAATTATGTATTGTTTGAAAACCCGGTTTCTCTTGATATGATATTTCAGTGCGTCCACCATGAGTTTTCTCGGTTCTGAGACTTGTGTTAGATACCCGATTCGAGGTGTGGATAGGCACCGTCTGCGAGTACTTGGTGGACCCGGCATGGTTCCCCGGAGCAAGAGGTGATTTTCGTAGTATAGACGATGAGCCTGGCAGGAGGGCTAGTACCTAGCGGTGATTGTATAGAACTCGGCGGATGTCCGGTGGACACCGTTTTGGAGTTATGAGATGAGATCGATATGATAACCAATCTGAAGATGCGGTGCCTGAGATATGAGGATTTACGTGTCGATGCTGGACACGGGTTTCATAATGTTTCGAGTGTCGATGTTGGACACTCAGGTTCCATGATTTTGATGTGTCGTTGAGGGACACACACACACATATACAAGCATATGTTTTCATGATGTTTCGGGTGTCGGTGTTGGACACTCAGGTTCCATGAGACTTACAGGATATGAGGGCCGATCTGAGGATGTGGTGCCTGAGGTATTGGGATTTGGGGTGTCGTTTATAGACACCAGTATTTTTCCACGATGATGATTCTTTGATGATGTTATGTTGTATCCCATACTCCGCATTTATTTGATATGCATTTGATTCATGTAGATCTAGTACCCTGGTGGTGTACCTTGATCATGATAGTTGCATATTCATATTGCCAAACTTATGCTACCAGATTACATGTGATAGATTATCGCTGTTTGTGCATACTTGCGATTATAGTATGATGTTATTTACTATTCACGATTTAGCAACTCACCCCTATTGTGCCACGGTGTTTTGTTGGTCTGAACCTCAAGGTAGTCGCGGCAGGGCGCCTAATTATCTCTACTTTTGCGGATACCGCTATGGTTGGCTGTGAGGCTTTTTACTATAGGTGGGTTCGCGATTATCAGATGATGTCGTTGTATATCTTTTGTATCTATTACTCTCCATCTACTACCTTCATGTTTGGACTTAGAGACGAGTTGTGAGGATCGGTGTTGTATATTCTTATGACTCTGGTTGTCGTGCTCGTGTGAGCCGGCCTTTATTTATGTGGATTATCTCATTTCTTCGCTACGGCGTCGTATTTCTGTTGTGGTGGTTGTTTCCGCCTTTGGGCGAGATTTGCTCCCGTTTGGGGTTTCTTTACTTATATCTTATGTTTGTACCCGTTTCGGGGCTAGTTTTTACAAAGGAGGTGCTGCCGAATTTTTTTATGAAAACAAATTTAAGCTTTAAGTTTTTGCTTGAGATTTTAAAAGTGTTTCTATCCTTTACTTCTTGTAATGGTTTAGATTTGCTGGGTTTTCGTCTTACTTAAATTGCGTTAGGCCTGTTGACGTTACGTAGTCTAAGTGCCAGTCATGCGCTAAATTTTGGGTCGTGACAAAGTTGGTATCAGAGCGCTAGGTTTTACCTTTTGAAATGTAGCATGACCTTGGTATGATGGAGTAGGTAGCATTGTTGGAGATAGTACCCTCAAAGTCAATTATTGGATCGCAGGTACGTGATTGCAATGATTGAGGCAGGACCTATACCGATATGACAGTCTTGCTCGAGATGATAGTATGCTATCTGGTTTGTCTTTATCATCGTATATATGCTTTAGTTCGCTATTGCATATTGATAGAGCCCATAGGATTCTTGCTTGACTACCAGCAGTATGATGGCGATCATATACGTGGGAGCTGGGGTCGTAGGGTATAATCGACATGCGATCCCTTTCCAAATCAGTCTTGGGAGACATCCCTTTGGAGAGGGTGATTCCGTGACAAGCCGATAGGTTACCGCGCTTAGAATCTTCCATACTGAATCTCTTTACTATGGTGTCTATGTACCTGGACTGCGAAAGTCCCAACATCCTCTTTGATCTATCACGATAGATCCGGATCCCCAGAATGTAGGTGGCATCACCCAGGTCTTTCATGGAGAATTTCTGTGACAAGAATCTTTTGACTGACTGTAACATAGGAATGTCATTTCCTATTAGTAGAATATCATCCACGTATAATACGAGGAATACTACAGCTCTCCCTACAATCTTTCTGTATATGCATGGTTCATCTGGATTTTTGATAAAGTCGAATTCTTTGACAACATCATCAAAACAGATGTTCCAACTCCGAGATGCCTGCTTTAGTCCCTAAATGGACTTAAGCAACTTCCATACTTTACCGCTTCTCCCACTCTGAATGAATCCCTCTGGCTGATCCATATAGACGCTCTCTTCCAAATTTCCATTTAGAAAGCCCGTCTTTACGTCCATCTGCCAGATTTCATAATCGTGGAAAGCAGCAATAGCAAGAAGGACCCGAATGGATTTAAGCATAGCCACTGGAGAAAAGGTTTCGTCATAGTCCAAACCAGGTCTTTGACGGAAACCTTTTCCAACAAGTCTAGCCTTATAGGTTTCAACCTGTCCATCTACACCAATCTTCTTTCTGAAGATCCATTTGCATCCTACGGGTTTTACCCCATCTGGAGCAATGTCCAAAGTCCATACTTTGTTAGTGTACATGGACTCCATTTCGGTCCGCATTGCATCCAGCCATTTTACTGAGTCACCGCTCTGAATGGCTTGCTGGAAGCTAGTAAGCTCATCATAGTCAATAGTGCAATCCTCTCTATCCCTGTCTATGAGAAAACCGTAGTATCTCTCGAGCGGATGAGATTGCCTACTACTCCTGCGGAGTTGCGTCGGGATGTCCCTTTCTTCTTAAACCTCTGGTTCTACCATACTTTTAGTAACAGCTTGTGGTTTTGGAATTTCTTCCAGTTCTACTGCGCTCCCACTCTTCTGATTTTATAAAAATTCTGCTTCTAAGAAGTGGGCATGACGAGAAACAAAAACCTTTTGTTCCTCTGCGTAATAGAAACAATATCCAATGGAGTTCTTTGGATAACCCATAAACTTACATTGTATTGAGCGTGCCTCGAGCTTGTCCGCATGCTGCCTTTTTACAAAAGCTGGACATCCCCATGCCTTCAGGTACTGAAGACTGGGTTTCTTCCCACTCCACATTTGATATGGTGTGGTAGGCACTGTTTTGGTTGGAACCTTGTTCAAAAGATATGCAGCTGATTCTAGTGCATAACCCCAGAAAGATCGCGGTAACTCAGCCTTACTCATCATGGAACGAACCATATCCAATAGGGTTCGATTCCTCCTTTCCGATACACCGTTGTGTTGTGGTGTGTATGGAGGAGTAAGCTGAGAGAGAATTCCATTCTCTTTTAAGTAACCCAGGAACTCGGCACTTAAGTATTCACCACCTCGATCAGATCTCAGTGTCTTTATACTCTTGCCTGTTTGGTTTTCTACTTCATTCTTGTATTCTTGGAATTTCTCAAAGGCCTCGGATTTATGCTTCATTAAGAAGACATATCCATACCTAGAGAAATCATCTGTAAAAGTAATGAAGTAGGAATAACCTCCTCTCGCGTGTGCAGACATTGGACCGCACACGTCACTGTGTACGAGTCTTAAGAGCTCGCTTGCTCTTACTCCGTGTCCAGTAAACGGAGTCTTTGTCAAGTAGCATAAGATTGATATTCGAATGGATTCAAATATCCTTCTCTATATAACTTAGTCAACCTTCTCTCATTGATGTGACCTAGTCTACAATGCCATAAGAAAGCCTGATTTAATTCCGGAGACTTTCTTTTAAGTGTATTCTGGACATTGAAAACCTGAGCTTGACTTAATACGTATATACTGTTATCTAATGTACCTGACCCAATCAGAACTTGATTTAGGTGGTTGTTAACTACATCGCTTACGAATATAAAATCATATCCCTCTCTCGAAAGTGAGGACACTGATATGATATTACAAGTCATACTAGGTATATATAAACAGTTACGTAAAATCAATATATGACCACTTGTCAAACCTAGGCGATATTCTCCCACGGATTCAGCGTCCACACTCATTCCGTTTGCAACTCTGAGAGACAAATCACCTACCTTCATAACTCTACGGTTTCTCAAAGCATGTAATGAATTACATATATGAGATCCTGCTCTGGTATCTAGTATCCAGGAAGTAGAGTTAATTGACAAACAGTTCTCAATTACAAATACCCTTGAGGCTGAAGCCACAACATGCTTCAAATCCTGGCTACTGGCTTTAAAAGTCCTGCAATCTTTCTGCCAATGTCCAATCCCATAACAATAGGAACGTTCCTCTTTCACTACATTCAGTGCCAAAACATTTGCCCTTCTCTTTCCTTCTACTTTCCTGGTTTCCTTCAGGGTAGAAGGCAGAGACTGTAGAATCAAGTCAGTATCTGACTCATTTCCCAACATGGTCTCCAAGTCCTGGAGCTCATCAATATAGCTAGTCATTGTAAGGACGTTGTCCCCTACGGATGACCCGAAATCCAACCTCGCTTGAATTAATTCGTTCGAGGTCCCATATCTTGTGATATGAGATTGCTCTCCATATAAATCTTTGTTATGGAGAAAGATGGAAACTAACTCCATCTTCTCTTGCTGCTTCTGGTATACACCATCAACTGAAGCCAACACGAGGCACTTGGTTTTCGCTTTATCCTTTTCCCTTGTCTGACGGATATCCATATCCGTGACGGTGGAAACTGGATCTGGGACGGCGGGATCTTGAGTAGTAATAGGGTGGTCCAGCTTGTCATAGGCAATGGACATCTGGACAGACTTTTGCCAGTCATATAAGTCAGATTCAGTCAATTTGTTATCTAGATATAACCTAGTCGTGGTCACAAGGTCGCTGCAAATAAGAGAGAGAGAAGAAAACACTTTAGCATGATGCTCTTGCAAGTTTAGAGTGGTTTTTAATTTATCTAAACAGGATGGCTCCCACTGTTTCTCGAATCCTTCCTCAAACCATAAAAGAAGAATTAGCCAGGACTATTCTCACCGTACAATACTTGCTTAACCGTTCAGTCAGGCCAGTGTCGGTACTTCGAGGGAGGTTTTCCAACGCTTTCGCGAAGTTCCTTAATTAAATAACCTCTTTTCTCTGGGGGCGTAGCCCAGCTGACACCTTTCTTGGCACCTACTTGTTTTATAGCATTGATCGTTGAGTGATGAATCTCCTGATAAGTATCATGTACTCACAGTAGGATCGGGATCCAAATATCATCGTATGATATTGTTGAAGGAATCCTACCAACATTCATCAAACTCCAAATGGTATGCAATACTAGCAAGTTTCAGTTTCTTTAGAAACTCCCGATGTGGATTTTTGCCCCATGCTCTTATGACCTTGACGAAAGCCAACAAATCATAAGTCACATGTCAAGTTCTGCCCATCATTGTCTTGTTAATTTGAACCCACCCGTACATACCCTTGACGAAAGCCAACAAGGTAATACGACTGTCCCAAACCAACCCATCTATCTATTCAACAAATGAATACCCCAGCAGCTACCAAGTACTATGCCTTGACGAAAGCCAACAAACATAGCTTGAATACTACTGACAATCCATAAGAAATGATGGAGGGCTACGACTGGTTTTGGCAAAACCGTGAACGTAGTGAACTTGATATAATCGAAGGAACCTGATACTTTTTTAAAAGGAGTGGTTAAAGCTTCGCAATTAAAAATTCTAATCTTTTTAAAAATAACCGAGTGGTTTCTTTTAAATTTGTTCCAACGATTGAACTTTGGTTTATTTTCTTTGCATTATAATAATGCGTCCCATCATTTATCCTATCATTGCAGAAAACAACGAAAATACCACGTCCTCTTATGCCCTCCGCATTCGCTACGGGGTCCCGTCATCACCCGTTATGTTACTTAACTAACGACAGAGCGGGGGCTGGGCTAGCACGGGTGTAAAACATAAGTGGCGTCTAATAGCTATCATATATAGATATTGTACATTCGTCAGACGCAATAATAGGCATTCCAGATCACTGATGAACTTTATTTGATTTACTAGCAATCCGCGTTTGCTTTGAGCCTGCAACAAAAGACGGATTACACAGTTGTGATGAATAGCCATTACCCCACCCTAGACCCCTACGGGTATGGCAAACTAGCCACCAAGTACCCGAAGTAAAGCGGTCTCCCTCAACAACGTGAGTAGGCCACTAAACACTTCAACGCACCCGGTAGTTTGTGTATCCCACCTTGGGTCTATCCTAGGAGCAAAAACAGTAAAAAGAAATAATACAACGGTGGCTACAACCGCAACCTGGATGTGCCCCGCAAAAGAATATTACATCATATTACAATTATATCGAATGAATGAATATTAAACCCATCTTAAACCCCGGCTAATCATCACAACATTCCAATCAAGTCCATATACACAAACAGTAAACATTACAGAAATTTGCAACCCCCTGCCAACCGACATACTAGTAGTTAGGGGAGGTTTACGAACACATTAAACATTACAGATAAAAACCCAATTAGCAAATAGGTTAGAACATCGATCGACAACCTCTTTCCGTGTCTACCCCAAAAGCAAGCCAGCACAGAAGTAACCTGGGCAGAAACAGAATATACAGGAAAACAAAAAACCAAAAAATATGAATTTCTGTGAAAATCGGAGTCAACTCGGAGTTGACTCCGCCGCGGATCAGCGGACAAAAGCACCATCTTGCCGTGGATCCGCGGCCATCAGGCCGAGTTAAGAGCTCGTATTTTCCCAATATTCTTATATTTCCCTGCTGTGAATTTTAAGGCATATAAAAAAAAATTTCGACACGTTTAAAATTTACAGAAACTGTTAGGGTTAGGGTTTTGTTTTCGCGTTTATCCGTCGATCCAAGTTCTAATTAGTTGCTAACAAGCTAGTAATGGTTTAGTTGGCTCTGATACCACTGTAAGTCCATGTCACGCACCCCACGAACTTGCGGGGAGGTGGAATATATGAAAAACGATTATCAAAACTTCGTAACACAGACTTGAGCGCAAGAATCGTATCTAAACCGTTACTAGCAAACTACGAGAGGTTTAACTACTCGGATTCGAAGTTATACCTCACGTTACTTGTCCTTCGGGTCTTCATCGCTGTCCTCCACTCCTCGTAGGATCCTTGGAACATTGGCACCTCAACGGCCTCTTCGAGTCAAAGACGATCCACCCGAGAGCTCCTACGCCAAGCTTGATCTCTAACTTGAGATAACTAGGTTGCTCAAAGTGCTAATCTAAGCTACCTAGGGGATATAGAGTGAGGTTATGGATGTATTAGTCTAGCTAACCCTTGATCTCAACACATGAAAGGTTAGGGTTAGGGTTTCAAGAATGAGAGAGCTTGAGGAGAGAGAAGGTGATGATAAGAATCAATATGAATAATGAGCTCATTAGAATATAACGACCATAACAATTTATCAAATAAATAATATAAATGATTAATCATCATGGTTGATGCATTCACCTTGTGTGATTCATCATATGACTCATTAACTAATTAATGAATCATTAATACCAAGGATGAATCACACAAATGAGTCATTAAGCAATTAATGCTTATGCCACATTAACCCCCAAGTCACCATGCTTCTAGAAGCTTCCCGGAAAATTACGAGAACGCCCCTCCAATCCGTGAAAACACGGAAAAACTTTAGACTGTATAAATCCAATAACCTGATACTAGAATCTGGCTTAAACCAAAGCCGACTAGTAAAAACTGTCCGAACGTCGTGCGTGCGTTTAAACACGTATGCGTCCAAACCCTTGTCGTAAAACCATACGACCTCTATATCGTTTCGCCTGGAGCAGGGAAACTCTTTATGTGGGACTCTAAAGACTCGATACTGCACTGGTAGTGGGTTTAACCATAGACTGCAAGTGGCACCAGCTATACGTAACGGTCCCCAGGTAGATGTCGATAAGAAGGCCGATAAGAAAAACCATCCGAACTCCTACTGAGCCTGATGCGACAATCTCCGTACAGTCCGGTCTGTTCGTCTAAGGCTATTGCATATCGAGCCTAGGGGGCGGCAAGCGTCGGTCCCCTAATAGCGGTATAAGTCGTGTCGGAGCGTAGCCCATTACATCCTGAGAAACTACTGGAACCTACCAGTAAATCTCGCTTGCCCTGGCCAGGGACTTTGCGTAATGGCTCTCTGACACAGCGCGATATCAACTCCCAATACCGGGAGAGACGAATCCTTTCTAACCGCCACTGCCTCCAAGTGCTCGGGGTTGCACCCAACTGCTACATGTTTGCACGACTCCTTTGATCCGTGGTAGGATAGCAATCTAAGAACAGTGGGACACACTCGAGGCGAAGTAGCAGTGTCAAGTCTGCGGACTATGCTGTACTCATGTCACCTGGGAGCTGTTAACTGACGACGGGTATAATACCAACCAACAGTTCCCCTGCGAGTCCTGTCCGGTGTACCCGTAACCTAACGAGCACCTGTATACTATCTCCAGTACGACGTACTGATGGCTGTGGGACAGACCATCTCCCCAACTGGGATGAGAAGCGTACACACTAGTCTACTCTGGAGTATCGATGCCCAGTCTCAATAATCCTATGACTAGGGACAAGTATAGGATGTTGCGTATAGACTACCCAGCCCCCACTAGTGTTACTGCCATCACAACGCTGGTAATCAAGCAAAGACCTATGGGTTCTACTAATATGTATAAGTGATACGTTACAAGAAACATATGCACATATTAAAGTAGACACAAACCAAGTAACATACTACCATTTTTAGCAAGACTGTATATACAACTGTGAATATCCCAAGCTTCCATTAAGTAATATGCATACAAGTATGATACAATAATGGCCCCTAGGGCATATACACTAACAGGTGGCCAAAGACCGAAGGACACGGATCGATCCGTATAGCCTTTCTTTCCCTTCTCTTGATAGCTAGTTGTAGGTTAATGGTTCGATCCGGAAAAAATAGTATACGATAGCGTCAGTCTCAAGTTTTGAAAAAGTTTCGTTTCCGCATTTTGGCCTCGGACAGACGGCCGGGGCGCTACCGTAAACTTACATGGTATCAGAGCCATGCCATTAACCTTTACTAGCTTGCTCTAACGTGTTTAGAACTTCGATCAAACGAAATTTTCCAAAACTGCATTTCCAAGTCATCAGTTTCTGTCGAATTTTTCATGTGGTCAAAAAATTATTTCGTATGCTGCAGAAAAACAGGCAGGGTTTTTTAAGATATCTGTGAAAATTTCATTGCATGAAGACACTGTTCCGCCGCGGAACCGCGGCAATACCCTTCTTTTGGCTACGGTTTCGCCGCTGTCCTGAGGCTTCTTTGCATAGAAATTTCTACAGTGGTTTGTTTCTTAGAAATGGGGTTTCTGGTATTTTTTGTTTGGGCCCAGATTTGTTTGAGTACTGGGTATTGTGCTTGGGGCCCACTTCGGGAAATTTTGTCGATCGAAAATTTTAAATATGTTAGTTCACGGTATTTACATTATATCTACGACCGTGAATATCATTCGTTCGGTAAATCTTGTCTAACTGCTATAGTTCTTTTAGACGGATTTGCGAACGTGACATTCACGTTGATGTCCTGTGTTGTGCTATGATGTTGCTGATTTGTCATGGTGGATAGCCTGGGTGCAATATTAGTACAGTTTGGTTGTATTTGTACATTAGATATTGCGGGGCGAGCGTCCGACATATGGACTTCCGTCACTGCCTGTTTGTATATTATTCTTTTGGTGCACGACCGGGCTGAGGTCGATGTACCCGTTGTATATATTTTACTTTCTGTACTAGGATTACCCCGCGATGGGGTGCACGGATAGCCGGGTTCTAGAGGGCAACGGGCCCGCATCTCTTGGCTTTGAGACAGAGGGGGCTTCACTCTAGAATTGGCGGGCTATTCGCCAAACTCGTAGGGGGTACAGGTTGACCCAAGGAGGGGTGCTCAAGTTACCGGATTCCGTGAAGTGCTGGGTGGTCCATTCACGTTGTTGAAAGGGGCTGCCTCGCTTCAGGTTTTGGAAGGTAACTTGCCGCGCCCATAGGGATCTAGGATTTCATTGCACAGGCTATCCACACGACCAGGGGAACGTCTGGTTTCAGTAGCAGCTCTATGAAACCCGGGGATCCCAGACTATCTGTATTGTTCTGATGATGATTATTACATTTCTGTGATGTTACATTTTATCACGCCTTGAGCGATTATTATATATTGATATATATACTAGTAGATATTGTATATGTTTTACACCCGTGCTAGTCCAGTCCCTACTCTGTCGTTAGTTAAGTAACCTAACGGGTGATGACGGGACCCAGTGGCGAATACGAATGACATATACGTACATCGTATTTTCGTTCTTTTGTGGTGTGATTAATTGATGGGACTGCATTGATTCGGATCAATGCAATCTAAACAAACCTGTTTGATGTTGTTGAAACATTTTTCAAAAAGCTGTTATTGTGAGGACGTTCTCTTTTGTTTTGCACAGTGGTATTCGGTTATGAATATCCAGCACCTCAGTCGACGAGGCAAGGGCCGAGATCCCTTCACCGGGAGTGACCCCTTGGACAGAAGTTTGCGTCAGGATAATAACTTCACTATAGTCGATTACTTTCTGCTTTGCATCGTGGTATTCAGTTGGAATATCCTGCACCTCATTCTACGGGTAAAGAGCCGAGATCCCTTCACCGGGAGTGACCTCTTTAGCAAAGGTTTTCGCCACTATATTTTTATAAAAAGCTATCCCGTTCCTTCAACGATATCAAGTTCATTACGTTAAAGGTTTTTCGCCAAAAACCATTCGTAGCCCTCCGTCATTTCAGAAAGGTAGCACTTAGTATTCATGCTATGTATGTTGGCCTTCGTCAAGGCATAGTGTATGGTAGCTATTTGTTACTTTTCTGCTGTATAGATAGATGCATTGGTTTGGGACAGTCATACTACTATTTTGGCATTCGTCAAGGGTATGTACGGGTGGGTTCAAATTAACCTGGATAATGACGGGTAGAACTTGACATGTGACTTATGATATGGTTGCCTTCGCCAAGGTGATAAGAGCATGGCGTAAAAATCACATCGGGAGTTTCTAAAGAAACTGAAACTGGCCAGTGATGCGCATACCTTCTGGAGTGTGATAACGTGAGTGGATTCCATCACGTTATCATGCGGTGATAGTTCGATCCCGATTCCCACTGATGAGTTGGTTTACTCCTCGGGTGATCCCGACTAATTCTTCTTTCAGGTTTGGAGGAGAATTTGAGATTACAGTGGGAGGTTTCCTGATTGGATAAAGTGATAACCATTCTGATCTAGGTTAGAGTGCACGTAGAGTGTTTCTTTTCTCTCTCTCTTTGGAAGTGACCATGACCCGACCCTTGACTATGACTCAGAGACCAAGTTAACCAAACCTTCTTAAAACATTGGTTTTAAATTGTCTGAGTTGGATACCTCATTGCCACTCCTACTTTTACCCTTTTCTCCAGAACACCCCGTATTACTACGAACGTCCACTTCCATTGGATAAAACCATCGTATGGTTATATACGAACTCTAAGGAACTTGTTCCAGATTCGAGGATGGTTCCGGTTCTGGAGAAAACGAATAGGACTATTCTGTTGTATTTTCCTTTGACCTTCTCTCAGGTTGCGAGTGCTCCTAGGATTAGGACAGTACACCTGTTACGCTAATTGGATAGTCTTCTTCCAAACCATAGGCGGGTGCCGAACGGTGGGGAATGAAGAAAACCAATTAGCCTAACGATGATGTACAGAAGGTAATAAGTTAAGACAAATAAAGGGATTGGTAAGAGGGCAAAGTAAATTGCGACTGCTATTCACGACCAAACCAAGTATTTCCTCGCCAATCCTACATCACCTTTGTATTTCTCTAGAACACTCCGTATCACTACGAAGATCTACAGTTTATTGGATACTCCATCGTATGGTTATATACGAACTCGAAGGGACTTGTTCCAGTTCGGGGATGGATTCTGGTTCAAAAGAGATAAGAATAAGGTTTATTCAGTTGTCATTTATCTTTACCTTCTCTCGCGTTGCGAGTGCTCCTAGGATTAGGGGAGTACACCCATTATGCTTATTGGATAGTCTTCTTCCACCATAAGCTGGTGTCGAACGGTAGGGAAGGAAGAAAACCATTTAGCCTAAAGGGCTGTACAGAAGGTAATGACTAAAGACATATAAAGGAATTTGGAGAGATGGAAAAGAAATATACGGTTATAGTCATGAATCTGGATTAATGGAAGAGGCATTACTAGGAATACCCGGATACCCCTTCGAAACATTTATATGTTTCAGTTTCACTGTGTATTGTTAAAAGAAAGCTGATTTCCCAATTAGCCCTTGCTCCAGGGTATGTATTTACCAGGTCTGATTCTCACATCTGTATGGTTTTACAGATGATGAGTGGGAGTAAGTTATTGGGAATTGGGTGATCATCCTCATTATATCGGGATTCGTTGTAATTGGTGATATTTGAGAAAATCGCCTGGGTTGTTTGCCGGACGACAAATATTTGGTTTTGAATATCCGTTGTTATGCACCAATTTCAAATTGATATATCCATACGTTTATTTTTATAAAGTGAGATATAACTTTTTGAAATTATGTTTATGACATTTACCTATATCAGTGGATGGTTAGGTAAGGAGCATTAAACAGTGGTGTAATTCTTCTTAGCCATAACTATAGTTTTCAACCTACGACATACAGGAAATGAGTTATTAGACTCAGGGGACTTATATAGAGTATTGTATGTTGTCCAGTGTCCGTGAGGACAGAGGGATTGGTGCTCGTACTATATTCTGTTTACTTGTGACTTCTCTAGTTCTTAGACATGTGTTTCGTAGAAATGCAAGGTCAAAGTTTTGAGAAGTTATAGGTATATGTTTAAAGTAGAGAACCAGGTATTGCAAGTATCAGGATTCTTCAAGGTGATCGAAGATGTAGATAGTTGTGTATGGTATTCAGTTGATAGTAATGATTATGAGAATTTGCTTCTCTTTCAGGGTACTCATATCTGGATGTATTCTTAAGTTGAGTAATGTTGATTGGCCTCTCTCCATTTAATTGACATGCACTGGACACAGCTGCATGATTTGAATCTGGTTCTAATTAAATCAGTGCCTCTGTTTCTATATTGGATATAGAACGGTTCATATCTTAACGATGTTAAGGTACGGGGAGTTGTCCGGCTTATGCTTAAAACCAGACTCTGGATAACTCAAGGCACGTTTCTGTAATGGCTATTTGTGGGTTGACCCGGGCTATGATGAGGGTTGACTTTCTACCATCTGGAAGATCAATAGTGATATTGTTCTTGACTCGCCACAGTTTTAGTAAAATGGATTTTTTCAGAAAACAGTAGTGGGAATATGGTAGAACTGGAAGTGATTCCAGAACCGCAAACGATTACTGAAAATTTAGTAAGAACCTAAAGATTCAATCAGGGTTGACATTCCATTGGCCACTCCGCAGATATGGTGGGTAACCTCAGGCACTCGAGAGGTACTTCGGTATGCTCAAGAACGGTGACAGGGAGGTTCTTGTTTACCCAGACTTGCCATTGCTGATGTTCCAGACTGTGAGACCTAGCAGGAGGATGAGTATAGCGTCGTTCTAAACTGGTTTTAGAAGTGTACGTGTATATGACACTGCCAGAGGGTTGTCGTAGTCAGTGGGAGCAGCGGAAGCATAATGGACAAGTAGCCTATATCTATTTATGGACTAAAGCAGATAGAGCCGAGATAGATCATCTATTTCTGATGTGACAGTCATAGGATTGACTTCATCAGAATAGGGGATGGATCTGTTAAGAAGGTAGTAGGGTGTGATGTCCTGGTATTTGGATGACATACACAGAGTAGGAAGTGAAATTCCTATACTACGATCGGTTATACTCTGGTTGTCACATAGTGGTTTCTCCACATAGAACATAGATATAATATCAGACATTCTGGTTACTAGATCTATGGTTTTAGATCTGGATTTGGGTAGTTTCCCAATCTGGGTACTTAGACTGCATTCTAAAGGTGTTTTAGAATGGAAGACTCCTGGCACGGTAGTGTACCTGCAGGTGATGGAGTCACCCACTCTAAAGGTGTCTTACAATCTAAAGGGGAGAAGGATGTGCATGATTGGCAGATCACTTGCTTAGGCTATTGAGTTGATCATGAGATGTCAAGTACCACACCAGATGTTGTTTTTTGCACTAGATTCATTAAGTTGATATTAATCCTATCATGGAGAAACGTTCGGAAGCAGTTTTAGAACATAAGTGGATGTTCTAGGGAAATGATAACAACATCCTCCTTCGGGAGACAGTTATCATTCCAGGCTTCCAAGGTGACCTGGATGACAGAGTGACTGTCAGAGTTATAGTTTTCCCTCTGACGAGGGGCAGTAGTTTGGACAGGAGGTCCAAGCGGGTACTGAGGAAGGCATGGCGCAGGATACTGATTAAGTTCAGTTGTCGATACAGTCTAAGAAGTTTGGATTTGGAGTTCATTTATGAACTATGTCCCATCAGATATCCAGACATATTCTAAGACAGCTATTGCTCATTTCGGGAGATGGCTTTCACCGCGAACTTGAGATAAAGAGAGACATAGAAAGAAACATCAGGGCGGATCCACTCAGGCTATTCCTCGAATGCAATAGTTTCACAAACGGGCTTTGTGAGACTGATCAGTAGAGGAGTTGGGTGTTCGGTATCACACGGGCTGTGAGTATGCGACATCGCAATAATTAGCCTTGAGTGCAAGTGGGAGATTGTTGGATATACTGCCCTCAGAGTCAATTATTGGATCACAGGCACGTGATTGCAATGATTGAGGGAGGACCTATGCCGGTAGGACAGTCTTACTCAAGAGGTTTGTATACTATCTGGTTTGTCTTTATCATCGTGTACATGCTTTAGGTGACATTGTAGTTCACTATTACACGTTGATAAAGTATAGTATCCTACCATGGTTTATCTTTATCATCGTGTACTGCTTTAGGTGACCTTACAGGTCACTATTGCACGTTGATAGAGCCCATAGGATTCTTGCTTGACTACCAACGGTATGATGACGATCATATACGTGAGAGTTGGGTAGTTTATAAGCACATCCTTAAAATGGTCCCTAGTCATGGGAGTTTCGAGACTGCGCATCGATACTCCATTAGTAGACTAGTGTATACAGTCGAGACCCCGACGAGGGGCGGTGGCCGGTCTCACAAGCCATTGGTGTCAGTTGGTTCACCTAAGATGTATACAGGTGCTCATTGGGTTATGAGTACACCGGACAGGACTCGCCGGGAACATGCTAGTTGGTATTATACCTGACATCAGATTGCAGTTCCCTGGTGACATGTGTACAGGTTAGTTCATCGACATGAGATCGTCATTTGTCTCGTTTGGGTTCCCACTGTGCTTTGATTACTACCCTACCACGGCTCAAAGGAGTCGTGCAAACAGGTTTTAGTTGGGTACAGTCCCGAGCCATATGGAGGCAGTGAGCGGATCGGCAGGGGTTTCGTCTCTCCCGGTATTGGGGGTGAGATCGCGCTGTGTCTAGGAGAGCCATTACACTAAGTCCTTGTCCAAGGCAGGAGATTTACTGGTAGGTATTCCAGTAGTATCTCAGGGTGTTCTGGGCTACACTCCGACACGACTTGTACCGCTTTTGGGGGTCTGACTTTTACCAACCCCCTAGGCCCGACATGCGATGCTCATAGACGAACGGACCGGACTGTACGGATATTGTCACTGACAGGCTCAGTAGGGTGTCAGGATGAGTTCGCTTATCGACCTCCCTTTTGGTCAATACCTGGTAGCCCGTTACGTACGGCTAGTACCTCTGACGTGCTAGTGGTTAAATCCACAGCCAAAGTATTGTCGAGTCTTTAGAGTCCCTCATAGACAGTTTCTCAAATTTCGGGCGAAACGTTGTAGAGGCCGTATGGGTTTATGGTAGGGTTCGAACATACGCGTGCACTTGTGCACGTATCATGGTTCGGACGGATTATACTAGCGGGCTTTGGTTTAAGCCGGATCCTAGTATTATACTGTGTAGATTTTGTCTCATTGCATTTGTATTCGGCCGGAATACAAATACGGGTATGTATATACAGTAGCGGGGTTATCCTGTAATTTGTTACCGGATCGCTTTTTGAAGTTGCCAGCTTGATTTTTCCTTTTGGCCAAATTCCTTTTCTTTCCTTTTTTGGCCGAATTTTCCTTGGAGGGGTTTTCTTGCAAAAGTGGCATTTAGCAAAATGCAAGGGGTTTTTTGTGGTGCCCGGTTCTCCAGAATTCTGCTGGAGCTTTCTTGGAAAAGCTTGATTCTTTTTGCATCATTTCTTGCATTAATGTGATAGGATTAGTAAAAGACTTTGGTGTGACTTCTTTTCTTGTTATCATCCATTTTTCTTTTGTTTGGACTCATCCTTTTTCCTCCTCCATGAGGCATGGCCGGCCACTAAGAGATAAGGCTGTCCAAATTTTTGAGAGGGGAATTTGATCTTATTTTCTTGCACAAAAATCCTTTAGCTCCATTACTAAAAGCTCATTTCTACCTCCACCAAAAATGGCAACTTCAATTAACCCTTGAGACATAGTGATCTACGTATATTCTACAGCAATCTTGAACACGTCGGCTAGCAAACTTCGTGTCTGAGTTGTCTCGATTCAGAGGTGGGAGCCCGTAAAATGATTCGAAGATGTGGTGCCCTTTCCGACGAGGAGATCGAGATCGGAGACGCCGCGAGGAGCTTGGGATGGTGGCCAAAGACCGAAGGACACAGATCGATCGGTATAGCCTTTCTATTCCTTCTCTTGATAGCTAGTTGTAGGTTAATGGTTCGATCTGGGAAAAATAGTATTCAATAGCGCCAGTCTCAAGTTTTGAAAAAGTTTCGTTTCCGTATTTTGGCCTCGGACAGACGGCCGGGGCGCTACCGGAAACTTACACAATCTGGCAATAGATTTATTGCTATAGGCTGCAATTTGCGGCCAAGTCGGAGTGAAACCTTGTGTTTTTTGTCTGGGGCATTGTTATCCTATATCTAGAGCAACCTCATATGCAAAATTGGCTAGTTTGACCTGAGTCAAAATCTGGGAGCATATTGGTGTGATTTTTGGTTATGTTTTCCGTATTTTGAATGCTAGGTTGTGATATTTGGATTTGTATTTGGTTGTTGGATGTTTGTACATCAACAACAAGGGATGATTGGTTGGTTTTGCATGCGTTGGCTATAGGTTCTAACTTATAGGCGATCCGTATGCCGTATTGATTTTCCAAATTCGATTTTAATAGCGATTGCGATTGTGTATTATTGTAGGTACCTTCGCGTGGATTCCAAGGCGACGGGGCATGGCGTCATCGACTTCGGCAAGCAAGAATCAAGGTGAGTAGATCTATATCTACGGGGGAAGTTGGGTGGATGGCGTATACCACCCCTGCAAATTTGGATGGAAACTAATATATAGAGTATGGTTAAGGTAACCGTGTTAGAAACCTATGAATAGGGTTGAAGAATCAAGTAGGAGATAAGTAATACGATGACTTAAAGTTATAGCTTATTGTTTAGGTGACATGAAATGTTAGGAAAGATGTCTCGAATTGATGCTAAGAAGGCGAATTACTATAGATATAGATAAGTAGTTGCAAAGAGAAGCAATAGGAGACTTTAGTGGCATATTATGAGTGAGTGAAAATATATATGAAGATATGAGATGAAAGCTATAAGGATATGAAAAGTGAATGTGAATCACAACTTATAGATTTGTAGTTATACTAGAATAGTATGAATTTTAGAGAATTTGTTGTATAGGATAGAATGTATATGTAAGATGACCTGTTATGAGATATTAATGTGATGAAAGGAATATATGATGTGATATGATGACTTGATTTATTTGTTGGTATACGGATGCGAGTCGATAAGAGATGATTGATACCCTGCCAGTCCCCTGATATGAGATTGTTATGGATGTGACTAGGCAGATAGGTATATATAATGTTGTGAATCTTGAGCGATATGCCGTAGGAGACGTTAGGTCCGTACCCTCATTGTCCTATAGGTTGATAGGATCCCTGATGGTTTAATGCCGCCATACGATGATTTTCCATACGTGATGTGTTTTTTGATGATTGATCCGTACCCTTTACTAGAGGATGCCGTACGATGGATTATATCGTACGTGATGTTGTGAGGCTGGATGCCGATTGATAGATTCACCGACTCGGTCATGTTAGATACGTATACCTGTCAGCATTCGCATACGATTTACTTTATGCTACGCTCATGTCACACTCATTGCATTACATATACCTGTGCTAGTACACCTGCACCATTATCGATGATGCGTATGTTACACGTACACAGATTGGCCGGCCCACACACTTCATCCTCAATAATTGCTATGTCACTACACAATAGAATTGCTGCATCATGAAATGACTCCTTGCATGATTTACCTGCTATAGTTACATATACACCTTTATACGATGTTGCATTTGACTTGGGAGAAATTGGGAACCGCATGATATATTTAAAAACTGGATTTATTTAAAAGAGCAGTTTTCCCCTGATATGTGCATATTACTGTTCCATGATATACAGATATGCTTACCTTCTGTTATATGTCGTATACATAATACTTTACGATTATACGCATTGAGATATGCTATTTTCATGAGATTTCTGGATTTGAGAACCGTGGTCATTTCAAAAGAAAGTATCTATATTGTTTTAAAAACCTGAATTCTCTTGATATGATATTTCAGTGCGTCCACCATGCGTTTTCTCGGTTCTGAGACGTGTGATATGTGAAACCCGATTCGAGGAGTTGGATGATCCGTTTGCGGGTTCATGGTGGACCCGGTACGGTACCCCGGGGTGAGAAGATCGTGGGGATGACGATGATCCTAGCAGAGGAACCACTAACTACCGGTGATTGGTTAGGCCTGGCGGTTATCCAGAGGATACCGACCGGAGTCGAGAGATGGATATTGGGCCGACCCGTTCTACCAGAGCCCGCGGGCCGATCCCGCAAACGGAACCAGAGGGCCGATCCTGACTTACGGAGCCCGAGATATGAGGATTTACGTGTCGATGCTGGACACGGGTTTCATGATGTTTCGAGTGTCGTTGCTGGACACTCAGGTTCCATGATTTTGATGTGTCGCGAGGGACACACGTTGATTTATATTCTCATACCTTCATGCATATGCTTTTATGATATTTTCATGCATGATTTTGTTGTGTCAGTGGTTGACACGTGGACGGGATCCACATGCATACATACATTGATTTTATGGTTAGATGATATCCACATGCTGTTAGGCATTGATTACCTTGTTGGCACATATGCAGATACGGTCACCCTAGATATCATAGTATTACCTTTATGATACAGTTGACCTAGGAGTCGTTGTTTATTCGATTTCTACTTGTTGATGTTTTTCTACTCACGAGTTGGCAACTCACCCCCATTGTGCCACAGTTCTTGCAGATTGACCGCTTGGATCAGTAGCAGCATCGCTGTTACACAGTTGCATTCGGGTGATTGCTTTGGTAGGTGGTACATATTAGATCGTACCCCTCTTGTATTTATTATTCATATTGTATCTAGTCAACTCCATCAATCAAACTAGTATTTGTATAAGTAATGAGGCATATTGAGACTTGTGGTTGCGAAACTTAGAGCGAGGGGTATTCCGCTACTTGTGGTTTTGATGTCTTGCTTATTTCTTTATCTTTTGTGGTGAACTTCGCCGTTGGGCGTCGTATACTTATATTTATGCTTTGCGTGGTTATGGATCCGCCGTTTGGTGAATTGCTAGCTCCCGCTTGGGGATGCCTTTTATATTATCATGTATTATGGTTTTGGATCAAAATATACAAAGGAGGTGCTGCCCAAATTTTTAAAAGAAGAAACATGTTTTTCAACCAATAAATTACACTTGAATTTTTCATGTTCTTTTACTTATGCATTTAGAAAACATTGATTTCACCCTACCTTTATTTCAAAACTTCACCTCTTTTATTTTCTTAAAAAGGTTTAGATTTCTAGGTTTCAGCTTACTTGAATTACGTTACGCCTTTAGACGTTGCGTGATTCGAGTGCCGGTCACGAGCTAAATTTCGGGTCGTGTCATGAGGTCAGAGTTGACTCTTCTGAGACGAGGACTGACCCGGGCGATACGCCCATTGTGAAGGGGCGATTGATCTACCTTCGACAGACCATATTGCTATGCTAGGGGCCGGTATACAGGATTTGCGCCATATGGTGGGGTCGTTAGTTGAGGCCATTCGAGCGCGGAGGCAGGAGGTTTTCCACCCGTTACGGGGACCGTATTGGTGCCTACTGTTCCGACAGTCGTACCTGCAGCTACGGAGGTGATCACCGTATCGTTATCGGAGTTCATGAGGCTGAGGCCTCCGGTTTTCACTGGCACCGATGCAGCTGAGGATCCGCAGTCGTTTATCGATCGGATGGCCAGGATATGTCGTTCGCTGAGATACTCCAATGCGAGATGGGTAGAGTTCGTGAGCTTTCGTGTGGAGGGTTCGGCCCAGAAGTGGTGCGATTCCTTAGAGAAGGGCAGAGCCGCAGGTCTTTCTCCTATGACCTGGGCTGAGTTCCTGACAGTGTTTCTTGCGCGTTTTCTTCCGCAGAGTGTCAGGGATGCTCGATCGCGCAGTTTCGAGTCGTTACGCTAGACTCAGGGTATGACGGTAGCCATGTACGGTGTGCAGTTTACCGAGCTGTCTGTGTATGCTCCGTATTTGGTAGCTACTGAGGAGATGCGGGTCAAGAGGTTTGTTCGAGACCTACTTACCCAGTTGTTCCTCGCTATCAGCGTACAGCATTGTGACACGTATGCAGCAGCGGTGGACACAGCCCTATTGGTTGAGGAGCGTCTTTCTAAGTCGTCGGTTGTTCCGGAACCGAAGAGGATTCGTACTGGTATATCAGCCCGGAGACAGATGATTAGACGCCGTGACAACGTTCGTTCAGGCATGGGGAGTAGCAGAGACATGGGACGAGGCCAGTTGTTCAGCACTTATCCCCAGGAGGGTCAGCAGTCGACGTAGGGTGCTTTGGGTGTGGCAGTCTATATCACCTCGTTAAGGATTGTACCACGATACGCCAGAGAGAGGCAGCCGTACCACATGTTACCTTACCGCCTTCTCCACCTCAGAGAGCGTTGCCTCTTGCGCCTGTTGTTGCTTCACGTCAGACTTATGCTCAGAGAGGTCGTGGTCGTGGAGGGTTTGTTCAGAGAGGACGGGGTGGCAGAGGCAGAGGACAGCCAGTTGCCGGTAGAGAGTAGGCTCGGGTGTTTGCCTTGACTCATCAGGACGCCCAGGCGTCCAATGTAGTGGTTTCAGGTACTCTTTCTGTATGTTCTTTTGATGCACATGTTTTGTTTGATACGGGATCTACGCATTCGTATGTTTCAACACACTTCATGCCGAGTTCGGGCCGAGAGTCGTGTTTGCTAGATCAGAAGCTTGTTGTGATTACTCCTGTTGGCGATTCTTTTGATGCACGACATGTGTTTCGGTCGTGTGCCGTTTAGATTGGAGATAGAGATTCTGTAAGTCCATGCTACCTCTCCCGGTACTTTCGGGCATGCGGAATTTGGTGAAATTTTTTTTTCTTAGAGGTGGTACCATGGACTTAAAACCCGGATCTTTGTTAAACATCTAACTAACAACCTAACTACGAGTTGCTAACTACTCGGTTAGGGGGTTATACCTTTCTTTTTCTCGAACTCCTTCGTCTTCAAGCTTTGATGGTCGTCCGAATCGGCTTCTCCCCGTCGTCTCCTTGCGCCGAAGATAGATCCACCTGAAAGCCTCAACCTTTGGCTCCTTCTTCGAACTTTGAAGAAACTAGTTCACTCGGTTTGCTAAACCTTATGAACTAGAGTGAGTAGAGAAGAGTTTGTATGGGATTCTATCTATGGTTCTTGGTTCTCAACTCATGAGACAAGTGAACCATAGAGTCAAGAGAGGGAGAGCAAGAGGAGGAAGATGAGAGCTCAAGAACAAGAGAGAGAATGAGCATGAAAGAATGAGAGAAGACTTTTCTCATTTGGCTCTCATAATCCAAAACAATCATAACACATCATATCAATCAAGTATTATGTGATGGTTTAAGCAACCATAGCCATATCATTTCATGCACTCATTTTGCACAAAAGAGCAAGCAAGCAAAAGTCTTTGCCATGAAATGATAGCTATAGTTATCATGATGGTCAACTAGTCAAGCCTAGTCAACCGGTCAACAAAGTCAACAAGTCAACAAAAGTCAACAAGTCAACAAAGTCAACAACCCAACAACCATGTCACCATAATACCTAATTAATATAATTGTTAATCACATATCATATTCTCATTAGGGTTGAGCAAAAAGTCAATAGTCAACTGTCAACGGTCAACAACCCTAATGAGAATCCTCCGTCTCTGTCTCTCCGTCAACTGTGCATACACACCCGCATCCGCGTTCCGAGGAACACGAATGCATACTGGATAAATCCAATCCCAATACATACACTAGGATCTGGCTTAAACCAAAGCCCGCTAGTGTCAACTGTCCGGACACTGTACGTGCACAAGTGCACGGATGTGACCGAACTCTGTCGCAAAACCATGCGACCTGCCGCAAAACCATGCGACCTCTACTCTTTTGCCTAAAGGCGAATAGCTTTCTGTGTGGGACTCTAAAGACTCGACACTACGCTGGCAGTGGGTTTAACCACAGACCGCAAGCGGCACTAGCTGTGCGTAACGGTCCCCAGGTAGATGCCGACAAGAAGACTGACGAGGTGAAACCCATCTGAACTCCTACTGAGCCTGAATGTGACAATCTCGGTACAGTCCAGTCTGTTCGTCTGATACATCGCATGGTGGGCCTAGGGGCGGTAAACTTCAGTCCCCCAATAGCGGTACAAGTCGTGTCGGAGTGAAGCCCAAAACACCCTGAGATAACACTGGAAACCTACCAGTATATCTCGTTTGCCCTGGCCAGGGACTACTCGTGTAATGGCTCTCCTAGACACAGCACGATGTCGACCCCCAATACCGGGAGAGACGAATCCTGTCTAACCGTCACTGCCTCCAAGTGCCTCGGGACTGCACCCAACTACTACCTGTTTGCACGACTCCTTTGAGCCGTGGTAGGGTAGTAATCAAAGTGCAGTGGGAACACACTCGAGGCGAAGTGACAGTGTCAAGTCAGCGGACTAAGCTGTACTCATGTCACCTGGGAACTGATAACTGACGATAGGCATAATACCAACTAGTCAGTTCCCGACGAGTCCTGTCCAGTGTACTCGTAACCCAACGAGCACCCGCATACTCTCTCAAGTACGACGTACTGATGGCTGTGGGACAGACCATCTCCCATACTGGGATGAGAAGTGCATACGCTAGTCTACTCCGGAGTATCGATGCCCTGTCTCGATAGTCCTGCGACTAGGGACCTGCATAAGGATGTGCTTATTGATTACCCAGCCCCACTAGTGTGACTGCCATCACATCGCTGGTAATCAAGCAAAGATCCTAAGGGCTCCACTAATGTGTATAAACACATGTACACATTGAAGTAGAGACAAACCAAGTAGCATACTACTATTTTGAGCAAGATTGTATATACAAGGTGAATATCCCAAGCTTCCATTAAGTAATATACAAACTAGTATGATACAGTAATGGCCTCTAGGGCATATACACTAACAATCTCCCACTTGCACTAAGGCCATGTACTGGCGTATCGAAGACCTATCATCTCGATCAGCCGCTCGAACTGAGTCTGGGGCAGGGCCTTGGAGAATGGATCTGCAGTGTTATCTTCTGAATTTACACTCTTTACCTCGATCTCCTGGCAATCAATGATCTCCCTGATCAGGTGGAACCGCCTCAAAATGTGCCTGGACTTCTGATGGGACCTGGGTTCCTTCGCTAAAGCTATAGCGCCGTTGTTGTCACAATACAGCGGTATTGGATCAACACTGGTAGGAACCACCTGAAGTTCCGTGAGGAACTTCTTCATCCAGACAGCTTTCTTTGCGGCATCGCAAGCAGCTATGTACTCCGCTTCCATGGTTGAGTCAGCAACGGTTTCCTACTTGGAACTCTTCCAGCAAACCGCCCCTCCATTGAGGGTAAAGACATAACCCGACATGGACTTGGAGTCATCCTTGTCACTCTGGAAGCTGGAGTCAGCAAAGGCCTCAATCTGGAGGTCTTTTCCGCCATACACCAAGAACATCTCCTTAGTCCTTCTCAGGTACTTGAGAATGTTCTTTACTGCTATCCAGTGTTTCTCCCCTGGGTTCGACTGATACCGGCTTACAACGCTCAATGCGTATGCTACATCTGGTCTGGTACATAAAATCGCATACATAATAGAGCCTACCGCAGATGCGTAGGGTATTGATGACATGCGAGCCCTTTCCAAATCAGTCTTGGGAGACATCTCTTTGGAGAGGGTGATTCCGTGACAAGCCAGTAGATTACCGCGCTTGAAATCTTCCATACTGAATCGTTTCAGTATGGTGTCGATGTACCTTGACTGTGAAAGTCCCAATATCCTCTTAGATCTATCATGATAGATCTGGATCCCCAAAATGTAGTTGGCATCGCCCAGGTCCTTCATGGAGAACCTCTGTGACAAGAATCCTTTGACTGACAGTAGCATAGGAATATCATTTCCTATTAGGAGAATGTCATCGACGTACAAGACAAGGAATACCACATTTCTCCCTACAACCTTACTGTAAATGCATGGTTCATCTGAGTTTTTGACAAAGTCGAATTCTTTGACAGTATCATCAAAGCAGATGTTCCAACTCCGCGATGCATGCTTAAGTCCATAGATGGACTTGAGCAACTTGCACACTTTACCGCTGCTCCCACTCTGAATGAATCCCTCTGGCTGATCCATATAGACGCACTCTTCCAAATTTCCATTGAGGAAAGCCGTCTTTACGTCCATCTGCCAGATCTCATAATCGTGGAAGGCAGCAATGGCAAGAAGGATCCGAATGGATTTAAGCATGGCTACCGGAGAAAAAGTCTCGTCATAGTCCAAACCAGGTCTTTGACGAAAACCCTTTGCAACGAGCCTAGCTTTATAGGTTTCAACCTGCCTATCTACACCAATCTTCTTTCTGAAGATCCATTTGCAGCCTACGGGTTTTACCCCTTCTGGAGCAAAGTCCAAAGTCCAAACTTTGTTGGTGTACATGGACTCCATCTCGGTCCGCATTGCATCCAGCCATTTTACCGAGTCACCGCTCTGAATGGCTTGCGGGAAGCTAGTAGGCTCATCATAATCTATGATGCAATCCTCTCTATCCCCGTCTATGAGAAAACCGCAGTATCTCTCGGGCGGATGAGACTGCCTATTACTCCTGCGGAGCGGCATAGGAATTTCCGATTCTCCTGAAACGTCTGGTTCATCCAAGCTTTCAGTAACAGCTTGTGGTTCTGGAATTTCTTCCAGTTCTATTGCGCCCCCACTTATCTGATTTTCCAAAAATTCAGTTTCCAAGAAGTGGGCATGCGGAGAAACAAAAACTTTTTGTTCTTCTGCGGAATAGAAAAGATACCCTCTGGAGTACTTTGGGTATCCCACAAACTTACACAGTACTGAGCGTGCCTTGAGCTTGTCCGCATGCTGCTTTTTTACAAAAGCTGGACATCCCCATACCTTAAGATACTTAAGACAGGGTTTCTTCCCACTCCACATCTGATATGGGGTGGTAGGCACAGTCTTGGTTGGAGCCTTGTTCAAGAGATATGCAGCTGCTTCTAGTGCATAACCCCAGAAAGATCGCGGTAACTCAGCCTTACTCATCATGGAACGAACCATATCCAATAGGGTCCGATTCCGCCTCTCCGATACACCGTTATGTTGCGGAGTGTATGGAGGAGTAAGCTGAGAAAGAATTCCGTTCTCTTTTAAATAGCCCAGAAACTCGGCACTCAAGTATTCTCCACCTCGATCCGATCTTAGAATCTTGATACTTTTGCCGGTTTGGTTTTCAACTTCATTCTTGTATTCTTGAAATTTCCTAAAGGCCTCGGATTTGTGCTTCATTAAGAAGACATGTCCATACCTAGAGAAATCATCTGTGAAAGTAATGAAGTATGAATAACCACTTCGCGCATGTGTAGACATTGGACCACACACATCACTGTGTATGAGTCCCAAGAGCTTGCTCGCTCTTTCTCCGCGTCCAGTGAACGGAGTCTTTGTCATCTTTCCCATGAGACAAGATTCACAAGTGGCATAAGACTGATACTCGAACGGATTCAAGTACCCTTCTTTATGTAACTTAGTTAATCGTGTTTCATTAATGTGACCCAGTCTACAATGCCATAAGAAAGCCTGATTTGTTTCCGGAGACTTTCTTTTAAGTGTGTTCTGGACACTGAAAATCTGAGCTTGATTTAACACGTATATTCCGTTCTGTAATATACCTGACCCAATGAGAACTTGATTTAGGTGGATGTGTACTACATCACTTACAAAAGTAAATTCATATCCTTCCTTAGAAAGTAAGGATACAGATATGATATTACAAGTCGCATCTGGTATATACAAACAGTTTCGCAAAATCAATATCTGCCCAGTTGTCAGTCCAAGATGATATTCCCCTACGGATTCAGCATCCATGCTCATTCCGTTAGCAACCCTGAGAGTCATATCACCTTTCCTGATAACCCTACGGTTTCTCAGAGCTTGTAACGAATTACAGATATGAGATCCTGATCCGGTATCCAATACCCAGGAAGTAGGGTTAACTGACATACAGTTCTCAATCACAAACACACTCGAAGCCGAAGCCACAACATGCTTCGAATTCTGGCTACTGGCTTTACAAGCCCTGCAATCTCTCTGCCATAGTTCATTCCCGTTACAATAGGAACATCCCTCTTTAATCATATCCAGTCCCGAAACTTTTGCCCTTCCTTTTCCTTCTTCTTCCCTGGTTACTTTCAGGGTATAAGCGGAGGGCAGGGACTGTAGAATTAGGTCAGTACTTGACCCATTCTCCAACGTGGTCTCCAGGTCCGTGAGCTTAAAATAGCTGGTCTCTGTAAGGACGTTGCCCCCTACAGATGACCCGACAGCCAACCTCGCTTGAAGCAATTCGTTCGAGGTCTCATATCTTGCGATACGAGATTGCTCTCCATATAAAACTTTGTTATGGAGGATGATAGAAACTGAGTCCATCTTCTCGTGCTGCCTCTGGTTTGCACCATCAACTGAAGCTAATACGAGGCACTTGGCTTTCACACAATCCTTTTCCGATGTCCTTCGGATGTGAACATCCGTGACATGGGAAACTGGACCTGAGACAGCAGGGATTTGATTAGTTAAGAGGTGTCCCAGCTTGTCATGGGCAATGGACAACTGGACAGACCTTTCCCAGTCAAAACAGTCAGGTTCAGTCATCTTTTTATCCAGATGTAATGCAATTAAGAGAGAGAGAAGAAAACACTCAGCATGATGCTCTTGCAAGTTTAGAGTGGTTTTTAGTTTGTCTAAACAGGATGGCTCCCACTGTTTCTCGAATCCCTCCTTAAAACCAAAAAGGAAGAATTAGTCAGGATCAATCTCACCGTACAATACTTGCTTAACCGTTCGGCCAGGCTGGTGTCGGTACTTCGAGGGAGGTTTTCCAACGCTTTCGCGAAGTTCCTTAATTTAAGAACCTCTTTTCCCTGGGGGCGTAGCCCCGCTAACACCTTTCTAGACACCTAGTTGGTTTATAGCATTGATCGTTAAGTGAGAAATTTCCCGAGGAGTAGCATATACTCACAGTAGGATCGGGATCCAAATATCATCGCATGACGAAGCTGAAGGAATCCTACCAGAATCATCATACTCCAAATGGTATGCAACGCTAGCAAGTTTCAATACTTATGAAACTCCCGATGTGGATTTTTGCCCCATGCTCTTATGACCTTGACGAAGGTCAACAAATCATAAGTCACATGTCAAGTTCTACCCGTCATTATCCAGGTTAATTTGAACCCACCCGTATATACCCTTGACGAATGTCAACAAGGTAATACGACTGTCCCAAACCAACGCATCTATCTATGCTACATATGAACACCCAACAGCTACCAATCACTATGCCTTGACGAAGGTCAACAAACATAGCTTGAATACTATTGAATATTCATACGAAACGACGGAGGGCTGTTTGTGTATATGCCCTAGAGGCCATTACTGTATCATACTAGTTTGTATATTACTTAATGGAAGCTTGGGATATTCACAGTTGTATATACAATCTTGCTCGAAATGGTAGTATGCTACTTGGTTTATCTCTGCTTTAATATGTGCATGTGTTTCTTTTAGCATATTGCTGGTATACATATTAGTAGAGCCCTTAGGATCTTTGCTTGATTACCAGCGTTGTGATGGCGCTCGCACTCGTGGGAGCTGGGTAATCTATAAGCACATCCTTATACAGGTCCCTGGTCGTTGGACTATCGAGACAGGGCATCGATACTCCGGAGTAGACTAGCGTATGCGCTTCTCATCCCAGTGTGGGAGACAGTCTGTCCCACAGCCGTTAGTACGTCGTACTTGAGATAGTATGCGGGTGCTCGTTAGGTTACGAGTACACTGGACAGGACTCGTCGGGAACTGTTGGTTGGTAATATACCTATCGTCAGTTATCAGTTCCCAGGTGACATGAGTACAGCTTAGTCCGCTGACTTGACACTGTCACTTCGCCTTGAGTGTGTTCCCACTGCACTTTGATTACTACCCTACCACGGCTCAGAGGAGTCGTGCAAACAGGTAGTTTTTGGGTGCAGTCCCGAAGCACTTGGAGGCAGTGACGGTTAGACAGGATTCGTCTCTCCCGGTATTGGGGGTTGACATCGCGCTGTGTCCAGGAGAGCCATTACACGAGTAGTCCCTGGCCAGGGCAAGCGAGATATACTGGTAGGCTTCCAGTGTTATCTCAGGGTGTTCTGGGCTTCACTCCGACACGACTTGTACCGCTATTAGGGGACTGACGTTCACCGCCCCCCTAGGCCCGCCATGCGATGTATCAGACGAACAGACCGGACTGTACGGAGACTGTCACATACAGGCTCAGTAGGAGTGCAGATGGGGTTCACCTCGTCAGTCTTCTTATCGACATCTACCTGGGGACCGTTACGTACAGCTTGTGCCGCTTGCGGTCTGTGGTTAAACCCACTGCCAGCGTAGTGTCGAGTCTTTAGAGTCCCACACAGAGAGCTATTCGCCTTTAGGCAAAACGAGTAGAGGTCGCATGGTTTTGCGACAGGGTTCGCTCGCATCCGCGCACTTGTGCACGGTTGCTGTCCGGACAGTTTATACTAGCGGGCTTTGGTTTAAGCCAGATCCTAGTATATGATTTGAGATTGGTTTTTCTCATTGTGTTCGTGTTCCTCGGATCACGAATGCGGGTGCGTATGCACAGTTGCTTGAGATTGAGGGAGAGGACCTTGTTTAGGGTTAATGACTATTGTCATTTTATTAACCCTATTGCTTTTGTGTGTATTATTGTTAATTAATAATTAGCTTAATTATTGTGCATGGTTGTTGTTGTTGACCTTTTGACTTCATTGACTTGTTGACCAAGTTGACAATTTGACCATGATCATTTCATTTGGAAGATGCTCTTTGATCCTTGCAATTTGCATTAAAAGTGAAATGATAATGGTCACCTCTTGATTAAACCATGACAATTTTCTTGCTAATTAATTAATTAAAATAACACACACATATTAGTGAGAATGGCTCACTAATAATTCATTCTATCATATCCTTTCTCTCTCTTGCTCATCCTCTCCCTCAAGCTCTCTCCCTCTCATGTGTTGAGAAACATAAAAGCTTGAGAAAAACCTTCACTTGATCTTCTCTACTCACTTCTAGGGTTCAAGTCTTAGCATTTCTTGCACTCTAGTTACTCCTAGCTTGGAGTTGAAGCTAAAGGTCGAGGCTTTCGGGTGGATCCTTCTTTGACGGAAGAAGACAAGCAAGGTGAGGCCTTTCAACCATTCCGACGAGCAAGGCGAGAAGGAGTTCGAGCTCAAGGTATAACCTTTCTACAACTTTGTTAGTTGTTAGTTTACTTTAGCTAGTTTTGTTTAGTAAAGATCCTCACAAGCAAGGTCCATGTTGCCTAAGTCATTAAAAATCCAATTTTTATTATGTTTTCCGCCTCCCCGCAAGTACCGGGGTGGGCAACGTGGACTTACAGTGGTATCAGAGCCAGACTAAAATCAAACTAGCTAGGTAGTGAAGTGTAACGAAGTTTCGAAACCGAAAATCCAAAAACCGAACTTTTGAAAAACCCTAGTTTCTGTTGAAATTTTTTCTGCTCAAAATGGAAAACTTTATATTTGTAAATTCGGCTCAGGGTTTTTTATGAACACCCATGAAAAACGACACAGAGATTCGTTCAAACCGCCGCCCTTCCGCCGCACGAGGTAGGCTCGTGCCGCGGAAGCGCCGCGGTTTGATGTCTTCTCTGCATCGTTTTTCGTGCAGTGTCTGTCTGTGTTGATTTTGGGATTTTTAGGATATATAATATATGCTCAGATTTTCCAGAACTAAAATTTACTTTTGGGGGCCTATAAATCCGTATTTTTCGGAACTTCACTACACTTTAACTACATCGGTTATATCTGTAATGCTTGGATGTATTGAACGTCGGCTAATCGCTATAAGACGATTAGTCGGGGTTATACATGATCTGTGATTGTTATTGGTTTGTGGATATGAATGGATTGGATTGTCGCGGGTGAATGGCCGGGGTGGATGTGAGATGAGCGTTGTTTTTCTTTCATTCATTTGTAACATGTAAATTGATGTAATAATATTATTTGTATGGCCGCACAACCGGGTCGGGGTTGTAGCCGTCATTGTATAATTCTTTTTACTGTTTTTGCTCCTAGGATAGACCCATGGAGAGGGTGCACAAACTACCGGGTACTCGAAGTGCCGAGTGGCCTACTCACGGTGGTGAGGGAGGTTGCTTCGCTTCGGGTGCTTGGCGGGTAGTTTGCCGCACCCGTAGGGGTCTTGGGTGGGGTATTGGCTATTCACCGCGACCGTGTAATCCGTTTTGCGTTGCAGGCTCGAACGCATTGCGGATTCCTAGTATATCCAATGTATTCATCTGTGATCTGTAATGTCTATCATTGCTGTATATATTTATATATAAATAACTATTTAGGCGTTGCTTATGTTTTACAGCCGCGCTAGCCCAGCCCCCGCTCTGTCGTTAGTTAAGTAACCTAACGGGTGATGACGGGGCCCCGTGGCGAATGCGAATGGCATAAGCGTACGTCATATTTTGGTTGTTTTCTGCAATGGTAGGATTAAATGATGGGACGCATTAAAAGAACTAATGCAAGAAATAAACCAAGTAAAAATCGATTGGAACATTTTGAAAACCACTCGGTTCTTTTCAAAACCAAACTTTTAAACGCGGAGCTTGAACCACTCCTTTTAAAAGCTATCTCGTTCCATCGATTATATCAAGTTCACTACGTTCACGGTTTCGCCAAAACCATTCGTAGCCCTCCGTCATTCCACATGAATGGTCAAAAGTATTCAAGCTGTGTATTTTGGCCAAAGTCAAGGCATAGTGATTGGTAGCGTTTGGGCATTCATGTGCAGCATAGATAGATGCGTTGATTTGGGACAGTCGTGCTGCCATTTTGGCCAAAGTCAAGGGTAGGTACGGGTGGGTCCAAATTAACCAGGAGAATGACGGGTAGAACTTGACATGTGACTTATGATATTTTGGCCAAAGTCAAGGTCATAAGAGCATGGGGCAAAAATCCACATCGGGAGTTTCATAAGTACTGAAACTTGCTAGCGTTGCATACCATTTGGAGTGTGATGATTCTGGTATGATTCCTTCGGTTTTATCACGCGATGATATTTGGATCGCGATCCTACTGTGAGTATATGCTACTCCTCGGGAAAACTCTCACTTAACGATCAATGCTATAAACCTAGTAGGTGCCTAGAAAGGTGTTAGCGGGGCTACGCCCACAGGGAAAAGAGGTTACTTAATTAAGGAACTTCGCGAAAGCGTTGGAAAACCTCCCTCGAAGTACCGACACTGGCCTGGCTGAACGGTTAAGCAAGTATTGTACGGTGAGAATGATCCCGGCTAATCCTTTTCTTTATGGTTTGAGAAGGGATTCGAGAAACAGTGGGAGCCATCCAGTTTAGACAAACTAAAAACCACTCTAAACTTGCAAGAGCATCATGCTAAAGTGTTTCTTTTCTCTCTCCTAATTGCAGCGACCATTCAACATGACCGGACTTAAGTTACTGTTAGATAAAAATATATTGACAGGGCCAAACTACAAAGATTGGCTCAGGAATGTCAAGATGGAGATCACTTATGACAAGCTGGGGTATATACTTACCACCAAAGCTCCCCCTGTCCCAGGTCCCACCTCCAGCGTCGCGGATGTAGAAATCCCTAAGACATGGGAGATAGATTGAGCGAGGGCCAGATGCCTCGTACTAGCCTCGATGGACAACGAACATCAGAGGAGGCACGAGAATATGGACCTAGAGTCCATATTTCTCCATACAAAAGAACTGTATGGAGAGCAGTCTCGTATCGCTAGATACGAAGTGTCGAAGAAACTTTTTTCGGCAAGGTTGGCCGTCGGATCATCAGTAGCGGACCACGTGCTTAAGATGATCGGCTACATAGAGGAGCTCGCGGACCTAGGGACCACGTTGGAGAATGAACTCTATACCGATTTGATTCTCCAGTCCCTTCCTTCCACTTACGCCCAGTTCGTTCTTAACATCAACATGCAAAGAAAGGAGGTTGAACTTGCCGAACTTCTGAACATGTTGAGGACTGCTGAGGGCACCCTACAGAAGGGTAGGGAGACATCCACTTTGTTTGTAGGAGGATCTTCCTCTTCTAGGTCCAGGGCGAAAGCCAAGGGCAAGAAGAAGAAAGCCCCCGCCAAACCAAGAGGCGGTGTCGGTAAAGTGGATACGAAGGGAAAGGGTAAAGCAACAAAAGTAGCGGGGAAGATGGTGGGGAAGGAAGAGTGCTTCTATTGTCACAAAAGTGGTCACTGGAAACAGGATTGCAAGGCTTGGAAAGCCAGAACACAGGATTTGAAGCGAGTTGCAGCTTCAGCTTCAGGTGTGTATGTTATTGAAAACTGTCTATCAATAAACTCTACATCCTGGGTATTGGATACCGGATCAGGATCTCATATCTGTAATTCTTTGCAGGCGTTGAGAAAGCGTAGAGTTTTGAAGGCAGGTGACATGACCCTCAGAGTTGCGAACGGTGCTAGCATGGATGCAGAGGCCGTGGGGGACTATCACCTGGGATTATCTGATGGACACTTTTTGGTTTTGCGTAGTTGTTATTATGTACCAAATGCAACCTGTAATATCATATCTGTATCTTTATTATCTAAAGAAGGTTATGAATTTGCATTTGTAAGTAATGTAGTGAACATTCACCTTAATCAAGTTTTGATTGGGTCAGGTACATTAAACAACGGTATTTACGTTTTAAACCAACCACAGGTTTTCAATATCCAGAATACACACAAAAGAAAGTCTCCAGAGATTAATAAAACTTTCTTGTGGCATTGTAGACTGGGTCACATCAATGAAAGAAGATTGACTAAGTTACATACTGAAGGATATTTGGATCCGTTCGAATATCAATCGTATGCAACTTGTCAATCCTGCCTCAAAGGAAAGATGACAAAGTCTCCGTTTTCTGGATACGGAGAAAGAGCGAGCGAGCTCTTGGGACTCGTACACAGCGACGTGTGCGGTCCAATGTCTACACATGCGCGAAGCGGTTTTTCTTACTTCATTACCTTTACGGATGATTTTTCGAGGTACGGTTATGTCTTCTTAATGAAACATAAATCCGAGGCTTTTGAAAAATTCCAGGAATATAAGAATGAAGTAGAAAAACAAACCGGCAAAAGTATCAAGATCCTAAGATCGGATCGAGGAGGAGAATACTTAAGTGCCGAATTCCTGAACTACTTAAAAGAGAATGGAATTCTCTCTCAGCTTACTCCTCCATACACTCCGTAACACAACGGTGTATCGGAGAGACGGAACCGGACCCTATTGGATATGGTACGGTCCATGATGAGTAACGCTGAGTTACCGCGATCGTTCTGGGGATATGCGCTAGAATCAGCAGCATATCTTTTGAACCGAGTTCCAACTAAGACTGTGCCTACTATACCATATGAAATGTGGTGTGGGAAGAGACCCCATCTTAATCACATTAAGACATGGGGATGTCCAGCTTTTGTAAAAAAGCAGCATGCGGACAAGCTCGAGGCACGCTCAGTACAGTGCAAGTTTGTGGGATATCCGAAGAACTCCAAGGGATATTACTTCTATTGCGAAGAGGAACAAAAAGTCCTTGTTTCTCGCCATGCCCACTTTCTAGAACATCAGTTCATAGAAAAAGAATTAAGTGGGAGCGCGATAGAACTGGAAGAAGTTCCAGAACCGCAAGCTATTACTGAAAGCTTAGTAGAGCCAGAGGGTTCGAAAGATCAAGACATTCCCGTGCCACTCCGCAGGAGTAGTAGGCAGTCTCATCCGCCCGAGAGGTACTACGGTTTTCTCATTGACGGGGATAGAGAGGACTGCATCCTAGATTGTGATGAGCCTACTAGCTTCCAGCAAGCCATTCAGAGCGTCGACTCGGTAAAATGGCTGGATGCAATGCGGACCGAGATGGAGTCCATGTACACCAACAAAGTATGGACGTTGGACATTGCTCCAGACGGGGTAAAACCCGTAGGATGCAAGTGGATCTTCAAAAGGAAGATTGGTGTAGATGGACAGGTTGAGACCTATAAAGCTAGACTGGTAACAAAGGGTTTTCGTCAGCGACCTGGTTTGGACTATGACGAAACCTTTTCTCCAGTAGCTATGCTGAAATCCATTCGGATCCTTCTTGCCATCGCTGCTTTCCACGATTATGAGATTTGGCAGATGGACGTAAAGACAGCTTTTCTAAATGGTCATTTAGAGGAGTGTGTCTATATGGACCAGCCAGAGGGTTTCATTCAGGGTGGGAGCAGCGGAAAGGTGTGCAAGTTGCTCAAGTCCATTTATGGACTCAAGCAGGCATCGCGGAGTTGGAACATCTGTTTTGATGAGACGGTCAAAGAATTTGGCTTTATCAAAAATCCAGATGAACCATGCATCTATTGTAGATTTGTAGCGAGAACTGTAGTATTCCTCGTTTTATACGTGGATGACATTCTCTTAATAGGAAATGACATTCCTATGCTACAATCTGTCAAGGGGTTCTTGTCACACAGGTTCTCCATGAAAGACCTGGGTGATGCCTCATACATTCTGGGTATCCGGATCTACCGTGACAGATCCAAGAGGATATTAGGACTTTCTCAGTCCAGGTACATCGACACCATAGTGAAGAGATTCAGTATGGAAGATTCCAAGCGCGGTAATCTACCGGCTTGTCACGGGATCACCCTCTCCAAAGAGATGTCTCCCAAGACTGATTTGGAGAGGGATCGCATGTCTATTATACCCTACGCTTCTGCGGTAGGCTCTATAATGTATGCGATGTTGTGTACCAGACCGGATGTGGCTTATGCACTGAGTGTGGTAAGCAGGTATCATTCAAACCCTGGGGAGAAACATTGGATAGCAGTAAAGAACATTCTCAAGTACCTGAGAAGGACTAAGGAGATGTTCTTGGTGTATGGCGGAAAAGACCTGCAGATTGAGGCCTTTGCTGACTCCAGCTTCCAGAGTGACAAGGATGATTCCAAGTCCATGTCGGGTTTTGTCTTTACCCTCAATGGAGGGGCGGTGTGTTGGAAGAGCTCCAAACAGGAAACCATTGCTGACTCGACTATGGAAGCGGAATACATCGCTGCATCTGATGAGGAAGTTCTTGAAAGAACTTCAGGTGGTTCCGTCCATTGTTGACCCAATACCTCTGTATTGCGACAACAACGGGGCTATAGCTTTAGCGAAGGAACCCAGGTCCCATCAGAAATCCAGACACATCTTAAGGCGGTATCACCTGATCAGGGAGATTGTGGATCGCCAGGAGATCGAGGTCCGGAGAGTTGCATCAGAGGATAACACAGCAGATCCATTCACCAAGGCCTTGCCCCAGACTCAGTTCGAGTGGCTGATCGAGATGATAGGTCTTCGATACGCCAGTACATGGCCTTAGTGCAAGTGGGAGATTGTTAGTGTATATGCCCTAGAGGCCATTACTGTATCATACTAGTTTGTATATTACTTAATGGAAGCTTGGGATATTCACAGTTGTATATACAATCTTGCTCGAAATGGTAGTATGCTACTTGGTTTATCTCTGCTTTAATATGTTCATGTGTTTCTTTTAGCATATTGCTGGTATACATATTAGTAGAGCCCTTAGGATATTTGCTTGATTACCAGCGTTGTGATGGCGCTCGCACTCGTGGGAGCTGGGTAATCTATAAGCACATCCTTATACAGGTCCCTGGTCGTTGGACTATCGAGACAGGGCATCGATACTCCGGAGTAGACTAGCGTATGCGCTTCTCATCCTAGTGTGGGAGACGGTCTGTCCCACAGCCGTTAGTACGTCGTACTTGAGATAGTATGCGGGTGCTCGTTAGGTTACGAGTACACTGGACAGGACTCGTCGGGAACTGTTGGTTGGTAATATACCTATCGTCAGTTATCAGTTCTCAGGTGACATGAGTACAGCTTAGTCCGCTGACTTGACACTGTCACTTCGCCTTGAGTGTGTTCCCACTGCACTTTGATTACTACCCTACCACGGCTCAGAGGAGTCGTGCAAACAGGTAGTTTTTGGGTGCAGTCCCGAAGCACTTGGAGGCAGTGACGGTTAGACAGGATTCGTCTCTCCCGGTATTGGGGGTTGACATCGCGCTGTGTCCAGGAGAGCCATTACACGAGTAGTCCCTGGCCAGGGCAAGCGAGATATACTGGTAGGCTTCCAGTGTTATCTCAGGGTGTTCTGGGCTTCACTCCGACACGACTTGTACCGCTATTAGGGGACTGACGTTCACTGCCCCCCTAGACCCGCCATGCGATGTATCAGACGAACAGACCGGACTGTACGGAGACTGTCACATACAGGCTCAGTAGGAGTGCAGATGGGGTTCACCTCGTCAGTCTTCTTATCGACATCTACCTGGGGACCGTTACGTACAGCTAGTGCCGCTTGCGGTCTGTGGTTAAACCCACTGCCAGCGTAGTGTCGAGTCTTTAGAGTCCCACACAGAGAGCTATTCGCCTTTAGGCAAAACGAGTAGAGGTCGCATGGTTTTGCGACAGGGTTCGCTCGCATCCGCGCACTTGTGCACGGTTGCTGTCCGGACAGTTTATACTAGCGTGCTTTGGTTTAATCCAGATCCTAGTATATGATTTGAGATTGGTTTTTCTCATTGTGTTCGTGTTCCTCGGATCACGAATGCGGGTGCGTATGCACAGTTGCTTGAGATTGAGGGAGAGGACCTTGTTTAGGGTTAATGACTATTGTCATTTTATTAACCCTATTGCTTTTGTGTGTATTATTGTTAATTAATAATTAGCTTAATTAATGTGCATGGTTGTTGTTGTTGACCTTTTGACTTCATTGACTTGTTGACCAAGTTGACAATTTGACCATGATCATTTCATTTGGAAGATGCTCTTTGATCCTTGCAATTTGCATTAAAAGTGAAATGATAATGGTCACCTCTTGATTAAACGATGACAATTTTCTTGCTAATTAATTAATTAAAATAACACACACATATTAGTGAGAATGGCTCACTAATAATTCATTCTATCATATCCTTTCTCTCTCTTGCTCATCCTCTCCCTCAAGCTCTCTCCCTCTCATGTGTTGAGAAACATAAAAGCTTGAGAAAAACCTTCACTTGATCTTCTCTACTCACTTCTAGGGTTCAAGTCTTAGCATTTCTTGCACTCTAGTTACTCCTAGCTTGCAGTTGAAGCTAAAGGTCGAGGCTTTCGGGTGGATCCTTCTTTGACGGAAGAAGACAAGCAAGGTGAGGCCTTTCAACCATTCCGACGAGCAAGGCGAGAAGGAGTTCGAGCTCAAGGTATAACCTTTCTACAACTTTGTTAGTTGTTAGTTTACTTTAGCTAGTTTTGTTTAGTAAAGATCCTCACAAGCAAGGTCCATGTTGCCTAAGTCATTAAAAATCCAATTTTTATTATGTTTTCCGCCTCCCCGCAAGTACCGGGGTGGGCAACGTGGACTTACAAGGGCTACGAATGGTTATGGCGAAACCTTGAACGTAGTGAACTTGATATAATGGAAGGAACGAAATAGCTTTTAAAAGGAGTGGCTCAAGCTCCGCATTTAAAAGTTAGTTTTGAAAAGAACCGAGTGGTTTTTCGAAAGTGTTCCAACGATTTATACTTGGTTTATTTTCTTGCATTAGTTCTTTTAATGCGTGTTTTACTTGCATTAGTTCTTTTAATGCGTGTTATACTTGCATTAGTTCTTTTAATGCGTCCCATCATTTAAACATACCATTGCAGAAAACAACCAAAATATGACGTACGCTTATGCCATTCGCATTCGTCACGGAGCCCCGTCATTACCCGTTAGGTTACTTAACTAACGACAGAGCGGGGGCTGGGCTAGCGCGGCTGTAAAACATAAGCAACGCCTAAATAATATCATATATAGATATTTTGCAATGATAGACATTTCAGATCACAGATGAACACATTGGATATACTAGGAACCTGCAATTCGTACGAGCCTGTAATGAAAAGCAGATTACACGGTCGCGGTGAATAGCCAAAACCCCACCCAAGACCCCTACGGGTGCGGCAAACTACCCGCCAAGTACCCGAAGCGAAGCAACCTCCCTCATCCCCGTGAGTAGGCCACTCGGCACTTCGGCATACCCGATAGTTTATGCACCCCCTCCATTGGTCTATCCTAGGAGCAAAAACAGTAAAAAGAAATTATACAATGACGGTTACAACCCCGACCCGGTTGTGCGGCCATACAAATAATTATTACATCAATTTACAAATTTACAAGAATTGAAAGAAAAGAAAACTCTCGTCTCACAACCCCCGGCTATTCACCCGCGACAATCCAATGAGTTCATATACACATTCCAATGACATTACAGATCACAGATTTGTATAACCCCCACTAATCGACATATAGCGATTAGTAGACGTTCAATACAAATATCACATTACAGAAAAACCCGTCAGCTAAAGTCTTTTAGAAGTTCGATCAAAAATACGGATTTATAGGCCCCAAAAATAAAATTTTCGTTCTGGAAAATCTGGGCAGAAAATATATATTCCAAAAATCCCAAAACAACCCCATAAAAACACTGCACCAAACTTGGACCTCGGCCGAGTCAACTCGGCCGCGGATCCGCGGCGGCTGCGTGCTCCCGCCGCGTTTCCGCGGCGCTTTGACTCGATCGTTGGACCAAATTTGGTGGGTGATCACACAAAAGCCTGAGCCGATTTTTAAGATAAAATTTATCAACTTTTGAACAGAATAAAAATCGGCAGAAACTTGAAAATCTCGGGTTCGTTTCGTGACTTTTCTTCGATCGATCTTCTAGCTACTTTGCTAACATGTTAGATAGAGTTTAACTAAGCTCTGATACCACTGTAAGTCCATGCTACCTCTCCCGGTACTTTCGGGCATGCGGAATTTGGTGAAAAACAATTTTCTTAGAGGTGGTACCATGGACTTAAAACCCGGATCTTTGTTAAACATCTAACTAACAACCTAACTACGAGTTGCTAACTACTCGGTTAGGGGGTTATACCTTTCTTTTTCTCGAACTCCTTCGTCTTCAAGCTTTGATGGTCGTCCGAATCGGCTTCTCCCCGTCGTCTCCTTGCGCCGAAGATAGATCCACCTGAAAGCCTCAACCATTGGCTCCTTCTTCGAACTTTGAAGAAACTAGTTCACTCGGTTTGCTAAACCTTGTGAACTAGAGTGAGTAGAGAAGAGTTTGTATGGGATTCTATCTATGGTTCTTGGTTCTCAACTCATGAGACAAGTGACCCATAGAGTCAAGAGAGGGAGAGCAAGAGGAGGAAGATGAGAGCTCAAGAACAAGAGAGAGAATGAGCATGAAAGAATGAGAGAAGACTTTTCTCATTTGGCTCTCATAATCCAAAACAATCATAACACATCATATCAATCAAGTATTATGTGATGGTTTAAGCAACCATAGCCATATCATTTCATGCACTCATTTTGCACAAAAGAGCAAGCAAGCAAAAGTCTTTGCCATGAAATGATAGCTATAGTTATCATGATGGTCAACTAGTCAAGCCTAGTCAACCGGTCAACAAAGTCAACAAGTCAACAAAAGTCAACAAGTCAACAAAAGTCAACAACCCAACAACCATGTCACCATAATACCTAATTAATATAATTGTTAATCACATATCATATTCTCATTAGGGTTGAGCAAAAAGTCAATAGTCAACTGTCAACGGTCAACAACCCTAATGAGAATCCTCCGCCTCTGTCTCTCCGTCAACTGTGCATACACACCCGCATCCGCGTTCCGAGGAACACGAATGCATACTGGATAAATCCAATCCCAATACATACACTAGGATCTGGCTTAAACCAAAGCCCGCTAGTGTCAACTGTCCGGACACTGTACGTGCACAAGTGCACGGATGTGACCGAACTCTGTCGCAAAACCATGCGACCTGCCGCAAAACCATGCGACCTCTACTCTTTTGCTTAAAGGCGAATAACTTTCTGTGTGGGACTCTAAAGACTCGACACTACGCTGGCAGTGGGTTTAATCACAGACCGCAAGCGGCACTAGCTGTGCGTAACGGTCCCCAGGTAGATGCCGACAAGAAGACTGACGAGGTGAAACCCATCTGAACTCCTACTGAGCCTGAATGTGACAATCTCGGTACAGTCCGGTCTGTTCGTCTGATACATCGCATGGCGGGCCTAGGGGGCGGTAAACGTCAGTCCCCCAATAGCGGTACAAGTCGTGTCGGAGTGAAGCCCAAAACACCTTGAGATAACACTGGAAACCTACCAGTATATCTCGTTTGCCCTGGCCAGGGACTACTCGTGTAATGGCTCTCCTAGACACAGCGCGATGTCAACCCCCAATACCGGGAGAGACGAATCCTGTCTAACCGTCACTGCCTCCAAGTGCCTCGGGACTGCACCCAACTACTACCTGTTTGCACGACTCCTTTGAGTCGTGGTAGGGTAGTAATCAAAGTGCAGTGGGGACACACTCGAGGCGAAGTGACAGTGTCAAGTCAGCGGACTAAGCTGTACTCATGTCACCTGGGAACTGATAACTGACGATAGGCATAATACCAACTAGTCAGTTCCCGACCAGTCCTGTCCAGTGTACTTGTAACCCAACGAGCACCCGCATACTCTCTCAAGTACGACGTACTGATGGCTGCGGGACAGACCATCTCCCACACTGGGATGAGAAGTGCATACGCTAGTCTACTCCGGAGTATCGATGCCCTGTCTCGATAGTCCTGCGACTAGGGACCTGCATAAGGATGTGCTTATAGATTACCCAGCCCCACTAGTGTGACTGCCATCACATCGCTGGTAATCAAGCAAAGATCTTAAGGGTTCCACTAATGTGTATAAACACATGTACACATTGAAGTAGAGACAAACCAAGTAGCATACTACTATTTTGAGCAAGATTGTATATACAAGGTGAATATCCCAAGCTTCCATTAAGTAATATACAAACTAGTATGATACAGTAATGGCCTCTAGGGCATATACACTAACAGATTCGTCCGTCAATTTGATCCGTCTAGATATGTTAGACTTCGACGTTCTCCTTGGCATAGATTGGTTAGCATCTTGTTATGCGTCGGTGGACTGCCGTGAGAAGACAGTCAGTTTTAGTTTTCCACACGATTCTGTTTGGGTTATGCAGGGGGACCGTGGTGCCGTCCCTCACTGTTTGATTTCAGCCCTTTGCGCTAGTCGGCTTTTGAGGAAAGGATGTTGGGGATTCTTTGCTTTCATTTGTGATACTGGAGCCACAATAGAGTTGTTGGGCCGGGTTCCTATCATGCGAGAGTTTCCCGACATTTTTCCCGATGAGTTACCTGGTTTGCCGCCATATCACGATATTGAGTTTTGCATTGATCTGATTCCTGGCACGGGGCCTATTTCTATACCGCCTTACCGGATGGCTCCGGCAGAGCTTAGAGAACTTAAAGATCAATTGCAAGAGTTGCTTGATAAGGGACTTGTGCGTCCGAGTGTTTCGCCTTGGGGAGCTCTTGTGCTGTTCGTCAAGAAGAAGGACGGCAGTTTGAGGTTGTGTATTGATTATCGTCAATTGAACCGAGTTACGGTGCGGAATAGGTATCCTTAACCTCGCATTGACGATTTGTTTAATCAGCTCCACGGTGCAAAACTTTTTTCTAAGATTGATTTGCGTTCGAGTTATCATCGGTTGTGGGTTCGGAATGATGACATTCCGAAGACTGCTTTTCATACACGCTATGGGCATTATGAGTTTTTGGTGATGTCGTTCGGACTCACTAATGCCCCAGCAACGTTCATGGATCTGATGAACCGGATTTTCAGGCCGTTCCTCGACCAGTTTATTATTGTGTTTATTGATGACATTCTAGTCTACTCTAGGAGTCGAGAGGAGCATGAGCAGCACTTGAGGATTGCTTTACAGACATTGAGAGAGCACCGGCTGTATGCTAAATTCTCAAAGTGCGCATTTAGGCTTGATAGAGTTAACTTCCTGGGTCATATGGTGACGGGAGACGGTATTCTTGTGGACCCGAGGAAGATCGAGGCTGTACAGCTTTGGCCCAGACCTGTATCCGTGACAGAGGTCCACAGCTTTTTGGGCTTAGCTTGCTATTACTGCCGTTTCGTGCAGGATTTTTCGAGTATCGCTGCACCGATGACCGGACTGACCCGGAAGGGGGTTCCTTTTCTTTGGACTGATGCGTGCGAGCAGAGTTTCCAACTGTTGAAGACTCGGTTGACGACTGCACCAGTTCTATCTTTGCCTTCTGGATCAGGTGGCTTTGTTGTTTACTGCGATGCGTCTCGAGTGGGGCCCGGTTGTGTACCGATGCAGCATGATAGAGTGATTGCTTATGCTTCTAGGCAGCTAAAGAAACACGAGCAGAATTACCCCACTCATGATCTTGAGATGGCCGCGGTGGTCTTTGCGTTGAAGATTTGGAGACACTGCTTGTACGGGGTGTCGTATCAGATTTTCACGGACCATAAGAGCATAAAGTACATCTTCCAGCAGCGGGATCTGAATTTGAGACAGCGCTGGTGGATGGAGCTTGTGAAGGATTATGATTGTGAAATCCTTTATCACCCGGGCAAGACGAATGTGGTAGCAGATGCCTTGAGTCGTAGGCCCGGTGGTAGCTTGTCCTAGTTAAGTGTAGTTCAGAGGCAGTCTTCTACAGATTGGAAGATCTTTTGCGATGGTAGAGTACAGTTTGAATTCACTTCCACAGGGCGACAGCTTGCTCACGTCCGTGCCCATCCACTTCTACTTGATCGTATCCGCGAGGCGCATCCTAGTAATGCCCGTTTGTCTGAGATTCTTGAGCTTGTTCGGCAGGGTACAGATTCAGAGTTCTCGATTGATGACCAGAGTGTGCTACGTTACGGGACTCGCTTGTGTGTACAAGATATTGATGGGTTGAGACATGAGATCATAGAGCGGGCACATCAGTCAGCCTTTAGCGTTCATCCAGGTTCCACCAAGATGTACCGTGATTTGAGAGACGTTTACTGGCGGGAAGAGATGAAGCGCGATGTTTCGGACTTCGTTTCGAGGTGCCTGACTCGTCAGCAAGTCAAGGCTGAGCATCAGAGACCGGCTGTAGTGTTGCAGCCTTTACCTGTTCCTGAGTGGATATGGGAGCAAATTTCCATGGACTTTGTTATGGGCCTACCCAGGACCAGTCGGGGGTATGACTCCATTTGGGTGATCGTTGACCGGTTTTCGAAAGCGGTTCACTTCCTTCCAGTGAAGACCGCTTTCGGTTATGCTCAGTATGCTCAATTGTATATAGATGAGGTTATGCATTTGCACGTCGTTCCCACATGCATCGTATCCGACAGAGGAACCTAGTTTACTAGCCGTCTTTGGCAGAAGCTTCAGGAAGCTTTGTGTACCCGGTTGAGTTTTAGCACCGCTTTCCATCCGCAGATTGATGGTCAGTCAGAGCGGACTATACAGACTATGGAGGATATGCTTCGTGCATGTGTGCTTGATTTTGGTGGCAGTTGGGATCGTCACTTGCTGTTGACTGAGTTCTCCTACAACAACAGCTTTCAGGAGACTATTCAGATGGCCCCTTTTAAGGCTTTGTATGGTAGGAAGTGTCGATCGCCAGTCTGTTGGACCGAACTCAGTGAGAGTAGTGTTTTAGGGCCTCAGCTAGTTCAGGAGACTACGGAGAAGCTCCAGCTGATTCAGGAAAGGATGAGAGCAGCCCAGTGCAGACAGAAGTCTTATGCCGACCGTCGTCGTCGCAGACTTGAGTTCGCAGGGGGGATCATGTGTTCCTGCGGATTTCTCTAATGAAGGGCGTTATGAGATTTGGGAGAAAAGGGAAGCTTGGTCCCAGATTTGTAGGTCCTTTCGAGATCCTTGAGCGAGTTGGTACTATTGCTTATCTTTTGGCACTCCCGCCCAGTTTTCCGGATGTTCACTCCGTGTTCCATGTGTCGATGCTTCGTAGATATCTTCATGATCCTTCTCACATGATTTAGCACCAGACTGTTTAGCTTGAGCGCGATCTTTCGTTCACCGAGCAGCCGGTAGTTATTTTGGATCGGCAGGTGAAGAAACTTCGATCAAAGGTCTTGCCATCTGTGAAGATTCTTTAACGTATCCCAACTGGTGAGCAGATCATTTGGGAGGCCGAGAGCGAGATACGGAAGAAATTCCCTCATCTCTTTGAAGGTACGCTTCGTAAGAATTTTAATTCGGGAACGAATTTCTTTAAGGGGGGAGATTGTAACACCTTAGAATGCGATTAGTCTTAATTAAGCGTTAATGCGGGTTTTTGAGGAAAAGTTTACCAAATCGGTTTTCTCACATTTTATAACAATTAATTAATAATTTAATTTTAATTGTTTTGGTTTGCACACATTTTTGCATATTAATGTGAGGGTTGTTTAGTGTTAATCTTATTTAGTAGCCATGACACCTTAATTAACCCATGCCTTGATTTAACCTGGCACTTAGATATTTTGTGTGAGAGATATTTTCTTGTTTTGGATTGAGAGAGAGGTGGCTAGGTGAGTCATGAGGTATTAATGGTTCGTTAATGGAGGTGAGGGAGAGAGTAAGAATAAGGGATAAGTTCACCCTACACTCACCCTCTCATCATTTTCTCTCCTCACTCTCTCATTCCCTCCTCACTTTCTCACACTCAATTATTCTTCATCTCCTCAACTCCCAAAACTGAAACCCTCACTACCCTATCACCAAAACCTTGCAAAACTTCATAAAATGCTACTAAAACACTTCTCATGTCATGTTTTAGCCACTAGGTTGCCTTGGAGCTTGGAAAGCTAGGATTTTTGAGCAAGAGTGGCTACGTAATGGCCTCTAACTGTAATTTAGGAGTTTATATTGTTGTGTTTCCTTGTAGTTATGGATTAGAACACTAAATGTTTAGTTTTATGCAAATATCGTATTTTTAGTGACTTTATGGAGTCTCTGTGATCTGCTGTAGAACCAGGTGTTTGTTGGAAAAGTTCCTATCACAGTGACCAAGTGTTGAGACCTAGAACCCACCATAAAAACCTGAGACAATTTCCCTCTAGCTCGGCCGCAATTTTATTTCTTTTGGCTGTAAATTGCGGCCAGAGTGGGGGCTGGGGTGTTGAGTTTTGGTCATAGGGTCTCTGGGTTGTATGTGGTCTCGTGGAACTTGCAACTTTCACTAATTGTTAGAGTATCAAAATCTGGGATCACTTTTCTTTAATCTAGTATTTTAAATACGTGTGTTAAGTTATCCGACACGGTTCGTGATCTTGTGTAGCTGCGGCACCTGGGTTGGTTTTGGAGTGTCGCTACACACGTTAGCCACTAGACGAACACTTGAGAGTTGGATTGGAGTTGGTGTGTCGGTCAAATGTAGTTTGTACGTGATATTGGTCGATTTATAAGATTTGTAGTTGTTATGTTTGTGTTAATAGGATCGCAGGCGGGGACATCGAACGCTGCGAAGAAAGGGAAGCAGGTAATTGGATCTACCTAGCTCGAGATTGTCGGTGAGTAGATTTGACATCTACGGGGAAATCGCCTGTATGGCATTAAGCATTATAGGGTTACTAGGCACTCTCACAAGGTTCTATAAGGTATCAACCATGTCCGATTTAAAAATTAGACGTGTCGAACAACCCTAACCAAGATCTTTAAACTAGAGATTAGGTGAAACATAGCATGTAAACAACTTTACATCTAAGAGAAAAGAATTACAACCTTTGTAGTCAGGTGCTTCACTTCAAAAAGCTCTGTGTTGAGGTCCCTTCGCTGCGATCATCGAGTTCCCGGACTCTAGAGAGGCTCCACGAAGAGAAAGATGCATGCTTGCTTCCGATCTTCGATAACAAAGATGATCTACCTTGAAGTTTCTTTAACATAAGCTCTCACTCACTAATGAAGTGAACACCCTAATCTAAATGGCTAGGATAGATTAGGATGATGAAGTAGGAATTTAGCTCTCATTTATTTTCTCAATCTCACTCATTTTCATCACCAAGAAAAAAGCTAGAAAGCTTTTCACCAAGGAAGAAGAAGAAGAAGAATCAAAACCTTTTATGATGAACAATGAATAACTCAAGTGTGAGGTTAGAAATGCAACCATGGTATAAGTGAGAAGAAGTAACCCTTATAGAGATTTAACTAAGGTTAAAGGGTTGGGTTGGATTAAACAAATATTTTTAGAAAATATCATAACAAATATCTTTGCTTAAAACAAAAGCAAAACTTCTAGAAGCTAATAGAAGAAATTAACCCAAATCAAACCCTAACCATGTTTAATCTCCACTAATCATGTTGCATTTATAATCATAACATGTTACAATATTATATATCACATATATAATATATTTTGTAACAAAATAAAATAATACAATTAACATATATCGCATATATATCAATGTATTACCCGAGTGAGAAAAAGAATCTTTTAGTGAGCTTATATTAGTTAATGTAATTTAATATATCAAATATATAATTATACATTAAATTATCGAATTAACACTTGATCCGATAATCCGGCTATTTCATAAATAACCGACTAATATAATCTGTATCAGTTCATCGAATTAACACTTGATCCGATGACCCGGCTATATCACATATACCCGGACGATATCTCATATCGCGAGAATCTAGTACGGTATCACATACACGTATTGTTCTCGATCCCGCACATATCACATATGTGCTCCTACTCCGTTTTTCCTGAGCCAGGAAACCTCTGTGTAGGACTCTAAAGAATCGTTAATACGCTGGCAGTAGGTGATGATCATATCAAACACCCACAAGCTGCAAGCGGTCAGATAAACGTAACAGCCACCCAGGTATCGAGCAATCAGAAGATCAACAAGCAAGCCTGTACATTCTCCCGTGAATCCAACCAGTAACACTCTCGTTCAGTCCGGTCTCTTCGTCTGATGTGTCGCATATCTCGCCAAGGGGTGGTAAACGTCAGACCCCAGTAGCTTGATAATTCGTGTCGATATGAGGTCCATAACAGTTCGAGAAACTAATGATAACACTTACCAGTAAATATCAGTAACCCTGGCCAGGGATTTCCAGTTATAGCCAATCGAACACAGCGCAATATCAACTCCCTATACCGGGAGAGACGAAACCCCTCCTATCGCTCATTGCCTCCATGTGATTCGGGACTGTACCCAAAAGCCACCTTTTTGCACGCCCACTTAGACGTGGTATGATGGAAATCAAAGCACAGTGGGAATCGGACAAGATTCTATGACGATCTCGGGTCTATAGTTTAACATGTACCAGTGTCACCAGAGAACTGCCATCTGACGTGAGGTATAATACCATATGGGAGTTCTCGGTGAGTCCGTCCAATGTACCCAGTCTCCACTGAGCACCCGTATACCTTCTCTGATGTCAAACACCAATGGATATGGGATCATCCATCGCCCATCATATGGGTCAAGAAGCGCATACGCTAGTCTACTCTAGAGTATCGATGCCCTGTCTCGGTACTCCCACGACTAGGAACATTTGAAGGATGTACTTGGCGACTACTCTGTCCCCACTAGTATGATCTGCATCATAGTCCTGGTAGTCAAGTACTCATCCTAAGGACTTTTTCAACATGTAACATAGAGACAATCAGAGTACATGTTAAGATAAAGAGTAACCAGATAGCATACTATCATGTCGAGTAAGAAAGTCCCCCCTATATATGTCCAAGCATCCACTACAATATACAATTCATGTATAGTAATGGCCTCTAGGGCATACATATAACTAACAATCTCCTACTTGCACTAGGGCCATCTGTTGTGGTATCGCATACCCAACAATCAGCTGTGGTTGAAGTATCACATACTCAACCATCCCATAAAAGTCTCTACTGGGAATTAGGCCTTTGTGAGTGGATCCGCGCTGTTGTCCTCTGTGTCTACTCTCCTAACCTCGATCTACCTGAAGATCAACCATCTACATGATCAGGTGATACTGCCTAAGAATATATCTGGATCACAGATGGGACGGGGGATCCTTGGCATAACCCACAACTCCATTGTCACATAATGGAAGGAACGAAGTTCATCTCATGAACTTATATATATATCCAGACTGCCTCTTTGGTAGCATCCTTGGTAACGATGTATCTTGCCTTTAATCATCTAGTAAGTCACGGTATCTAGCTTGGAACTCTTCCAACATACCATCCCTCCACTGAGGGTAAAGATAATGCCTGCAATTGACATTCAGTCGTCCTTATCACCGTGGAACCTTTTCCAGTGATTCTCCCCAGGATCGATTGATACCATCTCACTACAACTAGTGAGAATCCTAACATCCATTTAGATCTATCTCATAGATATAAAACCTAGGATTTAGGAGGTATCACCTTGATCCTATAAATCCTTATGATAAGCGGAGATTGACAGAGCGTAGCATAGGAAACTCCTTCCCTATCAAGAGTATGTCATCCACGTACTCTACGAGGATCTACACCATACTCCCTACTACCCTTTTGTATATACTAGGTTCATCTACCATTTTGATGAAGTTAAACTCTTTGACTACCACATCAAAACAAACGTTCCAACTCCAGGATGCCTGCTTTATCACATAAAATATCTTGCATACGTTTCCGCTGCTCCCGCTATCTATGAAGCCCTCTGGCTGTGTACTTATAGACGTTCTCTTCCAAAACATCATTTAGAAAAGCAGTCATGACACCCAACCACCAGATATCGCAGTCATGGTATGTAGCAGTGCCAAGTAGGATCTGGATGGCCTTAAGAATAGCTTTTAAAGTCTCAACTTTTCCATGTACACCAAGTAATCTTCTCAAGATATACTTGCTTCTGATGGGGATTTAACCCTTCAGATGAAGCAACCAAAGTCCATACTATGTTGGTGTATAAGGATTCCATCTCAGATCGGTAAGCATCCAGCTATTCTTACAGAGTCCCACTCCTGATGGCCAGCTCGAAACTAGTTGGGTCATCATCTCATGATGCAATCCTCGCTCCCATTGTCATAGAGAAACCGAAGTATCTCTCAGGTGAGTGAGGAACCCTACTAGATCGGCGGAGAGGCTGAGGTTCGTTAGAAACTATTGAATCCTTCGGTTCTACCAAATCATCAGCTGCAGTTTGTATAGATGGAACTGTTTCCAGTTCTACCTCATGACCACTAATTTCTTCACAAGAAATTCCCTTTTTCTCAAAAAGGGGTATGCCGAGAAATAAAACATCTTTTGTTCCTCGGTGTGGTAGAAGATATTCCCTTGCGAATGCTTAGGATATCCAAAAAACTTCCGCAGAATTGACCTTGCCTCGAGCTTGTCCGGATTTTGCTTTTGACATAGGCCGGACAACCCCAAATCTTAACATTTTTAAGAGATGGGCTCTTCCCATACCATATCACATATGGAGTGGTAGGCATCTGATTTGGTTGGAACCCTATTCAATAGGTATGCAACTTCTCAAGTTCATAACCCCAAAAGAAAATAGGCAACTCAGTAGTACTCATCATAGAGCACACCATATCACATAGGGTGTTATTGCTCAGCCCCGATACACCGACGTGCTGTGGTGTATACGGAGAAGTAATGCTGAGAAAGAATCTCATTCTCCTTTAGAATAGTCCAGGAACTCCGTGCTTAAGTATTCTCCTCCTTGATCTCATCAAAGGACATAATACTTATACTCGTTTTTGGTTCTCTACTTCTAACTTATATTCATTGAATTTCTCAAAAGTTCCAGACTTGTGTTTCAACAGGAAAATATGTCCGGATCTTGAGAGATAATCAGTGAATTTAATGAAGTACAAAGAACCGGTCTTGGCATGTGTAGACAGGGGACCTTCATACATCAACATGTATTAATCCCAAGAGTTCACTAACTCTTTCTCTGTTTCCAATAAACGGAGCTGTGGTCATCTTATCTTTGTGACTTGACTGGCAAGTTTCACAAGATGTAAATTCAAACTAATTTAAATATGTATCTAAATGTAACTTCAGCTAGTCGGGTCGCATTGATATGACCTAGTCTACAATGCCTCAAGAAGGATTTGTTTATTTATAAACTCCTCCTCTTGTGTCTGTTCTGTACGTTAAGAATTGTGGTTTGATATAGATCGTCTATGCTTTTAGATAACGTGCCTGAACCGATCAACTCTTGATATAGGAAATATTCAAAACATTATCCAACAATACAAAATTATATCATTCTTTACTAGTAAAGAGACTGATATGATGTTGTATATCAGGTTCGGTATCTAATAATATTCGTTCAGAATCAATGTATTCTGGTAATACAGGGTGATAACTGCAACAGACTTGGCTGCAACACTTGCATCATTTCCAACTCTTGAAACTTATCACCCGTTCTCAGTTCTCTACCTATCTGTAGCCCATGTAACAAATTACATTTGCGGGATCCTGATCCGGTATCTCATACCCCGGACGTAAAGGATACTGAGAAACAGTTCTCGGTAATGAACACACCCGAAGAAGATGCATCTGCATGCACTTTCTTCGTTTGGGTGGCACGGGAATTCTTGTAATCCCCTATTTCCAGCTCTGTCTTATAACAATTATAAGTTGGAGTGGGACCAACGTTCCCTAGCGCAGTATAACAAGCGGGTTCGGTTAATAAATCCGTATTATTATCTTGATTAAGGCGTGACTTGGTCGCTACCTGGAAAGAGATAGAAGAAAACACTCAGCGTATGCTCTTTCAAGATTAGATTGGTTATTAATATATCTAATTAGGATGTCTCCCACTGTTTTAGTCAAATCTTCCTTCAAACCCTAAAAGGAAAGGCTAGCCGAGATTAATTACACCCTACAAGTTCGCCAATCTTTCAGCCAGGCTAGTGCCGGTACTTTGAGGGAGGTTCCCCGTGCTTTCGCACGGACCTAATTAAAGTAAATCTTTTTTTCCCAGGGGCATAACCCCGTTGACACCTTTCTAGACACCTACTTGATCGACTAATTGTAATGTGTAAAACTCTCCCAGGAGTAACTCTTACTCGCAGCGGGTATCGGGATCTAACTATCTCATAGAAGGTATGCAATCTCATTGCAAATTTCAACTCTTGAAATTCCCAACAATATTTTACCCCTAGCGTCCTATGACCTTGACGGAGGTCAACAAACCATAGGCTATTAGTCAAGTTCTACCCTTCATTTCGTGATTGAATTAAACCCACTCGCTCGACCCTTGACGGAGGTCAACAAGGCCGCACGACTATCCTAAAACAATCTGCATCATATGCATAAGCAGATAAATACTAGTTAGCTACCGCACACTACGCCTTGACGGAGATCAACAAACGTAGTACGAATACTAAGTAGAACTTATCTGAAATGACGGAGGGCTACGACAGGTTTTTAAGAAAACCCTTTGCATAATTAACTTGATATCTTTATAGAATCGAGTGATTTTGAATGGAATGTTTTTGAGGCCTTTTCTAGTTTTGCTAAAGAGGTCACTCTCGGTGAAGGAATCTCGGCTCTTTCCTTATCGAATAAGGTGCAGGATATTTCACAAATACCATTATGCAAAGCAAAAACTATAGAAACAATCAAAAGACAAACCGAGTTCGTAGCATCTGTTAGTTTCGCTAAAGAGGTCACTCCCGGTGAAGGGATCTCGGCTCTTTTCTTATCGAATAAGGTGCTGGATATTCTATAAGGAATACCGCTATGCAAAGCAAGAACTAGAGCTACCAGTTTTTAAACAAGTTTGTACAACATCTTTAAGTTTCTTTTATTTCATTAATCTCATTAATGAAGTGTTGGATATAGTGCCCTCAGAGTCAATTATTGGATCACAGGCACGTGATTGCAATGATTGAGGGAGGACCTATACCGGTAGGACGGTCTTACTCGAGATGATAGTAAGCTATCTGGTTTATCTTTATCATCGTTTACTGCTTTAGGTGACCTTACAGGTCACTATTGCACGTTGATAGAGCCCATAGGATTCTTGCTTGACGGCCAGCAGTATGATGGAGATCATATATGTGGGAGATGAGGTCTATAAGCACATCCTTAAAAGGTCCCTAGTCGTGGGAGTTTCAAGACTGGGCATCGATACTCCATTAGTAGACTAGTGTATACAGTCGAGACCCCGACGAGGGGCGGTGGCCGGTCTCACAAGCCATTGGTGTCAGTTGGATCACCTAAGATGTATACAGGTACTCATTGGGTTATGAGTACACCGGACAGGACTCGCCGGGAATATGCTAGTTGGTATTATACCTGACGTCAGATGGCAGTTCTCTGGTGACAAGTGTACAGGTTTGTTCATCTACCTGAGATCGTCATTTGTCTCGTGTGAGTTCCCACTGTGCTTTGATTACTACCCTACCACGGCTCAAAGGAGTCGTACAAATAGGTTTTAGTTGGGTACAGTCCCGAGCCACATGGAGGTAGTGAGCGGATCGGCAGGGGTTTCGTCTCTCCCGGTATTGGGGATGCAAGAGACAAAGTGATCACAAACATTCTCTACAATACCTTGGACACGTCGGCTAGCACACTTCGTGCCTGAGTTGCTTCGAATGAAGCGGGAGCCCGTAAAAAGACTCGAAGATGTGGTGCCCTTTCCGACGAGGAGATCAAGACCGGAGATGCCGCGAGGAGCTTGGGATGGTGGCCAAAGACCGAAGGACACGGATCGATCGGTATAGCCTTTCTACCCCTTCTCTAGATAGCTAGTTGTAGGTTAATGGTTCGATCTGGGTTTTAAGCATACGATAGCGCCGGTTTCTAGTTTGAAAAAGTTTTTGTTTCCGCATTTTGGCCTCGGACAGACGGCCGGGGTGCTACCGTAGACTTACATGGTATCAGAGCCACGCCATTAACCTTTACTCGCTTGCTCTAACGTGTTTAGAACTTCGATCGAACGAAATTTTCCAAAACTGCATTTCCAAGTCATCAGTTTCTGTCGAATTTTTCCTGTTGTCAAAAAATTATTTCGTATGCTGCAGAAAAACAGGCAGGGTTTTTTAAGATATCTGTGAAAATTTCATTGCATAAAGAAATTGTTCCGCCACGGAACCGCGGCAATACCCTCCTGTTGGCCGCGGTTCCGCCGCTGTCCTGAGGTTTCTTTGCATCGAAATTTCTACAGTGGTTTGTTTCTTGGAAATGGGGTTTCTGGTATTTTTTGTTTGGGCCCAGATTTGTTTGAGTACAGGGAATTGTGCTTGGGGCCCACTTCGGGGAAATTTTGTCGATCGAAAATTTAAACATGTTAGTTCACAGCATTTACATTATATATGCGACCGTGAATGTCTTTTGATCGGTAAATCTTGTCTAATTGCTATAGCCTTTTTAGAAGGATTTGCGAACGTGACATTCACGTTGATGTTCTGTGTTGTGCTGTGATGTTGCGGATTTGTCATGGTGGATATCCTGGATGCAATGGTAGTACAGTTTGGTTGTATTTGTACATTTGATATTGCGGGGCGAGCGTCCGACATGTGGACTGCCGTCACTGCCTGTTTGTATATTATTCTTTTGGGGCACGACCGGGCTGAGGTCGATGTACCCGTTGTATATTTTACTTTCTGTACTAGGATTACCCCGCGGTGGGTTGCACGGATAGCCGGGTTCTAGAGGGCAATGGGCCCGCATCTCATGGCTTTGAGACGGAGGGGGCTTCACTCTAGAATCTGCGGGCTATTCGCCACACTCGTAGGGGGTACAGGTTGACCCAAGGAGGGGTGCTCAAGTTACCGAATTCCGTGAAGTGCTGGGTGGTCCATTCACGTTGTTGAAGGGGGCTACCTCGCTTCAGGTTTTGGCGGGTAACTTGCCACGCCCGTAGGGGTCTAGGATTTCATTGCACATGCTATCCATACGACCAGGGGAACGTCGGGTTTCAGTATCGGCTCTATGAAACCCAGGGATCCCAGATTATCTGTATTGTTCTTTGATGCTTATTACATTTCTGTGATGTTGCATTTTATCACGCCTTGAGCGAATATTATATATTGATACATATACTAGTAGATGTTGTATATGTTTTACATCCGCGCAAGTCCAGTCCCCGCTCTGTCATTAGTTAAGTAACCTAACGGGTGATGACGGGACCCAGTGGCGAATGCGGATGGCATATACGTACATCGTATTTTCGTTATTTTGTGGTGTGATTAATTGATGGGACTGCATTGATTCGGATCAATGCAAGCTAAACAAACCTATTCTGATGTTGTTGGGACATTTTTCAAAAAACCGTTATTGTAAGGACATTCTCTTTTTTTTTGCACAGTGGTATTCGGTTATGAATATCCAGCACCTCAGTCGACGAGGCAAGGGCCGAGATCCCTTCACCGGGAGTGACCCCTTGGACAGAAGTTTGCGTCAGGGTAATAACTTCACTATAGCCGATTGCCTTTTTGCTTTGCATCGCGGTATTCAGTTGGAATATCCTGCACCTCATTCTACGGGGAAAGAGCCGAGATCACTTCACCGGGAGTGACCTCTTTAGCAAAGGTTTTCGCCACTATATTTTTATAAAAAGGTATCCGGTTCCTTCAACGATATCAAGTTCATTACGTTAAAGGTTTTTCGCCAAAAACCAAACGTAGCCCTCCGTCATTTCAGATTAGTATTGCTTAGTGTTCGTGCTACGTATGTCGTGCTCAGCCGAAGCGTAGTATGCGGTAGCTCTGTAATGCTTTTCTGTCTTATGGATATGTGATTGGATATGACAGTCGTACGGTCATTTTGGCTCTGTCAAGGACTCGTGCGGGTGGGTCTAATGCAATCAAGATAATGATGGGTTGAACTTGGCTAGGATCCTTTGATATGTTGGCTCAGTCAAGATCACTTGGGTCCTAGGGGTAAAAACACACATCGGGAGATTCTAAAGAAACTGAAACTTTCCAGATATGCGCATACCTTCTGGAGTGTGATAACGTTGGTGGATTCCATCACGTTATCATGCGATGATAGTTGGATCCCGATTCACACTGATGAGTTGGTTTACTCCTCGGGTGATCCCGACTAATTCTTCTTTTAGGTTTGGAGAAGAATTTGACGATACAGTGGGAGGTTTCCTGATTAGATAAAGTGATAACTATTCTGATCTAGGTTAGAGTGCACGTTGAGTGTTTTCTCTCTCTCTCTCTTTGGCAGCGACCATGACCCGACCCTTGACTATGACTCAGTGACCAAGTTAACCGAACCTTCTTAAAACACTGGCTTTTGGATTGTCTGAGTTGCATACCTCATTGCCACTCCTACTTTTACCCTTTTCTCCAGGACACCCCGTATTACTACGAACATCCACTTCCATTGGATAAAACCATCGTATGGTTATATACGAACTCGAAGGAACTTGTTCCAGATTCGAGGATGGTTCCGGTTCTGGAGAAAACGAATAGGACTATTCAGTTGTCTTTTCCTTTTACCTTCTCTCAGGTTGCGAGTGCTCCTAGGATTAGGACAGTACACCTGTTACGCTTATTGGATAGTCTTCTTCCAAACCATAGGCAGGTGCCGAACGGTGGGGAATGAAGAAAACCAATTAGCCTAACGATGGTGTACAGAAGGTAATAAGTTAAGACAAATAAAGGAATTAGTAAGAGGGAAAAGTAAATTGCGACTGCTATTCACAACCAAACCAAGTATTTCCTCGCCAATCCTACATCACCTTTGTATTTCTCTAGAACACTCCATATCACTATGAAGATCTACAGTTTATTGGATACTCCATCGTATGGTTATATACGAACTCGAAAGGACATGTTCCAGTTCGGGGATGGATTCTGGTTCAGGAGAAATAGGAATAAGGTTTTCTTCAGTTGTCTTTTATCTTTACCTTCTCTCGAGTTGCGAGTGCTCCTAGGATTAGGACAGTACACCTATTACGCTTATTGGATAGTCTTCTTCCAAACCATAGGCTGGTGCCGAACGGTAGGGAAGGAAGAAAACCATTTAGCCTAAAGGGGTGTACAGAAGGTAATGACTAAAGACATATAAAGGGATTTGGAGAGATAGCAAAGAAATATACGGTTACAGTTGTGAATCTGATAATGGAAGAGGCATTACTAAGAATACCCGGATACCCCTTCGAAACATTTACATGTTTTAGTTTCACTGTATATTGTTAAAAGAAAAATGATTTCCCAATTAGTCCTTGCTCCAGGGTATGTATTTACCAGACTTGATTCTCACATCTGTATGGTCTTACAAGATGATGAGTGGGAGTAAGTTATTGGGAATTGGGTGATCATCCTTATTATATCGGGATTCGTTGTAATTGGTGATATTTGAGGAAATCGCCTGGGTTGTTTGCCGGACGACAAATATTTGGTTTTGAATATCCGTTGTTATGCACCAATTTCAAATTGATATATCTGTACGTTTATTTTTATAAAGTGAGATATAACTTTTTGAAATTATGTCTATGACATTTACCTATATCCGTGGATGGTTAGGTAAGGAGCATTAAACAGTGGTGTAATTCTTCTTAACCATAAGTACAGTTTTCAACCTACGACACTCAGGGAATGAGTTATTAGACTCAGGGGACTTATACAGAGTATTGTATGTTTTCCAAGTGTCCATGAGGACAGAGGGGTGGGTACTCGTACTATATTCAGTTTACATGTGACTTCTCTAGTTCTTAGACATGTGTTTCGTAGAAATGCAAGGTCTAAGTTTTAAGAAGTTATAAATATAAGAATAAAGTAGAGAACCAGATGGTGTAAGTATCAGGATTCTTCAAGGTGATTGAAGATGTAGATACTTGTGTATGGTATTCAGTTGACAGTAATGTTTATGAGAACTTGCTTCTCTTTCAGGTTACTCATATCTGGATGTATTCCTAAGTTGAGTAATGTTGATAGGCCTCTCTCCATTTAGTTGACATGTACTGGAGACAGCTGCATGATTTGAATCTGGTTCCAATTAAATCAGTGCCTCTTTTCTATATTGGATATAGAATAGTTCATATCTTAACAATGTTAAGGTACGGGGAGTTGTCCGGCTTATGCTTAAACCAGACTCTGGATAACTCAAGGCACGTTTCTATAATGGATGTTTGTGGGTTGACCCGGGCTATGACGAGGGTTGATTTTCTACCATCTGGAAGATCAATAGTGATATTGTTCTTAACTCGCCACAGTTATAGTAAAATGGATTTTTTCAGAAAACAGTAGTGGGAGTATGGTAGAACTGGAAGTGATTCCAGAACCGCAAACGATTACTGAAAATTTGATAAGAACCTAAAGATTCAATCTGGTTTGACATTCCATTGGCCACTCCGCAGATATGGTGGGTAACCTCAGGCACTCGAGAGGTACTTCGGTATGCTCAAAGACGGTGACAGGGAGGTTCTTGTTTACCCAGACTTGCCATTCTGTTGTTCCAGACTGTGAGACCCGGCAAGAGGATGAGTATGGCGTCGTTCTAAACTAGCTTTAGAAGTGTACGTGTATATGACTTTGTCAGAGGGTTGTCGTAGTCAGTGGGAGCAGCGGAAGCATAGTGGACAGGTGGCTTATGTCTATTTATAGACTAAAGCAGATATAGCGGAGATAGATCATCTATTTCTGATGTGATAGTCATAGGTTTAACTTCATCAGAATAGGGGATGGATCTGTTAAGAAGGTAGTAGGGTGTGATGTCCTGGTATTTGGATGACATACACAGAATAGGAAGTGAAATTTCTATACTACAATCGGCTATACTTTGGTTGTCAATCAGTGGTTTCTCCACATAGGAATTGGATATTATATCAGATATTCTGGTTACTAGATTTATGGTTTAAGATCTAGATTTAGGTAGTTTCCCAATCTGGGTACTTTAACAGAATTCTAAAGGTGTTTTAGAATGGACGACTCCTGGCACGGTAGTGTACCTGCAGGTAATGGAGTCACTACCCTCTTTAAAGGTGTCTTACAGACTAAAGGGGAGAGGGATGTGCATGATTGGAAAATCACTTGCTTAGGCAATTGAGTCAATCATGAGATGTCAAGTACCACACCAGATGTTGTTTTTGCACGAGATGCAGTAAGTTGATATTAATCCTATCCGGGAGAGACATTCGGAAGCAGTTTTAGAACATAAGTGGATGATCTAGGGATATGGTAACAACAGCCTCTTTTGGGAGACGGTTATCATTCCAGGCTTCCAAGGTGACCTGGATGACAGAGTGACTGTCAGAGTTATAGTTTTCCCTCTAACGAGGGGCAGTATTTTGGACAGGTAGTCCAAGCGGATACTGAGGGAGGTATGGCGCAGGATACTGATTAAGTTCAGTTGACGATACAGTCTAAGAAGTTTGGATTTGGAGTTCATTTATGAACAAGGTCCTATCAAATATCCAAACATATTCTAAGTATAACGTTTCAAAATATTAAAATATTAATTTTGGGGAATTTTTATAATTTAATATTATTTTAATGAATATTTTAATATTCCGGTATAATTAAATACAAATAAATGGGGAAAATTATGGAAAATTCTAAAATAGGGTATTTTATGGAATTATGCTATTTTAAAGTTTTTATGAATTGTTTGACACTAATTTAGTGTTAATCGCGATTAAAAATCGCTAATCGGAATTTTGGCATTTTTGTGCAAAGCATGCACATATCTTTTTCTACACTTGTGTTACATTTTTCTTACCATGGTTGTTCATTTGGGTTCACTATTGGGGTGAGAAGGAATTAGGGTTAAAGAAAAGAAAAGAAAAAGGAAAAGGGAATATATAATGAAGCATGGTGAGAGAGAGAAAGAGTAGGTGAGGTGTGTTGACTTCAACCATTCCTCCATCATTCTTCAACTCATTTCTCCATCCCACTTCTTCAGTTGTTGCTGCTGCTGCCCCCTTGCTCTTCCTCCTCACTAAAATCATCTCCATCACACTCAAATCAACTCCAAAACCCCATCTTCCCTTCACTAAAAAGGTGCACGAGCTCGAGAGGAACGCTTTAGACTAAGGAAGAGTGGATCTTAAGGATTTTGAGCAACTCAAGAATTTTCTTGAGTTGCCGAAGGAGGTAATTTCTGCACCCTCAAGTAGTATTTCAATTTCCTTGTGCATCAATTCTAGTGTCATATCGATATTGTGTCGTTTTGTGGACTTTGGAGAATTCAAGTTAGGGTTTAGGGTTAGACCTGAAATCAAAGTGAAATTGAGGCTTGTTGTGACTTTAGAACCCCTTGTGTGATGCTAATTTAGACCCAAACCTGAACATGAAACCAGAATACGTATTTACGGAATCGATATCGGGGAAAACTGTGAATCTGTGATAGTATTTAAGAATCTGCTATCACCCCGAGACCCCAAAAATAAAACTGAGTTGACAGTGAGATGTGCAGGCACCATGGAACCACCACACAAAGCCCTAGCCCCTAATTCTTTGTTTGGGCCGCATATTTAATCCCTTTGGCCGCATATTGCGGCCAGAGCAGGTTGGAACCCCTTCGTTTTTGTTCTGTAGCCTTTTGCCCTATAAACTTGACCCTGGGTATGTCTAGTTTTGACTGATTCCAGTTAGGGTAAAATTTGGGTTGATTTTCTTGAGTTGGCGTATGATTTACGACTTGTTTTAGCATGGATTTTGGTATTTGGTGATTCGTTTCTGTCGGATGGCGTTTGGACATCAACGACAAGTGGATATTGAACGTGTTTACATGCGAGACGATAGGTTTTTACCTATGCGAGTAGCGTGTGCTATTTTGGTTTCCGATGTGATTTTCATGTGCTTTAGCGTTGTGATATACTTATAGGTACCCTACGTGATGTTGAGGCGAAGAAGATGAAGATGGCGACATCGGCATCGGCACATGAGAAGCAAGGTGAGTAGATTTATATCTACGGTGAGAAGTCGGGTGGATGGCGTATAGCACCCCCGCAGTCCGTGGTAATTAATGTATACGAATACGTATACACACATATATTTATTATGTGTTGTTAGGACTATTGATGGTAATAATGGAATTATTGATGATAAGGATGTATTGGTTTAGTAGTGCGAAACCCTAGAGTAGTGGGTGCACTCACACATACACACATACACACATACTTGCATACATTCTTTCATTTATCTGTGCGCATATGATAGTGTGTATATCTACACATGGGTATGGGACTATGTGTTCATATACGAGATTTGAGGATGATACGTGGGATTGAGATGAGTCGATGAGATTCGATTGAGGCCGTGAGATTTGGCGACATGACAGAGTTCGTATTGGAGATGTGATATGATGGTAGTGATATCTGTTATGTGATGAGATAATGTGATATTGACTTAGATTTAGCTGGTTTTCATACCCCTCCCGATTGACTTGACTGTTGGGTCCGTAGTTCGCATAGTAGGCGTTAGACTAGACCCGAGTCATACCTATTTCAAAACTAACGAATCGGGGATATTTTAAAGATAGGCAAAATGGATTCTACGGATATTTTCAAACGACACATCTTTTCTTAAAGCACCGTAGCCCTTATTTTACCAAAAACCCTGATTCGACTTATTTCAAAAGGCAAGGCTGCATGATATATTTATTGAGATAGATTTTTTACTGTTGCGTTGACTATTCGGTTCCGCATATCCATGCTATTTGCATTGCATTGCTTGTGTTTATCGATATATATTACAGTCATGCTGCTAGGACACCAGCACCATTATCGATGATGCGTATGTTCCACGTACACTTGTTGCCGGCTCACACACTTCATCATCGATAATTGCCATGTCACTACACTGTAGTACTGTTGCATTCGGTATATGATTCTTGCATGACAGACTAATATGCTTACATTTCTTTTACATGTCATATACATCATGCTTTCTGATTATACGCATTGAAAGTTACTATTTCCATGATGTTTCTGGATTTGGGAACCGTGGGTGTTGGGGTAAAATTTACACCCCGGTTGACCGAGTCAAAGTCAAGGTCAACCCCCAAGCTAGGTGGGCCGAAGCCCAGGTCAAGCGGGCCTATGCCCAAGTCGAGCCCGCGGCCAGCCTCCCCATGCCAACAACAAAATCATGTAATAAATAATTTTTATGTAATTTTTTATACATGAATGTATGCAAAATGGGCATAAAGCCAATATTTTGTAAGCCCATGGCTTATGTGCAAAAATGAAATGGCACATGGGCCATGGGATGGCTAAAATGCCATTTTTGTAAAGCCCAAGGGGCTATATGTAAATATGTAAGCCTATATAAGGCAACATGATGATGAATAAAGCATACACTTTTCATTCTCACAAAAAACCTAGGGTTTGTATCTCTTTCCCTTTTCTGAAGGTCTCAAACCTTCTTCTTTCTTTTGAATTAAATCAAGAGTTTTACTCTTCCTTTTCAAAAACAAAATAGTTTTTCACCACGAAACCCACAAAGGGGAACTTGGATCTGTCATCAGATCTCAAAAAGGAGAGATTTTGAGATCTCACATCTCTTGATCTTCAAGATCCAGCTAACAGAAGAGGAAGAAGAAGAACCCCTTCCATTAACCCAAAAACACACTCAGGCGTCTAACTCCTCTCTGATTTCTCTTTCGAGAAATCTTTTTTAGGCTAAAAGCCTCTTTTTCTTGCCGGCGCTCAAGCGCAGAGCGCCCGCGTGCCGACACGTGGCGCGCTTGCGCTCAAGCGCTCAGCGCTCGAGCGCAAAGCGCCCACGTGCCGACACGTGGCGCGCTTGCGCTCAAGCGCAAGCGCTCGAGCGCAAGTCGCCCCCATGCCGACACGTGGCGCGCTTGCGCTCCAGCGCAAGTCGCCCCGGTGCCGACACGTGGCGCGCTTGCGCTCCAGCGCAAGCGCTCGATCGCAAGTCACCCCCGTGTCGACAAGTGAAGCGCTTGCGCTCCAGCGCAAGCGCTCCAGCGCAAATCGCCCCCGTGCCGACACGTGGCGCACTTGCGCTCAAGCGCCCAGCGCTCCAGTGCCCAGCGCTCAAGCGCAGAGCGCCCACGTGCCGACACTTGTCACTCTAGCGCCTGAGCGCACAGCACCTAGGAGCACAACGCCCAAGGTGTTGCCCCACGCATCCTTTGGATGTCTTTCCCCCCTCTTTCTTATATATATATATATATATACATGTATACATACATATATATATGTACATATGCATACATATTTACACACACACATACTCCACGACACTGTCCCTGTTAGAAAAAAAATTTCTAACGGGGCGCTGCCCCGCTCCACGCAAGGGGGCTGCTAGCCCCCTTGACCCCCAGCCCGCTATCCGGGTAGCGGGACCCCCGTAAAAACTCTGCGTGGCTCCCGATATATCCAAAACCCCATTTCAAAACACAATACACGCACACCGCACATTGAGTTCGCATGACCAGTTTAAACCCGTTAATCGGAGGTTCCCTCGCCCCAAAGGCGAGGAGTAATTAACGGCAGCTTAGTCCGCGGCTGCCGGAGATTCGGATCCCCACAATCAATAAACCCCGGCCTACCCCAGGTAGGGGGAATCTGTAGTACGCTGACAAGCGTGTGCGTATTCCCATCTCAATGGGGTGACGAAAAACACCCTACAGTGGGTATTTCAAAAGAGAATATGTCATTGCTTTAAAAACCCGGTTACCCTTGATATGATATTTCAGTGCGTCCACTATGTGTTTTCTCGGTGCTGAGAGCGACATATGAAACCCGATTCGAGGAGCGGACGAGCCGATTGCGGGTACATGGTGGACCCGGTATGGTTCCCCTCGGCAAGATGATCGAAGCATTTTTCCGATTGAGCCTGGAGGCGGGCGAGTACCTACCGGTGATTGGTTGGACCTGGCGGTTATCCGGAGGATACCGACCAGAGTCGATAGATGGATATGGGTGTATTGCTGGGACCGAGGGCCGATTCCGCAGACGGAGCCCGTAGGCTGGTCTGGACTGACGGAGCCCGATATATATGAGGATTTACGTGCCGATGCTGGGCACAGTTTTCATGATATTTTCGAGTGTCGATGCTGGGCACTCCGGTTCCATGATTTTTACGTGTCGCGAGGGACACAGGTGGTTTATATCCTCATATTTCCATGCATATGGTGATGATATTTACATGCATGATGGTTATTGTCATTGGGTGACGAGTGGACGGGATCCACGTACATGCAGATTTGATTACATTGATTATACCTCACATTTATGATATGCTATTACCTGAGGCACTGGCACGAGCACTTGGCACTACACTCATGTATAGAGATTACATTGCTAGTTTAGCATGCTTCAGAATTATTCATATTGAGGTTTATTTATATATGATCGTATTGACCTAGGATGGGTCATCCATTCGATCTCTGCTTGTAGATATTTTTCTATTGACGAGTTGGCAACTCACCCCCGTTGTGCCACAGTCCTTGCAGGTTTTTGCCGTACAGATTCCATAGCGGCATTTCTGGCACACTGCTTCCATATGGGTGACTTGCGTTGGTAGGTGGGTTCTTTTGTATCAGAACCGCCATTGTTCATGTATTATTCATTGTATCTAGAAATTCCATCAACCAAAACTTGTATATTGTTTCAGACTTAGAAAATAGTGTTGTATTATTTCGACCTTAGAGTCGCGCTTGTAGTATTACGGTTTTCTGGCTGTTTTGAGTTCTTTTTGGGTTTTGATCCTCGCCCTTTGGCGTTGTATATTATTATTGCTTGTGTGGTTATGACCGTCGATTGACGAAGAGCTAGCTCCCGCTTGGGGATGCCTTTTATCATTTCATATATGTTATTCTTGTTGTACCCCGTTCGGGGCCAGTTTTTACAAAGGAAACTCTGCCGAAATTTTCAGGAAAGGCTACACATTTTAAAAATGCATATTCGGCTTAGTTATTTAAAAACTTTGATTTTCGAAACATGAGTTCTTTACTTCTTAAACCAGTTTTCCTTATTTACTCTTTAAATGGTTTTAGATTTCTGGGCTTTTGGCTTACTTGGATCAGTTGGGGTCCTATAGACTTCATATGGTTCAAGGGCCAGTCACATGCTCTTCCGGGTCGTGACAAAGTTGGTATCAGAGTGCTAGGTTGACCGTGGTTCGAGTCTAAGTTTGACTATGTGGAGCCTAGGGCGTTAACTATATACGGAACTTAGGCTTGACCTTACAGAACTTAGACTTGGTCGATGGGGTATTATACCCGAACTTTCGTTGCATAGGATAACCCTTGGTTGATGGAGTAGGTAGCTTGAGCAGAGTGACGTACCGTACGTATGTTCCGCGGCATGCTTACGACACGCCACTCCGCTTAAGAAACCTTAGGATGTACATTTCCTTGCACAGTATTATATTCATTCCTATGATCTATCCTCATCGATACTGGTTATGGTTTTGCTGCCGCGATTGCACGGGCGGAGTGAGCTACGGCTCGAGTTGCGTCAGAATGAGCTCGTCGTGGACGAGGACTGACCAGGGCGTGATTCCAGAGACATACGATTGCATATTGAGGCGTCTTCTTATTGTGTTTTCGCGCCATGAGCGTTGGATTGATCGCTTTTACGAGATTTCCCGGATGTGCTGATCGGCACCAGAGGATTGAGCCACTGATAGAGGCCAGCCAGGATGTGATGACCGTTGATATATCGCTTATCCAGGACGATTGAGGCGTTGTTTAGCGTATAGACGAATGAGCCAGTTGTTGCTGCGAATGATGAGATATCACCCAGATGATTGGAGCTACTGCAGCATGAGCATATACTTAGAGATATTACGGTGAGTCGCTAGTCACCGAGGATGAATGACTAGGACATGTGGTTCGTTCGCTTATCCCGATGCGAGGTCACCAGATAGATTGATTCCAGCTAGAGGCGACTTCACGCAGATTCGTTGAGAGTCGATTGAGACGATCGAATGTCAGGAACCCATTTTCCAAGTTTAAAGTATTCGGAAAGACGTGCAAGCGATTCTATGGACCCTCTAGAAGAATGAAACCCTAACTCGACATAATGACCATGTGAAAGCCTTTGAACCTTAGGGTTTACGGCAGTTCCGCGGCGCCATTAGTGAAGCTTGGGTCTGCCCTTCTACGGCTGGACCACCGATGCTGTGGTATGTACTCGATACTATTAAACTATACCCGAGATGTTGAGCATTTGGGGGATTATGAGGTTCTGACGAGTCGATCGGACGATTCGACATCATTCGGATATCATGTGATGGGACACTGCTTGGGAGACTCCAGATACGAGCATAGCCATTGGAGCGCAGTCTGTGTAGCCACGATGAGATGAGTCCGGATCAGTCGATATTGAAGCAGAGTGGAGTAAAGAGTTCGTATGAGATTTCGACGAGATGACGTTCCACACCGCTGACATCAGAGATGCGATATGCACGCTGAGGACGTGTTCGGCTAGATATCTTCTACTGAGTGATGAAGATACCGAGTTCGTGATTTCGAGTCCGTGTGAGGGACTTCGGATGGACCGTGGCCGAGGGCATTGCAGTGCGCAGATAGAGACGCGACGTCGAAATGGACGATGATACAGACAAGCGGGACAAGAAGTTCGTGCGAGATGCAGACGAGCTGTTATTACACCCCGTTAAGATTAAAGGTCGGATATGCATACAGAGGCGCAGGGATGCGACCAGCTTTCGAGTAGATGTTGTACTAAGAACGCAGATGTCCAGAGAGCGAGGAAAGATTACGCCAGAGCACCAGCCTCCGTACAGTTTGGCTTAGGCGAGATCAAAAGAGACCTTGAGAAGGATTCCTTCCAGTACACTGCTGCAATAAGATTTGCACCAGGAGCAGATGTGTGATGTGCATTCAGAGGACCCGAGGTCGGCGCCAGAGATGTGCTTCTTTACGAGCGGTCGTGAGGATTGACCGAGAGATGACCAGAAAAGTGCCAGAACGGAATCGTTCCTGTTAGCACACCTGACCGGGCCGATGAGCCGATGGATTGCGAGATTGGTAATCCACAGGGAAGATAAGGAACCAGAGGCAGAGGACGCCAGCCGCGAGTAAGAGGCAAGTAGATATCTTGTGCCGCTAGCATTGGATGTACCAGCACCTTCTCGACTTCGAAGGAGGATATACCGACGGCGGTATTTATGATTTGTAATTTTGTGATTTGACTATCACGTATCTGTCACTTTGGATTTTGGTATTTTGGGCGATCTATTCGCATGATTTAGTCTTGATGACCGAGTTCCATGGTATTTGTTTTCTTGCACCATGGTTGCACCTACTGGGTATTTATACCTTGCGCATAGTTATTACTCTTGAGGTATTGATTGTGATTTCATGCATATTTTATGCCGGTGATTTGATTTACGCTTCCAGCACACTTTTCATGTACTTTTAGTGTTTTGATTTGATTTGTACACGCTGATGCACGCGGTTGTGAGATTTTCCATCGCAGTACACCTGATTTTGATTAAGCTGCATTGTATATTGTTTCGTACCTTGGCTGCACCTGATTATGACTTCATGGATTTCATACGGTTGATTTGAGGTTGTGCATATATTACGCACACGATTTGATTTTGTACTCGGTATAGCTTATATGTGCTTGTAGTACATTGATATGTGTTTTGTGCACGTAGTTGCACACGTTTATGATTTCCTTTATACCTGTGTAACACCTTAGAATGTGTTTTGTAGCTAATTATATTTTTAAATGTGGTTTTTAATAAAAAGTTTACCAAATTAGTTTTTAAATATTTTATCCTAATTATTGTGTATTTTATTAGAATTTTGTTAGGCACACACACACTTGTGCATGATAACTAGACTTGTTTTTGGGGTTAGACCATGTTTGGCAAGCATGATAAACTAACCCATTCTCTTTAGGTTAGTTTCATGAATTGTTGTTAAGTGCTTTGGGTTTATTGGTGTCATGGTTGTTTTAATGAAAATGAATTTTTAAAAAGGGTTTTAAAGTTGTTTTGAATTGTTGACTTGGGTGAGAGAGAGGGTATGGTGAGCATGGGGTGAACCATGCCTCATTATTGATGAGAGAGAAGGAGAGAGGGAGGGGTTGTAGCCTTGCACTCTTTTCTCTTCTCTTTTCCCTCATTCTCTTTCTCACAAACACACACACACTCACTCACAACAGCAGCAGCAGAAGCAGAAGACAGCAGCAGCAGCAACAGAGTGAGAGGAGAGAGAGAGCAGCAGCAGCAACACAGAGAGAGAGAGAGAGAGAGGCAGCAGCAGCAGCTGGGGGCAGCAGCAACATCATCATCAGTATCATCATCAGCATCACAACAACAACAATAACAACCACAGCAACCTCAACTACCACAACATCAGCAGCATCATTATCATCTTCAGCAGCAGCAGATAGCATCAGCAACAGCAGCAGAAGCTGTAGCAGCAGCAGCCACAGCCCTGGCAGCAACTCACTTCTTCCCCCACTCGCTTCTTCACCTGCTCTCTAGGGTCCTATTGGGTATATTTCTGAACCCCAAATCCCTAACTTGCTTATGGTGTATGGTTTGGTGTCGTTTAGTGCTAAATAGCTAAGTATGGTGCTAATTGTGGTGTTTAAGTGGAATTGTGGATAATTGTTGATTTGGTTAGCTACCTTAGATTGGTTTAGTGTTAGTTAGGCCACTTCAACTGAGAAATCCCCAGGTTACACTAAAATACCATATAGTTTGTGTTTTGTGCAAATTGGTGTTTTAAAGCGATATACTGGACATTTGTGATCTGCTATAGACCCGGACCTTGCAGAGTAAAATTGTGGAAACTGGGACATGATACCTAGGTCTAGAACACACCACCAGAAGACGAGCCCCTACCCCCACTTTCAGGCCGCCAATTTTGCCAATCTGGCCGCAATTTGCGACCAGGCTAGGGTTCTGGGTGTTGGGGTTTGGTCTGGGGTAGTCTGCTGTGTTGTGTAGTGTGTTGGTTTGTCTAGTTTTGTATTATCTCACCTGTAGGAAAATCTGGGACTATATGTCGCTTTTGTGTTTAGTTGTGTTTGCGCTATACGCGCGATACGTGAGTGTGTTCTGTGATCCAGCGTATCGCCGCGTGTCGCGATGGTTTTTAGACGCGTACACACACGATTCAGCGTATCGTGCACACGCGCGCTTAGTTCGCGACGCGAGTTTCTCGTTTCGTTTCGATATCGCGTTTCGCGAGATATGTGGCTTATATATGATTTTCATGTTATATTTACAGGTTTGCAGGCAGGAGCTACGGACACGGCTACAGGGGAGCAGGTGATAGGATTCACCCAGTGTGGAGTTTAGGTGAGTAGATATAACGTCTACAGGGGAATCGCCCGCATGGCGTTATGCGTCTGGGCTAGGATTCAATTCCTGTCGCACATTCTACGTCATTGTAGAATTGCGCATTTACTGCATTTCCTAGATATAGCTATATACTGTGACTAGCAGCCGTAGGACACTGCACACATTATTGACGGTTCATGTTGCACGAGCACGGATTGCATGCTACACACACACCGTCAATAATTGCCATGTCACACACTACCCCTTATAGCTACCATTGCTTACCACACTTGACATCTAGTTTATCGGTATACCTATAGTGTATCACACCTTTAGTGATAGGTATATTTTCACTTGCGATACAGCTACAGGTATACCTCCTACATATTTTACCTATACCGGGAGGGATTTCCTACATATGTTACTATACCCAGGGGGGTATACGACATCAGTTCCTATAGGTAGATACCTATACTTTGCTACACCTGTATGTTAGATACATATTCAGTTGTTGTCGCATATTCACATTTACTGATGTTACTTAGCTGTACCTTATCATGATTTCGCATACATTTATTCCTGTATCTATGCATTGTTTATCTGGATTTTATATGATGTTTTCGGGATTTGGGAACCGCGGGAGTTCATGAAATTATGCATACATGAACAACCCGGTTTCCTTGATATGATACTTCGAGCGTCCCCCATGAGTTTTATCGGTGCTGATTCTATGCTCCATACGATGTGTGGTTGCCGTATGAGAGTACATGGTGGGGCCCGGTATGGTTCCCCTCGGCAAGAAGATCGATGGGTTTGCCGATTGAGCCTGGAGGCGGGCGAGTACCTACCGGTGATTGTTTGGACCTGGCAGTTGTCTGGAGGCTACTGGCCAGAGTAGAGAGATGGATGCGGGATGACCTGTACTGTCGAGGCCGAGGGCCGACACTGCAGACGGACCCCGTGGGCTGTCCGGACTGACGGAGCCCCATATACGAGGATTTCTGTGTCGATGCTTGGCACACGGTTTCATGATATTTCTTTAACCCCTTTTTGTATATATAACAGGGGACTTAGCCGTTGTTATATATACCCTTACACCAATATTAGTGGAATGGGACGCTAATATATGTGTATTGCCCCCATCATATTTATTTCTGTACATATATTTATCTTTAGGATGCTAGAAACTTACTTGAGATTGGACTTGGGATACTAGGTGATTCATTGGGACTTGGACATTGGATATACCTATGTGATTGGTGACTTGTACATTCGGGATATAGGAGATTACTCGACATTGTACATTGAGGAGATGTGAGACTTATTTGATGTGAGTGCCCAGTGTGGGGCCTGGTTTGAGGATTTAGGATTGGAGTATCTTAGTGGATTGTGATCCTGCCACGATGTCAGGTTTCCGTGGAAAACGACATATTCCACCCTACACCTCACCATTACCTATCTTGTGCACAGATTCATATATTGGTAGTACTTATAGTGTACCCTTATGATAGCTGCATATTTACTTTCTCATATCCCAATTGCATAGACATTGCATACTACTATCATGCCATCATTGCTTCACATATTGATTGTACCTGCTAGTGTACTCTCCCTATTTCAGCATTTAATGATATATTATTATTGTAATCGCATATCTTAGTTTCATACTGTACGTACATTCCTGCGATTACCTGCATATGTTTTATACTATTCACGAGTTGGCAACTCACCCCCGTTGTGCCACAGGTGTTTCAGGTTTTTCCCCAGAGTAGTCGAGGCAGGTTATTCCCCTATCCAGCTATCCAGCTACCATCTTTTGCTACAGATACCGCATCAGCTCACAATACCCTTTTGCATAGGTGGGTTAGACGGTTATCTGTATTATATATTGCACCTTCATTGTATTGTACTCTCCATCTACTGTTGTATTATTGACATAGAGACTTGGTGAGGACGTAGTGTGTATTATGGTGGATTTGATGTCTTTATATATACAGCTTTTTCTCTACTGTCCTTATTCTTCTGTTGTATTCATATTGACCAGTCTTTATAAAAATGGGGTGTTGCTAAAATTTTAAAGAAAGAAAGCAAGACTTTTAAAGAATTTGGGTTGCGATTTCAAATGTTTCAAAACTTATATTATCTTTTCCGTATTTTTTATGGTTTAGATTTCTGGGTTTTGGCTTTCTTTTACTACGTTGCGTCTTTAGGCGTTGCGTAGTATTAGGGCCGTCATGGGCCATTCTTGGGTCGTGACAAAGTTGGTATCAGAGCGTTAGGTTTTACCTTTCGGAGTGTAGGATGACCTTAGTATGATGGAGTAGGTAGCTTAAGCAGAGTAACGTAGTGTGTGTATGTCTGCAGCATACCCACAGCGCGGTACCTTGCATTAAGTGACCTAAGTACAATTTGCTTGACATTCCTTCCTTGATGATTCATATCTTTGAGATTCGGTTTCCTCATTCTTATCGAATCTCATCTTATATCTATTTATAGCCTTGCCGCCAATGACTATGGGGACTCAGAGCGATGCAGCGAGGGTCGAGGTCAGGGTTAGCTCGGGTGAGACGAGTACTGACCAGGATGGCACTCTAGTTGCACAGGTGCAGACGGATCAGCCTACGATCTATACTATGGATAGACTTTTGGTAGAGATGCAGGACTTCCGCCAGACGATGAGTTCCTTGGTTGATGTCGTTCGGGAGCTATGACAGGAGGTTGTCACCCCTGTTACTCAGCTGTCCCTCATGATCAGCATGCAACAGTCTGTCACCTACATAGCACCAGTGGTTGTAGCTCCAGTTGACGAGGCACACATTCCAGAGGCTCAGAGAGTTCCAGGACAGTGGAGGACTCGTACCAGCGTACCGGCCCAGAGACGGAGGTTTGATCGTCGAGACAGATTTCGTGGCCACTACGGGAGTAGCAGAGGTTTGGGACGAGGACAGTCGTTCAGCCCTCATCCCCAGGATGGTCAGCAGTCAGCACGTGGATGTTTTCGATGCGGGAGCCTTCAGCACTTCGTCAGGGATTGTTCCTTGGCACCCCGTCATGATCGTTTTCGGAGAGGCCGTGGACATGGGAGATTCGCTCAGAGGGCTCAGGCTACCAGAGGAGTTCATCCAGCTGCGAGTAGAGGGCAGACACAGGAGTTTGCTTCTACTCATCGAGACGCGCAGACGTCCAATGTGGAGTTTTCAGGTACCCTTGAGTTATATTTTATTTTCTCTTGGTGTATTTGTTGTTTCTTGTTTGTACCGTGGTTGGGTAGATTAGTCGTAGTTGTGCTAACTTCTGTCAGCGATTCTTTTGTTGCGCGACACGTATTCAGTTTTGTGCCAATCGGATAGGAGATAGAGTTTCGTCCGTCGTTTTGATCCATCTAGAGATGTTGGATTTGACGTTCTCCTGGGCACGGATTGGTTAACTACGTGTTAGGCGTCTGTGGACTACCGTGTGGGAACAAGTTAGGTTTTGTTTTTCCCGGGAAGTCAGTTCTTGTTGTGCAGGTGGATAGTTGTACCGCCACTCACAGCTTGAATTCAGCCTTTTTCGCTAGTCGGCTACTGAGAAGATGGCGTGGATTCTTGGCGTTCATTCGTGATACCGGAGCCACCGGGGGATTGTTGGACCGGGTTCCTTTCGTGCGAGAGTTTTTCCAACGTTGTTCCAGATGAGCCGGCGAAGCTGAGGGAGCTTAAGGATCAGCTGCAGAGTTTTGGTTTTGGGAGTTTTGTGCGTCTGAGTGTTTCGCTTTTGGAAACTCCTATTTCTGTTCGTCGAGGAGAAAGACGGCAGTTTAGGGTTGCGTATCGACGGATCGTCAATTGAACCGGCTTACGGTGCGGATAGGTATCCTTCACCTTGCCGTGGCGATTTCTCTGATCAGCTCCAGTGTGCGAGACATTTTCTAAGTGTGTTTGGGATCAGGTCATCATTATTGCGGCTTCGGAGTGACGGCATGCCGAAGACTGCCTTATGCATGCTACGGGCTTTGTGTGTTTTTGTGAGTCGTTGGATTCACTGTCGCCCTAGCAGCATTCGTAGATATGATGAACCAGATTTCTGTAGGCCGTTCCTCGACCAGTTTCTGTTGTGTTATTTATGACACTCTGGTCTATTTAATGTGTCTTGAGGGACAGGAGTAGCACTTGAGAATTTATTATGCAGATGCTGGGAGAGCACCAGCAGTTTGCTAAATTCTCGGAGTGTTTCTTCAGGCTTGCCTTGTGTTGACTCCTAGGTCTTGTAGTCACGGGAGACGGTTTCGTATGGTCCCGAGGGAGATCGTGGCCGTACAGCTTAGGCCCGGACTTGTGTGCCGGACGGAGATCCGCAGATGGTTGGTCCTAGCAGGTTTTTACCGCCGTTTCGTGCAGGATTGCTAGAGTAATGTTGCACCGTCGACTGAATGGACCAGAATGGAGGTTTCTTTTCTGTGGACTGAGGCATGTGTACGGAGTTTTCGGCAGTTGAAGATTCAGTTAACAACTGCATCAGTCCTTCTTTGCTTTTGGTTCGGGCGACTTCGTTGTTTAACTGTAATGTTTCTTGAGTGGGCTCGAGGGTGTACTGAGGTGACACTATAGAGATATCGCTTTTGCTTTCCCTACATTTGGAGGAAGTACGAGGAGGATATTCCACTCATCATCTGGAGATGGCCGCGGTGGTTTTGCGTTGGAGAATTGGAGACACTACTTACTTGAGAGTCGTGTCAGATTTTTCCACGGACCACTAGAGCTTAATGTACATCTTCCTGCAGCGGGTGTTGGTTGTTGTGATGGTCTTCTGCAGATTTACAGTTCTTGTGTGGTCGTCGAGTATAGCTTAGTTCGTCTCTACGGAGGGGACAGCTTGCTCATGTCCGCGCCCGACCACTTTCCTTAAATCGTTTTCGCGAGACACTGCCCGTCGAAGCTCGTACGTCAGAGATACTTGAGCATATTCGGCTGGGTAATGATTCGGAGACCTTGATTGTGACATGATGTGCTAAGTTAGGGACACGTTTGTGTACCTGCCATTATCAGGTAGAGGCGTATAATCCTAGGGCATGCACATCTGTCAACCCTCTTTATGCATTCAAGTTCCACCAGCTTTGGCGTGACTTGTGAGATAGTTACGAGTGGGCAAGAATGTAAGGAGAAGTTTCAGGTTTCGTTTCAAGTGTCTGTCTTGTTTTGTGCTTTGGGTCGAGCATCTGAGGCCGGCTGGAGAATTGCAATCTTTTACCTTTCCGAAGCAGGAATGGGAGCAGATCTCCATGAATTTCGTTATGGTTTCCACCTAATTTTGGTTAGGGTGTGACTCCATTCGGATTCTTGTCATCCGGTTTTACTCAGTTTGCTCAGTTGTTTGGTTAAGTTTGTGTGATAGTTTGTTTGTTGGTCGTCAGCAGCTTGGGATCGTCACTCGCCATCGTTAGGGTTCTCTTTCGATAGCTATTATCAGGAGACACTCCAATTGGCCACCCTTAGGCTTAGGGGTTAGGTTGTGTCGATCGCCAGCCTGTTGTTTTCTGACTCTGCGTAGGTAGGATTTTGGACCCCAGCTATGTCTGGAGAATTCGGAGTTAGTCCAGTTGTGTTCGGGTCAGGATGAGAACTGTCCATTGCAAACAGATGTCTTATGCGACTGTGTTGGTCGCAGGCTTGAGTGCGCAGTGGCAAATCATGTATTCCTACGGACCTTCCGATGAATGACATGTTGGATTTTGGGAAGTTGTCCTAGGATTTTAGGTCCTTTTAGATCCTATAAGCGAGTTAGTTTCGTTGCCTTTAACTTGGCACTTCCGCCCAGATTATTGGATTTTCACCCCATATTACTTGTGATGATACTTTACAATTACCTTCTTGACCTTTCTCACATGTTTTGGCATTAGACCATTTAGATGGACGCGATCTTTCATTCACCCGCAGCCATGTGTGTTAATGGCTCGACAGGTGGAGAAACGTCGGTCAAGGGTCTTGCCATCTGTGAAGGGTTTTCTCGGGCGTAGCCGTGTAGTGAGATAGTCACTTGGGAGGCTGCGAGCGAGATTTGAGGATTTTAATCTTCTTTTTGATGGTACAGGTAACAGTATAAGTTTTAAATTCGGGGACGAATTTCTTTTAAGGGGGGGAGATTGTAACACCTTAGAATGTGTTTTGTAGCTAATTATATTTTTAAATGTGGTTTTTAATAAAAAGTTTACCAAATTAGTTTTTAAATATTTTATCCTAATTATTGTGTATTTTATTAGAATTTTGTTAGGCACACACACACTTGTGCATGATAACTAGACTTGTTTTTGGGGTTAGACCATGTTTGGCAAGCATGATAAACTAACCCATTCTCTTTAGGTTAGTTTCATGAATTATTGTTAAGTGCTTTGGGTTTATTGGTGTCATGGTTGTTTTAATGAAAATGAATTTTTAAAAAGGGTTTTAAAGTTGTTTTGAATTGTTGACTTGGGTGAGAGAGAGGGTATGGTGAGCATGGGGTGAACCATGCCTCATTATTGATGAGAGAGAAGGAGAGAGGGAGGGGTTGTAGCCTTGCACTCTTTTCTCTTCTCTTTTCCCTCATTCTCTTTCTCACAAACACACACACACACTCACTCACAACAGCAGCAGCAGAAGCAGAAGACAGCAGCAGCAGCAACAGAGTGAGAGGAGAGAGAGAGCAGCAGCAGCAACAGAGAGAGAGAGAGAGAGAGAGAGGCAGCAGCAGCAGCTGGGGGCAGCAGCAACATCATCATCAGTATCATCATCAGCATCACAACAACAACAATAACAACCACAGCAACCTCAACTACCACAACATCAGCAGCATCATTATCATCTTCAGCAGCAGCAGATAGCATCAGCAACAGCAGCAGAAGCTGTAGCAGCAGCAGCCCCAGCCCTGGCAGCAACTCACTTCTTCCCCCACTCGCTTCTTCACCTGCTCTCTAGGGTCCTATTGGGTATATTTCTGAACCCCAAATCCCTAACTTGCTTATGGTGTATGGTTTGGTGTCGTTTAGTGCTAAATAGCTAAGTTTAGTGCTAATTGTGGTGTTTAAGTGGAATTGTGGATAATTGTTGATTTGGTTAGCTACCTTAGGTTGGTTTAGTGTTAGTTAGGCCACTTCAACTGAGAAATCCCCAGGTTACACTAAAATACCATATAGTTTGTGTTTTGTGCAAATTGGTGTTTTAAAGCGATATACTGGACATTTGTGATCTGCTATAGACCCGGACCTTGCAGAGTAAAATTGTGGAAACTGGGACATGATACCTAGGTCTAGAACACACCACCAGAAGACGAGCCCCTACCCCCACTTTCAGGCCGCCAATTTTGCCAATCTGGCCGCAATTTGCGGCCAGGCTAGGGTTCTGGGTGTTGGGGTTTGGTCTGGGGTAGTCTGCTGTGTTGTGTAGTGTGTTGGTATGTCTAGTTTTGTATTATCTCACCTGTAGGAAAATCTGGGACTATATGTCGCTTTTGTGTTTAGTTGTGTTTGCGCGATACGCGCGATACGTGAGTGTGTTCTGTGATCCAGCGTATCGCCGCGTGTCGCGATGGTTTTTAGACGCGTACACACACGATTCAGCGTATCGTGCACACGCGCGCTTAGTTCGCGACGCGAGTTTCTCGTTTCGTTTCGATATCGCGTTTCGCGAGATATGTGGCTTATATGTGATTTTCATGTTATATTTACAGGTTTGCAGGCAGGAGCTACGGACACGGCTACAGGGGAGCAGGTGATAGGATTCACCCAGCGTGGAGTTTAGGTGAGTAGATATAACGTCTACAGGGGAATCGCCCGCATGGCGTTATGCGTCTGGGCTAGGATTCAATTCCTGTCGCACATTCTACGTCATTGTAGAATTGCGCATTTACTGCATTTCCTAGATATAGCTATATACTGTGACTAGCAGCCGTAGGACACTGCACACATTATTGACGGTTCATGTTGCACGAGCACGGATTGCATGCTACACACACACCGTCAATAATTGCCATGTCACACACTACCCCTTATAGCTACCATTGCTTACCACACTTGACATCTAGTTTATCGGTATACCTATAGTGTATCACACCTTTAGTGATAGGTATATTTTCACTTGCGATACAGCTACAGGTATACCTCCTATATATTTTACCTATACCGGGAGGGATTTCCTACATATGTTACTATACCCAGGGGGGTATACGACATCAGTTCCTATAGGTAGATACCTATACTTTGCTACACCTGTATGTTAGATACATATTCAGTTGTTGTCGCATATTCACATTTACTGATGTTACTTAGCTGTACCTTATCATGATTTCGCATACATTTATTCCTGTATCTATGCATTGTTTATCTGGATTTTATATGATGTTTTCGGGATTTGGGAACCGCGGGAGTTCATGAAATTATGCATACATGAACAACCCGGTTTCCTTGATATGATATTTCGAGCGTCCCCCATGAGTTTTATCGATGCTGATTCTATGCTCCATACGATGTGTGGTTGCCGTATGAGAGTACATGGTGGGGCCCGGTATGGTTCCCCTCGGCAAGAAGATCGATGGGTTTGCCGATTGAGCCTGGAGGCGGGCGAGTACCTACCGGTGATTGTTTGGACCTGGCAGTTGTCTGGAGGCTACTGGCCAGAGTAGAGAGATGGATGCGGGATGACCTGTACTGTCGAGGCCGAGGGCCGACACTGCAGACGGACCCCGTGGGCTGTCCGGACTGACGGAGCCCCATATACGAGGATTTCTGTGTCGATGCTTGGCACACGGTTTCATGATATTTCTTTAACCCCTTTTTGTATATATAACAGGGGACTTAGCCGTTGTTATATATACCCTTACACCAATATTAGTGGAATGGGACGCTAATATATGTGTATTTCCCCCATCATATTTATTTCTGTACATATATTTACCTTTAGGATGCTAGAAACTTACTTGAGATTGGACTTGGGATACTAGGTGATTCATTGGGACTTGGACATTGGATATACCTATGTGATTGGTGACTTGTACATTCGGGATATAGGAGATTACTCGACATTGTACATTGAGGAGATGTGAGACTTATTTGATGTGAGTGCCCAGTGTGGGGCCTGGTTTGAGGATTTGGGATTGGAGTATCTTAGTGGATTGTGATCCTGCCACGACGTCAGGTTTCCGTGGAAAACGACATATTCCACCCTACACCTCACCATTACCTATCTTGTGCACAGATTCATATATTGGTAGTACTTATAGTGTACCCTTATGATAGCTGCATATTTACTTTCTCATATCTCTATTGCATAGACATTGCATACTACTATCATGCCATCATTGCTTCACATATTGATTGTACCTGCTAGTGTACTCTCCCTATTTCAGCATTGCATGATATATTATTATTGTAATCGCATATCATAGATTCATGCTGTACGTACATTCCTGCGATTACCTGCATATGTTTTATACTATTCACGAGTTGGCAACTCACCCCCGTTGTGCCACAGGTGTTTCAGGTTTTTCCCCAGAGTAGTCGAGGCAGGTTATTCCCCTATCCAGCTATCCAGCTACCATCTTTTGCTACAGATACCGCATCAGCTCACAATACCCTTTTGCATAGGTGGGTTAGACGGTTATCTGTATTATATATTGCACCTTCATTGTATTGTACTCTCCATCTACTGTTGTATTATTGACATAGAGACTTGGTGAGGACGTAGTGTGTATTATGGTGGATTTGATGTCTTTATATATACAGCTTTTTCTCTACTGTCCTTATTATTCTGTTGTATTCATATTGACTAGTCTTTATAAAAATGGGGTGTTGCTAAAATTTTAAAGAAAGAAAGCAAGACTTTTAAAGAATTTGGGTTGCGATTTCAAATGTTTCAAAACTTATATTATCTTTTCCGTATTTTTTATGGTTTAGATTTCTGGGTTTTGGCTTTCTTTTACTACGTTGCGTCTTTAGGCGTTGCGTAGTATTAGGGCCGTCACGGGCCATTCTTGGGTCGTGACAACCTGGGTACACTTGGTGTTGCTGCTTACGCATTTGAGTTATTGCTTGGTATTTGTGCATGCGATGCACCAGTTCTCTACTTCGTGCGTTTGTCGCACCAGTTTTATGTTTCTTGCGTTTATCGCATCAGATTTATATTTCATGCCTTTGTTGTACCGGATTTATATTTTGTGCACTACGGTTGCACCTGACTTCGATTCGATGTCATTCGATATGTCGATTTTGACACTGATATTGATGATTGATTCCTACACTCCGTGCTTTGATTGGACTTACGCACGTTCGGCGTTGCTATTGGATTTTGTGATTCCGTGCATGTTAAGTGCGCAAGGTTTAGATTTTCATTCGTGCCCGATGGATGCACCGACTTGGATTTTCACGCATGTTGGGCGCATGTTTTGAGATACGATTTTGGTGCACACCAGATGCACTAAATCGAGATTCTTCGTGCATGTCAGATGCATCTGGTTTTGTTGTCAGGCACACCGGTTGCCTATGACAGATAATTCGTGCACACCCGTTGCACCTAGATGTTGTTTTGTGCACCTGTATGGCACATATATGGATTTTGGATTTCCGTGCGCACCAGACGCACAGGGTGGTGTTATGTGCATTTTTGGGATTTATTCCTTTTGGAGCAGTACATTTTTGTGATATTGGATATTTGTTTTCATACTGAGCAGGACTAGTCAGAGGATAGTACCTGGATATATTTTGCATGCATTGATAGTTATCGAAGGGATTTCTAAAGAGCGAGCTATAGTCTCGGCATATATACCTACGTGTCCGATATGACACGAAACGTTTAAAAAAAAAGGAAATCCTTCTAAATTGTTTTCAAAACGGCGGAACGTACATAGTAAACAAAGGATATATACGTATATAGTTATTTTTATTATGAAAAACGCCCGCCACTGTGCAGTGTTACGTGCATCGCACGGCGATTTAAAAAGATTTGGCATACATTTACATCAGCTATTCACATGTATAGACTGGATGTCTACATGTATAGTTCTGATCTATATCATATTGGTTTTGTATTGGATTTGACATTTGTGTCTTTACCATGACTCCGATGATTGCGGGATGCTTGACGGAGTGTTGCTTTTGAGTTATCTGCTCAGTACTCATGCGCACGCATTGCGCTATGATGTTTTATGTATAGATGATTTCAGAGCCCCGATGACTTGGAATTTGTATTGAAACATTTTAGTATTTGGGGGTTTAAATTTAAATTCGGGGACCGAATTTCTTTAAGGGGGGGTAGATTGTAACGTTTCAAAATATTAAAATATTAATTTTGGGGAATTTTTATAATTTAATATTATTTTAATGAATATTTTAATATTCCAGTATAATTAAATACAAATAAATTGGGAAAATTATGGAAAATTCTAAAATAGGGTATTTTATGGAATTATGCCATTTTAAAGTTTTTATGATTTGTTTGACACTAATTTAGTGTTAATCGCGATTAAAAATCGCTAATCCGATTTTTGGCATTTTTGTGCAAAGCATGCACATATCTTTTTCTACACTTGTGTTACATTTTTCTTGCCAGGGTTGTTCATTTGGGTTCACTATTGGGGTGAGAAGGAATTAGGGTTAAAGAAAAGAAAAGAAAAAGGAAAAGGGAATATATTATGAAGCATGGTGAGAGAGAGAAAGAGTAGGTGAGGTGTGTTGACTTGAACCATTCCTCCATCATTCTTCAACTCATTTCTCCCTCCCTCTTCTTCAGTTGCTGCTGCTGCTGCCCCATTGCTCTTCCTCCTCACTAAAATCATCTCCATCACACTCAAATCAACTCTAAAACCCCATCTTCCCTTCACTAAAAAGGTGCACGAGCTCGAGAGGAACGCTTTGGACTAAGGAAGAGTGGATCTTGAGGACTTTGAGCAACTCAAGAATTTTCTTGAGTTGCCGAAGGAGGTAATTTCTGCACCCTCAAGTAGTATTTCAATTTCCTTGTGCATCAATTCTAGTTTCATATCGATATTGTGTCGTTTTGTGGACTTTGGAGAATTCAAGTTAGGGTTTAGGGTTAGACCTGAAATCAAAGAGAAATTGAGACTTGTTGTGACTATAGAACCCCTTGTGTGATGCTAATTTAGACCCAAACCTGAACATGAAACCAGAATACGGATTTACGAAATCGATATCGGAGAAAACTGTGAATCTGTGATCGTATTTAAGAATCTGCTATCACCCCGAGACCCCAAAAATAAAACTAAGTTGACAGTGAGATGTGCAGACACCATGGAACCACCACACAAAGCCCTAGCCCCTAATTCTTTGTTTGGGCCGCATATTTAATCCCTTTGGCCGCAAATTGCGGCCAGAGCAGGTTGGAAGCCCTTCGTTTTTGTTCTGTAGCCTTTTGCCCTATAAACTTGACCCTGGGTATGTCTAGTTTTGACTGATTCCAGTTAGGGTAAAATTTGGGTTGATTTTCTTGAGTTGGCGTATGATTTACGACTTGTTTTAGCATGGATTTTGGTATTTGGTGATTCGTTTCTGTCGGATGGCGTTTGGACATCAACGACAAGTGGATATTGAACGTGTTTACATGCGAGACGATAGGTTTTTACCTATGCGAGTAGCGTGTGCTATTTTGGTTTCCGATGTGATTTTCATATGCTTTAGCGTTGTGATATACTTGTAGGTACCCTACGTGATGTTGAGGCGAAGAAGATGAAGATGGCGACATCGGCATCGACATATGAGAAGCAAGGTGAGTAGATTTATATCTACGGGGAGAAGTCGGGTGGATGGCGTATAGCACCCCCGCAGTCCGTGGTAATTAATGTATATGAATACGTATACACACATATATTTATTATGTGTTGTTAGAACTTTTGATGGTAATAATGGAATTATTGATGATAAGGATGTATTGGTTTAGTAGTGCGAATCCCTAGAGTAGTGGGTGCACTCACACATACACACATACATACATACTTGCATACATTCTTTCATTTACCTGTGCGCATATGATGGTGTGTATATCTACACATGGGTATGGGACTATGTGTTCATATACGAGATTTGAGGATGATACGTGGGATTGAGATGAGTCGATGAGATTCAATTGAGGCCGTGAGATTTGGCGACATGACAGAGTTCGTATTGGAGATGTGATATGATGGTAGTGATACCTGTTATGTGATGAGATAATGTGATATTGACTTAGATTTAAGTGGTTTTCATACCCCTCCCGATTGACTTGACTGTTGGGTCCGTAGTTCGCATAGTAGGCGTTAGACTAGACCCGAGTCATACCTATTTCAAAACTAACGAATCGGGGATATTTTAAAGATAGGCAAAAGGGATTCTACGGATATTTTCAAACGATACATCTTTTCTTAAAACACCGTAGCCCTTATTTTTCCAAAAACCCCGATTCGTCTTATTTCAAAAGGCAAGGCTGCATGATATATTTATTGAGATAGATTCTTTACTGTTGCGTTGATTATTCAGTTTCGCATACTCATGCTATTTGCATTGCATTGCTTGTGTTTATCGATATATATTACAGTCATGCTGCTAGGACACCAGCACCATTATCGATGATGCGTATGTTCCACGTACACTTGTTGCCGGCTCACACACTTCATCATCGATAATTGCCATGTCACTACACTGTTGTACTGTCGCATTCGGTATATAATTCTTGCATGACAGACTGATATGCTTACATTTCTTTTACATGTCATATACATCATGCTTTCTGATTATACGCATTGAAAGTTACTATTTCCTTGATGTTTCTGGATTTCGGAACCGTGGGTATTTCAAAAGAGAATATGTCATTGCTTTAAAAACCCGGTTGCCCTTGATATGATATTTCAGTGCGTCCACCATGTGTTTTCTCGGTGCTGAGAGCGACATGTGAAACCCGATTCGAGGAGCGGACGAGCCGATTGCGGGTACATGGTGGACCCGGTATGGTTCCCCTCGGCAAGATGATCGAAGGATTTTGCCGATTGACCCCGGAGGCGGGCGAGTACCTACCGGTGATTGGTTGGACCTGGCGGTTATCCGGAGGATACCGACCAGAGTCGATAGATGGATATGGGCGTACTACTGGCGCTGAGGGCCGATTCCGCAGACGGAGCCCGTGGGCTGGTCTGGACTGACGGAGCCCGATATATATGAGGATTTACGTGCCGATGCTGGGCACAGTTTTCATGATATTTTCGAGTGTCGATGCTGGGCACTCCGGTTCCATGATTTTTACGTGTCGCGAGGGACACAGGTGGTTTATATCCTCATATTTCCATGCATATGCTGATGATATTTACATGCATGATGGTTATTGTCATTGGGTGACGAGTGGACGGGATCCACGTACATGCAGATTTGATTACATTGATTATACCTCACATTTATGATATGCTATTACCTGAGGCCCTGGCACGAGCATTTGGCACTACACTCATGTATAGAGATTACATTGCCAGTTTAGCATGCTTCAGACTTATTCATATTGAGGTTTATTTATATATGATCGTTTTGACCTAGGATGGGTCATACATTCGATCTCTGCATGTAGATATTTTTCTATTCACGAGTTGGCAACTCACCCCCGTTGAGCCACAGTCCTTGCAGGTTTTTGCCGTACAGATTCCATAGCGGCATTTCTGGCACACTGCTTCCATATGGATGACTTGCGTTGGGAGGTGGGTTCTTTTGTATCAGAACCGCCATTGTTCCTGTATTATTCATTGTATCTAGAAATTCCATCAACCAAAACTTGTATATTGTTTCAGACATAGAAAACAGTGTTGTATTATTTCGACCTTAGAGTCGCGCTTGTAGTATTACGGTTTTCTGGCTGTTTTGAGTTCTTTTTGGGTTTTGATCCTCACCCTTTGGCGTTGTATATTATTATTGCTTGCGTGATTGTGACCGTCGATTGACGAAGAGCTAGCTCCCGCTTGGGGATGCCTTTTATCATTTCATATATGTTATTCTTGTTGTACCCCGTTCGGGGCCAGTTTTTATAAAGGAAACTCCGCCGAAATTTTCAGGAAAGGTTACACATTTTAAAAATGCATATTCGGCTTAGTTATTTAAAAACTTTGATTTTCGAAACATGATTTCTTTACTTCTTAAACCAGTTTTCCTTATTTACTCTTTAAATGGTTTTAGATTTCTGGGCTTTTGGCTTACTTAGATCAGATGGGGTCATATAGACTTCATATGGCTCAAGGGCCAGTCACGTGCTCTTTCGGGTCGTGACACTAAGACAGGTATTACTCATTTCGGGAGATGGCTTTCTCCGCGAACTTGAGATAAAAAGAGACATAGAAAGAAACATCAGGGCGGATCCACTAACTGAGGCTATTCTTCGAACGCAATAGTTTCGCAAACGGGCTTTGTGAGACTGATTACTAGAGGAGTTGGGTGTTCGGTATCACACGGGCTGTGAGTATACGACATCATAATAATTAGCCTTGAGTGCAAGTGGGAGATTGTTGGATATAGTGCCCTCAGTGTCAATTATTGGATCACAGGCACGTGATTGCAATGATTGAGGGAGGACCTATGCCGGTACGACGGTTTTACTCGAGATGATAGTATTGTAAGTCCACGTTGCCCACCCCGGTGCTTGCGGGGAGGCGGAAACGTTATGAAAAATCGGATTTTTACAACACTAGGCAACATGGACTAACCAAAGGAGGGATCTTTGCTAAACAAAAACTAACTACCAAGCTAAAAGAGTTAGCTACTCGGTTAAGGGGTTATACCTAGGTCTTGAAGTCCTTCTCTTCTTACTCCTTGGAGTGGAAAGAACGGATCGTCTCGTCGCCTTCTCTTGCCGAAGAAAGATCCACCCGAGGGCCTCTACCTTTGGCTCCAACCTCAGACTAGAAGTAACTAAGGTGCTTGTTGTGCTAAACCTAGGACCTTAGAAAGAGTAGAGAGTATTTTTGAAGGATTATCTCAAGCCCAATGGTTCTCAACTCATGAGAGGGGAGAGCTTTGAGAGAGAGGAAGAGGAGGAGAGAGAATGAAAATGATAGAATGAGAAGAATAAACCAACCTTCTCACATATATGTGAATTATGATAAATAAATAATTAGCTAAAGATAATTGTGATGGTTAATCTTGAAATGACCATTATCATTTCACATTAATTACTTTTGCAAGGATCAAAGAGCATCTTTCATATGAAATGATGATGGTCAACTTGTCCACCTAGGTCAACAAGTCAAGCAAAGTCAAATGGTCAACAAGCATAACCACAACACAATTATAATTAACTAATATTAATAAATCATATTTCACACATAAACATTAGGGTTAAGAAAATGACAATGGTCATCAACCCTAATGAAAGTCCTCTGCCTCTGCCTCAGTCAACTGTGCATACACACCCGTATCCGTGTTCCGAGGAACACGAATACAAAGAGATAAAACCAATCACAAAACATATACTAGGATCTGGCTTAAACCAAAGCCCGCTAGTATAGGCTGTCCAGACACCAAACGTGCACAAGTGCACGGATGTGAACGAACCCTGTCGCAAAACCATGCGACCTCTACTCATTTTGCCCATAGGAGAATAACCCTCTGTGTGGGACTCTAAAGACTCGACACTACGCTGGTAGTGGGTTTAACCACAGACCGCAAGCGACACTAGCTGTATCCCAGGTAGATGCCGATAAGAAGACTGACGAGGTAAACCCATCTGAACTCCTACTGAGCCTGAATGTGACAGTCTTCGTACAGTCCGGTCTGTTCGTCTAAGAACATCGCATGGCGGGCCTAGGGGGTGGTAAACGTCAGTCCCCTACTAGCGGTACAAGTCATGCCGGAGTGTAGCCCAGAACACCCTGAGATAACACCGGAAACCTACCAGTCTATCTCGCTTGCCCTGGCCAGGGACTTTGTGTAATGGCTCTCCTAGACACAGCGCGATATCAACCCCCAATATCGGGAGAGACGAATCCTGTCTAACCGTCACTGCCTCCAAGTGCTTCGGCACTGCACCCAAAAACTACCTGTTTGCACGACTCCTTTGAAACGTGGTAGGGTAGCAATCAAAGTGCAGTGGGAACACACTCGAGGCGAAGTGACAGTGTCAAGTCAACGGACTAAGCTGTACTCATGTTACCTGGGAACTGATAACTGACGATAGGTATAATACCAACCAACAGTTCCCGACGAGTCCTGTCCAGTGTACTTGTAACCTAACGAGCACCCGCATACTATCTCAAGTATGACGTACTGGCGGCTGTGGGACAGACCGTCTCCCAAGATGGGATGAGAAGCGTATACGCTAGTCTACTCTGGAGTATCGATGCCCTGTCTCGATAGTCATACGACTAGGGATGTGCTTGTGGATTACCCAGCCCCCACGAGTGTGACTGCCATCACAACACTGGTAATCAAGCAAAGATCCTAAGGGCTCCACTAATGTGTAAAGGCGATATGCTAAAAGAAACACATGCACACAATAAAGTAGAAACAAACCAAGTAGCACACTACTATTTTGAGCAAGAATGTCAATACAAGGTGAATATCCCAAGCTTCTATCAAGTAATATACAAACTAGAATGATACAGTAATGGCCTCTAGGGCATATACACTAACAATCTCCCACTTGCACTAAGGCCATGTACTGGCATATCGAAGACCTATCATCTCGATCAGCCGCTCGAACTGAGTCTGGGGTAAGGCCTTGGTGAATGGATCAGCAGTGTTATCTTCCGTAGCAACTCTCCGAACCTCGATCCCCTGGCGACCCACGATCTCCCTGATCAGGTGATACCGCCTCAAGATGTGCCTGGACTTCTGATGGGACCTGGGTTCCTTCGCTAAAGCTATAGCCCCGTTGTTGTCGCAATACAGAGGTACTGGATCAACAATGGACGGAACCACCTGAAGTTCTGTTAGGAACTTCCTTATCCAGACGGCTTCTTCTGCGGCATCTGCAGCAACGATATATTCCGCTTCCATCGTCGAGTCAGCAACGGTTTCCTGTTTGGAACTCTTCCAACACACCGCCCCTCCATAGAGGGTACAGACATAACCCGAAATGGACTTGGAATCATCCTTGTCACTCTGGAAGCTGGAGTCAGCAAAGGCCTCGATCTGGAGGTCTTTTCCGCCATACAGCAAGAACATCTCCTTAGTCCTTCTTAGGTACTTGAGAATGTTCTTTACCGCTATCCAGTGTTTCTCCCCAGGGTTTGACTGATACCGGCTTACCACACTCAGTGCATAAGCTACATCTGGTCTTGTGCACAACATCGCATACATTATAGAGCCTACCGCAGAAGCGTAGGGTATAATAGACATGCGATCCCTTTCCAAATCAGTCTTGGGAGACATCTCTTTGGAGAGAGTGATCCCGTGACAAGCCGGTAGATTACCACGTTTGGAATCTTACATACTGAATCTTTTCAGTATGGTGTCGATGTATCTGGACTGTGAAAGTCCTAATATCCTCTTGGATCTATCACGATAAATCCGGATCCCCAGAATGTAAGAGGCATCACCCAGGTCTTTCATGGAGAACCTGTGTAACAAGAACCCTTTGACAGATTGTAGCATAGGAATGTCATTTCCTATCAAGAGAATGTCATCCAAGTATAAAACGAGGAATACTACAGTTCTCGCTACAAATCTACTATAGATGCATGGTTCATCTGGATTTTTGATAAAGCCAAATTCTTTGACTGTCTCATCAAGACAGATGTTCCAACTCCGCGATGCCTGCTTTAGTCCATAGATGGACGTAAGCAACTTGCACACCTTTCCGCTGCTCCCACTCTGAATGAAACCCACTGTCTCTCGAATCCCTCCTCGAACCATAAAGGAAGAATTAGTCGGGATCAATCTTACCGTACAATACTTGCTTAACCGTTCAGCCAGGCCAGTGTCGGTACTTCGAGGGAGGTTTTCCAACGCTTAACCTGTACACCTTGTATTTCCCGGTCTTTCATGGAGAACCTGTATGACAAGAACCCTTTGACAGATTGTAGCATAGGAATGTCATTTCCTATCAAGAGAATGTCATCCAAGTATAAAACGAGGAATACTACAGTTCTCGCTACAAATCTACTATAGATGCATGGTTCATCTGGATTTTTGATAAAGCCAAATTGTTTGACTGTCTCATCAAGACAGATGTTCCAACTCCGCGATGCCTGCTTTAGCCCATAGATGGACGTAAGCAACTTGCACACCTTTCCGCTGCTCCCACTCTGAATGAAACCCTCTGGCTGGTCCATATAGACACACTCCTCTAAATTTCCATTCAGAAAAGCGGTCTTTACGTCCATCTGCCAAATCTCATAATCGTGGAATGCAGCAATGGCAAGAAGGATCCGAATGGATTTCAGCATAGCCACTGGAGAAAAGGTTTCGTCATAGTCCAAACCAGGTCTTTGACGAAAACCCTTTGCAACATGTTTAGCTTTATAGGTTTCAACCTGTCCATCTACACCAATCTTCCTTTTGAAGATCCACTTGCATCCTACGGGTGTTACCCCATCTGGAGCAACGTCCAACGTCCATACTTTGTTGGTGTACATGGACTCCATTTCGGTCCGCATTGCATCCAGCCATTTTACCGAGTCAACGCTCTGAATGGCCTGCTGGAAGCTAGTCAGCTCATCACTGACAATGATGCAATCCTCTTTATCCCCGTCTATGAGAAAACCGTAGTATCTCTCGGGCGGATGAGACTGCCTACTACTTCTGCGGAGCGGCTTAGGAATGTCCTGATCTTTCGAACCCTCTGGGTCTACTAAGCTTTCAGGAATAGCTCGTGGTTCTGGAATTTCTTCCAGTTGTATTGCGCTCCCACTTATCCGATTCTCCAAAAACTGAGTTTCTAAGAAGTGGGCATGCCGAGAAACAAAAACCTTTTGTTCCTCTTCGCACTAGAAAAAATATCCCTTGGAGTTCTTTGGATATCCCACAAACTTGCACTGTACTGAGCGTGCCTCGAGTTTGTTCGCATGCTGCTTTTTGACAAAAGCTGGATATCCCCATGTCATAATATGATTAAGATAGGGTCTCTTCCCACACCACATCTGATATGGTGTAGTAGGTACAGTCTTAGTTGGAACTCGGTTCAAAAGGTATGCAGCTGATTCTAGTGCATACCCCCAGAATGATCGCGGTAACTTAGCGTTACTCATCATGGACCGTACCATATCCAATAGGGTTCGGTTCCGTCTCTCCGATACACCGTTATGTTGCGGAGTGTATGGAGGAGTAAGCTGAGAGAGAATTCCATTCTCTTTTAAGTAATACAGGAACTCGGCACTCAAGTATTCACCACCTCGATCAGATCTCAGTGTCTTGATACTTTTTCCTATTTGTTTTTCTACTTCATTCTTGTATTCCTGGAATTTTCCAAAGGCTTCGGATTTATGTTTCATTAAGAAGACATATCCGTACCTCGAAAAGTCATCCGTAAAAGTAATGAAGTAAGAATAACCGCTTCGAGCATGCGTAGACATTGGACCGCACACGTCGCTGTGTATGAGTCCCAAGAGCTCGCTCGCTCTTACTCCGTGTCCAGTGAACGAAGTCTTTGTCATCTTTCCTTTGAGACAGGATTGACAAGTTGCATATGATTTATATTCGAACGGATCCAAATATCCTTCTGTATGTAACTTCGTCAACCTTCTCTCATTGATGTGACCCAGTCTACAATGCCATAAGAAAGCCTGATTTGTTTCCGGAGACTTTCTTTTTTGTGTATTCTGGACATTGAAAATCAGTGGTTGGTTTAATACGTATATACCATTGCTCAATGTACCTGACCCAATCAGAACTTGATTAAGGTGAATGTTTACAACATTACTTACAAACGCAAATTCATAACCTTCTTTAGATACTAAAGATACAGAAATGATATTACAAGTTGCATTGGGTACAAAAAATCAATTACGAAAAACCAAAACATGTCCATCTGACATTCCCAGGTGATAGTCCCCCACGGCCTCAGCATCCATGCTAGCTCTGTTTGCATCTTTGAGGGTCATGTCACCTGCCTTCAAAAACCTACGCTTTCTCAATGCTTGCAAAGAATTACAGATATGAGATCCTGATCCGGTATCCAATACCCAGGAAGTAGAGTTTATTGATAGACAGTTTTCAATAACATACACACCTGAAGCTGAAGCCGCAACTTGCTTCAGATCCTGTGTTCTGGCCTTCCAAGCCCTGCAATCTTTCTTCCAGTGTCCACTCTTGTGACAGTAAAAGCATTCTTCCTTCCCCACAAGCTTTCCCGCTTCCTTTGTTGCTTTTGCCTTTCCCATCGAATCCACCTTACTAACACCGCCCCTTGGTTTGGCGGGGGTTTTCTTCTTCTTTCCCTTGGCTTTCGCCTTGGACCTAGAAGAGGAAGATCCTCCTACAAACAAAGTGGATGTTTCCCTACCTTTCTGTAGGGTGCCCTCTGCACTCCTCAGCATGTTGAGGAGTTCTGAAAGTTCAACTTCCTTTTCTTGCAAGTTGAAATTCAGGATGAACTGGGCGTAAGTGGAAGGAAGGGACTGAAGAATCAAGTCCGTATAGAGCTCATTCTCCAACGTAGTCCCAAAGTCCGTGAGCTCCTCTATGTAGCCAATCATCTTAAGCACGTATTCCGCTACCGATGATCCGACGGCCAATCTTGTCGAAAACAACTTCTTCGACACTTCGTATCTGGCGATACGGGATTGCTCTCCATACAGTTTTTTTGTATGGAGAAATATGGATTCGATGTCCATATTCTCGTGCCTCCTCTGATGTTCATTGTCCATAGAGGCAAGCACGAGGCACTTGGCCTTCGCGCAGTCGATTTCCCAGGTCTTACGGATTTCCCTATCCGCGACGCTAGTTTTGGGACCTAGGACAGGGGGAGCTTTGGTGGTAAGAAGATACCCCAACTTGTCATAAGTGATTGCCATTTTGACATTCCTGAGCCAATCTTTGTAGTTTGGCCATGTCAGTATGTTTTTATCTAGAAGTAACTTAAGTCCAGTCATGATATTTGGTCGCTGCAATAAGGAGAGAGAGAAGAAACACTTTAGCATGATGCTCTTGCAAGTTTAGGGTGGTTTTTAATTTGTCTAAACAGGATGTCTCCCACTGTCTCTCGAATCCCTCCTCGAACCATAAAGGAAGAATTAGTCGGGATCAATCTCACCGTACAATACTTGCTTAACCGTTCAGCAAGGCCAGTGTCGGTACTTCGAGGGAGGTTTTCCAACGCTTAACCTGTACACCTTGTATTTCCAGGTCTTTCATGGAGAACCTGTGTGACAAGAACCCTTTGACAGATTGTAGCATAGGAATGTCATTTCCTATCAAGAGAATGTCATCCAAGTATAAAACGAGTAATACTACAGTTCTCGCTACAAATATACTATAGATGCATGGTTCATCTGGATTTTTAATAAAGCCAAATTCTTTGACTGTCTCATCAAGACAGATGTTCCAGATGGTTCATCTGGATGTGTACAGGCCAGTGTCGGTACTTCGAGGGAATGTCAATACAAGGTGAATATCCCAAGCTTCCATCAAGTAATATACAAACTAGTATGATACAATAATGGCCTCTAGGGCATATACACTAACAAGTATGCTATCTGGTTTATCTTTATCATCGTGTACCGCTTCAGGTGACCTTACAGGTTACTATTGCACGTTGATAGAGCCCATAGGATTCTTTCTTGACGGCCAGCAGTATGATGGCGATCATATACGTGGGAGCTGGGGTCTATAAGCACATCCTTAAAAGGTACCTAGTCGTGGAAGTTTCGAGACTGGGCATCGATACTCCATTAGTAGACTAGTGTATACAGTCGAGATCCCGACGAGGGGCGGTGGCCGGTCTGACAAGCCATTGGTGTCAGTTGGATCACCTAAGATGTATACAGGTGCTCATTAGGTTATGAGTACACCGGACAGGTCTCGCCGGGAACATGCTAGTTGGTATTATACCTGACGTCAGATGGCAGTTCCCTGGTGACATGTGTACAGGTTAGTTCATCGACCTGAGATCGTCATTTGTCTCGTGTGAGTTCCCACCGTGCTTTGATTACTACCCTACCACGGCTCAATGGAGTCGTGCAAACAGGTTTTAGTTGGGTATAGTCCCGAGCCACATGGAGGCAGTGAGCGGATCGGCAGGGGTTTCGTCTCTCCCGGTATTGGGGGTGAGATCGCGCTGTGTCTAGGAGAGCCATTACACGAAGTCCTTGGCCAAGGCAGGAGATTTACTGGTATGTATTCCAGTAGTATCTCAGGGTGTTTTGGGCTACACTCCGACACGACTTGTACCGTTTTTGGGGGTCTGACTTTTACCAACCCCTAGGCCCGCCATGCGATGCTCATAGATGAACGGACCGGACTGTAAGGATATTGTCACTGAAAGGCTCAGTAGGGTGTCAGGATGAGTTTGCTTATCGACCTCCCTTTTGGTCAATACCTGGTAGCCCGTTACGTACGGCTAGTACCTCTGACGTGCTAGTGGTTAAATCCACAGCCAATGTATTGACGAGTCTTTAGAGTCCCCCACAGATAGTTTTCAAGTTTCGGGCGAAACGTTGTAGATGTCGTATGATATATGGCAGGGTTCGATCATATACGTGCGGTATTGCACGGATCATGATCGGACGGATCATACTAGCGGGCTTTGGTTTAAGCCGGATCCTAGTATTAGATTTTTTAAATTAATTTAGTCTCATCGCATTCACATTCCGTCGGAATGTGGGTGCAGGTATGTATATAGAGGTGAGGGGTATCCTTGTGATCCGTCACGAGTTTACTTTAGATGTTGCCGTATCTTTTTATTTGTGTAAACATTTGGGTTAATGTTTACAAATGGAAATTGTGAGCTTATTTCATCATTTTGTTCATTAAATGATACAAGTACTTCATAGATGACTCATGGTATCATTTCTTGTGCAAATGTCACCTTATGTGATTGATTAGTGAGATGAAATGAGAGGAAGAGAGAGAAGGGCAGCCATATGAAGATTTTTGGTCTTGTATTTTTGATGCTAACTCTCATTTTTGATAGCATAACAAAAAGAAAGAATATGGCTTCTTCTTCTTCCTCCTCCTCTAGCTCATAACCTCCATTAATGGCAACACCTTCAACCTCCATCCAAGCAATGGATGCAAGAGACAAAGTGATCACAAACATTCTCTACAACACCTTGGACACGTCGTCTAGCACACTTCGTGCCCGAGTTGCTTCGGATGAAGCGGGAGCCCGTAAAAAGACTCGAAGTTGTGGTGCCCTTTCCGACGAGGAGATCAAGACCGGAGATGCCGCGAGGAGCTTGGGATGGTGGCCAAAGACCGAAGGACACGGATCGATCGGTATAGCCTTTCTACCCCTTCTCTAGATAGCTAGTTGTAGGTTAATGGTTCGATCCGGGTTTTAAGCATACGATAGCGCCGGTTTCTAGTTTGAAAAAGTTTTTGTTTCCGCATTTTGGCCTCGGACAGACGGCCGGGGCGCTACCATAGACTTACATGAAGTCCCATTTTATTATGCTTCACAAGCATCACATTTGAAACGAAATCTGCAATATAACATATATCTCATATATATAATATAAATATTCTTCTCAGGCACTAATATGATCTCATCACAGAACATTGCAGCAGAAGAACATATATGAAATATTGGATATACTAGGAGGTCCGTGTTTTAATACGAGCCTGTATAAAACACGGATTCCACGGTCGCGATGAATAACCAAACCCACATCCCTAGACCCCTATGAGAGCGGCAAGCAACACTGCCAATTCTAGGGTTAGGAGACCCGGTCTCGACTCTTCGAGATGGTCTCCCACTGGACCCTAGAACCCGGCTACTTGGGCTCCCCGCCTTGGGTCTACCTAATGCGGAAAAGTAAAAAATATACAATGGTGACATCATCCTCAGCCCGGAAGTGCCCCAATAAAAGAATATTACATACAATGAATTTTACATGAATGAAAATAAAAACCCTCATCTCACATAAAACCCCCGGCTATTCAAAACGCGGCGATCCAATAAAACATATCACAACACATAATATCTCATATCATCAACGTAAGCAAGCATGCGTATCCCGATTGTCGTTGATGTATAGCAATAAAGCCGGCGATACACCACATACTACGCTTACGATCACAGAAAAGAAAGTGTACAACTACAACAGTTGGAATCCGCAACCGCCTTAGACATCGCATGCCTAACCAAATGAATTCCTTAGACATCGCATGCCTTACAATTATAAACTCCGCATTTTAGTCTCAATATCGAAAACACTTTTCAATATCAAGTCGGGCAATTCAACAAGATTCCCGACATCCTAATCGAATGCTCATCGCAAACTTTAGTAGACGGCTGCACCCCCGGATGCCGTCGACGAAGTGCACTAAGGCAGAACACCGCTACCGCGAGCACCCGAACGGATGCTATTGGCGACGGGGTTCTCCTACAGACACTTGGTCGGGGCTATGGGGCGTGGCTATCTATTAAGTTTACCCGGTGAGTATCCGCGTACGTTACGTGATTGCGACGGACTTTTGATCGCATCAAAATCCCGTGGCAACCGATCATCTGAGACTAAACTGCTATGTTTATAACATTCAAATTAGTTATATCATAACTACTTGTGGATTCCAAATATTGTATCACATTCTAGATAAATAGACAATGTTAAACTTTCCGATCGAATAAACAAACACCCAAAATTTTCCAAATGGCTCAACACTTGAGCGGAGTTTAAAAAAAGTATCCATCACATGCCACAGTACCAATGGTCCAGCCGTAGAAGGGTCAAACCAACGCCTCACATGTGGCAACACCGTACTGCCCCAAACTGTTAGTTATGTATATGCCCTAGAAGCCATTGTTGTACATATAATGGATGCTTGGATATATATAGAGAGGACTTTCTTGCTCGTCATGATAGTATGCTATTTGGTTTTCCTGTATCTTAACATGTTGACTTATATTAGTTTACTGTCTTACTCTCACATGTTGATAAAGCCCTTAGGATCTGTACTCGACTACTGGGACTATGATAAGATCATACTAGTGGGGCCATGGCAGTCGATGAGTACATCCTATAACAGTTCCTAGTCGAGGGTATGTCGAGACAGGGCATCAATACACAAGAGTAGACTAGCGTATACACATCTTGACCAATATGATGGGCGATGGATGATCCCATATCCATCGGTGTTTTGACATCAGAGATGGTGTACGGGTGCTCAGTGGAGACTGGGTACACTGGACGGACTCACCGAGAACTCCCAGATGGTGATATACCACATGTCAGATGGCAGTTCTCCGGTGACACTGGTACAGGGTAGTCTGTAGACCCGAGATCGTCATAGAGACTTGTGTGTTTCGTAATGTTCTTTGATTTCCACCTTACCACGTCCAAGAGGGCATGAAAAACGGTGGCTATTGGGTGCAGTCCCGAATCACATGGAGGCAATGAGCGATAGGAGGGGATTCGTCTCTCCCGGTATAGAGAGTTGATGTTGTGCTGTGTTCGATTGGTTATAACTGGAAGTCCCTGGCCAGGGATGATATAGAGATTTACTGGTAAGTGTTACCAGTAGTTTCTCGACCTATTATGAGCCTCACATCGACACGACTTATCGGTTACTAGGGTCTGACATATACCACCCCTAGACTAGATATGCAACATATCAGACGAAGAGACCGGACTGTACGGGAGTGTTACTGATTGGATTCACAGAAGAATGTACAGGCTAGCTTGTTGATCTTCTGATCGCTCAATACCTGGGTGGCTGTTACGTTTAGCTGACCGCTTGCAGCTTGTGGGTGTTTGATATGATCATCACCTGCTACCGGCGTATTGACGATTCTTTAGAGTCCTACACAGAGGTTTCTTGACGCAGGCAAAACGGAGTAGGGGCACATATATGATATGTGCACGACCGAGGATAATGCGATATGAGATACCGTATTATATTCTCGCGATATTTAGATATGAGCCGGGTCATCGGATCAAGTGTTGATTCGATGAATCGGTACATGATATATTAGTCGGTTATATTCGATATAGCCTGATTGTCGGATCAAGTGTTGATTCGATAATTTAATGTATAATAATATATATGATATATTGCATTAAATTATCTAATATTGGCTCGCTTTATTATTTCATTTTCTCACCGGGTAATACATTGATATATATGCGATATTTGTTAATTGTATTATTTTCTTTTGTTACAAAATATATTATATATGTGATATATAATATTGTAACATGATATGATTACTAATGCAACATGTTTAGTGGAGATTAAACAAGGTTAGGGTTTGAATTGGGTTAGTTCTTTCATGAACCTTCTAGAAGGTTTTCTTTTGTCATGAGCTAAGATATTATGGTTGATATTTTCTGGTGACTCATTCTTAACCCAACTCAAACCCTTAGCCTTAGTTAATTCTCTACATGGGTTAGCCTTGTCATAGTTGACCATGGTTACATTATTAATCATATATCATTTCCTTATTCATCACAAAAGGAATTAATTGATTGTTCTTCTTCTTCTTCAACCTTGAGCTTTGAGAAAGTTTTCTAGGTTTTCTTTATGTGATGATTTTGTGTGAGAATTTGATATAAAAAGAAAGCATAAATACTACTCCATCATCCTCATCTAATCTATCCAATTAGATTAGGGTGTTCACCTCATTAAAGAGAGAGAGCTTGAGTTATAGAAACTTCGAGTAGATCATCGGAGAAAAGGAAGACTACAAGCTAGCATGGATCGTTCGAATTATGGAGCCTCTCTTGAGTCCGGGAGATCGTGGATCGCGGCGAAGGGACTTCTACTCGGAGCTTATGAAGCGAAGGAGCGAACTACAAAGGTTGTAATCCCTCACACATAGTTGTAAAGATGTTTACTTGCATGTTCAACCCTAATTATCTTGCAAAGATCCCGGCTTTGGGTTGTTCGGCATGTCTAAATTTTTATTCGGGAATGGTTGATGCCTTCTTACCCCTTGTAAGAGTGCCTAGCAACCCTACAGTAGTATCAGAGCCTAGCTAGAGTATTAGGCGACGTGTATACGAAGTTAAAACTCCGATCGAACCCCGAAACATCGAACTTGACCCACTCTCTGGAAATTTTGTAAAAATGTGATTTTTTATGCATTAAAACTACTCAAAAAAATCAGCAGGGAATTCTAAGAGTTACTGTGAAAAACGACACCCAAATTCCACTAAAGCGCCGCTGAACCGCGGAAGAACCATGCCTTGCGCGGCAGTTCCGCGGCGGCACTGTAGAATTAGGGTTAGCTTTTTGGCACAGTACATCCTTAGGTACTTGTATATGATTCTGGGTATTTTTAGTCTTACTCAAGTGTTGAGTGTTCTGGGGATTATTTTGTATTCGGTGATTCGATCGGAAAAATTTAATTTCGTTTTGTTTTCCGGATATTTTAGAAACTGTTAAAATGTTCGAACAGATATCATTAACTCACTTTTTCCCGTCACGAAAAACTTTCAAGTGTTGAATTTTTCTTGAGTTTAAATCTTTCGGAAAAACGTGCAAGTAACGCGGTGGTCCCTCTAGAAGAACACAAACCTTAATTCGATTATGTGACCGTCTGAACCGCCTCTAAACCTTAGGGTTTGGGGCAGTACGCCGTTGCCACATGTGAGGCGTTGGCTTGACCCTTCTACGGCTAGACCATTAGTACTGTGACGTATTCTGGGACTTTTTGAACTCCGATCAAGTGTTGAGCTATTTAGGAAATCTTGGGTATTTGATTATCCGATCGGAAAATTTAATACTGTCTATTTATCTGGAATGTGATACAGTATGTGGAATTCATATAGTTAGGCATGAAATGCGAAGTATGTGATATTTCAGATTTATGATGTATAAAGTGATTGTGGATTCCAAATGTTGTAGTTTTACAATTTCTTTTCTGTGACCGTAAGTGTAGTATGTAGTTGTATTGCCGGTTTTCGTTGCTATACATCAACGATGATCGGTGTATGCATACTTACGTTGATGATATGAGATATTATGTGTTGCTGTGATATGTTATATTAGATCGTCGTGTTCTTAATAGCCGGGGGTTTTATGTGAGATGAGAGTTTTTTTTTCATTCATGTAAAATTCATTTGTATGTAATATTCTTTTATTGGGGCACTTTCGGGATGAGGTTGATGTCACCAGTGTATATTATTTACTTTTCCGCATTAGGTAGACCCAAGGAGGGGAGCACAAGTAACCGGGTTTTAGGGTACAGTAGGAGGCTATCTCGAGGAGTCGAGACCGGGTCTCTTAACCCTAGAATTGGCAGTGTTACTTGCTGCTCGCGTAGGGGTCTAGGGATGTGGGTTTGGCTATTCATCGTGACCGTGGAATCCGTGTTTTATACTGGCTCGTATTAAAAACACGGACATCCTAGTATATCCAATATTTCATATATGTTCTTCTGCTGCAATGTTCTGTGATGAGATCATATTACTGCCTGAGACGAATGCTTATACTATATATATATATGCTGATATATAAATATTACTGCTTTCGTTTCTTCTGTGATGCTTAGGAAGCATAAGTTGATGGGTTTTATTAATGAGATTAATGAAAAGAAAAGAAACCTAAAAGTTGTTGTAGAATCAAAACTTTATAAAAAAGGGTAGCTACTGTTTTGCATTGCATAGCGGTATATATGATATACCCTGCACCTTATTCGATGAGGAAAGAGCCGAGATCCCTTCACCGGGAGTGATCTCTTTAGCGAAACTGGCAGATGCTACAAACTCGCGGTTTAGTTTTTGACAGCTTATATAGTTCTTGTTTTGCACAGCGGTATATATGATATATCCTGCATCTTATTCGATGGGGAAAGAGCCGAGATCCCTTCACCGGGAGTGACCTCTTTAGCGAAACTAGAAAAGCCTCAAAAACACTCCTTTTCAAAATCACTTGTTTTTACAACGATATCAAGTTCATTACGCTCATGGTTTTCTGAAAAACCTGCGTAGCCCTCCGTCATTTCAGATAAAGACTATTTAGTATACGTACTACGTTTGTTGGCCTGCGTCAATGCGTAGTGTGCGGTAACTAACTAGTACTTATCTGTAATATGAGATGTGATTGGATTAGGGTAGTCGTACGACTTTGTTGGCCAGCTTCAAGGGTCGTACGGGTGGGTTTAATTCAATTAAGAAATGTACGGGTTGAACTTGACTAGCGGACTATGGTTTGTTGGCCTGCGTCAAGATCATAGGACGCTGGGGGTAAAAGCTTTATCGGGAATTTCAAATGTTGAAATTTGTAATGAGATTGCATACCTCCTATGAGATAGTTGGATCCTGATACCCACTGCGAGTAAGAGTTACTCCTGGGAGAATTTTACACAGGACAATTAGCCAATCAAGTAGGTGTCTAGAAAGGTGTTAACGGGGTTAAGCCTCTGGAAAAAAGAGGTTTATTTTAATTACGTCCGTGAGAAAGCACGGGGAACCTCCCTCAAGTACCGACACTGGTCTGGCTGAAAGATTGACGAAATTGTAGGGTGTAATTAATCCCGGCTAATCTTACCTTTTAGGGTTTGAAGGAAGATTTGATAAAAACAGTGGGAGACATCCTGATTAGATAAGATAATAACCAATCTAATCTTGCAAGAGCATACACTAAAGTGTTTTCCTTCTCTCTCTCTCTCCAGGTAGCGACCATGTCAGGACTTAATCAAGATAATAATATGGATGTATTGACTGAACCCGATTATTATACTGATCAGGGGATCGTTGGTCCCGTTCTTTCTTATAAGAGTTATAAGACTGAACAGGAAATAGAAGAATATCTAGATTTTCATACAGCCCAAACAAAGAACATGCATGCTGATGCATCTTCTTCGGGTGTGTTTGTTATTGAGAACTGTTTCTCAGTTCACCCTACGTCCTGGGTATTAGATACCGGATCAGGATCCCACATTTGTAAATTGTTAAGTGGGCTATGTAAAGGTAGAGAGCTGGGAAAAGGTGATCATTCCGTTCAAGTAGGGAATGGTGCAAGCAATGCAGCCAAAGCAGTTGGCGAATATCACCTTGTATTACCAAGTAGTAATACACTGATTCTGAATGAGTGCTATTATATACCGAACATGATGTGCAACATTATATCAGTTTCTTTATTAAGTAAACAAGGATATAATTTTGTAGTACAGGATAATGTTATGAACATCTTCCTAGATCAAAAGTTGATTGGATCAGGCTCGTTACATAATGGCATATTCATTCTCAATCAAAATACAGTCCTTAATATACAAAACACACACAAGAGGAAGAGTTCAGAAATGAACGAATCCTTCTTGTGGCATTGTAAACTTGGTCATATCAATGCGACACGGCTGGGTAAGTTACATAAGGATGGATATTTGAATCCGTTCGAATTATCATCTTATGATACTTGACATTCATGTCTCAAAGGAAAAATGACCAAAACTCCGTTTAGTGGACACGGAGAAAGAGTTGCGGAACTCTTGGGACTGGTACATAGTGATGTATGCGGTCCCATGTCTACACATGCCAGGAACGGTTCTTCCTACTTCATTACATTCACTGACGATCTCTCAAGATACGGACATGTGTTCCTTATAAAACACAAGTCTGAAGCTTTTGAGAAATTCAGAGAATATAAGCACGAAGTAGAGAACCAAACAGGCAAAAGTATTAAGATCCTTCGATCTGATCGAGGAGGAGAATAGTTAAGTAATGAGTTCCTAGATAATCTAAAAGAGAATGGGATTCTCTCTCAGCTTACTCCTCCTTATACACCACAGCACAACGGTGTATCAGAACGGAGGAATCGCACCCTATTAGATATGGTGCGCTCTATGATGAGCACAGCCGAGTTTCCTATTTCCTTCTGGGGATATGCACTAGAGACAGCTGCAGACCTATTGAATATGGTGCCCACCAAATCTATGCCAAACACTCCATATGAGATATGGAAAGGAAAGAGACCATATCTTAATTATGTTAGGATATGGGGTTGTCCGGCATATGTAAAAACACAAAATCCGGACAAGCTCGGGGCAAGGTCTATTCTGTGTAAGTTTATTGGATATCCCAAACATTCGTGAGGGTATATCTTCTACCACACCGAGGAACAAAAGGTGTTTGTTTCTCGGCACGCCACCTTTTTAGAAAAGGAATTTCTTGCAAAAGAGATTAGTGGCTCTTAGGTAGAACTGGAAGAAGTTCCAGCAGAACAAACTACGACAGATGATTTGATGGAACCAGAGGATTCAGTAGTACCCGACGAGCCCCAGCCTCTCCGCCGATCTAGCAGGGTTTCTCATCCACCTGAGAGATACTACGGTTTTCTCATTGATGGTGGGAGCGAGGATTGCATCATGGAAGATGATGACCCGACTAGTTTCAAGCAGGCCATCACAATTGGTGACTCTGTGAAGTGGCTGGATGCAATGCGATCTGAGATGGAATCCATGTACACCAACAAAGTATGGACTTTGGAAAATGCTCCTGAAGGGGTAAAACCCATTGGAAGCAAGTGGATCTTTAAAAAGAAAATTGGTGTAGATAGAAAAGTTGAGACTTTCAAAGCTAGAATTGTTGCAAAGGGTTTTCGTCAACGACCAGGTGTGGATTATGACGAAACCTTTTCTCCAGTGGCTATGCTTAAGTCCATCCGGATCTTACTTGCCATTGCTTCATACCATGACTAGGAAATCTGGCAAATGGATGTTAAGACCGCCTTTCTAAACGGTGATTTAGAAGAGTGCGTGTACATGACTCAGCCAGAGGGCTTCGTAGATAGTGGGAGCAGCGGAAAGGTGTGCAAGCTGCTTAAATCCATCTATGGGTTAAAGCAAGCATCGCGGAGTTGGAACATCTTCTTTGATGTTGTAGTCAAAGAGTTTGACTTCATCAAAAACGTAGATGAACCTTGTATTTATAAAAAGGTTGCAGAGAGTAAGGTTGTCTTCCTCGTATTGTACGTCGATGACATACTCTTGATAGGAAATGATGTTCCTATGCTGCAGTCAATCAAGCTCTTCTTATCACAAAGATTCTCAATGAAAGTTCTAGGTGATGCCTCTTGCATATTGGGAATCATGATCTATACAGATAGATCTAAACGGATAATGGTATTGTCCCAATCCAGGTATATTGACAACATATGATTGGTAGGATACATGCGTGTTCAAGTTCTAGTTTAAATACCGCAATCAAGACGGTTTCGCTTGTAGCTAGCCGGTTGAGTACGGGTCGTCCTCAGGGAGATGGGAGTCTTTTTCAAAGTGTTTTAACGAGTTAAGTCCGAAAGTTCAGATTTTGTTTGTAACTATCTAAGTGTTGAGTTGATATTTAAAGAGAGCTTGTTAGGGTTAGGATTAGGTTAGTTTGAGTTAGGAGTCTCCACATCTTTCGTTGCCCCACTTAATATTGGTGTTACGGTAATCGGCAACAACGGGGATTAGCACGACTAGGAAGGAACTTGCGAGTATAAGCAAGGCTTTCCAACGCATAGTCCTTCCTTTTGGTGCTTGTCCGTCCGTTCTTGGCTCTTATCCATAACCTCTGGTTAATTCAACCACAACCGGTCTCACTACGGAATCACCGCTATCATGTAGGATAGGGTGCCGTAAGGAGCGGATTGTGGTTCAATTAACGGGAGTTGATTTAAGTTGTTGGGCAAGGAAAGAGTGAGAGAGATTTTCTTCTCTCAAACTTCCCTTATCCTACCCTAACAAGTATAAAACTACTCACACTTCATAATAAGGAAAAACAAAACAAAACAAAAGAGGAAGATAGAAAGAAGGAGATTAGAAGAATACGACTAACTATTTGCGACCTCACCTTGGCGAGGATCGAGCGTAAGTATCATTGTCGTATGAATGATAAAGAAAAAGAGAGAAGAAAGAAACAATCAAGCAAATAACAACAACTACTTAACAATTAAAATTACAACAAATTACAACAAGTAAAGAAAGAGACAAGCATGATAATAAAAATGGTCTTCTTTATTCATCACTCTTCACTCAAAAGCTCACTACAAGTTTAATGGAGAAGAGGTGAGAAGAGGAAGAAGAACAACACTACAACTAGGCAAAATGAAAATACAAGAATGGACCCTTTCCTTCACAAAGTTCTGGGCTATTTATAGGCTGGAGAATGGAAACCTAGGGCAACCACCAGAACAAAAATGAAAAGACAAAAATACCCCCAAAGTTTCTGCGCATGAGGCGCCCGTACGGCCGCGGATCCGCAGCCTGGACCCCACTTTAGCCGCGGATCCGCGGCCATGTTGATTAATTGGAAAGTGGGGTTTCTTGTGGTCCCCTGGTTTGCTGTCCTCTGTTCTCTGGTTCCTATATTTTCTGAAAATACTTCCACATTTCTTCCAGAATTTTGTTGAGGGAAAGGTGGACTTTTTGTCAAGATTTTGTCATGATTGCCTCGAGCTCCGCGTAGATCTCTTGGATTTTGTGCTACCATTGAGCCTTGTGCATGAAGGTGACATTGATTTGACACTTTGTCTTCCTAAACTGGTATCTGGCAACATACGGATGAAGAGCGGAGACCGTGTTTTTATCTGTGGTTGGCAGGAACCCGAATTTTGTCGTGTTTTCCATGAATTTCACCGTTTTAGAACCGAGAACCTGTATCCTGCAATTGACTAGCAAACACGGCTCAAGAGTATCTACCGATATCCAATGTGACAAAAATTGGGCGGTATGAAAATGCAAAAATCTGATATGAACAAATACCCCCAAACTTATCATTTGCTCGTCCCGAGCAAAGCCCATTTAAAAAAAATTTCCTAACCTCACTTTTGCAGGGAACGCGATTGCACTGAGCATGTGCAACAAGCCGTTAAACCTCTAGGTGTCCCTAGTAGGAGGAGTGTTGTCTCCTGAGGGTTTTCAGCGGATACTACCCATAAAATCCGGTCAAGTTGGTTTTGTAAGATAACTAAGATTCAAACCCTAAAGTTTTGTTTTAGAAAATAACAATTCTATAATCCTAAGTCTAGACCATCGAACCTTTATTTTTCACACCTCGCTTCTTATTTAACTACAGATTTTATATGTCTTTACGTGCTGTGCAAATAGTGTCGTTAAGTTCCAGAAGGATCGATTAAAGTCATCATGTCGCACAATAAAGCCCGGATAACAATTTTAAAAGGATCACATAAGTTTTATAAAGAGTTAAGCATTTTTCAAGTTTCGTTTTCCAGTAAGGTTTCAACTTCAGAATTTCTATCTCCCTTAACAGGAAACTAAGTCGTATTTTTCACTCCACCTTTTACTTGTTTTCATTTCATACACACCTCTGTGAACGTGCAATAGTCTTTATCATAGAATAAAACCTTCATATCTCCGTTAAAATTTTTATAAAAGCCTGTCTTTTATCAAGATTATTCTCACACAAAGAACCGTTAGGAATTTTAACTCGGAGAGAACACTTGCTTGACTTTGTTTTAAACTGGACTTTCTAGGCTTCTTAGCGAGCTTTGGGCCAATGCACCCAAACCAGTTGGTTTTTGGGGCATTAGGTGTAGAAACACCCCAGCGGACTTAATTACTCAAGTTACCTAAGTCCTAAAACAAAAGACAGTTTGTCGTGAAAATAAGATGATTTAATACGAACGGAGATATAACCGGCAGTTCAATTATTTTTTGGATAAAAGACGTGTTTAGTGGGTTTGGTGTGTAATCATTCCAATCAAGTTTTAGATGGGTTATTTTTCAGACTTAGCTCCAATTACGGCATCAATAACATTCCTTCATATTCGCTTTACTTCATAAACTATACTTGACATTACTTATTTCAGAACAAACCTATTTGATCCTCAGAAAATCATTTATCTGTTTAAAAGTTTAAACATGAAAGACTTGTCATCTAATTCCCAAAATCTTACGACACGTGTAGTGTGATGTAAAGACGTATATCAGCTATAGTTAACTTCAAAGGAGAGTTATCTTTCAGGTTTTCAAAATCTAAACATAAGATCTAGTTATTCCTATTTTTTCAAACAAAAACCGTCGAATGTTGAATCAGAGTTCTTCCACAAGCTAACTTGACAAAAAAGTTTTTATATTTTTTAGAAAATTTTCAAATTTTTATGGATTTTATGGATTTTAATATGCAGATGCAAAAATATACATATGAATGCGAAGGGAAGAAATGCGTACCGAGCGTACCCCCAAACTTAAACTGGACAGTGTCCTCACTGTCGTTGCATGAAGAGAGCAGTTGGAAGGTTCAAAATTGTCGGTTAGTGATACACAATTTTTATTTGTTTTAGTTTTTAAAGAAAAGAAAAAGAATATACACAAAAAATGGTTTGTACATACCCCCAAACTTATTTGGAACAGTGTCCACTGTTCTTGGCTGGATAACTGAAGTTTGGAGGTAGGCAGAGGAAGATCATGCAGGGTAAACCGGCTCCTGTAAGAACAAGAGCTCCTCTATTGGTTCGGCGCTAAGGTACGGTTTGCATCGGTGTCCATTTACCTTGAAGAGTGAACCGTCCTTTGGATTTTCCAAATCCACAGCGCCCTGCGGATACACATTCCGCACAAAATACGGCCCTTTCCAGCGAGATCTGAGCTTTCCAGGATGGAAGTGAAGTCGGGTGTCGTAAAGAAGTACCTGCTGACCAGGTACGAAGGTTTTGCGCAAAAGGTGTTTATCGTGAAACACCTTCGTTCGATTCTTAACGACAACCGCGTTGTCGTAAGCCTCATCCCTAAGCTCGCTCAGTTCGTTCAGCTGCAGCTTCCGATGGCTGCCCGCGTCCTCGATAGACAGATTCAGCTCCTTTATCGCCCAAAATGCGCGATGCTCGATTTCGACAGGTAGGTGGCAGGCTTTTCCGTACACAAGCCGATAGGGAGACATGCCAAGGTCGGTCTTATAAGCAGTTCTAAATGCCCAAAGGGCATCAGTGAGTTTCAGCGACCAATCCTTACGGTTCTTGGAAACCGTCTTCTCCAGTATCTGCTTGATTTGCCGATTTGAAACTTCGGCCTGCCCGCAGGTTTGGGGCTGGTAGGGCGTAGAAAGCTTATGATTGATGGAATACTTCCGCATCAAGGCCTCGAAAGTCCTATTGCAGAAATGACTTCCATTGTCGCTAATGATCGCTCGGGGGTGCCCAAACCGTGAGAAAATGTTTTCTTTAAGGAACCTAACGACAACCTTGTTGTCGTTAGTTCGGCTGGGCACAGCCTCGACCCATTTAGAGACGTAATCAACAGCTAGAAGAATGTACAAGTTCCCAATAGAGCTGGGAAACGGCCCCATGAAGTCTATCCCCCACACATCGAAAATCTCCACAACCAAGATCGGTTGGAGCGGTATCTCGTTCCTCCGGGATATCCGGCCCAAGTGTTGGCACCGGGAACAAGTCTTGCAATAGTCATTAGCGTCTTTGAAGAGTTGTGGCCAGTAGATACCACATTGCAAGATCTTCTCAGCTGTCTTTCTGGGCCCAAAATGCCCGCCACACGCTTGATCGTGGCAAAATGACAGCACACTCTTGAATTCTTCGTCAGGGACACACCGACGAATAATCTGGTCGGGACAGTACTTGAACAAGTAGGGTTCGTCCCAGTAAAAGTGTTTTACTTGGGATAAGAAGCGAAGTCTGTCCTGACTCGACCATTCGGTCGGTAGTAATCCCGTGGCCAAATAGTTCACAATATCTGCGAACCAGGGTTCGCAAGATACTGTCAAGAGTTGTTCATCCGGGAAAACGTCGTTAATTGGAATTGGAAGCGAAGGTGAAGAAGGAAGTCGTGAGAGATGGTCGGCAACTACGTTTTCACATCCCCGTTTGTCCTTAATGACAAGGTCAAACTCTTGGAGCAAGAGGATCCAACGTATTAACCGAGATTTCGCATCTTTCTTCGCAAAAAGATGGCGCAGAGCTGAATGGTCCGTGTAGACAATGACTGGAGAGCCGATGAGGTAGGGCCTGAACTTTTCTAAAGCAAATACATTAGCTAAGAATTCCTTCTCAGTTGTTGTATAGTTAAGTTGGGCGTCGTTCAGGGTCCGGCTCGCATAATAGATTACGTGCGGCATCTTGTTGATGTGCTGTCCAAGGACAGCACCGATGGCAAAGTCGGATGCATCGCACATAATCTCGAATGGGTGCGTCCAGTCAGTTGAAGAAAGAACGGGAGCAGAAGTGAGTGAGCATTTCAGTGACTCGAATGCAGTCACACAGCTCGAGTTGAAGTCGAAAGGCGTGTCCTTGGCCAGCAAAAGCATCAAGGGCCTAGCAATCTTGCTAAAGTCCTTGATAAACCGTCTATAGAAACCGGCATGGCCAAGGAAGGCTCGGATATCTCTGACGCATCGAGGAGGAGGCAGATTGGAAATGACCTCAATCTTTGCTTTGTCAACCTCTATGCCATTTTGCGAGATGATATGTCCTAAGACAATACCTTCGCGCACCATGAAGCGGCATTTCTCCCAGTTCAAAGTGAGATTCTTGTCCTTACATCGGGTAAGGACAGTGTCAAGATGCAGCAGACACTCGTCAAAGGAGTCGCCGAAGATGGAGAAGTCATCTATGAAAATCTCCAAAAAATTTTCCACCTTGTCCGAGAAAATTCCCATCATACACCGCTGGAAGGTAGCGGGCGCATTGCATAACCCAAAGGGCATGCGTCGATATGCAAACGTGCCGAAGGGACAAGTGAAAGTGGTCTTGTCCTGGTCTTTTTCGGCGATGGGAATTTGATTATAGCCAGAGTAGCCATCAAGAAAACAATGGTACTCATGTCCGGCCAATCGTTCCAGCATCTGGTCAATGAAAGGTAGCGGAAAGTGGTCTTTCCGCGTTGCGGCGTTGAGTTTTCTGTAATCAATGCAAACTCGCCACCCAGTTTGGGTGCGAGTAGGGATTAACTCATTCGCCTCGTTGGTTATGACCGTGATGCCCGACTTCTTGGGGACAACATGAATGGGGCTAACCCACTGGCTATCAGAGATAGGGTAAATGATACCACTATCTAGACATTTGACGATCTCCTTCTTCACAGCCTCCTTCATGACTGGATAAAGACGTCTTTGTGGATCCCGGGCTGGTTTGGCATCATCCATCAGATGAATGTGATGCTCAACGATGAGGGGACTAATCCCCTTGATGTCCGCCATGGACCAGCCAAAAGCTTGCCTGTTGCTGTGCAAGACCGCGAGAAGGGCTTTCTCTTGCTCTGGAGCTAGAGAAGCCGAAATGATGACAGGGAGGGTCTCGTTCTCACCTAAGTAAGCATACTTAAGGTGAGACGGCAACGGCTTGAGTTCGAGCGTTGGAGGTGAAATGATGGAAGGCAAGACTGGTGCAAAGGTCTCGAACTCAAAGGACTCCAGCAAAGGTTCAAAACGAGTGTAGGCAACCGAGTCGGATGGTTCAGGTAACTCATCCGGAAAGTCGAAAGATTCAAACTCGGGTTGTGCGCGGCTAAGATCGTTCGAGAACGTGAAACACTCGTATTCGTTATCGGGCTCAGAAACGGCAGCAGGTTCGAAAAGAAACGCACTAGTGGCGTCAAGATTATCGTGATCAAACAGAAACTCCTCGAATTCACACTCTTCTGGTGTGATCTCCTGGATCGAGCAGACGTCCAGTATATGAGCATTAGGTTCGGCAGGCTGATTCCCCAACCTAAAAATGTTGAGTTCAATCGTCATATTTCCAAAAGAGAGGTTCATCGAACCGTTGCGACAATTGATCACAGCATTTGAGGTTGCGAGAAATGAGCGACCGAGTATCACCGGAATATGATTCCGGGGGTTAGCTACAGGCTGTGTATCTAATACAATGAAGTCAACGAGGAATATGAAGTCCCCAACTCTTATCAACACATCCTCTAGCTCACCCCTAGGATGGGTGATCGATCAGTCGGCCATTTGGAGAGTGCAGTGTGTGGGTTTCAACTCTCCGACGCCTAATTGCTCGTATACTGAATACGGAAGCAGGTTAACACTGGCACCAAGATCTAATAGTGCGCGGTTGATGTTCTTATCCCCAATGGTAATTGAAATCGTAGGACAGCCAGGGTCCTTCCGTTTTTGTGGTAAAGATTGGGTAAGGGCATCACTCACAGCACTAGCCAAGAAAACTTTCTTGGGTACCTGAGACTTCCTCTTTTTCGTGCACAAGTCCTTTAAGATTTTTGCATAGGACGGGACTTGTTGGACAACATCTAAAAGAGGAATATTAATGTTAACCTGCTTAAATAACTCCAGAATCTTCTCCATTTGAGGATTTTGTTTGTTAGACCTCAACCGGTTTGGAAATGGAACATTTTGAAAATTGGTTGAGTCTAATGCTGGAGGAGGAGATTTTGGAGTTGGAACAAATCCCAGAATAGGTGTTTTCGTGGAGTGAGAAGTGGGTCCGTTCAGAGCAGAAGAAGAGGAAGGAGAGCCTGTTGAAGAACGGAGAATAGGCTCGGAAGACGAAGAAGAAGGAGAAGAAGAAGATGAAGAAGAAGCGACGGCCGGGGTGTCATCGTTGATCCGTTTGCCAATGTTATTTTGCAGCATCCTCCCCGATCTCAGTGTAGTCACGGCACTCACATTATGGTTTTGTTGTTCAAGAGCAACATGTGCATTATGTGGGTGACCGGGATTTGGAAGTGGCTGGGATGGGAGCTTCCCCTTCTCTCGCTCGCTTAAGGCCGCGTTCAGCTGTGCAATCTGGGCCTCAATGGTTTTGATGCTTTGCCCGTGTGCGGCAGTGTGTTGCACTAAAGATTTAATCGAAGACTGGATGTTGGCGGTGGATTGAGTCGATTGTTTAACAAACGCCTCCAGACTTCGCTCAAGCGAGGAAACCTTATCGTTGTTCGACGGAACAAAGTTGTTTGGTGGAAAAGAATTGTTCGGTGCAAAGTTGTTCGTCTGGTTTTGGAAAGGTTGGGGTTGGAAGGGCTGCTGATACTGAGTTTGTTGTTGCGCTTGTTGTTGCGGCGGAGGGGCTCTTTGGAAATTGTTGCCCTGGAATTGATTCTGATTCTGATTCCAGGCAAAATTGGGATGGTTCCTCCAACCGGGATTGTAGGTGGAAGAGTATGGATCATTCCTCGGTCTTTGCTGGAAGGCAGCATTAACCTGATCCTGTCCTTGTGAGGGTGGATTGTAAGGACACTCTTCGGCCAAGTGGGAAGGATCGGAACAACAAGCGCAGATGGTACGAAGGGAGAGAACAGGGGCAGGAGCAGAAAATTTGCTCTCTATCGCTTCAAGCTTTCGTGTTATTGCAGCCATTTCAGCTTTCATCGCGATAGAGACATCGAGTTGGTGGATTCCTACCCTAAACTGACCAGTAGAAGAGGAGGTAGAAGAAGAAGAAGTCGGTCTTGTGCTCTCCCACTGTAGCGTTTGCTCCGCAAGATCGTCAAAGAACTGCCACGCTTCCTCGTCAGATTTCGATAGGAAGTGGCCCTGACAGATGGTTTCCAGCAACTGCTTCGTTGCTGGGTTCAGTCCCTCGTATAAGGTTTGGCAGAGTTGCCATTTCTCTATACCGTGGTGAGGACACTGAACAAGAAGGTCTTTGTATCGGTCAAAGCACTTCCAGAAGGGTTCAGAAGGAAGCTGGGAGAATTGGTTGATTTCATTTCGAATCCTTGCGGTCTTATGGTTCGGATAGAATTTTTTCAGAAACGCTTTAACAAACTCGTCCCAGCTGGTGATTGAGTGGGAAGCGGTGCTATACAGCCATTTTTCAGCGAGATCGCATAAAGTGAACGGAATGACCCGTAGACGTATAGCATCGTCCGACAGCTAGGTTGTTTTCATCATGGCACAGACATTTTGAAATTTATTGATGAAGATATAGGCATCTTCAGATTCAAGCCCATGAAAACGTGGAAGCATGTTGATGAAATGGGACTTAATTTCAAAGTTGTCCCCATTGGCCGGAGGAAGAGAAAGGCAGGTGGGAAGTGCAGAACGGGTGGGGTAGAAACGATCCTGGAGCGCAATTCGCTGCGGCGCTACAACAGGCGGAGGTGGTGGGAGATTGGTCTCCGTAGGAGGTGGAGCCAATCCAGCGGTGGTCAAAGAGATGTTCGGATTAAATCCCGACATCACGGAAGAAGAGGTTGGTGAAGGTGAAGGTGAAGGTGAAGATGTATGAACAGAATTCCGGTCAACGTCGGAGTTGGCCGGCAAAGGAAGGGGTGAAAGTGGAGTGGACGGAGTATCGACTTCGGAGTCGATCGCGTAGTCGGTAGCGACTAACGTAACGCGGACTAGACGGGCGCTAGGGTCCCGAGTCCAAGCGGACATACACTAAACGAGTTTAGTATAGTCAAAGCGGAGAAGGTGAGGGTAAGAAAACGTCAATGGAGAAAGGCGATGGGCGGTGGGTGAAAATGGATTTGGCGACAAAAGGGCAAGTTTTTATAAAAGTTTTTTTTGATTCTTTTTTTCTTTTTTCTTTTTTTTTTTTTTAGAAAGAGATTTACAGAAATATGTACGGAAATACGGCTTAAGCAATCACAAACAAGATATGCACAATCACACCTACATCTAGGGTAACCTAGGTCTACTAGACCTGCTCCTGAACTTGATTTTCGAAGTTAAACAGTGTCGAGAAACAGGCTTAAAAATACACCGATCACGGGGCCAGGTGAGTGCAGAGATAAGGGGAGGTTGTCCAACGCTTTCGCGAAGTTCCTTAATTAAATAACCCTTTCTCTTTCGGCGGTTGCGCCTTTAACACTTTCCTAGACACCCCGTAATCAATATACGGTTAAGCGAGGTTCTAAACACGGTTTATCTTCTTCTAATGAGCGCGAAGTCCTTAGGGCTAAAGTCTAGTATTTTTTAATTTACAATGGACAATGCATATGCTTTAGTGATTTTTGGGGTCCTGGGAAGGGTGATGAAATCCCCATCCAATCTGGATTGGTTTCAAGCCCCTTAAGTCCGTATTAAAGAAATGCAAAGCAGTAACAAATCAACTGCAAACAATTTTTATTTGCGGCGCAAAGAATCCTGCACAAGAACAGTTTATTGGAAGGGGGAGAAGAATTTGCGCAAAGAAGCCTGCAGAAAACACAGTTCAGTGGAGTTCAGAGGAGAGAGGAGAGGCAGAGGGACTTACAGAGGGAAGATGGCACACTGACCCCACCAGGTGACCGCGGTTCCGCGGCAAGAAGGCCCTAATGCCGCGGATCCGCGGCTGAATTGAGGATTTGGCTCTTCAGTTTTCTGCTGTGGGCTGTTTTGGGTGTCCTCTGCTTGTATGGATGTACTGAAATTTTACTTGCTCACTGTACCTGCTCCAGATCTTGACAGTAGACCGTTAACTTTGTTTTGTCCGTCGCGGTGTAGCCGCGAAATGTGGGTCTATCTTCCCACGTCTTTGGCACTGTACTTGAACTCCATATTTTCAACGTCCTTGGCGTCGATCTTGAATTTCGTATTTTCCTGCACACTTGCACAAAAACTAATCAAGAATAACAAGATGGTTTCTTTTACAAAGTATATTTTTTTTTTCGTTTTTTTTATACTTACAAATTAACCCGAAATTACACAAGGAAATAAACTACCGTCTCCCCGGCAACGGCGCCATTTGATTGGTAGGATACGTGCGTGTTCAAGTTCTAGTTTAAATACCGCAATCAAGACGGTTTCGCTTGTAGCTATCCGGTTGAGTACGGGTCGTCCGCAGGGAGATGGGAGTCTTTTTCAAAGTGTTTTAACGAGTTAAGTCCGAAAGTTCAGATTTTGTTTGTAACTATCTATGTGTTGAGTTGATATTTAAAGAGAGCTTGTTAGGGTTAGGATTAGGTTAGTTTGAGTTAGGAGTCTCCACATCTTTCATTGCCCCACTTAATATCGGTGTTACGGTAATCGGCAACAACGGGGATTAGCACGACTAGGAAGGAACTTGCGAGTATAAGCTAGGCTTTCCAACGCATAGTCCTTCCTTTTGGTGCTTGTCCGTCCGTTCTTGGCTCTTATCCATAACCTCCGGTTAATTCAACCACAACCGGTCTCACTACGGAATCACCGCTATCATGTAGGATAGTGTGCCGTAAGGAGCGGATTGTGGTTCAATTAACGGGAGTTGATTTAAGTTGTTGGGCAAGGAAAGAGTGAGAGAGATTTCCTTCTCTCAAACTTCCCTTATCCTACCCTAACAAGTATAAAACTACTCACACTTCATAATACGGAAAAACAAAACAAAACAAAAGAGGAAGATAGAAAGAAGGTGATTAGAAGAATACGACTAACTATTTGCGACCTCACCTTGGCGAGGATCGAGCGTAAGTATCATTGTCGTATGAATGATAAAGAAAAAGAGAGAAGAAAGAAACAATCAAGCAAATAACAACAACTACTTAACAATTAAAATTACAACAAATTACAACAAGTAAAGAAAGAGACAAGCATGATAATAAAAATGGTCTTCTTTATTCATCACTCTTCACTCAAAAGCTCACTACAAGTTTAATGGAGAAGAGGTGAGAAGAGGAAGAAGAACAACACTACAACTAGGCAAAATGAAAATACAAGAATGGACCCTTTCCTTCACAAAGTTCTGGGCTATTTATAGGCTGGAGAATGGAAACCTAGGGCAACCACCAGAACAAAAATGAAAAGACAAAAATACCCCCAAAGTTTCTGCGCATGAGGCGCCCGTACGGCCGTGGATCCGCGGCCTGGACCCCACTTTGGCCGCGGATCCGCGGCCATGTTGATGAATTGGAAAGTGGGGTTTCTTGTGGTCCCCTGGTTTGCTGTCCTCTGTTCTCTGGTTCCTATATTTTCTGAAAATACTTCCACATTTCTTCCAGAATTTTGTTGAGGGAAAGGTGGACTTTTTGTCAAGATTTTGTCATGATTGCCTCGAGCTCCGCGTAGATCTCTTGGATTTTGTGCTACCATTGAGCCTTGTGCATGAAGGTGACATTGATTTGACACTTTGTCTTCCTAAACTGGTATCTGGCAACATACGGATGAAGAGCGGAGACCGTGTTTTTATCTGTGGTTGGCAGGAACCCGGATTTTGTCGTGTTTTCCATGAATTTCACCGTTTTAGAACCGAGAACCTGTATCCTGCAATTGACTAGCAAACACGACTCAAGAGTATCTACCGATATGCAATGTGACAAAAATTGGGCGGTATGAAAATGCAAAAATCTGATATGAACACCATATTAAAGAGGTTTAGTATGGAAGAATCCAAGCGTGGGAACCAACCCACGATCTCTGGACTCACTCTCTCCAATGAGATGTCTCCCAAGACTGATTTGTAGAGAGCTCGCATGCAAGGGATACCCTATGCTTCGGCAATAGGCTCTATCATGTATGCGATGCTATGTACCAGACCCGATGTAGCATACTCACTAAGTGTAGTGAGTAGGTATCAAGCAGATCCAGGAGAGAGTCACTAGATAGCTATGAAGAACATTCTCAAGTACTTGCGAAGGACTAAAGAGATGTTCTTGGTGTATGGTAACGGAGAACTCCAGGTGGAGTCCTTTACCGATTCGAGCTTCCAAAGTGATAAGGACGACTCTAAGCCACACTCGGGATTTGTCTTTACCCTTAATGGAGGGGCGGTGTGTTGGAAGAGTTTCAAACAGGATACCGTTGCAGACTCGACGATGGAGGCTGAATACATCGCTGCCAACGATGCTGCCAAAGAGGCTGTCTGGATAAAGAAGTTCATTAGTGAACTTGGTGTGGTTCCATCCAGTGAGCATCCAATACCTCTGTATTGTGATAGCAATGGAGCTGTGGCTTTGTCCAAGGAACCCAGGTCCCATCAAAAGTCCAGATATATTCCGAGGCGGTATCACCTGATCAGGGAGATAGTTGATCGCCGGGAGATCGAGGTCAGGAGAGTAGATACCAAGGACAACACTGCGGATCCACTCAAGAAGGCCATTCCCCAGATACAGTTTGAGAGATTATTCGGGATGCTAGGTATGAGATACTACAACAGCTGGCCTTAGTGCAAGTGGGAGATTGTTAGTTATGTATATGCCCTAGAGGCCATTGTTGTACGTATGATGTATATTATAATGGATGCTTGGATATATATAGAGAGGACTTTCTTTCTCGTCATGATAGTATGATATTTGGTTTTCCTTTATCTTAACATGTTGACTTATATTAGTTTTCTGTCTTATTCTCACATGTTGATAAAGCCCTTAGGATTTGTACTCGACTACTGGGACTATGATGAGATCATACTAGTGGGGCCATGGTAGTCAATGAGTACATCCTATAACAGTTCCTAGTCGAGGGAGTGTCGAGACGGGGCATCGATACACCAGAGTAGACTAGCGTATACGCATCTTGACCCATATGATGGGCGATGGATGATCCCATATCCATCGGTGTTTTAACATCAGAGATGGTGTATGGGTGCTTAGTGGAGACTGGGTACACTGGACGGACTCGCCGAGAACTCCCAGATGGTGATATACCACACGTCAGATGGCAGTTCTCTGGTGACACTGGTACAGGGTTGTCTGCAGACCCGAGATCGTCATAGAGTCTTGTGTGATTCCCACTATGCTTTAATTTCCACCTTACCACGTCCAAGAGGCCGTGCAAAACGGTGGCTTTTAGGTGCAGTCCCGAATCACATGGAGGAAATGAGCGATAGGAGGGGATTCGTCTCTCCCGGTATAGGGAGTTGATGTTGTGCTGTGTTCGATTGGCTATAACTGGAAGTCCCTGGCCAGGGCTGATATAGAGATTTACTGGTAAGTGTTACCGGTAGTTTCTCAACCTGTTATGAGCCTCACATCGACACGACTTATCGGTTATTGGGGTCTGACGTATACCACCCCTAGACTAGATATGCAACATATCAGATGAAGAGACCGGACTGTACGGGAGTGTTACTGATTGGATTCACAGGAGAATGTACATGTTAGCTTGTTGATCTTCTGATCGCTCAATACCTAGGTGGCTGTTACGTTTAGCTGACCGCTTGCAGCTTGTGGGTGTTTGATATGATCATCACCTGCTACCGGCGTATTGATGATTCTTTAGAGTTCTACACAGAGGTTTCTTGACTCAGGCAAAGCGGAGTAGGGCACATATGTGATATGTGCACGACCGAGGATAATGCGATATGAGATACCGAATTATATTCTCGCGATATTTAGATATGAGCCGGGTCATCGGATCAAGTGTTGATTCGATGAATCAGTACATGATATATTAGTCGGTTATATTCGATATAGTCGGATTGTCCGATCAAGTGTTGATTCGATAATTTAATGTATAATAATATATATGATATATTGCATTAAATTATCTAATATTGGATCGCTTTATTATTTCATTTTCTCACCGGGTAATACATTGATATATATGCGATATATGTTAATTGTATTATTTTCTTTTGTTACAAAATATATTATATATGTGATATATAATATTGTAACATGATATGATTACTAATGCAACATGTTTAGTGGAGATTAAACAAGGTTAGGGTTTGAATTAGGTTAGTTCTTTCATGAACCTTCTAGAAGGTTTTCTTTTGTCATGAGCTAAAATATTATGGTTGATATTTTCTAGTGACTCATTCTTAACCCAACCCAAATCCTTAGCCTTAGTTAATTCTCTACATGGGTTAGCCTTGTCATAGTTGACTATGGTTACATTTTTTATCATATATCATTTCCTTATTCATCATAAAAGGAATTAATTGATTGTTCTTCTTCTTCAACCTTGAGCTTTGAGAAAGCTTTCTAGGTTTTCTTTATGTGATGATTTTGTGTGAGAATTTGATATAAAAAGAAAGCATAAATACTACTCCATCATCCTCATCTAATCTAGCCAATTAGATTAAGGTGTTCACCTCATTAGAGAGAGAGAGAGAGAGAGCTTGAGTTATAGAAACTTCGAGGTAGATCATCGGAGAAAAGGAAGACTACAAGCTAGCATGGATCGTTCGAGTTATGGAGCCTCTCTTGAGTCCGGGAGATCGTGGATCGCGGCGAAGAGACTTCTACTCGGAGCTTATGAAGCGAAGGAGCGGACTACAAAGGTTGTAATCCCTCACACTTAGTTGTAAAGATGTTTACTTGCATGTTAAACCCAGATTATCTACCAAAGATCCCGGCTTTAGGTTGTTCGGCACGTCTAAATTTTTATTCGGGCATGGTTGATGCCTTCTTAACCCTTGTAAGAGTGCCTAGCAACCCTACACAAACCCTAAGGTTTAGAGACGGTTCAAACGGTCACATAATCGAGTTAAGGTTTGTGTTCTTCTAGAGGGTCTACCGCGTTACTTGCACGATTAAGAACGTTCTTAAACTATGGAAAAATCCAACACTTGGAAATTTTTCGGCAGGGGAAAAGCGAGTTATTGATATCCGTTCGAACTTCTTAACACGTTCTAAATTATTCGGAAAACACTTAAACGAAGTTAAACTTTCCGATCGAATCAACGAGTTCCCAATACATCCCAGAAAACTCTACACTTGAGTAAGAATTAAAAATTCCCAGAAGCATCAGGAAACACATACGGATGTAACTGTGGAAAAATGAAACCCTAGTTCCACTGTTCAGCCGCGGAACCGCCGCTCAAGGCATGTCTTTGCCGCGGTTCCGCGGCGCTTTAATGGAACTAGTGGCTCGTTTTTCACAGATGTCCTTATAATTCCCTGCTTATTTTTTTGAGTATTTTTAATATGAAAAAATCAACATTTTTAGAAAATTTCCAGAGAAGGGTGTAAAATAGGGGTTCGATCGGACTTTAAACTTCGTCTAGACTTCCCCTAAAGCTCTAGCTTGGCTCTGATACCACTGTAGGGTTACTAGGCACTCTCACAAGGTTCTATAAGGCATCAACCATGCACGATTTAAAAATTAGACGTGCCGAACAACCCTAACCAAGATCTTTAAACTAGAGATTAGGTGAAAAATAGCATGTAAACAACTTTACATCTAAGAGAAAAGAATTACAACCTTTGTAGTCCGGTGCTTCACTTCAAAAAGCTCTGTGTTGAGGTCCCTTCACTGCGATCATCGAGTTCCCGGACTCTAGAGAAGCTCCACGAAGAGAAAGATGCATGCTTGCTTCCGATCTTCGATAACAAAAATGATCTACCTTGAAGTTTCTTTAACATAAGCTCTCACTCACTAATGAAGTGAACACCCTAATCTAAATGGCTAGGATAGATTAGGATGATGAAGTAGGAATTTAGCTCTCATTTATTTTCTCAAACTCACTCATTTTCATTACCGAGAAAAAAGCTAGAAAGCTTTTCACCAAGGAAAAAGAAGAAGAATAATCAAAACCTTTTGTGATGAACAATGAATAACTCAAGTGTGAGGTTAGAAATGCAACCATAGTATAAGTGAGAAGAAGTAACCCTTGTAGAGATTTAACTAAGGTTAAAAGGTTGTGTTGGGTTCAACAAATATCTTTAGAAAATATCATAACAAATATCTTTGCTTAAAACAAAAGCAAAGCTTCTAGAAGCTACTAGAAGAAATTAACCCAAATCAAACCCTAACCATGTTTAATCTCCACTAATCATGTTGCATTTATAACCATAACATGTCACAATATTATATCTCACATATATAATATATTTTGTAACAAAATAAAATAAGACAATTAACATATATCGCATATATATCAATGTATTACCCGAGTGAGAAAAAGAATCTTTTAGTGAGCTTATATTAGTTAATGTAATTTAATATATCAAATATATAATTATACATTAAATTATCGAATCAACACTTTATCCGATAATCCGGCTATTTCACAAATAACCGACTAATATAATCTGCATCAGTTCATCGAATCAACACTTGATCCGATGACCCGGCTATATCACATATACCCGGCCGATATCTCATATCGCGAGAATCTAGTACGGTATCACATACACATATTGTTCTCGGTCCCGTATATATCACATATGTGCTCCTACTCCGTTTTGCCTGAGCCAGGAAACCTCTGTATAGGACTCTAAAGAATCGTCAATACGCCGGCAGTAGGTGATGATCATATCAAAAACCCACAAGCTGCAAGCGGTCAGCTAAACGTAACAGCCAGCCAGGTATCGAGCAATCAGAAGATCAACAAGCAAGCCTGTACATTCTCCCGTGAATCCAACCAGTAACACTCCCGTACAGTCCGGTCTCTTCGTCTGATATTTTGCATATCTCGCCTAGGGGTGGTAAACATCAGACCCCAGTAGCTTGATAAGTCGTGTCCATATGAGGTCAATAATAGTTCGAGAAACTACTGATAACACTTACCAGTAAATCTCAGCAACCCTGGCCAACGATTTTCAGTTATAGCCAATCGAACACAGCGCAATATCAACTCCCTATACCGGGAGAGACGAAACCCCTCCTATCGCTCATTGCCTCCATGTGATTCGGGACTGTACCCAAAAGCCACCTTTTTGCACGCCCTCTTGGATATGGTATGATTGAAATCAAAGCACAGTGGGAATCACACAAGACTCTATGACGATCTCGGGTCTACAGACTAACATGTACCAGTGTCACCAGAGAATTGCCATCTGACGTGAGGTATAATACCATCTGGGAGTTCTCGGTGAGTCTGTCCAGTGTACCCAGTCTCCACTGAGCACCCGTATACCTTCTCTGATGTCAAACACCAATGGATATGGGATCATCCATCGCCCATCATATGGGTCAAGAAGCGCATATGCTAGTCTACTCTGGAGTATCGATGCCCTGTCTCGGTACTCCCACGACTAGGAACATTTGAAGGATGTACTTGGAGACTACTCTGTCCCCAGTAGTATGATCTGCATCATAGTCCTGGTAGTCAAGTACTCATCCTAAGGACTTTATCAACATGTAACATAGAGACAATCAGAGTACATGTTAAGATAAAGAGTAACCAGATAGCATACTATCATGTCGAGTAAGAAAGTCCTCCCTATATATGTCCAAGCATCCACTACAATATACAACGCATGTATAGTAATGGCCTCTAAGGCATACATATAACTAACAAGCATCAGGGCTAGATATGATATAATATGATATGATATTAGCTGCATTGCTTATATACACATATAGAGATTGTGCATGGACATCATTGCATCTTATTACTTGTTTTCCTGGACTTGTACCCATTGGACACTGCACTATTATTGACAGTTCATGTTGCACGAGCACTAATTGTATGCTACACACACACTGTCGGTGATTGCCATGATACGCACAACACACATACATATGTGATGTGGTATTGATTAGTGACATTTAAGCATTGATTCTTGTGCGATTGCGCATATGAAATATAGCATACTTGTATACCTACATGCTTACACATATGCCTTGGTATAGCTACATGTATATTATGCATACATACTTGCATGTACACCCACATACCTTGCTACAAGTACATGTACATCATGCATACATACTTACATGTATACCCACATATCTTGCCATAGCTACATATCCCCCTAAGTGGTATTGTATTGTCATTTGACATTGAGACATTGATTCTTATTCTATTGTGCATATGAAATATAGCATACTTCTATACCTACATGCTACACATATACCTATATAGTATTGAATCATTATTGACATGTATATACATATACCTTGCTACGGCTACACATATACCTATATGGTATTGCATCATTATTGACAGGTATATACACATGTCTTGCTATAGCAACATGTACTTCATGCATACATACTTACATGTACACCCTTATGTTGGAGATAGTGCCCTCAGAGTCAATTATTGGATCACAGGCACGTGATTGCAATGACTGATGGAGGACCTATCCCGGTAGGGCAGTCTTACTCAAGATGATAGTATGCTATCTGGTTTACCTTTATCATCGTGTACTGCTTTAGGTGACCTGACAGGTTGCTATTACACGTTGATAGAGCCCCTAGGATTCTTGCTTGACTGCCAGCAGTATGAGGGCGATCATATAAGTGAGAGCTGGAGTCTATAAGCGCATCCTTAAAAGGTCCCTAGTCATGGGAGTTTCGAGACAGGGCATCGATTCTCCAGAGTAGACTAGTGTATACAGTCGAGACCCCGACGAGGGGCGGTGGCCGGTCTCACAAGCCACTGGTGTCAGTTGTTTCATCTAAGATGTGTACAGGTGCTCATTGGGTTATGAGTACACCGGACAGGACTCGCCGGGAACATGCTAGTTGGTCTTATACCTGACGTCAGATAGCAGTTCCCTGGTGACATGTGTACAGGTTAGTTCATCGACCTGGGGATCGTCATTTGTCTCGTGTGAGTTCCCACTGTGCTTTGATTACTACCCTACCACGGCTCAAAGGAGTCGTGCAAACAAGTTTTAGTTGGGTACAGTCCCGAGCCACATGGAGGCAGTGAGCGGATCTTCAGGGGTTCGTCTCTCCCGGTATTGGAGGTGAGGTCGCGCTTTGTCTAGGAAAGCTATTACACGAAGTCCTTGGCCAAGGCAGGAGATTTACTGGTAGGTATTCCAGTAGTATCTCAAGGTGTTCTGGGCTACACTCCGACACGACTTGTACCGCTTTTGGGGGTCTGACTTTTACCAACCCCCTAGGCCCGCCATGCGATGCTCATAGACGAACGGACCGGACTGTACGGATATTGTCACTGACAGGCTCAGTAGGGTGTCAGGATGAGTTCGCTCATCGACGTCCCTTTTGGTCAATAGCTGGTGGCCCGTCACGTATTGGCTTATACCTCTGACGTGCTAGTGGTTAAATCCACAACCATAGTATTGACGAGTCTTTAGAGTCCACCACACTTTCAGTTACTCAAGCTTTCGGGCGAAACGCTGTAGAGGCCGTATGGAGATATGGCAGGGTCAGATCAGATACGTGCGGTATTGCACGGATCAGGATCGGACGGTTAGTACTATAGGCCGTATAGATATATGGCAAGGTTCGATCGGATACGTGCGGTATTGCACGGATCAGGATCGAACGGATATTACTAGCCGACTTTGGTTTAAGCCGGATCCTAGTATAGTACAGTGTAGATTTTGTCTCATTGCATTTGTATCCGGTCGGAATACAGATGCGGGTGTGTATGCACAGTATCGGGGTTTTCCTGGAATTTATTACTGGACCAGTTTTCTGGAGTTGCCAGTTTGCATTCCGTTCCGGCCGGTTTTCCTTTGTTCTTTCCCGGCCGGACTTTTCCGATGGAGGGGGTTATTTGCAAGTTTGCAAATAACAATTGTGGAGGGAGTTTCTTGCAAATGTTTTGATTATGATGGCATCTTTTCTTTTCAACCATCATTTGATTCTCTTTACATCACTAAAAGGTGATTAGAGTTTGATGTGAGTTAGTTATGATGATGTTTGGATATGGTCACCTCTTACCTTTTACTACACTCACCTCCCTCTTGCATTTTGGATTCCTTCCTCCACCATTCTCATTGGGAGATGAAAAAACACATTTTGAGAGAAGATAAGATGAGAGCTTCATCTTTGAGAGTGTAGCATTTTGATCTCTTTTCATGTTAAGAAAAATGCAAGCACCATTTTTCTTATCTTGATTCCTCCATCATCTTCAAAGGCAACAAAACCCCAAATGAGACATAGCCTCAACCCTACACATTCTACAGCAAATCTTGGAAGCGTCGGCCAGCCAACTTCGCGCCCGAGTTTCCTCGGTATTGAGGTGGGAGCCCGTAAAAGATGCAGGCGATGTGGTGCCCTTCCGGCAAGGAGGCGACGACAGGAGTTTCCGCAGGAGATCGGGACGACGACGAGAAGACCGGAGGACTCGGATCATTCGGTATATCTCTAACCCGTCTTGTAGTTTGCTAGAACTAGTTTAATGGTCCGATCCGGGTGTTTAGTGCGCGGTGGTGCCGGTTTGCTAAGTTCGCAAAATTAAAGTTTATCACCTCTTCCGCATTTGGCCGTCGGATTGACGGCCGGGGCGCCGCCGTGCACTTACAGTGGTATCAGAGCCTCGCCATTAACTTCGTCTAGCTTTGTTTGATGTGTTTGCATTTCCGATCGACCAAAATTCCAAAAACCCGCGTTTTTCCTTACATCAGTTTTCTGTCGAAATTTTTTGAAGTCCAAAAATTTTTCAGGTTGTCTCAAAATGATGTGTAGGGAGTTCTAAGAACACTGGAAAAATTCGACAACACGATCCCTCCGTACGACCGCGGAACCGCGGCCATAACCCCTCTTTGGCCGCGGTTCCACCGCAGGAATGTGGGATCATGTCGTCGTTTCTTTCCAGTGGGCTTGTGGGCTGAAAATAGGGGTTTTGGAATATTAAAATTGGGCCCAGAATTTCTGTGAGTGCTACAGTATTGCTTGGGGGCCCACTTGTTAATTTTTGATCAATCGGATATTTTAAACACATTATTTCACAGTATTTACATTATATCTGCGACCGTGAATGTCACTCGATCGGTAAATCCGGTCTAACTGCTATAGCCCGGTTAGACGGATTTGCGAACGTGACTTTCACGTTGATGTTTTGTGATTTTGCTGTGATGTTGCGGATCGGTCGTGGGGGATAACCTGGATGCAATGCTAGTACAGTTTCTGTTGTATTATGTACATTTGATATTGCGGGACGAGCGTCCGACATGTGGACTGCCGTCACTGCCTGTTTGTATTATTCTTTTGGGGCACGACCTGGTTGCGGTCGATGTACCCGTTGTATGTATATTTTACTTTCTGTACTAGGATTACCCCGCGTAGGGGTGCACGGATAGCCGGGTTCTAGAGGGCAACAAGCCCGCATCTCATGGCATTGAGACGGAGGGGGCTTCACTCTAGGATTGGCGGGCTATTCGCCGCACTCGTAGGGGGTACAGGTTGACCCAGGAGGGGTGCCCAAGTTACCGGATTCCGTGAAGAGCTGGGTGGTCCATTCACGGCGCTGAAGGGGGCTGCCTCGCTTCAGGTTTTGGCGGGTAACTTGCCGCGCCCGTAGGGGTCTAGGATTTCATTGCACAGGCTATCCACACGACCAGGGGAACGTCGGGTTTCAGTAGTGGCTCTGTGAAACCCGGGGATCCCAGTATCTGTATTGTTCTGTGATGCTGTACATTTCTGTGATGTTGCATTTTATCACGCCATGAGCGAATATAATATATTGGTATATATATTAGTAGATGTTGTATATGTTTTACATCCTCGCTAGTCCAGTCCCCGCTCTGTCGTTAGTTAGCTAACCTAACGGTAATGACGGGACCCTGTAGCGAATGCGGATGGCATATACGTACATCAGTATATTTTCGTTCTTTATGGTGTGATCAATTGATGGGACTGCGTTGATTCGGATCAATGCAAGTTAAAACAAACCTATTCTGATGTTGTTGGAACACTTTTTCAAAAAGCTGTTATTGCAAGGACGTTCACTTTTGTTTTGCATCGTGGTATTCATTTGCAATATCCTGCTCCTCAGTCGACGAGGCAAGGGACGAGATCCCTTCACCGGGAGTGATCCCTTGGATAGAAGTTTGCGTCAGGGCATTTACTTCACTATAGCCGATTACTTTTGCTTTGCATCGTGGTATTCATTTGGAATATCCTGCACCCCATTCTACGGGGAAAGAGCCGAGATCCCTTTACCGGGAGTGACCTCTTTTGTAAAGGTTTTCGTCTCTATATTTTCTAAAAAGCTATCCGTTCCTTCAACGATATCAAGTTCATTACGTTAAAGGTTTTCGCCAGAAACCATTCGTAGCCCTCCGTCGTTTCATATGGATAGTCAGTAGTATTCAAGCTGTGTATGTTGGCCAAAGTCAAGGCACAGTGTTTGGTAGCTGTTGGGTATTCATATGCAGCATAGATAGATGCGTTGGTTTGGGACAGCCGTGTTGGAGATAATGCCCTCAGAGTCAATTATTGGATCACAGGTACGTGATTGCGGTGATTGAGGGAGGACTTATCCCGGTAGGACAGTCTTACTCGAGATGATAGTATGCTATCTGGTTTACCTTTATCATCGTGTACTGCTTTAGGTGACCTGACAAGTCGCTATTACACGTTGATAGAGCCCCTAGGATTCTTGCTTGACCACCAGCAGTATGAGGGCGATCATATACGTGGGAGCTGGCAGTCTATAAGCATATCCTTAAATGGTCCCTAGTCGTGTGAGTTTCGAGACAGGGCATCGATACTCCATAGTAGACTAGTGTATACAGTCGAGACCCCGACGAGGGGCGGTGGCCGGTCTCACAAGCCACTGGTGTCAGTTGGATCACCTAAGATGTATACAGGTGCTCATTGGGTTATGAGTACACCGGACAGGACTCGCCGGGAACATGCCAGTTGGTCATATACCAGACGTCAGATGGCAGTTCCCTGGTGACATGTGTGCAGGTTAGTTCATCGACCTGGGGATCGTCATTTGTCTCGTGTGAGTTCCCACTGTACTTTGATTACTACCCTACCACGGCTCAAAGGAGTCGTGCAAACAGGTTTTAGTTGGGTACAGTCCCGAGCCACACGGAGGCAGTGAGCGTATCTTCAGGGGTTCGTCTCTCCCGGTATTGGGGGTGAGGTCGTGCTGTGTCTAGGAGAGCCATTACACGAAGCCCTCGGCCGAGGCAAGGAGATTTACTGGTAAGTATTCCAGTAGTATCTCAGGGTGTTCTAGGCTACACTCCGACACGACTTGTACCGCTTTTGGGGGTCTGACTTTTACCAACCCCCTAGGCCCGCCATGCGATGCTCATAGACGAACGGACCGGACTGCACGGATATTGTCACTGACAGGCTCAGTTGGGTGTCGGGGTGAGCTTCCTCATCGACGTCCCTTTTGGTCAATAGCTGGTGGCCCGTCACGTATTGGCATATACCTCTGACGTGCTAGTGGTTAAATCCACAGCCATAGTATTGACGAGTCTTTAGAGTCCACCACACTTTCAGTTACTCAGCTTTCGGGCGAAAGGTTGTAGAGGCCGTATGGAGATATGGCAAGGTCCGATCAGATACGTGCGGTATTGCACGGATCAGGATCGGACAGTTTGTACTATAGGCCGTATTGGTATATGGCAGGGTTCGATCAGATACGTGCGGTATTGCACGGATCAGGATCGAACAGATATTACTAGCCGGTTTTGGTATAAGCCGGATCCTAGTATAGTACAGTGTAGACTTTGTCTCATTGCATTTGTATTTCGGTCGAAATACAGATGCGGGTGTGTATGCACAGTATCGGGGTTTTCCTGTAATTTATTACGGGACCAGTTTTCTGGAGTTGCCAGTTTGCTTTCCGTTTCGGCCGATTTCCATTGTTCCGTTCATTGGCCGAAGATTGGTGGAGGAGGGTTTATTTGCATTGTTGCAAATAGGCATTTGTGGAGGGGGTCTTTGCTTTTTGTAGCATCATGATAGTCTTCATGATGGTGCACCATCCTTTGACTTGCTTGACTTTGTTAGCATCATGGTTGTTGATGATGGTTGTGTGGAGTGTTGGCATTGCTTTGTGATCATGGTTGATTATGATAACCATTCCTCTCTCTTTTTCTTGCATGATTGATATGGTCACTCCCCCTTGACTTTTTCCTCTCTCCTCCTTTTTCCTACATGGGCCGGCCACTTTAGGGTGGGGTTGATTGGATTCATTTTGGTGTGGCATTTTTGTTCATATTGTGCTAAGAAAAGAGCTCTCTAGTTGATCTCCAAAAATCCTTTCTTTCCTCCACCAAAAATGGCAACTCCACTACCCCAAAAAGAGACACAAGCTCACTACATATTCTACAACGAATCTTGGGCACGTCGAGTAGCCGGCTTCGTGCCCGAGTTGCCTCGGCATTGAGGTGGGAGCCCGTAAACGATGAAGGCGATGTGGTGCACTTCCGGCGACGAGGAGGAGACGGACGGAGATCCCGCGAGGAGATCGGAGTGGAGATGAAGACCGGAGGACTTGGATCGTCGGTATATCTCTTTCCCATCTTCTAGTTAGCTTAGACTTAGTTTAATGGTAACGATCCGGGTGTTTAGTGCGCGGTGGTACCGATTTGCTAAGTCCGCAAAATCAAAGTTATTCACCGTTTCCGCATTCCGGCGTCGGATTGACGACCGGGGTGCCGCCGTGCACTTACAGTGGTATCAGAGCCTCGCCATTAACTTCGTCTAGCTTTTGTGTAATGTGTTTTACGTTTCCGATCGAACAAAATCCCGAAAACCCGTATTTTGTGCACATCAGTTTCTGTCGAATTTTTTTTAAGTCCAAAAATTTTTCTGGTTGTCTCAGTGTGATGTGCAGGGAATTCTAAGGTTACTGTAAAAATTTGGTACCCCGATCTCACTATTCCGCCGCGCAAGCGCCGCGAAACCCCACCTCGTGCGGCGCTTCCGCCGCGGATTTTACTGTTCACCCCCCCAAATTTTTCCAGTGTGTCTCTGAGTTGAATATGTGGTTTCTGGAATATTAAAATTGGGCTAATTATTTCTGTGAGTGCTACAGTTTTCTTTGGGGCCCACTTGTTAATTGTTTGATCAATCGGAAAATTTTAAACACATTTTTCACAGTATTTACTTTATATCTGCGACCGTGAATGTCACTCGATCGGTAAATCCGGTCTAACCGCTATAGCCCGGTTAGACGGATTTGCGAACGTGACTTTCACGTTGATGTTTTATGTTTATGCTGTGATGTTGCGGATCGGTCGTGGGGATAGCCTGGATGCAATGCTAGTACAGTTGTGGTGGTATTATGTACTTTTGATATTGCGGGGCGAGCGTCCGACATGTGGACTGCCGTCACTGCCTGATTGTATTATTCTTTTGGGGCACGACCTGGTTGCGGTCGATGTACCCGGTGTATGTATATTTTACTTTCTGTACTAGGATTACCCCACGGTGGGGTGCACGGATAGCCGGGTTCTGGAGGGCAACAAGCCCGCATCTCATGGCATTGGGACGGAGGGGGCTTCACTCTAGGATTGGCGGGCCATTCGCCGCACTCGTAGGGGGTACAGGTTGACCCAGGAGGGGTGCCCAAGTTACCGGATTCCGTGAAGTGCTGGGTGGTCCATTCACGGCGCTGAAGGGGGCTGCCTCGCTTCAGGTTTTGGCGGGTAACTTGCCGCGCCCGTAGGGGTCTAGGATTTCTTTGCACAGGCTATCCACACGACCAAGGGAACGTCGGGTTTCAGTAGTGGCTCTGTGAAACCCGGGGATCCCAGATATCTGTATTGTTCTGTGATGCTGTACATTTTCTGTGATGTTGCATTTCTTTCACGCCTTGAGCGAAATATAATATATTGGTATATATATTAGTAGATGTTGTATATGTTTTACATCCGCGCTAGTCCAGTCCCCGCTCTGTCGTTAGTTAGCTAACCTAACGGGTAATGACGGGACCCAGTGGCGAATGCGGATGGCATATACGTACATCAGTATATTTTCGTTCTTTGTGGTGTGATCAATTGATGGGACTGCATTGATTCGGATCAATGCAGGTTAAAAACAAACCTAATCTGATGTTGTTGGAACACTTTTCAAAAAGCTGTTATTGCAAGGACGTTCACTTTTGTTTTGCATCGTGGTATTCAGTTGGAATATCCTGCTCCTCAGTCGACGAGGCAAGGGCCGAGATCCCTTCACCGGGAGTGACCCCTTGGACAAAAGTTTGCGTCGGGGCATTAACTTCACTATAGCCGATTACTTTTGCTTTGCATCGCGGTATTCATTTGGAATATCCTGCACCCCATTCTACGGGGAAATGAGCCGAGATCCCTTCACCGGGAGTGACCTCTTTAGCAACGGTTTTTCGTCACTATATTTTAAAAAGCTATCCGTTCCTTCGACGATATCAAGTTCTTTACGTTAAAGGTTTTCGCCAGAAACCATTCGTAGCCCTCCGTCGTTTCATATGGGTAGTCAATAGTATTCAAGCTGTGTTTGTTGGCCAAAGTCAAGGCACAGTGTTTGGTAGCTGTTGGTTATTCATATGCAGCATAGATAGATGCGTTGGTTTGGGACAGTCGTATAGCCTTGTTGGCCAAAGTCAAGGGCTTGTGCGGGTGGATTCGAATCAACCTGGAGAATGACGGGTAGAACTTGACATGTGACTTATGATTTGTTGGCCAAAGTCAAGATCATAAGAGCATGGGGCAGTAATCACATCGGGAGTTTCAAAAGAACTGAAACCTGCCAGATATACGCATACCTTCTGGAGTGTGACACCGTGAGCGGATTCCGTCACGTTATCATGCGATGATAGTTGGATCCCGATTCCCACTGATGAGTTGGTTTACTCCTCGGGTATCCCCGACTAATTCTTCTTTCAGGTTTGGAGGAGAATTTGAGGTACAGTGGGAGGATTCCAGATTAGATAAATTGGTAACCATTCTGATCTAGGTTAGAGTGCACGCTGAGTGTTTCTTTTCTCTCTCTCTTTGGCAGCGACCATTGACCCGACCCTAAGACTTTGACTCAGTGACCAAGTTGACCGAACCTTCTTAAACACTGGCTTTTGGATTGTCAGAGTTGCAGATCTCATTGCCACTCCTACTTTTACCCTTTTCTCTAGGACACCCCGTATTACTACGAACGTCCACTTCCATTGGACAAAACCATCGTATGGTTAGATACGAACTCGAAAGAATTTATTCGAGGATGGTTTCCGGTTCTGGAGAAAACGGATAGGATTATTCAGTTGTCTTTTCCTTTTACCCTCTCTCAGGTTATGAGTACTCCTTGGTTTAGGAGTAGTACACCTATTACGCAAATTGGATAGTCTTCTTCCAAACCATAGGCTGGTGCCGACCGGTAGGGAATGAAGAAAACCAATTAGCATAACGACGGTGTGCAGAAGGTATTAAGTTAAGACAAAGTAAGGGATTAGTAAGAGGGCAAAGTAAATTGCAACAGATATTCACGAACAAACCAAGTATTCCTTCGCCAATCCTAAATCACCTTTGTATTTCTCCAGGACGCTCCGTATCACTACGAAGATCCACAGTTTAATGGATACTCCATCGTATGGTTATATACGAACTCGAAAGGAACTTGTTCCAGTTCGGGGATGGATTCTGGTTCAGGAGAAATAGGAATAAGATTTATTCAGGTGTCTTTTATCTTCACCTTCTCTCGCATTGCGAGTGTTCCTAGGATTGGGACAGTACACCCATTATGCTTATTGGATAGTCTTCTTCCAAACCATAGGCTGGTGCCGAACGGTAGGGAAGGAAGAAAACCATTTGGCCTAAAGGGGTGTGCAGAAGGTAATGACTAAAGACATATGAAGGGATTTGGAGAGGTGGCAAAGAATTACACGGTTACAGTTGTGAATCTGGATACTGGAAGAGGCATTACTAGGAATACCAGGATACCCCATCGAAACATTTCAATGTTTCAGTTTCACTGTGTACTGTTAAACGAAAACTGATTTCCCAGTTACATACTTACTCCAGGGTATGTATTTACCAGGCATGATTCTCACATCTGTTTGGTTTTACAGATGATGAGTGGGAGTAGGTTATTGGGAATTGGGTGATCATCCTCATTATATCGGGATTCGTTGTAATCGGTGATATTTGAGGAAATCACCTGGGATGTTTGCCGGTCGGCAAATATTTGGTTTTGAATATCCGCTGTTATGCACCAATTTCAAATCGATATATCTGTACGTCTATTTTCATAGAGTGAGATATACCTTTCTGAAATTATGTCTATGACATTTACCTATACCAGTGGATGGTTAGGTAAGGAGCATTAAACAGCGGTGTAATTCTTCTTAACCATAAGTACAGTTTTCAACCTACGACACACAGTGAATGAGTTATCAAACTCAAGGGACTTATACAGAGTATTGTATGTTGTCCAGGGTCCATCGGGACAGAGGGGTTGGTCCTCGTACTATATTCGGTTTACTTATGACTTCTCTAGTTTTTAGACAGGTGTTTCGTGGAAACACATGGTCCGAATTTTGAGAAGTTATAGGTATTTGAATAGAGTAGAGAACCAGGTGTAGCAAGTATCGGGATTCTTCAAAGAGATCGAAGATGTAGATACTTGTGTATGGTATTCGGTTGGTAGTAGTGACTAAGAGAACTTGCTTCTCTTTCAGGTTACTCATAATTGGAAGTATTCCTAAGTTGAGTAACGCTGATCGGCCTCCTTCCATTTAGTTGACATGCACTGGAGACAGTTGCATGATTTGGATCTGGTTCAGTTAAATCAGTGCCTCTGGTCCTATATGGGATATAGAACAGTTCGTATCTTGACGTTGTTAAGGTACGGGGAGTTGTCCAGCTTATGGTTAAAACCAGACACTGGACAACTCAAGGCACGTTTCTGTAATGGCTGTTTGTGGGTTGACCCAGGCTATGACGAGGGTTGATTTTCTACCATCTGGATGAACAATAGCAATATTGTTCTAAACTCGCCACAGTTTTATTAAAAATGGATTTTTTCAGAAAACAGTAGTGGGAGTATGGTAGAACTGGAAGTGATTCCAGAACCACAAACGATTACAAAAGATTTGATAAGGAACCTAAAGATTCAATCTGGATTGACATTCCATTGGCCACTCCGCAGATTAGGTGGGTAACTTCAGGCACCCGAGAGGTACTACGGTAGCCTCAAGGACGGTGACAGGGAAGTTCTTGTTTACCCACAATTACCATTGCTGTTGTTCCAGGTTACGAGACCCGGCAGGAGGATGAGTATAGCGTCGTTCTGAACTCGCTTCAGAAGTGTACGTGTATATGACTCTGCCAGAGGGTTGTCGTAGACAGTGGGAGCAGCGGAAGCATTGGTGGACAGGTAGCTTATGTCTATTTATAGACTAAAGCAGATGTAGCGGAGATAGATCATCTATTTCTGACGTGACAGTCATGGGTTTGACTTCATCAGAATAGGGGATGGATCTGTTGAATAGGTAGTAGGGTGTGATATCCTGGTATTTGGATGACATACACAGAGTAGGAAAGGAAACTCCTATACTACAATCGGTTATACTTTGGTCGTCACACAGTGTTTTCTCCACAAAAGAAATGGATTTTATGTCAGACATACTGGTTACTAGATCTATGGCTTTAGATCTAGATTTGGGTGGTTTCCCAATCAGGGTACTTTGACAGCATTCTAAGAGTATTTTGAATGGACGACTCCATGCACGGTAGTGTACCTGCAGAAGATGGAGTCACCCTCTCCAAAGGTGTCTTACAGACTAAAGGGGAGAGGGACGTACATGATTGGCAGATCACTTGCTCAGGCAATTGAGTCAATCATGAGATGTCAAGTACCACACCAGATGTTGTTCTTGCACTAGATGCAATAAGTTGACATTAATCCAATCCTGGAGAAACAGTCGGAAGAAGTTTTAGAACATAAGTGGATGTTCTAGGGATATGATGACGACAGCCTCATTCGTGAGACAGTTATCATTCCAGGCTTCCAAGGTGACATGGACGACAAGGAGGTTGTCAGAGTTATAGTTTTCCCTCTGACGAGGGGCAGTATTTTGGACAGGTGGTCCAAGGCAATACTGGGGGAGGCATGGCGCAGGATACTGATTAAGTTCAGTTGACGATACAGTCTAAGAAGTTTGGATTTGGAGTTCATTTATGAGCTATGTCCCATCAGACGTCCAGACACATTCTAAGACAGGTATTGCTCATTTCGGGAGATGGGTTCTCCGCGAACTTGAGATATAGAGAGACATAGAAAGAGACATCAAGGCGGATCCACTCACTGAGGCTATTCCTCGAACGCAATAGTTTCGCAAACGAGCTTTGTGAGACTGACTAGTAGAGGAGTTGGGTGTTCGGTATCACACGGGCTGTGAGTATGCGACATCGCAATAATTAGCCTTGAGTGCAAGTGGGAGATTGTTGGAGATAATGCCCTCAGAGTCAATTATTGGATCACAGGTACGTGATTGCGGTGATTGAGGGAGGACTTATCCCGGTAGGACAGTCTTACTCGAGATGATAGTATGCTATCTGGTTTACCTTTATCATCGTGTACTGCTTTAGGTGACCTGACAAGTCGCTATTACACGTTGATAGAGCCCCTAGGATTCTTGCTTGACCACCAGCAGTATGAGGGCGATCATATACGTGGGAGCTGGCAGTCTATAAGCATATCCTTAAATGGTCCCTAGTCGTGTGAGTTTCGAGACAGGGCATCGATACTCCATAGTAGACTAGTGTATACAGTCGAGACCCCGACGAGGGGCGGTGGCCGGTCTCACAAGCCACTGGTGTCAGTTGGATCACCTAAGATGTATACAGGTGCTCATTGGGTTATGAGTACACCGGACAGGACTCGCCGGGAACATGCCAGTTGGTCATATACCAGACGTCAGATGGCAGTTCCCTGGTGACATGTGTGCAGGTTAGTTCATCGACCTGGGGATCGTCATTTGTCTCGTGTGAGTTCCCACTGTACTTTGATTACTACCCTACCACGGCTCAAAGGAGTCGTGCAAACAGGTTTTAGTTGGGTACAGTCCCGAGCCACACGGAGGCAGTGAGCGTATCTTCAGGGGTTCGTCTCTCCCGGTATTGGGGGTGAGGTCGTGCTGTGTCTAGGAGAGCCATTACACGAAGCCCTCGGCCGAGGCAAGGAGATTTACTGGTAAGTATTCCAGTAGTATCTCAGGGTGTTCTAGGCTACACTCCGACACGACTTGTACCGCTTTTGGGGGTCTGACTTTTACCAACCCCCTAGGCCCGCCATGCGATGCTCATAGACGAACGGACCGGACTGCACGGATATTGTCACTGACAGGCTCAGTTGGGTGTCGGGGTGAGCTTCCTCATCGACGTCCCTTTTGGTCAATAGCTGGTGGCCCGTCACGTATTGGCATATACCTCTGACGTGCTAGTGGTTAAATCCACAGCCATAGTATTGACGAGTCTTTAGAGTCCACCACACTTTCAGTTACTCAGCTTTCGGGCGAAAGGTTGTAGAGGCCGTATGGAGATATGGCAAGGTCCGATCAGATACGTGCGGTATTGCACGGATCAGGATCGGACAGTTTGTACTATAGGCCGTATTGGTATATGGCAGGGTTCGATCAGATACGTGCGGTATTGCACGGATCAGGATCGAACAGATATTACTAGCCGGTTTTGGTATAAGCCGGATCCTAGTATAGTACAGTGTAGACTTTGTCTCATTGCATTTGTATTTCGGTCGAAATACAGATGCGGGTGTGTATGCACAGTATCGGGGTTTTCCTGTAATTTATTACGGGACCAGTTTTCTGGAGTTGCCAGTTTGCTTTCCGTTTCGGCCGATTTCCATTGTTCCGTTCATTGGCCGAAGATTGGTGGAGGAGGGTTTATTTGCATTGTTGCAAATAGGCATTTGTGGAGGGGGTCTTTGCTTTTTGTAGCATCATGATAGTCTTCATGATGGTGCACCATCCTTTGACTTGCTTGACTTTGTTAGCATCATGGTTGTTGATGATGGTTGTGTGGAGTGTTGGCATTGCTTTGTGATCATGGTTGATTATGATAACCATTCCTCTCTCTTTTTCTTGCATGATTGATATGGTCACTCCCCCTTGACTTTTTCCTCTCTCCTCCTTTTTCCTACATGGGCCGGCCACTTTAGGGTGGGGTTGATTGGATTCATTTTGGTGTGGCATTTTTGTTCATATTGTGCTAAGAAAAGAGCTCTCTAGTTGATCTCCAAAAATCCTTTCTTTCCTCCACCAAAAATGGCAACTCCACTACCCCAAAAAGAGACACAAGCTCACTACATATTCTACAACGAATCTTGGGCACGTCGAGTAGCCGGCTTCGTGCCCGAGTTGCCTCGGCATTGAGGTGGGAGCCCGTAAACGATGAAGGCGATGTGGTGCACTTCCGGCGACGAGGAGGAGACGGACGGAGATCCCGCGAGGAGATCGGAGTGGAGATGAAGACCGGAGGACTTGGATCGTCGGTATATCTCTTTCCCATCTTCTAGTTAGCTTAGACTTAGTTTAATGGTAACGATCCGGGTGTTTAGTGCGCGGTGGTACCGATTTGCTAAGTCCGCAAAATCAAAGTTATTCACCGTTTCCGCATTCCGGCGTCGGATTGACGACCGGGGTGCCGCCGTGCACTTACAAGCCGTACTGCCATTTTGGCCCAAGTCAAGGGTAGGTACGGGTGGGTTCAAATTAACATGGAGAATGACGGGTAGAACTTGACATGTGACTTATGATATGTTGGCCAAAGTCAAGGTCATAAGAGCATGGGGTAAAAATCACATCGGGAGTTTCAAAAGAACTGAAACTTGCCAGATATGCGCATACCTTCTGGAGTGTGATAGCGTGAGCGGATTCCGTCACGTTATCATGCGATGATAGTTGGATCCCGATTCCCACTGATGAGTTAGTTTACTCCTCGGGTGACCCCGACTAAATCTTCTTTCAGGTTTGGAGGAGATTTTGAGGTACAGTGGGAGGTTTCCTGATTAGATAAATTGGTAACCATTCTGATCTAGGTTAGAGTGCACGCTGAGTGTTTCTTTTCTCTCTCTCTCTGGCAGCGACCATTGACCCGACCCTAGACTATGACTCAGTGACCAAGTTGACCGAACCTTCTTAACACTGGCTTTTGGATTGTCAGAGTTGCAGGCCTCATTGCCACTCTTACTTTTACCTTTTTCTCCAGGACACCCCGTATTACTACGAACGTCCACTTCCATTGGACAAAACCATCGTATGGTTAGATACGAACTCGAAGGAATTTATTCGAGGATGGTTTCCGGTTCTGGAGAAAACGGATAGGATTATTCAATTGTCTTTTCCTTTTACCTTCTCTCAAGTTGTGAGTACTCCTTGGTTTAGGAGATAGTACACCTATTACGCAAATTGGATAGTCTTCTTCCAAACCTTAGGCTGGTGCCGAACGGTGGGGAATGAAGAAAACCAATTAGCATAACGATGGTGTGCAGAAGGTATTAAGTTAAGAAAAAGCAAGGGATTAGTAAGAGGGCAAAGTAAATTGCGACTGATATTCACAACCAAACCAAGTATTTCTTCGCCAATCCTAAATCACCTTTGTATTTCTCCAGGACACTCCGTATCACTACGAAGATCCACAGTTTATTGGATACTCCATCGTATGGTTATTTACGAACTCGAAAGGAACTTGTTCCAGTTCGGGGATGGATTCTGGTCCAGGAGAAATAGGAATAAGGTTTATTCGGTTGTCTTTTATCTTCACCTTCTCTCGCATTGCGAGTGCTCCTAGGATTAGGACAGTACACCCATTATGCTTATTGGATAGTCTTCTTCCAAACCATAGGCTGGTGCCGAACGGTAGGGAAGGAAGAAAACCAATTGGCCTAAAGGGGTGTGCAGAAGGTAATGACTAAAGACATATAAAGGGATTTGGAGAGGTGGCAAAGAATTATACGGTTATAGTTGTGAATCTGGATAATGGTAGAGGCATTACTAGGAATACCAGGATACCCCATCGAAACATTTCAATGTTTCAGTTCAACTGTGTACTGTTAAAAGAAAACTGATTTCCCGATTAGACACTTGCTCCAGGGTATGTATTTACCAGGTTTGATTCTCACATCTGTATGGTTTTACAGATGATGAGTGGGAGTAAGTTATTGGAAATTGGGTGATCATCCTCATTATATCGGGATTCGTTGTAATCGGTGATATTTGAGGAGATCACCTGGGCTGTTTGCCGGTCGGCAAATATTTGGTTTTGAATATCCGCTGTTGTGCACCAATTTCAAATTGATATATCTGTACGTCTATTTTCATAGAGTGAGATATACCTTTTGATATTATGTCGATGACATTTACCTATATCAGTGGATGGTTAGGTAAGGAGCATTAAACAGCGGTGTAATTCTTCTTAACCATAAGTACAGTTTTCAACCTACGACACACAGTGAAAGAGTTGTTAGACTCAGCGGACTTATACAGAGTATTGTATGTTGTCCGGTGTCCATTGGGACAGAGGGGTTGGTCCTCATACTATATTCTGTTTACTTTTAACTTCTCTAGTTCTTAGACATGTGTTTCGTAGAAACACAGGGTCTAAGTTTTGAGGAGTTATAGGTATTTGAATAGAGTAGAGAACCAGGTGTAGCAAGTATCGGGATTCTTCAAAGTGATCGAAGATGTAGATACTTGTGTATGGTATTCAGTTGATAGTAATGATAAAGGGAAATTGCTTCTCTTTCAGGTTGCTCATAATTGGAAACATTCCTAAGTTGAGTAACGCTGATCGGTCTCTCTCCATTTAGTTGACATGCACTGGAGACAGCTGCATGATTTGAATCTGGTTAAATTAAATCAGTGCCTCTAGTTCTATATTGGATATAGAACAGTTCATATCTTAACGTTGTTAAGGTACGGGGAGTTGTCCGGCTTATGATTAAAACCAGACACTGGACAACTCAAGGCACGTTTCTGTAATGGCTGTTTGTGGGTTGACCCAGGCTATGACGAGGGTTGACTTTCTACCATCTGGCAGATCAATAGAAATATTGTTCTAGACTCGCCACAGTTTTATTAAAAATGGATTTTTCAAAAACAGCAGTGGGAGTATGGTAGAACTGGAAGTGATTCCAGAACCGCAAACGATTACTGAAGATTTGATAAGGAACCTAAAGATTCAATCTGATTTGACATTTCATTGGCCACTCCGCAGATAAGGTGGGTAACTTCAGGCACCCGAGAGGTACTCCGGTAGCCTCAAGGACGGTGACAGGGAAGTTCTTGTTTACCCACACTTGCCATTGTTGTTGTTCCAGGCTGCGAGCCCCGGCAAGAGGATGAGTATAGCGTCGTTCTAAACTAGCTTTAGAAATGCACGTCTATATGACTCTACCAGAGGGTTGTCGTAGTCAGTGGGAGCAGCGGATGCATTGGTGGACATCAGGCTTATGTCTATTTATAGACTAAAGCAGATATAGCGGAGATAGATCATCTATTTCTGATGTGACAGTCATAGGTTTGACTTCATCAGAATAGGGGATGGATCTGTTGAGAAGGTAGTAGGGTGTGTTGTCATGGTATTTGGATGACATACACAAAGTAGGAAGTGATATTCCTATACTACGATCGGTTATACTTTGGTCGTCACACAGTGTTTTCTCCATATGGGACTTGGACATTATATCAGACATACTGGTTACTAGATCTATGGTTTTAGATCAAGATTTGGGTGGTTTCCCAATCAGGGTACTTTGACAGCATTCTAAGAGTATTTAGAATGGACGACTCCTGGCACGGTAGTGTACCAGCAGGTGATGGAGTCACCCTCTCTAAAGGTGTCTTATAGACTAAAGTAGAGAGGGATTCGCATGATTGGCAGATCACTTGCTCAGGCAATTGAGTCAATCATGAGATGTCAAGTACCACACCAGATGTTGTTCTTGCAGTAGGTGCAATAAGTTGATATTGATCCAATCCTTGAGGAACAGTAGGAAGCAGTTATAGAACATAAGTGAATGTTCTAGGGATATGATAACGACAGCCTCATTTGGGAGACAGTTATCATTCCAGGCTTCCAAGGTGACATGGACGACAAGGAGGTTGTCAGAGTTATAGTTTTCCTTCTGACGAGGGGCAGTATTTTAGACAGGTGATCCAAGGCAATACTGAGGGTGGCATGGCGCAGGATACTGATTAAGTTCAGTTGACGATACAGTCTAAGAAGTTTGGATTTGGAGTTCATTTATGAGCTAGGTCCCATCAGACATCCAGACATTCTAAGACAGGTATTGCTCATTTCGGGAGATGGATTTCTCCGCGAACTTGAGATAGAGAGAGACATAGAAAGAAACATCCAGGCGGATCCACTCACTGAGGCTATTCCTCGACCGCAATAGTTTCACAAACGGGATTTGAGAGACTGACTAGTAGAGGAGTTGGGTGTTCGGTATCACACGGGCTGTGAGTATGCGACATCGCAATAATTAGACTTGAGTGCAAGTGGGAGATTGTTGGAGATAGTGCCCTCAGAGTCAATTATTGGATCACAGGCACGTGATTGCAATGACTGATGGAGGACCTATCCCGGTAGGGCAGTCTTACTCAAGATGATAGTATGCTATCTGGTTTACCTTTATCATCGTGTACTGCTTTAGGTGACCTGACAGGTCGCTATTACACGTTGATAGAGCCCCTAGGATTCTTGCTTGACTGCCAGCAGTATGAGGGCGATCATATAAGTGAGAGCTGGAGTCTATAAGCGCATCCTTAAAAGGTCCCTAGTCGTGGGAGTTTCGAGACAGGGCATCGATTCTCCAGAGTAGACTAGTGTATACAGTCGAGACCCCGACGAGGGGCGGTGGCCGGTCTCACAAGCCACTGGTGTCAGTTGGTTCACCTAAGATGTGTACAGGTGCTCATTGGGTTATGAGTACACCGGACAGGACTCGCCGGGGACATGCTAGTTGGTCTTATACCTGACGTCAGATAGCAGTTCCCTGGTGACATGTGTACAGGTTAGTTCATCGACCTGGGGATCGTCATTTGTCTCGTGTGAGTTCCCACTGTGCTTTGATTACTACCCTACCACGGCTCAAAGGAGTCGTGCAAACAGGTTTTAGTTGGGTACAGTCCCGAGCCACATGGAGGCAGTGAGCGGATCTTCAGGGGTTCGTCTCTCCCGGTATTGGGGGTGAGGTCGCGCTGTGTCTAGGAGAGCCATTACACGAAGTTCTTGGCCAAGGCAGGAGATTTACTGGTAGGTATTCTAGTAGTATCTCAGGGTGTTCTGGGCTACACCCCGACACGACTTGTACCGCTTTTGGGGATCTGACTTTTACCAACCCCCTAGGCCCGCCATGCGATGCTCATAGACGAACGGACCGGACTGTACGGATATTGTCACTGACAGGCTCAGTAGGGTGTCGGGATGAGTTCGCTCATCGACGTCCCTTTTGGTCAATAGCTGGTGGCCCGTCACGTATTGGCTTATACCTCTGACATGCTAGTGGTTAAATCCACAACCATAGTATTGACGAGTCTTTAGAGTCCACCACACTTTCAGTTACTCAAGCTTTCGGGCGAAACGCTGTAGAGGCCGTATGGAGATATGGCAGGGTCCGATCAGATACGTGCGGTATTGCACGGATCAGGATCGGACGGTTAGTACTATAGGCCGTATAGATATATGGCAAGGTTCGATCGGATACGTGCGGTATTGCACGGATCAGGATCGAACGGATATTACTAGCCGGCTTTGGTTTAACCCGGATCCTAGTATAGTACAGTGTAGATTTTGTCTCATTGCATTTGTATCCGGTCGGAATACAGATGCGGGTGTGTATGCACAGTATCGGGGTTTTCCTGGAATTTATTACTGGACCAGTTTTCTGGAGTTGCCAGTTTGCATTCCGTTCCGGCCGGTTTTCCTTTGTTCTTTCCCGGCCGGACTTTTCCGATGGAGGGGGTTATTTGCAAGTTTGCAAATAACAATTGTGGAGGGAGTTTCTTGCAAATGTTTTGATTATGATGGCATCTTTTCTTTTCAACCATCATTTGATTCTCTTTACATCACTAAAAGGTGATTAGAGTTTGATGTGAGTTAGTTATGATGATGTTTGGATATGGTCACCTCTTACCTTTTACTACACTCACCTCCTCTTGCATTTTGGATTCCATCCTCCACCATTCTCATTGGGAGATGAAAAAACACATTTTGAGAGAAGATAAGATGAGAGCTTCATCTTTGAGAGTGTAGCATTTTGATCTCTTTTCATGTTAAGAAAAATGCAAGCACCATTTTTCTTATCTTGATTCCTCCATCATCTTCAAAGGCAACAAAACCCCAAATGAGACATAGCCTCAACCCTACACATTCTACAGCAAATCTTGGACGCGTCGGCTAGCCAACTTCGCGCCCGAGTTGCCTCGGTATTGAGGTGGGAGCCCGTAAAAGATGCAGGCGATGTGGTGCCCTTCCGGTGAGGAGGCGACGACCGGAGTTTCCGCAGGAGATCGGGACGACGACGAGAAGACCGGAGGACTCGGATCATTCGGTATATCTCTAACCCGTCTTGTAGTTAGCTAGAACTAGTTTAATGGTCCGATCCGGGTGTTTAGTGCGCGGTGGTGCCGGTTTGCTAAGTTCGCAAAATTAAAGTTTATCACCGCTTCCGCATTTGGCCGTCGGATTGACGGCCGGGGCGCCGCCGTGCACTTACACCTTATACCTTGCTATAGCCACATGTTCACCTTTATATGATGTTGCTTTGGATTTTGGAGAATTGGGAACCGCATGATATATTTAATAACTTGATGCATTTAAATAGCGGTTTTTCCTTGATATGCTCATATTACTGTTTTATGTTGTATATATTATATTTCATGGATTTACGCATTGAGATATGGATTTCATGTGATTTATGGATTTGAGAACCATGGGGGTATTTCAAGAAATTATGTATTGTTTGAAAACCCGGTTTCTCTTGATATGATATTTCAGTGCGTCCACCATGAGTTTTCTCGGTTCTGAGACTTGTGTTAGATACCCGATTCGAGGAGCGAATAAGCACCGTCTGCGGGTACATGGTGGACCCGGCATGGTTCCCCGGGGCAAGAGGTGATTTTCGTGGTATAGACGATGAGCCTGGCAGGAGGGCTGGTACCTACCGGTGATTGTATAGAACTCGGCGGATGTCCGGTGGACACCGTTTTGGAGTTATGAGATGAGATGGATATGAGGACCGATCTGAGGAAGCGGTACCTGAGATATGAGGATTTACGTGTCGATGCTGGACACGGGTTTCATGATGTTTCGAGTGTCGATGTTGGACACTCAGGTTCCATGATTTTGATTTGTCGTTAAGGGACACACACACACACACACATATATACAGGCATATGTTTTCATGATGTTTCGGGTTTCGGTGTTGGACACTCAGGTTCCATGAGACTTACAGGATATGTGAGCCGATCTGAGGATGCGGTGCCTGGGGTATTGGGATATGGGGTGTCGTTTATGGACACCAGTATTTTTCCACGATGATGATTCATTGATGATGTTATGTTGTATCCCATACTCAGCATTTATTTGATATGCATTTGATTCATGTAGATCTAGTACCCAGGTGGTGTGCCTTGATCATGATAGTTGCATATTCATATTGTCATACTTATGCTACCAGATTACATGTGATAGATTATCGTTGTTACTGTATACTTGCGATTACAGTATGATGTTATTTACTATTCACGAGTTGGCAACTCATCCCCGTTGTGCCGTAGTGTTTTGCAGGTCTGATCCTTAGGGTAAGCGCGGTAGGGCGCCTTATTATCTCTATTTTTGCGGATACCGCTACGGTTGGCTGTGAGGCCTTTTGCTATAGATTGGTTCGCGATTATCCGTTGATGTCGTTGTATATCTTTTGTATTTAGTACTCTCCATCTACTACCTTCATGTTTGGAATTAGAGACGAGTTATGAGGATCGATGTTGTATATTCCTATGACTCTGGTTGTCGTGCTCGTGTGAGCCGGCCTTTATTTATCTGGATTATCTCATTTCTTGGCTACGGTGTCGTATTTCTGTTGTAGTTGTTGCTTCCGCCATTGGCCGAGATTTACCCCCGTTTGGGTATGCTTTACTTATATCTTATGTTTGTACCCGTTTCGGGGCTAGTTTTTACAAAGGAGGTGTTGCCGAATTTTTTTATGAAAACAAACTTAAGCTTTAAGTTTTTGCTTGAGATTTTAAAAGTGTTTCTATCCTTTACTTCTTGTAATAGTTTAGATTTGCTAGGTTTTCGGCTTAATTAAATTGTGTTACACCTGTTGACGTTACGTGGTCTAAGTGCCGGTCATGCGCCAAATTTTGGGTCGTGACAGTGATGTGTGTTAAATGCAAAAAGTTGTGATGTGATGTAATGCAAACACTTTCCCTCCAATTCTACTGAGTACGAACCAGAGTTATTTAGAGAAATCAAACCACACCAGAAGAATAGCGGAGAGCACACAAGCCCATCATACATATCCGAGCCTCAATGCTCGGATTTAGACCGGCGGACCCCCAATAAATCCGGCGACGCCGGGCCCCCTAGCTCCTTTTTCCCCCATTTTTCTTCTGGCACTTTATAGGCATCACATCATCCATTCTATATTGTTTGTTTATTCTATTTTGATGCCTATAAATACCAGAACAGATTAGAGAGAGTGTGTGCACATATTCTATAGTTTTGTTTTAGTTTTTGGTTTACACTAGAGAGTTGAGTGGGCTTTAACTTGGTTTCTTCTTCTTCTTCTTCCCTCTTGAAGCTTTCTTTTGAGAGCTTCATTATGGAGGTTGAACAAGCTACCAATATCTTGTACCTAAACTTCTTCAAGTGTTAATAATATTGTTATTTTTTTGTTTACTTGTTTCTTTTCTTTACTTACTTTTCTTTTCATTATGTGTAACTAATCTTTCTTTGGTTGTGGTGATGGTGAGGAAATGAGATGAAAGGCCTTGCCTTCCTCCTCTTCTTGTTTATGTTTAATTTGCTTAACATGATTCTAACTTAAAGATTGTTTATGTATTAATGCGATATGTTATTTTGAAACCATGGTTACTTTGTAACCTCTTCATATACCATACTCACTCACTTCCCCTATTTCACAATGTTTAAGTTAAAATCAATTTGGTGTTAAATTTGCTAAGTTTAGATACGGTATTTTGTGACCAAGTACTTGACAAACCCTCGGTTTTCATATACCCTATATTATCACAAACCCTTAGCAAAGTTAACACTAAAACTATTTGCTCTCACTCGCTACTTTGTGTTTTTGATATTGTCGTATGCTTGGTAACCCTTGTGCTTAGTGTTGATACATCAAGCTTGGACATACAAAGGGTAAGTGAACAAAACGGACTCGTTTCGTGTTTTGCGTCGAATATCGGAATTTGATGACTTGTGCTCCGCAACCGTCTTGACAAGTCATGCTTCACGCCAGGATCGACACAAGGATGGACAACTCATAAGTAAGGGAGCGTCGAAGGAATCGTCGCGATTCGACCATCCGAGCCAAAGCCACGGCCATTTCTTTCTTTGCTAGTTTTCTTTGTTTTCGTATTCTTTTTTTGTGACAACCAACCTATTCATTATTTGTTGAACCTTAAACAACAAAACCTAATACACAATTCCCTGCGGATCGACCCGTACATGCCGGCTCGCTACAACGCGTCGTGCACTTGCGGTTTATAAATTTTAAAACGAGACCGAGCTCGCGTGCGCATCCATTTCCTTAAAACGATTCCATTTCCAAAACATGCGCGTTTGCGCACGCGGGTGAGTAACCAACAGTCGGGATGTAGGAATATTCCACTATAATTTTCTCACAAATTTAAAGCTCAAGAGAGCAAGCAAAGAAGAAGGAGGAGGAGGTGAAGAAACTTATCCATGAGCAAGTGTAGAAAAGCATGAGAGAATAGTAGAATGGTAATAGGGAGAATAGTAGAATGGTAATAGAATGGCTTCATATTTTTCACAACCATGCAATTAAAAAATCTCACAATATTTTGTAATAAACTAAAGAAGCCCAGTCCTCTCTACATGCCTTCAACCATGCGGAATGCCACTTCACCCTCCACCTCATTTTATGAATATTCAAAAATGAGGTTTCCATCTTCTAGACCATATTCCGTATAAATACGGAATACTACCCGGTACACATATCAAAATATATATATATACGCCTATCCGTATAAAAATACGAATAGCTAAGAGAGAAAATGAATAGTGAACAATAATACTAGAATACATATATTAAATATATATATAAATTATTAAATCAAAACTTGATTTAATAATCCAGCTTAATCTTAAGCCACCGGTATTATCAACCGTCCGATTAAAGTCCGTTTAGCATATACTCATATTTAATCGGACATATGTATGTACCAACATACGTCATCTATATCATATCGCCTAAACCGGGAAAACCCTCTATATGGGACTCTAAAGACTCGACAATATGATGACAGTGATTACTGGATAAATTCATAACCACAAGCATGTCAGCGGCACTAGCTATACATAACGGCTACCTATGTATTGAACGAAAGGAAGGCCGACGAGAAAACTCATCCGTACCCTTACTGAGCATGTCTGTGACAATCTCTGTACATTCCGGTCTGTTCATCTAAGAGTATCGCATACCGGGTCTAGGGGTTGGATAAAGTCAGACCCCCTAATAACGCAATATTTCATGTCGGTGTGAAGTCCATCACCCACTGAGAAACTACCGATCCAAATCAGTAAATCCCGTCCACCTTGACCAAGGATTTCTGGTGATGGCCACCCATGCACAGCGCAACATTTACCCCCAATACCGAGAGAGACAAATCACTGACGATCCGCTCACTACCTCCATGTGGCACGGGAATGTACCCAACTAAAACCTGTTTGCACGACTCCTTTGAGCCGTGGTAGGGTAGTAATCAAAACACAGTGGGAACTCACACGAGACAAATGACGATCTTGTTGGGTTACACTAATGCCCTAGCCATCCACCATGGCCGTTTGCGGAACAAATTTTTTCTCTACGATTGTAAAACCGGCGCTAGAATAACCCATTACCGTATCTACCATAAACCTAACTAGCTAACTAAGGGGAGCTATCTACTATGATGAAGAGTCTCGCCAAAAGATCCTAGTCCTTCGGTCTTCGTTCCTCTTCATAAGCTCATAGTGTCCTCCGTGATCGAGCTTGATCGTCTGTCTCCCTCCGCCAAAGATGATCCACCCGAGGGTTGTGATCCATGGCTCTAGCTCCACTCAAAGTATCAAATGAAGCAAATAGAAAACTTTGATTGCTAATCTAAGTGATCTAGGATGTAGTTTAAGGTTCTATGTGTTTCTATCTCACATCCTCTCTTGATTCTGAACTCATGAGAAGGTAGAGAGGAAATTGAGCTTGAAGGTGGAGGAGCTCAAGAGAACGAGAGGGAGTGAAGCAAATGTTGAGCTCTCAAAAATACTGAAGCTTGCTATGTGAGAGAAAATCCTCACACTAGTTTTGTAAAACAATATCCATAATATTTTAAAGCAACCATGCTTCAATAGTTTGCACAAATGAATTAAAAATTCATTTGTAAACACTATTGAGGCATGGTTCTCACCATACTCCCATCACCACACTTTACACATCATTTCCATTTAAAGATAAATGGAAAAATACATAATGAGGTGTCCACCTTCTAGAATGTTTTCCGTAAAAAATACGGATTATAGTCTACTATATATACATACCTGCATTTGTATAAAAAAACGAATGCCTAAAGAGATAGAATAACATAAAGAAAATAATACTAAAATATACATATCGAAATACATATATGTAAATTATTAAATCAATATCTGATTTTATAATCGGCTCAATCCTGAGCCGGCTAGTATTATCAACCGTCCGATCGAAAGTTCGGGTACACAGTACCATCAATCAATCGGAACCCTGCACGTATCCAATACGGCTACTATATCATTTCGCCTGAACCAGGGAAACCCTCTGTGTGGGTCTCTAAAGACTCGACAGTACGTCGGCAGTGAGTTACTGCATAAATCCATAACCACAACCGCGTCAGCGGCACTAGTTGTACGTAACGGCTACCCGGGTACCTGTCGAAAAGGAAAGCCGATGAGCAAACTCATCCGGATCCCTACTGAGCCTATACGTGACAATCTCCATATAGTCCGGTCTCTTCGTCTGAGAGTCTTGCATACCGGGTCTAGGGGGTGGTAAACGTCGGACCTTAATAACCCGATAATTCATGCTGATGTGGCTCAGGACCAATCCGGGAAACAAATGATCAACCTATCAGTAAATCCCAACTGCTTTAGCCAAAGTCTTATGGTCCTAACCAATCGAACACAGTGCGATATCGACTCCCTATACCGGGAGAGACGAATCCATAACAATCACTCACTGCCTCCATGTGGCTCGGGACTGTACCCAACCAAAACCTGTTTGCACGACTCAGTAGAGCCGTAGTTGTTAGTTATGTATATGCCTTAGAGGCCATTGTTGTACATATGATGTATATTATGATGGATGCTTGGATATATACAGAGAGGACTTTCTTGCTCGTCATGATAGTATGCTATTTGGTTTCACTTTATCTTAACATGTTGACTTGTATTGGTTTACTGTCTTTCTCTCACATGTTGATAAAGCCCTTAGGATCTATACTCGACTACTGGGATTATGATGAGATCATACTAGTGGGGCCACGGTAGTCGATGAGTACATCCTATAACTGTTTCTAGTCGAGGGTATTTCGAGACAGGGCATCGATACACCAGAGTAGAATAGCGTATACGCACCTTGACCCATGTGATGGGCGATGGATGATCCCATATCCATCGGTGTTTGACATCAGAGATGGTGTACGGGTGCTCAGTGGAGACTGGGTACACTGGACGGACTCGCCGAGAACTCACAGATGGTGATATACCACACGTCATATGGCAGTTCTCCGGTGACACTGGTACAGGGTAGTCTGAAGACCCGAGATCGTCATAGAGTCTTGTGTGATTCCCACTGTGCTTTGATTTTCACCTTACCACGTCTAAAAGGGCGTGAAAAACGGTGGCTTTTGGGTACAGTCCCGAATCACATGGAGGCAACGAGCGATAGGAGGGGATTCGTCTCTCCCGGTATAGGGAGTTGATGTTGTGATGTATTCGATTGTTTATAACTGGAAGTCCCTGGCCAGGGCTGATATAGAGATATACTGGTAAGTGTTACCAGTAGTTTCTCGACCTGTTATGAGCCTCACATCGACACGACTTATCGGTTACTGGGGTCTGACGTATACCACCCCTAGACTTGATATGCGACACATCAGACGAACAGACTGGACTGTACGGGAGTGTTACTGATTGGATTCATAGGAGAACGGACAGGCTAGCTTGTTGATCTTCTTATCGCTCAATACCTGAGTGGCTGTTACGTTTAGCTGACTGCTTGCAGCTTGTGGGTGTTTGATATGATCATCACCTGCTACCGGCGTATTGACGATTCTTTAGAGTCCTACACAGAGGTTTCTTGGCTCAGGAAAAACGGAGTAGAGGCACATATGTGATATGTGCAGGACTGAGGATAATGCGATATGAGATACCGTATTATATTCTCGCATTATTTAGATATGAACCGGGACATCGGATCAAGCGTTGATTCGATGAATCGGTACATGATATATTAGTCGGTTATATTCGATATAGCCGGATCGTCCGATCAAGTGTTGATTCGATGATTTAATGTATAATGATATATATGATATATTGTATTACATTATCTAATATTGGCTCGCTTTATTATTTCATTTTCTCACCGGATTAATACATTGATATATATGCGATATATGTTAAATGTATTATTTTCTTTTGTTGCAAATATATAATATATATGTGATATATATTATTGTGACATGATATGATTTATTATGAAACATGTTTAAGGATGATAAAAAGAGATTAGGGTTTGATTAGGGTTAGCTCCTTCTTGATTATTCTAGAAGGATTTCCTTTTGTCTTGGTTAAAATATTATAGTTGATACTTATCCTTAACCTAACCAAACCCTAGCTCTAGTTTATTCTCTACAAAGGTTAAGCCTATCATCCTTGACCATGGTTCTATATCAATCATATATTCTTATCTACTATTCATCACAAAAGGATTTATCTTATTATTCTTCATCTTCTTCTCTCTTGAGTTTTTGAGAGAGCTTACTTGTGATTTCTTTTGTGATGATTTCTTGTGAGAAAATGATATAAAAGAAAGCATAAACACTACTCCATCATCCTCATCTAATCTAGCCCATTAGATTAGGGTGTTCACTTCATTAGAGTGAGAGAGCTTGAGCTATTGCAACTTCGACGTAGATCACCGGAGAAAAGGAATACGACAAGCTATCATGGATCGTTCGAGTCGTGGAGCCTCTCTTGAGTCCGGGAGATCATGGATCGTGGCGAAGGGACTTCTACTCAGAGCTTGCGAAGCGAAGGAGTGGACTACAAAGGTTTTAATCCCTCACACTTAGTAGTAAAGATGTTTACTTGCATGTTAAACCCTAATAATCTAGCAAAGAACCCGGATTTGGGTTGTTCGGCACGTCTAAAATTATATTCGGGCATGTTTGATGCCTTATTCACCCTCACAAGAGTGTTTAGGAACCCTACAGTGGTATCAGAGCCTAACTAGAGCATTAGGCGGCGTGTTTACGAAGTTAAAACTCCGATCGAACCCGAACCAACAAAGTTAACCCCTCTCTGGATATTTTTCAAAAACTGTGATTTTTCTGAATTAAAAATATCTAAAAATAACTGCAGGAAATTATAAGAATTATGGTGCAAAACGACAGTGTAATATGTACGGACCACCGCGGAACCGCGGCCAATCCTTGCTTGGGCCGCGGATCCGCGGCCGTACAGTTGTTTTTTGCCTGTCTGTTTGCACAATAATTTCTAATTCTGTTAGTTATTAATTATGGGTATTTTTAAATTGACTCAAGTGTTGAGTGTTCTGGGGTTTATTTTGTAATCATAGATTCGATCGGAATATTTAAATTCGTTATTATTTCCGGATATTTAGAAACTGTTAAAATGTTCGAACGGATATCATTAACTCAATTTTTCCCGGCATGAAAAACATTTAAGTGTTGAATTTTTCTCGGGTTTTAATCTTTCGGAAAAACGTGCATGTGACGCGATGGACCCTCTAGAAGACAACAAACCTTAACTCGATTATGTGACCGTCTTGAACTGCCTTTTGAACCTTAGGGTTTGGGGCAGTACGGCGTGCCACATGTGAGGCGTTGGCTTGACCCTTCTACGGCTGGACCGTTGCTACTGTGACGTATTCTGGAACTTTTGAACTCCGCTCAAGTGTTGAGCTATTTAGGAAATTTTGGGTATTTGATTATCTGTTCGAAAAGTTTAATACTGTTTATTTATCTGGAATGTGATACAATATGTGGAATTCATTGTGTTAGGCATGAAATGCGAAGTATGTGATATTTCGGATTTACGATGTCTAAAGTGATTGTGGATTCCAAATATTGTAGTTTTACAATTTCTTTTCTGTGACCGTAAGTGTAGTATGTAGTTGTATTGCCGGTTTTCGTTGCTATACGACAACGACGATCGGTGTATGCATACTTACTTACGTTGATGATATGTGATATTGTGTGTTGCTGTGATATGTTATATTGGATCATCGTGTTCTGAATAGCCGGGGGTTTTATGTGAGATGAGGGTTTTTATTTTCATTCATTTAAAATTCAATTGTATGTAATATTCTTTTATTGGGGCACTTCCGGGATGAGGTTGATGTCACCATTGTATATTATTTACTTTTCCGCATTAGGTAGACCCAAGGAGGGGAGCACAAGTAACCGGGTTCTCGGATCCAGTGGGAGTCCATCTCGAGGAGTCGAGACCGGGTCTCCTAACCCTAGAATTGGCAGTGTTACTTGCCGCTTTTGTAGGGGTCTAGGGATATGGGTTTGGCTATTCATCACGACCGTGGAATCCGTGTTTTATACAGGCTCGTATTGAAAACACAGACGTCCTAGTATATCCAATATTTCATATATGTTCTTCTGCTGCAATGTTCTGTGATAAGATCATATTACTGCCTGAGACGAATGCTTATACTATATATATATATATATATATATATATATATGTTGATATATAAATATTGCTGCTTTCGTTTCTTCTGTGATGCTTAGGAAGCATAAGCTGATGGGATTTTTATTAATGAGATTAATAAAAAGAAAATAAACCTAAAAGATGTTGTAGAATCAAAACTTTATAAAAAGGGTAGCTACAGTTTTGCTTTGCGTAGCGGTATATATGATATACCCTGCACCTTATTCGATAAGGAAAGAGCCGAGATCCCTTCACCGGGAGTGACCTCTTTAGCGAAACTGGCAGATGCTACAAAACTCGGTTTGTCTTTTGATTGCTTTTAGAGTTTTTGCTTTACACAGTGATATATATGATATGTCCTACACCTTATTCGATGAGGAAAGAGCCGAGATCCCTTCACCGGGAGTGACCTCTTTAGCAAAACTAATGAAAGCCTCAAAAACACTCCATTTCAAAATTTCACAAGATTCTACGACGATATCAAGTTCATTACGCTCATGGTTTTCTGAAAAACCTGCGTAGCCCTCCGTCATTTCAGATAGATATTATTTAGTATTCATGCTATGTTTGTTGACTTAGTCAAGGCGTGGTATACGGTAGATAAGTAGTGTTTATCTGCTAAAACATGAGATGTGATTGGATTAGGGTATTCGCACGGCCTTGTTGACTCAGTCAAGGGTCGTAGGGGTGGGTTTAATTCAATCGGGAAATGTACGGCTTGAACTTGACTTGCGATTTATGATTTGTTGACTTAGTCAAGGTCATAGATCGCTAGGGGCAAAATATTATCGGGAATTTCAAGTGTTGAAATTAGCAATGAGATTGCATACCTCCTATGAGATAGTTGGATCCCGATACCCACTGCGAGTAAGACTTACTCCTGGGAAAGTTTTACACAGGACAATTAGCCGATCAAGTAGGTGTCTAGAAAATTGTTAACGGGGTTACGCCTCTAGGAAAATGAGGTTTACTTTAATTAGGTCCGTGCGAAAGCACGGGGAACCTCCCTCAAGTACCGACACTGATCTGGCTGAAAGATTGACGAAATTGTAGGGTGTAATTAATCCCGGCTAATCTTACCTTTTAGGGTTTGAAGGTAGATTTGATAAAAAACAGTGGGAGACATCCTGATTAGATAAGATAATAACCAATCTAATCTTGCAAGAGCATACGCTAAAGTGTTTTCTTCTCTCTCTCTCTCTCCAGGTAGCGACCACGTCAGGCCATAATCAAGATAATAATATGGATGTATTGACTGAACCAGCTTATTATACTGAGCAGGGGAACGTTGGACCCGTTCTTTCTTATAAGAGTTATAAGACTGAACAGGGAATAGGAGAATATCTGGATTCTCAAGCCGCCCAAAAGAATATGCATGCTGATGCATCTTCTTCAGGTGTGTTAGTTATTGAGAACTGTTTCTCAGTTCACCCTACGTCCTGGGTATTAGATACCGGATCAGGATCCCACATATGTAAATTGTTACATGGGCTACGAAAAGGTAGAGAACTGGGAAAGGGTGATCATTCCGTTCAAGTAGGAAACGGTGCAAGTATTGCAGCCAAAGCAGTTGGTGACTATCACCTTGTATTGCCAAGTTGTAATACACTGATTCTAAATGAGTGCTATTATATACCGAACATGATGTGGAACATTATATCAGTTTCTTTATTAAGTAAAGAAGGATATAATTTTGTAGTAGAGGATAATGTTATGAACATATTCCTAGATCAAAAGTTGATTGCATCAGGCTCGTTACATAATGGCATATTCATTCTAAATCAGAATACAGTTCTCAATATACAAAACACACACAAGAGGAAAAGTTCAGAAATGAACGAATCCTTCTTGTGGCATTGTAGACTTGGCCATATCAATGAGACACGGCGAGCTAAGTTACATAAAAATGGATATTTGAATTCATTCGAATTTTCATCTTATGAAACTTGCCATTCATGTATCAAAGGAAAAATGACCAAAGCTCCGTTTAGTGGACACGGAGAAAGAGTTACGGAACTCTTAGGACCGGTATATAGTGATGTATGCGGTCCCATGTCTACACACGCCAGGAACGGTTCTTCCTAATTCATTACATTCACTGACGATCTCTCTAGATACGGGCATGTGTTCCTGTTGAAACACAAGTCTGAAGTTTTTGAGAAATTCAGAGAATATAAGTACGAAGTAGAGAACCAAACGGGCAAAAGTATTAAGATCCTTCGATCAGATCGAGGAGGAGAATACTTGAGCAATGATTTTCTGGATTATCTAAAAGAGAATGGGATTCTCTCTCAGCTTACTCCTCCTTATACACCACAGCACAACGGCGTATCGGAACGGAGGAATCGGACCCTATTAGATATGGTGCGATCTATGATGGTCGAAGCTGAGTTACCTATTTCCTTTTGGGGGTATGCGCTTGAGACAGCCATATACATATTGAATCTAGTTCCGTCTAAATCTATACCTACCACACCATATGAGATATGGAGTGGGAAGAGACCATATTTTAAACGAGTTAAGATATGGGGTTGTCCGGCCTATGTTAAAAGGCAAAATTCGGACAAACTCGAAGCACGATCAGTTCTTTGCAAATTTGTGGGATATCCAAAGAATTCTCAAGGATATTTTTTCTACCACGCTGAGGAAAAAAAGTGTTTGTTGCTCAACATGCCACTTTTTTGGAAAAGGAATTTCTTGCAAAAGAAATTAGTGGCAAAGAGGTAGAGCTGGAAGAGGTTCCAGCACCACAAACTACAACTGATAATTTGTTGGAACCAGAAGATTCAATAGTACCCAACGAACCTCAGCCTCTCCGCCGATCTAGTAGGGTTTCTCGTCCACCTGAGAGATACTACGGTTTTCTCATTGATGGTGGAAGCGCGGATTGCATCATGGAAGATGATGACCCGACTAGTTTCGAGCAGGCCATCACAAGTGGTGACTCTGTGAAATGGCTAGATGCAATGCGATCTGAGATAGAATCCATGTACACCAATAAATTATGGACTTTAGAAAATGCTCCTGAAGGGGTAAAACCCATTGGGAGCAAGTGGATTTTTAAAAAGAAATTTGGTGTAGATGGAAAAGTTGAGAATTTCAAAGCTAGACTTGTAGCAAAGGGTTTTCATCAACGACTAAGTGTGGATTATGACGAAACCTTTTCTCCCGTGGCTATGCTTAAGTCTATCCGGATCTTACTTGCCATTGCTGCATACCATGACTACGAAATCTGGCAAATGGATGTTAAGACCGCCTTTCTAAACGGTGATTTAAAAGAGTGCGTGTACATGACTCAGCCAGAGGGCTTCGTAGATAGTGGGAGCAGCGGAAAGGTGTGCAAACTGCTTAAATCCATTTATGGGTTAAAGCAAGCATCGCGGAGTTGGAACATCTGTTTTGATGTTGTAGTCAAAGAGTTTGAATTCATCAAAAACATAGATGAACCTTGTATCTATAAGAAGGTGGTAGAGAGTAAGGTTGTCTTCCTCGTATTGTACATGGATGACATACTCTTGATAGGAAATGATATTCCTATGCTGCAATCAGTCAAGCTCTTCTTATCACAAAGATTCTCAATGAAAGATCTAGGTGATGCCTCCTGCATATTGGGAATCATGATCTAAACGGATATTGGGATTGTCCCAATCCAGGTACATTGACACCATACTAAAGAGGTTTAGTATGGAAGAATCCAAGCATGGGAACCAACCCACGATCTCTGGACTCACTCTCTCCAAAGAGATGTCTCCCAAGACTGATTTGGAAAGAGCTCGCATGCAATGGATACCCTATGCTTCGGCAGTAGGCTCTATCATGTATGCGATGCTATGTACCAGACCCGATATAGCATACTCACTAAGTGCAGTGAGTCGGTATCAAGCATATCCTGGAGAGAGTCACTGGACAGCTGTGAAGAACATTCTCAAGTACTTGCGAAGAACTAGAGACATGTTCTTGGTGTATGGTAACGGAGAACTCCGGGTGGAGTCCTTTACCGATTCCAGCTTCCAAAGTAATAAGGACGACTCTAAGTCGCACTCGGGATTTGTCTTTACCCTCAATGGAGGGGCGGTATGTTGGAAGAGTTCCAAACAGGATACCGTTGCAGACTCGACGATGGAGGCTGAATACATCGCTGCCAACGATGCTGCCAAAGAGGCTGTCTGGGTTAAAAAGTTCATTAGTGAACTTGGTGTGGTTCCATCCATTGAGCATCCAATAACTTTGTATTGCGATAACAATGGAGCTGTGGCTTTGGCCAAGGAACCCAGATCCCATCAGAAGTCTAGACATATTCTGAGGCGGTATCACCTGATCAGGGAGATAGTTGATCGCCGGGAGATCGAGGTCGGGAGAGTAGATACGAAGGACAACACTGCGGATCCACTCACAAAGGCCATTCCCCAGATACAGTTTAAGAGATTATTCGGGATGCTAGGTATGAGATACTACTGCAGCTGGCCTTAGTGCAAGTTGGAGATTGTTAGTTATGTATATGCCCTAGAGGCCATAGTTGTACATATGATGTATATTATGATGGATGCTTGGATATATACAGAGAGGACTTTCTTGCTCGTCATGATAGTATGCTATTTGGTTTCACTTTATCTTAACATGTTGACTTGTATTGGTTTACTGTCTTTCTCTCACATGTTGATAAAGCCCTTAGGATCTGTACTCGACTACTGGGATTATGATGAGATCATACTAGTGTGGACACGGTAGTCGATGAGTACATCCTATAACTGTTCCTAGTCGAGGGTATATCGAGACAGGGCATCGATACACCAGAGTAGACTAGCGTATACGCATCTTGACCCATGTGATGGGCGATGGATGATCCCATATCCATCGGTGTTTGACATCAGAGATGGTGTACGGGTGCTCAGTGGAGACTGGGTACACTGGACGGACTAGCCGAGAACTCCCAGATGGTGATATACCACACGTCAGATGGCAGTTCTCCGGTGACACTGGTACTGGGTAGTCTGAAGACTCGAGATCATCATAGAGTCTTGTGTGATTCCCACTGTGCTTTGATTTCCACCTTACCACGTTCAAGAGGGCGTGCAAAATGGTGGCTTTTGGGTACAGTCCCGAATCACATGGAGGCAATGAGCGATAGGAGGGGATTCGTCTCTCCCGGTATAGGGAGTTGATGTTGTGCTGTGTTCTATTGGCTATAACTGGAAGTCCCTGGCCAGGGCTGATATAGAGATATACTGGTAAGTGTTACCAGTAGTTTCTCGACCTGTTATGAGCCTCACATCGACACGACTTATCGGTTACTGGGGTCTTACGTATACCACCCCTAGACTTGATATGCGACATATCAGACGAAGAGACCGGACTGTACGGGAGTGTTTCTGATTGGATTCACAGGAGAACAGACAGGCTAGCTTGTTGATCTTCTGATCACTCAATACTTGGGTGGCTGTTACGTTTAGCTGACCGCTTGCAGCTTGTGGGTGTTTGATATGATCATCACCTGCTACCGGCGTATTGACGATTCTTTAGAGTCCTACACAGAGGTTTCTTGGCTCAGGCAAAACGGAGTAGAGGCACATATGTGATATGTGCAGGACCGAGGATAATGCGATATGAGATACCGTATTAAATTCTCGAGATATTTAGATATGAACCAGGACATCGGATCAAGTGTTGATTCGATGAATCGATACATGATATATTAGTCGGTTATATTCGATATAGCCTGATCATCGGATCAAGTGTTGATTCGATGATTTAATGTATAATGATATATATCATATATTGTATTACATTATCTAATATTGGCTCGCTTTATTATTTCATTTTCTCACCGGATTAATACATTGATATATATGCGATATATGTTAAATGTATTATTTTCTTTTGTTGCAAATATATAATATATATGTGATATATATTATTGTGACATGATATGATTTATTATGAAACATGTTTAGGGATGATAAAAAGAGATTAGGGTTTGATTAGGGTTAGCTCCTTCTTGATTATTCTAGAAGGATTTCCTTTTGTCTTGGTTAAGATATTATAGTTGATACTTATCCTTAACCTAACCAAACCCTAGCTCTAGTTTATTCTCTACAAAGGTTAAGCCTATCATCCTTGATCATGGTTCCATATCAATCATATATTCTTATCTACTATTCATCACAAAAGGATTTATCTTATTATTCTTCATCTTCTTCTCTCTTGTGTTTTTGAGAGAGCTTACTTGTGATTTCTTTTGTGATGATTTCTTGTGAGAAAATGATATAAAAGAAAGAATAAACACTACTCCATCATCCTCATCTAATCTAGCCCATTAGATTAGGGTGTTCACCTCATTAGAGTGAGAGAGCTTGAGCTATGGCAACTTCGACGTAGATCATCGGAGAAAAGGAATACGACAAGCTATCATGGATCGTTTGAGTCGTAGAGCCTCTCTTGAGTCCGGGAGATCATGGATCATGGCGAAGGGACTTCTACTCGGAGCTTGTGAAGCGAATGAGCGGACTACAAAGGTTGTAATCCCTCACACTTAGTAGTAAAGATGTTTACTTGCATGTTAAATCCTAATAATCTTGCAAAGATCCCGGTTTTGGGTTGTTCGGCACGTCTAAAGTTTTATTCGGGCATGTTTGATGCCTTATGAACCCTCACAAGAGTGTCTAGGAACCCTACAGTAGTAGGTAGTGATCAAAGTCTAGTGGGAACTCAGATAAGACAAATGTCGATCTCGGTTCAAAAGAAAAACCTGTGTTAGTTATATGTATGCCCTAGAGGCCATTATTGTATATATGATGTATATTATAGTGGATGCTTGGACATATATAGAGAGGACTTTCTCGCTCAATATGATAGTATGCTATCCGATTGCTCTTTGTCTTAACATGTAGACTTGTTTTGTGATACCGTCTTGCTCTCACATGTTGTTAAAGCCCTTAGGATGTGTACTTGACTACCAGGACTATGATGCAGATCATATTAGTGGGGCCATGGTAGTCCACAAGTATATCCTTTGATTGTTCCTAGTTGAGGGTGTATCGAGACAGGGCATTGATATTCCAGAGTAGACTAGCATATACGCTTCTTGACCCATATGATGGGTGATGGATGATCCCACATCCATTGGTGTTTGACATCAAAGATGGTATACGGGTGCTCAGTGGAGACTGGGTACACTGAACAGACTCGTCGTGAACTCCTAGATTGTATTATACCTAGCGTCAGATAGCAGTTCTCTGGTGACACTAGTACAGAATAGTCTGTAGACTCGAGATCTTCATAGAGTCTTGTGTGATTCCCACTGTGCATTGATTTCCACCTTACCATGTTCAAGAGAACGTGCAAAATGGTGATTTTTGGGTACAGCCCCGAGTCACATGGGGGCAATGAGCGATAGGAAGGGATTCGTCTCTCCCGGTATTGGGGGTTGATGTTGCGTTGTGCTCGATTGGCCATAACAGGAAGTCCTTGGCCAGGGCTGATACGGAGATCTACTGGTAAGTGTTATCAATATTTTCTCGACCCATTATGAGCCTCATGATTGATGGTTTCTTTGTGTGTCATTTTAGAAAATGAATAGAATCACAATCAAAGAATTATATTTGACCGTAATCAATTACGGGGTCGATTGTAGATCGTAAGCGAGTGCGGATCGTCCACAGGGATTGTGCGATTCGTTTTTATATTTGATTTGTTTGAATTGAAAAGTTAATCGAAAAGAAAACAAATCATGATTCAAGATTTTATCGATTGATTCAGGTGTCACTAGTCTAATCAAGAATCAAGAAAATGATAAACAATTGAGAATCGTGTTTCGATGATATTTCCAACCAAAATGTCAAGAATCTAAATGAGGCTCGTAGGAATCGATCGGATCTATAGACGTGATGTAATCTCAAGATTTCGTGTTCTTGTCCTTCGAAGGATTGATACTAGATCGATGATGATCGACGAGAGTTAGGGCTTCTTCGTGAAACTAGGGTTTCATCATTTAACCCTTGTTCTTTCGTCGATATCATTCACATTTTAGCCTCTAGCAATTTCAAGAAACGATCGTAACTCCCCAATTTCGAGCGATATCATTCAAGAAAGCATCTTAACGAAATGGGTTGTCGGTTCTTGAACTTGCTAGGGTTTACAAAACTTGTAGGAATCAAGAATCATTTTAAGATATATTACATCATCATTCTATTGATCGTCTCGGCTCCTTTACGAGCGGAGTTTTACTCAAACATCACAACAAGAACAACAATTATAAATTGAGATCTAATCATGATGCAAGAATTAAAAGAAAACAAGATAAAAGAATTTCACCTTTTATTTATATCAACAATTTGATTACAGTCGCTCAAGAACTACAAGAGGAAGAACTAAATTGTCGATTTGACGTCGCTCGGCTCCGTGAGTCGCGGATCGTTTGGACCACTTGCTCTGTTGAAGATCGGCTCGGCTCATAAAAGGTTGCAAGGCTTCTTGCTTGATGGGTACTCGGGATCTTGGCTTTTGGAGTTGGAATTAGGGTTAGGGTTTCACACAAGTCCTCTCACTAGACTTGTGGAAGAAGAAGATGAAGAAAGAGGTAAGAGATAGAATGGCTCTAGTTTGATACTAGATTGGGGATAGATGATTAGATTCATAACCCTAGGTCTAGGCTTCTACTTATAGACATCCCAAACCCTAGGTCTAGGTTTGAAATTACAATTCCCTCCAAAAGTTTGTTGAGGAGTTTCTAGAAAGAGTTTGTTAGGAGCTAGCTTAGGGTTTAAGCTAGGATTAATTAAGCTTAGAAAACCCTAGTTTGCTGATCTGGCAGAAATCTCTGGAGTCTTCTGGAAGTTGACATGTCTTTCTGAAGTCTGGACCCTGAGATAAGCATTGTGGTGCAAAGATGTAGTGGAGATGTGACAAGTTGACCGCGGAACCGCGGCCTAAGCCGGCTTGCGCCGCGGTTCCGCGGCCAAGTTTTGGATTCATGCCTTCAAACTTCATGTGTTGTCTTCTTATGTATTTTGATGTACTTTCTGACATGTTAAATCTCTGCATGCTTCTTAGAATAATACCAGATTCCAAATCCATGAGTTGGCGTATCTTTTAGCAGTGTAAATTCAAGCAAGCTTCTGATTTTCCTGCAAGGACTTCGAAAACAAGTGTTGCGCAATATAGGGATGATGCGATACCATGAAATGCGGTCAATTTCCTTTATAGTGTTGGTTTTAGTGTCTAATACATGTAATCTGATATTTTGCGACTGTTTTGCTAATATGTGAAATATGAATACCGTACACTTCTAAATGAGTGCAAATGATGAGGAAATTGACGGCTAAAATATGCAATATTTTCGACCAATCAAATTCCCCCTAACTTAATTTCGATCGTCTCGAGAGAATTGTTTTATTAAAAAGAGAAGGAGAAAATAAAGAAAGAGAAAAACTAACTAGCACACTTTCGTAGGCAACACGATTGCACTGGGCACGTGCAACAAGCCTTTAAACCTCTAGGTGTACCTACTAGGAAGAGTGTTGTCTCCTGAGGGTTTTCAGCGGATTGCACGCACAAAATCCAATAATAAAAAGAAGATCATGAATATTACATTTAAAGAAAAGTATTGTAAAAGAAAAGCCTTGAAAATTAGGGTTTCCAACTAAGCTAGCTTTTCGGTTGTCATGAGCCCTATCTTAATGGTCATGAAAAGATGTTAGAAATCACGTCCTCCCTCAATAAAACATCGTCTTATTTTTCATTCCTATATTTCTTCCAAACATCGATCATATAACCCTGCGTGTGTGTAAAGACATCCCTACACCCGGAGAATTCAATTCAAGCTATCATACTCTTGCCCATCAGCCTCAGTACTTTTTAATTAATGAATATTTAGATGAGATTGCTCACACACTTTCATACGACCGTTAATACTTCTTGAGGTACTAACCGACCGATTACTCATGTGTTTGCTTATTTGGTGTATTTTCCTCGTCTTGCACCACCTAAGGCATAGCAGTGACTCCCAGACCAGTTGGCCTTAGGGCACTAGGTGAAGAGGCACCCTTGCTATATATTTTTTATTGCCCTTGGTGATAACAAAACCAGTGTCCATTTTTCTCACCACTTTATATTTTCTTCATTCATTTTTTTTTATTTCCTTCATACTTTTGGTTTTAAGACAAGAGCATTTCAAGGTATCCTCTACTATCCCAGGCTTCAAGACGTGTGTAAGTGCGAATAGCAGGGTATCAACGTTCAAAATGTTTGGCTTCCAGAATAGAAACTATTTTTCAGACTTATTTTTATCCTTAGATTAGTGACGTCCTTCATCTTACTAACCCTTGGGACAATGGCTCATAACTACTTATTACTAGTTCGTATAAGAAAACTTCTAATTTTCTTGGTTTTCTTAAATTTTTCTAATCTCATGGATGTAATTTTTCATTATCTAAACTTTCATTATCTTATTTATGTACAAACTATTTTTATATTTTTCGAAATTTTTTTAAATTTTTATGGGTTTTCAAAATAATGTTTTGTGCTTATGCAAATGATATGCAAATGATGCGAAAATAAGCACAAACCTCCCCCAAACTTGTTTTCAACGGTGTCCTCACTGTTGCCTTCGGCTAAATCTCGAAAAACCTGTAAGCTTGGGAGGAATTTATTAGTGGGGGCAAAATATTTAAGTGAAAAACTTCCCCCAAACTTATTTTTGGCTCATCATTTTGTAAAAATTTTCTTTTCAAGAGCCAGAGAATGTACCCCCCAATCTTGAGTTATGCAATGTTAATCTTTTAAAATCATATGAGGGGGTCAAGAATCATTGGTCGATGCCAAGCTTTGCAAAGACCGAATGTCAACACCAACCATTCAAAAATTTTATCAATGCAGTGCTCTGGTTGGTGGAAGAAGAAGTGTGGAAAGGGTAAGTGGTGGAATAGAATGTGTGTGCGTCTCATTTTGGAGAGACGATGCAATGAGTGTGATGGATTACTCGCATTCTTCTTACAAGTCAGAAGAAGGGGTGGAGGTTCAATTTCAATATTTGGGATATGATTCATCTCAACACCCGTGTTATTCAGAAATGCGAGTTCATCAACGAAGATCTCCTCAAAAGTTTCATCAATACCCCGAAGAATAATGTCATCACAAAGTGTGGGGTGATCTTCAGACTCTAAAAGCAGTTCATAATCAGTGTTAATTGTTAACCCGGACATCTCGGTGGAAGAGTCCGTATGTGTATGATACATAGTTAGGTCAAACAATAACGTATGAAAAGAGTCAAGATCAGTATTATGAGGGTCATTAAATTCGCTGCTGTCGACATCCATTAAGTCGACAGAACAGACCTGAGCAGTAGGTTCGGAGGGTACACTTCCTAACTTGTAAATGTTCATCTCAATTGTCCTCTTCCCGAAGGATAGGGTCATAGAACCGTTACGACAATTGATGATAGCATTGGAAGTGGCCAAAAAGGGGCGACCTAAAATCACCGGAATTTGGTTCCGTGGGTTCGCTACAGGCTGTGTATCAATTACAATAAAGTCCACAGGGAATATGAATTCCCCGATTTTTATTAACGCATCCTCCAGTTCACCCCTAGGTTTGGTGATTGATCGGTCAGCCATCTGGAGAGTGCAAGGAGATGGTTTCAACTCTCCGATCCCTAACTGAGAAAGGAAGAAGGTTAACACTTGCCCCAAGATCTAGTAGAGCACGGTTAATGTGTTTCTCCCCGATAGAGATGGAAATCGTAGGATATCCAGGATCCTTACGTTTCCTTGGTAATTGCTGGGGGAAAGCCGTGTCTACTGTCTTTGCCATGAATATCTTCTTGGGCATTTGTTTCTTCCTCTTTCTAGTGCACAAGTCTTTAAGAACTTTCGCATATGCGGGGACTTGTTGGATAGCATCTAGAAGAGGGCTATTGATGTTAACCTGTTTAAACATCTCAGTGATCTTCTCCATATGTGGACTTGGTGTGTTAGCCCATAACCGATTAGGATAAGGTGCTTTAGCAATAAGTGATGGGTCCATCATAGGAGAAGGAAGTGTGTGTGGAACCGATCCCAGAATAGAAGTGGGAATCGTCCGTGGAGGAGTAAAAGTGGTGGACTGTAGTGGAGAGCCTTTTGGGAAACGAAGAATAAGCTCGGAAGGTGGTGTGGTAGAAGAACTGGGATCAGAACTAGAAGTGTGTGTGTGTGGAAAGGTCTCAGCCGGGGTGTTGATATGATTTTCAGTATCATCAACTTCTTCCCCAACATGATTGTCAAGCACTCTTCCAGATCTCAACGTGGTGATTGCATTCACATGATGTGAATAACCAGGATTGGGTAAGGGTTGAGCTGGAAGTTTCCCTTTCTCTTTTGCACTCATTTCGGCTTTTAATCGTGCAATTTCTTCTTCCATCGATTTAATACTCTCGTTTTGGAACGCAGAGTTTTTCTCAATTTTATCGACAGATGACTTCATTTCAGCCGAAACTTGCATGATATTTGTTAAGACCAAATTCATGTATTGTACAAAAGAAGAGGATTCATCAGTTCCGGTCAACTGTAAAGGACTAGAGAGTGCAGGTGTGTTGACCGGATTTTGAAAATTATGTGCTTGAAAGGGGTGTTGACTTAATTGAAGTTGTGGTTGCTGTTGTGGTGGAGGGAGAGCCCTTTGAAAATTGTTTTGGTTTGGAACCGTGTTTTGTGATTGTGATTGGTTCCAAGCAAAATTAGGGTGATTCCTCCAACCCTGATTATATGTGGAAGAAAAAGGATCGTTTCTAGGTCTTTGAAATGCGGCATTGGTATGCTCACGACCTTGAAACGGACATTCTTCTGTCAAGTGAGACGGATCAGAACAGCAGCCACATACAGTTTTGGAAAGTGACATTTGATTAAGGGAGGCGGCTAAAAATTTGTTTTCCATAATCTTGAGTTTCTTGTGTATAGCTGAAATGTCAGCTCTAACTCATATGGAAACATCCGATTGGTTATTGCCACTCCTAAATGATGGACTTTCCCACTGTAAAGACTTTTCTGCGAACTCTTCTAAATATCGCCAAGCATCCCCATCATCCTTGGTCATGAAGGTACCTTGACACATGTTTTCAAGGCTCTGTTTAGTGTTAGGGTTACTGCCCTCATATATGATTCGGCAAAGCTCCCATCTCGGGATGCCGTGATGAGGACATTGAACCAATAGATCTTTGAAACGTTCAAAGTATTTAGAGAATGGTTCAGTAGGGGGCTGGGCAAATTGATTCAGTTCGCTACGGATTCGAACTGTCTTTTGTATTGGGTAAAATTTCTTAAGGAATGCAGCGACGAATTCTTCCCAATTCGTAATAGAGTGTGCGGTAGTGTTATATAGCCACTTCTCGGCTATATCGCACAATGTAAATGGAAGAAGTCGTAGACGCATAGCATCCACTGAAAGTTGTGACGTACCCATCATTGCGCACACGTTTTCAAATTTGGTAATGAAAACGTAAGCGTCCTTAGTCTCGAGTCCGTGGAATTTGGGTAAAAGATTGATATACTGGGGATTAATCTCAAAGTTATCCCCATTGGCTGGTGGTGTGGATAAGAAGGTCGAAAGAGGACCTCGAATAGGGTAGCACCTCTCCTGGAGAGAGATGCGGGATGGATTCTGCGCACCAACGGACGGCGGCAAATTAGGGTTAAAGAAGTTTGATGGATTTGGATCCATCGGTGTGGGTGTGGTAGTGGGTAAAGGAAAGGTAAATGGAGAATTATCGACTTCGGAGTCGATAAAGGGTACGCAGACTAAACGGGCACTAGAATCCCGTGTCCAGCCTATCTTGTACTAAAAAGGGTTAGTACAAGTGGCAGCGTTGGCTTATAATTAGGGGTAAATGAATGCGGTGTTTGCTTTGAAAAAGGGACGGATTTTTGAAAAAAATAATGCGACACAACAAATGCAGCACACAAACCCTAGAATCTAGTGGTCACCTAGGTACGGCTCTAGACCGCTCCTAACTGCCAAAAGACAAGTCGCAGGATAGTATCCTTCACTGCCTCTTTGTTCCCCTGTGGCCAGGTAAGTGCCAGGTAAGTGGGAAGGTACTCCATTACGTAAGTAGTGGGCCTAATTAATAACCACTAGCCTTCGACACACTTTCCTAGGCACCACAAGAAAACGCGGATAAGCAATGAATTACCCACGGCCTTCTTCTGTCCTAATTGAGCGCGACAGTCCTTAGAGTCATCTCTAGATTTCTTTTAGTTAATGTGGGCCAATGCGGATGCAAGTTTGTGGTTTTCGGGGCCTAGGAAGGGTAATGAAATCCCCACCTAATTTGGATTTGGCCGTGCCCCTTAATATCCGTATTTTTAATGCAAACAACCAAGAAACAAAATCACGCACAAATTTAATTTTTGCAAATTGCGAGCTTCTATTCTTTGCAAAGAATCCTGCAGAAAATTGTCAGTTGGAGCTAAAAAGAGGAGAGAGGAGAAGTCAAGAAATCACCTGGGAGAAAAATTGTACAGAGAACCATCCAAGGAACCGCGGTTCCGCCGCAATAGCCCTCAAATGCCGCGCTTCCGCGGTTGGATGATGTGATCACTCCACCAAAATTTTTCAGGGAGCTACTGTAGACTCCCTCAGCTCTCTGGTATTTTCCAAAAAATTTCCTCAACTTCCAGCAAGCTCCAGATCTCCTTGCAATGAAACACAACAAATTGTTTAGGGTTTGCACGAATTTTGATCTCAAAAATCACAATGAAATAAATCTTTCAGTTCAAACTATAATATGAAACGAATTAGCGCGTAATCCCCGGCAACGGCGCCATTTGATTGATGGTTTCTTTGTGTGTCGTTTTAGAAAATGAATAGAATCACAATCAAAGAATTATATTTGACCGCAATCAATTACGGTGTCGATTGTAGATCGTAAGCGAGTGCGGATCGTCCACAGGGATTGTGCGATTCGTTTTTATATTTGATTTGTTTGAATTGAAAAGTTAATCGAAAAGAAAACAAAACATGATTCAAGATTTTATCGATTGATTCAGGTGTCACTAGTCTAATCAAGAATCAAGAAAATGATAAACAATTGAGAATCGTGTTTCGATGATATTTCCAACCAAAATGTCAAGAATCTAAATGAGGCTCGTAGGAATCGATCGGATCTATAGACGTGATGTAATCTCAAGATTTCGTGTTCTTGTCCTTCGAAGGATTGATACTAGATCGATGATGATCGACGAGAGTTAGGGCTTCTTCGTGAAACTAGGGTTTCATCATTTAACCCTTGTTCTTTCGTCGATATCATTCACATTCTAGCCTCTAGCAATTTCAAGAAACGATCGTAACTCCCCAATTTCGAGCGATATCATTCAAGAAAGCATTGTAACGAAATGGGTTGTCGGTTCTTGAACTTTCTAGGGTTTACAAAACTTGTAGGAATCAAGAATCATTTTAAGATATATTACATCATCATTCTATTGATCGTCTCGGCTCCTTTACGAGCGGAGTTTTACTCAAACATCACAACAAGAACAACAATTACAAATTGAGATCTAACCATGATGCAGGAATTAAAAGAAAACAAGATAAAAGAATTTCACCTTTTATTTATATCAATAATTTGATTACAGTCGCTCAAGAACTACAAGAGAAAGAACTAAATTGTCGATTTGGCGTCGCTCGGCTCCGTGAGTCGCGGATCGTTTGGACCACTTGCTCTGTTGAAGATCGGCTCGGCTCATAAAAGGTTGCAAGGCTTCTTGCTTGATGGGTACTTGGGATCTTGGCTTTTGGAGTTGGAATTAGGGTTAGGGTTTCACACAAGTCCTCTCACTAGACTTGTGGAAGAAGAAGATGAAGAAAGAGGTAAGAGATAGAATGACTCTAGTTTGATACTAGATTGGGGATAGATGATTAGATTCATAACCCTAGGTCTAGGCTTCTATTTATAGACTTCCCAAACCCTAGGTCTAGGTTTGAAATTACAATTCCCTCCAAAAGTTTGTTGAGGAGTTTCTAGAAAGAGTTTGTTAGGAGCTAGCTTAGGGTTTAAGCTAGGATTAATTAAGCTTAGAAAACCCTAGTTTGCTGATCTGGCAGAAATCTCTGGAGTCTTCTGGAAGTTGACATGTATTTCTGAAGTCTGGACCCTGAGATAAGCATTGTGGTGCAAAGATGTAGTGGAGATGTGACAAGTTGACCGCGGAACCGCGGCCTAAGCCGGCTTGCGCCGCGGTTCCTCGGCCAAGTTGTGGCTTCATGCCTTCAAACTTCATGTGTTGTCTTCTTATGTATTTTGATGTACTTTCTGACATGTTAAATCTCTGCATGCTTCTTAGAATAATACCAGATTCCAAATCCATGAGTTGGTGTATCTTTTAGCAGTGTAAATTCAAGCAAGCTTCTGATTTTCCTGCAAGGACTTCAAAAACAAGTGTTGCGCAATATAGGGATGATGCGATGCCATGAAATGCGGTCAATTTCCTTTATAGTGTCGGTTTTAGAGTCTAATACATGTAATCTGATATTTTGCGACTGTTTTGCTAATATGTGAAATATGAATACCGTACACTTCTAAATGAGTGCAAATGATGAGGAAATTGCCGGCTAAAATATGCAATATTTTCGACTAATCACCTCACATCGGCACGACTTATCGGTTACTGGGGTCAAACGTTTACCACCACTAGACTGTATATGTGACATATCAGACGAAGAGACCGGACTGTACGGTAGTGTTACTGACAGGTTTTACAGGAGTATGAGTAAGCTTGCTTGTTGATCTTCTGATCGTTCAATACCCAGGTAGTCGTTACTTCCAGCTAGTACCGCTGACGGCTTGTGGGTGACTGATTTGATCATCACCTACTGCCGGCGTATTGACGAGTCTTTAGAGTCCTATACAGAGGTTTCCTGGCTCAGGCGAAAAGAAGTAGGAGTACATATGTGATATGTTCGGGACCGAGATTAATACATGTATGTGATACCGTATTCTATTCTCGCGATATGTGATATCGGTCGGTTATATGTGATATAACCGGGTTATCGAATCAAGTGTTGATTCAATAACTAGAAACATATGATATTAGTCGGTTATATATGATATAGACGGATTATTGAATCAAGTGTTGATTTAATAATTTAATATATAATTATATATTTGATATATTTACATTAACTAATATTAGCTCACTTGTGCATTTCTTTTTCTCACAAGTGCACACTTAATATATATGTGATATATATTAATTGTGTTTCTTTTTTTGTGTCATGCTTGATTATACATGCAACATGGGTATATGAGACTTACACCATTCCATAAGATAATTGGGGTTTTATTTATTTAAATTAAATACAAAATTGGTGTGAATTTGTCATGGTTGAAGCTTAATGGAAGCTTGTAGAAACCTTTGACTTAGTCCACTAAGTTTGTCTTACTATAGATATTTATTAACCCAACCATTATCTTAAACCATGGTCAAGTCTCTACATTAGTTATATTAGATATTTCTCACCCATGGTTGCCACCCTCACAAGATTCATTCATTCTATTCTCTTCATCTTCTTCTTCATCAAGAATGAGAGCTCTCTAAGTTTTTGAAAGGTGAAGAAAATTAGTGAGAAAAATAATTATAAACTGAGCAAAAATCCTACTTCATCATCCTCTACAAGACTAGCTATTTAGTTTAGGGTGTTAGCTTCACTAATCCCTAATTAGTGAAGATGTAGCTTGGGTTGGTGTCTTCTCGACGTAGATCATCTTCGGCCTCGAAGACTTCATGCAAGCTTGTTCCTTTCATCTTGTGGAGACATTCTAGAGCCCGAAAGATCACTACTTAGAGCGAAGGGACTACTACACGGAGCTATCGAAGTGAAGGACCGGTCTACAAAGGTTTCATTCTATGTTCGTTTAGATGTAAAGTTGTTTACATGTTGTATTGTCTAATTCTCTAGTTAAGATTCTAGGGTTAGGGTTGTTTAGCATGGAAAATTTTTGAAAATGGCATGGACGATACCTCCCGAAACCTTGCTGTCTTGCTAGGCATTCCTACAGTGGTATCAGAGCCAAGCTAGAGAATTAGACGATGTTTGTAGAATTACGAAACCGAACAACTCCAAAACATCGAAACTAAAAATCTAGTTTTTGTCGAATTTTAAAAGTCTTCAAAATTTTTTTTAAGCAACTGCAGAATGTTGCATGAGATGTAACATGAACACTAGAGGAAAACGAGCCCCTTTCACCGGATTTGACCCATAAACATTCACTATATTTCCGGCCTGGCCGGTTTTCTTACTTGGTTCTAGGTTCATTTTCGTTTGGTGGTTTGGTCTCTGGGTTTTGGTGTTTCAGGGGTAGCTTGTTTTTAATGAAATTGCATGTGATGTTAACTTTCTGTAAAGGCAATTCGAAGTGTTTCGTAGTCGTAATTCTAACATCGTTTCGAGTTATTTAGACGACGTTAAAAAGTTTGAACGAATTTCGATAACCCATTTTCTCTCTCGCTGGAAATTTTCCAAAAATTGGATTTTTCTAAAGTTGAAAATATTCAAAAATTGCAAGTAGTTCTATAGACCCTCTAGAAGAACAAAACCCTAACTCGATTCTATGACCGTCGGAACCGCCATCAAACCCCAGAGTTGGCGGTAGTTCCATGGCGTCATAGTTGAGGTAAGGGTTGGCCCTTTTATGGTTGGTCCATAGGCACTGTGGCATGTTCTGAGTATTTTTTAAACTGTGCTCAAGTGTTGAGCTTTTTGGGAAATTTTAGGCGTTTGTTGATTCGATCGGAATGTTTAACATCGTCTAGCTATCTTTGGAATGTGATGCAATATTTGGAATCTACACTAATTAGTTTTGTGAAAATTAATTAGTTGCTTGTAAATTTAACATTTCGGTCTCGGTAGGAATCGGGAATCTTGTTGAATTACCCGATTTCTTTTGAAAAGGTGTTTTCATGAGTGGGACCCAAATGTAAGATTTACAGTGTTAAGCATGAAATCGGAAATATGAGATATTCCGGGTTTATGATGTCTAAGGGCTGTTTCGATTCCAAATGTTGTAGTTTGACATTTTCTTTTTTGCGACCGTAAGTGTAATATGTGGTGTATCGCCGATTTCGTTGCTATATGTTGCCGCTCTTGTAGGGGTCTAGGGATGCGGGTTTGGCAATGCATCGCGACCGTGGAATCCGTGTTTTGTACAGGCTTAATATAAAACACGGACCTCCTAATATATCCAATATTTTATATGTTGACTTCTGCTGCAGATATTCTGTGATGTGATCACTTTATATGCTTGAGACGAATGCTTTATTATTATATATATGTCACGACCCGAGAATTCGACTCGTGACCGGCACTTAACCACGCAACGTCTACAGACGCAACGCGGCTAAGTAAGCCGAACCCAGAAAACAAAACCAATAAATATAGAGTGATTTAAAACATTTTGTAAAGGCAATAGTAAATGTCTGAAAAACTTCCATTTATTTAGTAGAAATCCTTTTCAAGTTCAAAAGTTATGAGTTTTATAATTTTGGTAACATTTCCTTTTTTAAAACATTAGCCCCGCAAGTCGGGTAAAAGTAAGGTGTAGCGGAAATAACAAGTGACATGAATAAAGCATCACAATATGATATACGACGCCGTAGCGAAGAATACACAGTAAAACAAGGACAATATCATAAAAGATAAAACTGCATAAGGTAACGTCGGCTCACAGGCGAGCTCGACACCAGAATATAAAATCATACATATCGTCCTCACAACTGTCTCTAAGTCAATACAGAAGGTAGATGGAGAATACTAGATACATCAATATACAACTGAAATATAACAGATACCGTACAAAACCCACCTAAACAGCAAAAGGGCTATCTCTGCTCAAAAGGGGTATCTGTGCCAAAAGATGAGGAAACAGCCAGCCGTGACTACTCCCAAGGGCAACCTGCAAACACTGTGGCACAACGGGGGTGAGTTTCCAACTCGTGAATAGAGATAACATATAAAGGTGATCGCAGGCATGCACATATAGCGTGGCTCTACTAATGCCAGCAGATGATATCAATGCTTGTCAACAGTGGATACAGTAGTAATGCATGTACTCTAACAGGTAAATGCCACAGGATGAGATGTATAGTAATCAATACTGAGTATGGGATAAATAATATCTACATGGACTATGTTAACATGGAAAGCAATGATCGGTGCCTCAAACTGCACCCAAATCCCACATATACTCAGGCGCCGGCACACCCATCGGCCCTCAAATCCTGTATATCTCGGAGGAATCACGAGTGCCCAACATCGGCACCCAAAACATCATAAAATACCCGTGTCCAGCATCGACACGTAAATCCTCGAACATCGGGCGCCGTCAATCTGGACCGGCCCCACGGGGTCCGTCTGCGGTATCGGCCCTCGGCCCCGGCAGCACGGTCATCCCGCATCCATCACTCGACTCTGGTCAGTATCCTCCGGACAACTGCCAGGTCCAACCAATCACCGGTAGGTACTCGCCCGCCTCCAGACTCAATCGGCAAATCCCATCGATCATCTCGCCGAGGGGAACCATACCGGGCCCACCACGAACCCGCAAACGGAACATCCACTCCTCGAATCGGGTTTCAAGCACACGTCTCAGCACCGAGAAAACGCGTGGTGGACACACCAAAATATCATATCACGAGGTACCGGGTTTTCAAAATAGCATATCTTTCCTTAAATAATTCCACGGTCCTCAAAACAGAAATCGCATGAAAATCATATCAATCACATGTAAGATGCACTACAGCAACAATACAACAGTATAATCATGGCAGTTCTACAGTGAGTGTAGCATGGCAATTACTAACGGTGTGTGTGTAGCATGTAAATAGTGCTCGTGCAACATAAACCGTTAGTAATAGTGTGGTGTTCTATCAGTTCTAGCATATATCAATAACACATAGCAGGGAAATGCAATATGAGATGACAGTCCATAGGTAAATGCAATATGAAATACTGAGATCCTATCAGCCCTGACGCATAACGCCATGCGGGCGATATCCCCGTAGATGTGAAATCTACTCACCGTGTCTCGCGCTAAGTGTATCCAACCACTTGCTTGCCCTTCTTCGCAGCGTCCGTCTCACTGGCCTGCGAACCTAGAATCACATATACATATCACACATAAGCTTAAGTCACAAAACGCGACATTATAATCCAACAAGAAACCTGTGTCGCAAACCAATCGCGCGTGTGCGCGATACGCTAAAACGTGTACTCACGCGCCACGAAACTACCTCGACGCGCTGCGATACGCAGAACCCAAACCTACTCACGTATCACGCGTGTCGCGAAGGTTTAGAAAAACGGCAAAATAGGTATTTGGTCCCAGATTTTCCTACAGAATTGATCTTACAAAAATATATATACCACAAGACCCTACACACTGGAATACACCTATAGAACCCAAAAACACCCAAAACCCTTCCTGTCTGGCCGCAATTTGCGGCCAGAATGGCGGTTTTGGCGGCCTCAGTGGGGAGTTAGGGGGTCGGGTTTCACCTGGTGCATCATCTCCACTCCACTACACTACAGTCTCCTCAATTTCATTCTGCACTCACCGGGTCAATAACAGATCCAGAAAAGTTCACTTTTGCACAAAAACGACATTTTGCATCACATAGGAAAACTGGTGGTATTTTAGTGTAATCGGGGTTCGACTAAGTTACAATGGCCTCAACAGACCACAATCATCCTACTGAAACCAAATCTCGCCTCATTAGCACAAAGTTCTCACTAATCACCCCATATTGCACTAAAACACACTAATTTCTAATAACCGATGCAAAACTACACTAACTAGGCAAACTAGTGAAGCAAGATAGGGATTATACCTCATACTTAACACTAGGAAGCTGGAGGAAGAAGAAGAAGTGAAGGGGAGGGGCTGCACAGGGTGCTGGAGCTGTTGCTGCCCACTGCTGCCACTGCTGAATTCTGCTGCTGCTGCTATTGCTTCATGTTGCTGCTGCTGTGCTTGCCTCTGCTTGCTGCTGCTGTTGCTGTGCCTGCTGCTGCTTCTGGAGCTGGGGAGAGGTAAGTGTGTGTGTTGTGTATGTGAGAGTGTGAGTACTTGAGAGAAAACCAAAAGAAATGGGAGGCTACAATCATCACACCAAAAGTCACCCCTCTCTCTCTCACTTCATTTAATGCAAGCATGGCTTGAGCCATGATGCATCCCTCTCTCTCTCTCTCTCTCTCTCTCTCACAAGTCAACCCCTAAGCAATTTGAATTAAAGAAATCTTTTAATTAACCAATTTAAAACCCATTTAAGAATCCAAAAGAATTAATCCTACAATTAACCCACCATGGTTAATAATTATGGTGTTTACTTCATTTAAAAAAACCCTAGTTTACATGCACATGTGTGTGCAAGCTTAGGAAAATTTTGGAAAAATATTTATTAAATTAGGAAAAATATTTAAAACACAGTTTGGTAAACTTTTTATTAAAAATCATTATTTAATTATAATTATACACTAACCCTTATCCTAAGGTGTTACAATCTCTCCCCCTTAAAGAAATTCGTCCCCGAATTTCAAAAATCTAACTAAGGTTACCTTCAAAAAGATGGGGATACGTCTTCATCATCTCGCTTTCAGTCTCCCAAGTGACCTCTTCACGGTTCTGACCACGCCAAAGTACTTTAACTGATGGAATCTCCTTCGATCTCAATTTCTTCACTTGTCGATCCAAGATCATCACCGGCTGCTCTGCATAGGAAAGATCACGCTCAAGCTGGATCGTCGGATGCTGAATCGCGTGCGAAGGATCATGTAGATATCTGCGGAGCATCGAAACATGGAAAACGGGGTGCACGTCTGGAAAGCTGGGCGGAAGGGCTAACCGGTAAGCTACTGCACCAACACGCTCGAGGATCTCGAAGGGGCCCACATACCTGGGGCTAAGCTTCCCCTTCTTCCCAAACCTCATCACACCTTTCATTGGGGAGACCCTCAAGAAAACATGATCACCAACAGAAAACTCAAGTCTGCGTCGTCGACGGTTTGCATAAGCCCTCTGCCTACTCTGCGCTGCTCTCATCCTATCGCGAATCAACTGGATCTTCGCGGTCGTCTCCTCAACGATCTGTGGCCCTAAGATACTGCTCTCACTGAGCTCTGTCCAACAAGTAGGTGACCTGCATCTCCTCCCGTAAAGAGCCTCAAACGGTGCCATCTGAATAGTCTCCTGGTAGCTGTTATTGTAGGAAAACTCTACCAAGGGCAAATGATGATCCCAGCTACCTCCGAAATCTAGTACACAAGCTCTGAGCATGTCCTCGAGAGTCTGGATGGTCCGCTCTGACTGTCCGTCGGTCTGCGGATGAAATGCCGTGCTGAAACTCAAGCGAGTGCCCAAAGCCTCCTGAAGCCTCTGCCATAGTCTACTGGTAAACTGGGTGCCTCTGTCGGACACAATGCCCGTCGGGACTCCGTGTAGTCGCACTATCTCGTCGATATAGATCTGGGCATACTGAGTAAATCCGAAAGTCGTCTTCACCGGTAGGAAGTGAGCCGCTTTCGTCAAACGATCCACGATCACCCAGATGGAGTCATACCCCCTACTAGTCCTGGGTAGACCCACCACAAAGTCCATCGAAATCTGTTCCCATTTCCACTCCGGAATGGGTAACGGCTGTAGCTCTCCCGCGGGCCTCTGGTGCTCAGCCTTGACTTGCTGACAAGTCAGGCATCTCGATACAAAATCTGCAATGTCCCTCTTCATTCCGTCCCACCAGTAAACATCTCTCATATCATGATACATCTTGGTGGAACCGGGATGGACGCTAAATACCGATCGATGTGCCTCCTCAAGAATCTCACGCCTCAGTCCCTCAGCATCAGGTACGCACAGTCTGACTCCAAACCGTAGTATCCCCTGATCATCGATCACGAACTCGGAAAATTTGTCCTGTCACATCTGTGCCATGATCTCTGAACATCTGTCATCACTGAGCTGTGCCTCACGTATACGATCAATCAACTGTGGACGTGCACGGACATGCGCTATCTGTCCTCCAATCGGCGTGAACTCGAACTGTACTCGACTGTCGCATAATATCTGCCAATCTGCGGATGACTGCTCCTGTACTGCGCTCAAACAAGATAAACTACTCCCGGGCCTCCTGCTCAAGGCATCCGCCACCACATTTGCCTTTGCCCGAGTGATATAAGATCTCGCAGTCGTAATCCTTCACTAACTCCATCCATCGACGCTGTCGAAGGTTCAGGTCCCGCTGCTGGAATATGTATTTCAGACTCTTGTGATCCGTAAATATCTGGCACGACTCACCGTATAAGTAATGTCGCCAGATCTTAAGTGCGAAGACCACTGCTGCCATCTCCGAATCATGAGTGGGGTAGTTCTGCTCGTGCTTCTTCAATTGTCGCGAGGCATACGCGATCACCCTATCATGCTGCATCAGAACGCATCCCAATCCCACTCGAGAAGCATCACAAAAGACCACAAATCCGCCCGATCCAGAAGGTAAGGATAACACCGGTGCCGTCGTCAGCCGTGTCCGTAACTGCTGAAAACTGTGCTCGCACTCCTCCGTCCAATCGAAGGGAACTCCCTTCCGGGTCAACCCGGTCAACGGTGTAGCAATACGTGAGAAGTCCTGCACAAAACGCCTGTAGTAACCGGCCAATCCCAAAAAGCTGCGAATCTCCGTCACCGATGTGGGTCTGGGCCAACGCTGAACGGCCTCGATCTTCCTCGGGTCAACACATATACCGTCTCGTGAAATCACGTGACCCAAGAAGTCTACGCTGTCTAGCCAAAAAGCACACTTGGAGAATTTCGCATAAAGCTGGTGCTCCCTCAATGTCTGCAATGTAACCCGCAGGTGCTGCTCGTGCTCCTCACTACTCTGGGAATACACCAAGATATCGTCGATGAAGACTATGATGAACAGATCCAAATAAGGCCGGAAAATACGGTTCATCAAATCCATGAAGGCTGCTGGCGCATTGGTGAGTCCGAACGACATCACCAAAAACTCGTAATGGCCATAGCGCGTACGGAAAGCTGTCCGGGGAATGTCCTCCTGTCGAACCCGCAGCTGATGATAGCCCGATCGTAAATCGATCCTCGAAAAGTACCCTGCCCCCTGAAGCTGGTCGAACAAATCGTCGATGCGCGGCAAAGGATACCTGTTCCGCACTGTCACCCTGTTCAGCTGGCGGTAGTCGATACAAAGACGCAAACTGCCATCCTTCTTCTTGACGAACAGGACTGGAGCACCCCAAGGAGAAACACTGGGTCGAATAAGTCCTTTGTCCAGCAAATCTTGCAACTGACCCTTCAGCTCACGAAGTTCCGCCGGGGCCATCCGATAGGGCGGTATAGAAATAGGCCCCGAACCAGGAACCAAATCAATACAGAAAGAAATGTCGCGCTCGGGCGGCAACCCAGGAAGCTCGTCAGGGAACACATCAGGAAACTCGCTAACTACCGGAACCTGATCCAATGGAACCTCTGTAGCGCGAGCATCGCGAACATAGGCGAAAAATCCCTGACATCCCTTCCTCAAAAGCTGTCCAGCGCGGAAAGAAGAAATCACACTGTGAGGGGCGGCACTACGGTCCCCCAACACAACAAAAACCGACTCACCGGGGAAACAGAATCTAACTGTCTTCTCGCGGCAGTCCAAAGAAGCATAGCACGTGGCTAACCAATCCATGCCCAAAAGAACGTCGAAGTCCAACATCTCCAGAAGGATCAAGTCGACAGGCAACTCTCTCTCGCCAATACAGACGATACAGGATCGGAACACGTGCCTAGCCACAAACGACTCTCCCACAGGAGTAGTCACCACAAGCGGCTGATCAAGTAAGCCGGACCCTCTACCCAAACTCGGCACGAAGTGTGTGGATACGTACGAGTGTGTGGATCCGGGATCAAACAATACATGTGCATCAACTGAACATACAGGGAGGATACCTGAAACCACTGCATTGGACGCCTGCGCGTCCTGATGGGTCAAAGCAAAGACCCTCGCCTGTCCACCACCTGTAACTGACTGACCTCTGCCTCGGTCATCCCGTCCTCTCTGAGCAACTCCTCCACGCCCATGACCTCTCTGAGCATAAGTCTGGCGCGGAGCAACGGTAGGCGCAACGGGCAACGCCCTCTGGGGTGGTGAAGGTGGTAAGGTAACATGTGGTGCTGCCGCCTCCCTCCGGTGTGTCTCCGGACAATCTCGAACGAGGTGAAGTAGGCTGCCACATCTGTAGCAACCCCGCGGCGACTGCTGACCGTCCTGGGGATACGAACTAAACATCCGACGCCGTCCCGAATCTCTGCTACCCCTCGTACCGGAACGATACCTGTCGCGGCGTCGGAATGACTGCCTCCGTGCGGAAATACTGGTACGAACTCTCTTCGGCTCTGGAAATACCGAAGTCTCAACAAGGTGCTCCTCGACCACTAGGGCTGCGTCTACAGCTGCTGCATAGGTCTCGTAGTGCTGCGCGCTGATCGCGAGGAACACTGGTGAAAGTAAGCCTCGAACAAATCTCCGGACTCGCAGCTCCTCGGTGGCCACTAGATGTGGGGCGTAGACTGCTAGCTCTGTAAACAGTACGTCATACTCTGCCACTGTCATCCCTGGCGTCTGGCGCAAAGACTCAAACCTGCGTGCTCGGGCATCTCTAACACTCCGGGGAAGGAAACGGGCTAGAAATATAGTCACGAACTCCGTCCAGGTCATAGGAGGAAGACCTGTTGCTCTGCCCTTCTCCACTGAATCACACCATTTCTGCGCAAGACCTTCCAGGAGAAAGCTCGCGAACTCAACCCATCTCGCATCTGCACATCTGAGGGAACGACATATCCTGGCCATCCTGTCTATAAAAGACTGTGGGTCCTCGGCTGTATCGGTGCCTGTGAAAACTGGAGGCTTCAGCCTCATGAACTCTGATAGCGATACTGTAATCACCTCCGTGGCTGCAGGGGCAACTGGCTGTGCGGTAGGCACCATCGCGGTCTCTGGAACTGGTGGAGCTACCTCTGGTCGCTGCGCTCGAAGCGTCTCTACTAGCGATCCTATCATCTGGCGCATCTCCTGCATACCAGCCCCTAATGATGCGATCTGCTCTGTCACGGCAGGAACAGCCTGCTCAGGTACGACCGGCGTACTGCCCGGATCAGTCCTCGTCTCGGACGAGTCAACACGAATCTCGGCCCTCGCGGCCGCTCTCTGTGCCCTTGTAGTCTTAGGCGGCATATTGGCTGAAAGAAAATTTGGATTCGATAAGAACACGGAAATCGAATCACAAGAATATAAGGAGGAATCAAATCAACAAGTCCTAAGGTCGCGTAAGCGGAGTACCATGTCGTGAGTATGCCGCGGAACATACGCACGCTACGCTACCCTGCTGCAGCTACCTACTCCATCATACCAGGGTCATCCTACACTCCGAAGGTAAAACCTACGCTCTGATACCAACTTTGTCACGACCCGAGAATTCGACTCGTGACCGGCACTTAACCACGCAACGTCTACAGACGCAACTCGGCTAAGTAAGCCGAACCCAGAAATCAAAACCAATAAATATAGAGTGATTTAAAACATTTTGTAAAGGCAATAGTAAATGTCTGAAAAACTTCCATTTATTTAGTAGAAATCCTTTTCAAGTTCAAAAGTTATGAGTTTTATAATTTTGGTAACATTTCCTTTTTTAAAACATTAGCCCCGCAAGTCGGGTAAAAGTAAGGTGTAGCGGAAATAACAAGTGACATGAATAAAGCATCACAATATGATATACGACGCCGTAGCGAAGAATACACAGTAAAACAAGGACAATATCATAAAAGATAAAACTGCATAAGGTAACGTCGGCTCACAGGCGAGCTCGACACCAGAATATAAAATCATACATATCGTCCTCACAACTGTCTCTAAGTCAATACAGAAGGTAGATGGAGAATACTAGATACATCAATATACAACTGAAATATAACAGATACCGTACAAAACCCACCTAAACAGCAAAAGGGCTATCTCTGCTCAAAAGGGGTATCTGTGCCAAAAGATGAGGAAACAGCCAGCCGTGACTACTCCCAAGGGCAACCTGCAAACACTGTGGCACAACGGGGGTGAGTTGCCAACTCGTGAATAGAGATAACATATAAAGGTGATCGCAGGCATGCACATATAGCGTGGCTCTACTAATACCAGCAGATGATATCAATGCATGTCAACAGTGGATACAGTAGTAATGCATGTACTCTAACAGGTAAATGCCACAGGATGAGATGTATAGTAATCAATACTGAGTATGGGATAAATAATATCTACATGGACTATGTCAACATGGAAAGCAATGATCGGTGCCTCAAACTGCACCCAAATCCCACATATACTCAGACGCCGGCACACCCATCGGCCCTCAAATCCTGTATATCTCGGAGGAATCACGAGTGCCCAACATCGGCACCCAAAACATCATAAAATACCCGTGTCCAGCATCGACACGTAAATCCTCGAACATCGGGCGCCGTCAATCTGGACCGGCCCCACGGGGTCCGTCTGCGGTATCGGCCCTCGGCCCCGGCAGCACGGTCATCCCGCATCCATCACTCGACTCTGGTCAGTATCCTCCGGACAACTGCCAGGTCCAACCAATCACCGGTAGGTACTCGCCCGCCTCCAGACTCAATCGGCAAATCCCATCGATCATCTCGCCGAGGGGAACCATACCGGGCCCACCACGAACCCGCAAACGGAACATCCACTCCTCGAATCGGGTTTCAAGCACACGTCTCAGCACCGAGAAAACGCGTGGTGGACACACCAAAATATCATATCACGAGGTACCGGGTTTTCAAAATAGCATATCTTTCCTTAAATAATTCCACGGTCCTCAAAACAGAAATCGCATGAAAATCATATCAATCACATGTAAGATGCACTACAGCAACAATACAACAGTATAATCATGGCAGTTCTACAGTGAGTGTAGCATGGCAATTACTAACGGTGTGTGTGTAGCATGTAAATAGTGCTCGTGCAACATAAACCGTTAGTAATAGTGTGGTGTTCTATCAGTTCTAGCATATATCAATAACACATAGCAGGGAAATGCAATATGAGATGACAGTCCATAGGTAAATGCAATATGAAATACTGAGATCCTATCAGCCCTGACGCATAACGCCATGCGGGCGATATCCCCGTAGATGTGAAATCTACTCACCGTGTCTCGCGCTAAGTGTATCCAACCACTTGCTTGCCCTTCTTCGCAGCGTCCGTCTCACTGGCCTGCGAACCTAGAATCACATATACATATCACACATAAGCTTAAGTCACAAAACGCGACATTATAATCCAACAAGAAACCTGTGTCGCAAACCAATCGCGCGTGTGCGCGATACGCTAAAACGTGTACTCACGCGCCACGAAACTACCTCGACGCGCTGCGATACGCAGAACCCAAACCTACTCACGTATCACGCGTGTCGCGAAGGTTTAGAAAAACGGCAAAATAGGTATTTGGTCCCAGATTTTCCTACAGAATTGATCTTACAAAAATATATATACCACAAGACCCTACACACTGGAATACACCTATAGAACCCAAAAACACCCAAAACCCTTCCTGTCTGGCCGCAATTTGCGGCCAGAATGGCGGTTTTGGCGGCCTCAGTGGGGAGTTAGGGGGTCGGGTTTCACCTGGTGCATCATCTCCACTCCACTACACTACAGTCTCCTCAATTTCATTCTGCACTCACCGGGTCAATAACAGATCCAGAAAAGTTCACTTTTGCACAAAAACGACATTTTGCATCACATAGGAAAACTGGTGGTATTTTAGTGTAATCGGGGTTCGACTAAGTTACAATGGCCTCAACAGACCACAATCATCCTACTGAAACCAAATCTCGCCTCATTAGCACAAAGTTCTCACTAATCACCCCATATTGCACTAAAACACACTAATTTCTAATAACCGATGCAAAACTACACTAACTAGGCAAACTAGTGAAGCAAGATAGGGATTATACCTCATACTTAACACTAGGAAGCTGGAGGAAGAAGAAGAAGTGAAGGGGAGGGGCTGCACAGGGTGCTGGAGCTGTTGCTGCCCACTGCTGCCACTGCTGAATTCTGCTGCTGCTGCTATTGCTTCATGTTGCTGCTGCTGTGCTTGCCTCTGCTTGCTGCTGCTGTTGCTGTGCCTGCTGCTGCTTCTGGAGCTGGGGAGAGGTAAGTGTGTGTGTTGTGTATGTGAGAGTGTGAGTACTTGAGAGAAAACCAAAAGAAATGGGAGGCTACAATCATCACACCAAAAGTCACCCCTCTCTCTCTCACTTCATTTAATGCAAGCATGGCTTGAGCCATGATGCATCCCTCTCTCTCTCTCTCTCTCTCTCTCTCTCTCACAAGTCAACCCCTAAGCAATTTGAATTAAAGAAATCTTTTAATTAACCAATTTAAAACCCATTTAAGAATCCAAAAGAATTAATCCTACAATTAACCCACCATGGTTAATAATTATGGTGTTTACTTCATTTAAAAAAACCCTAGTTTACATGCACATGTGTGTGCAAGCTTAGGAAAATTTTGGAAAAATATTTATTAAATTAGGAAAAATATTTAAAACACAGTTTGGTAAACTTTTTATTAAAAATCATTATTTAATTATAATTATACACTAACCCTTATCCTAAGGTGTTACAATATATGATATATAATAAACGTTGCTTATGTTTTGCACCCGCGCTAGTCCCGCCCCGCTATGTCGTTAGTTAAGTAACGCAACGGTGCATAACGGGACACTGTGGCGAATGCGGATAGCATAAGCGTACGTTGTATTTTCGTTTCTTCTGTGATGCTTAGGAAGCATAATTTATGGGACTTCATTAATGAGATTAATGAAATAGAAAGAAACCTCTAAGATGTTGTGGAATCAAATTTTCTAAAAGGGTAGCTCTAGTTTTTTCTTTGCATAGCGGTATTCCATGTAGAATATCCAGCACCTCATTCGATTAGGAAAGAGCCGAGATCCCTTCACCAGGAGTGACCTCTTTAGCGAAACTAGCAGATGCTACAACCCACTCGGTTTTATTTTTGATTGCTTTTTTAGTTTTTTGCTTTGCATAGCGGTATTCCTTGTAGAATATCCAGCACCTCATTAGATGAGGAAAGAGCCGAGATCCCTTCACCGGGAGTGATCTCTTTAGCGAAACTAGTAAAAGCCTCAAAAACATTCCTTTTCAAAATCATCCGATTCCACCAACGATATCAAGTTCATTACACAAAGGTTTTCTTAAAAACCTATCGCATCCCTGCGTCATTTCAGATAAGGACTATTTAGTATTCGTGTTGCGTTTGTTGACCTTGTCAAGGAGTAGTGTACGATAGCTTATTAGTACTTATCTGCTAAAGTATGAGATGCGATTGGATTAGGGTAGTCGTGCGGCCTTGTTGATCTTGTCAGGGATCGTTCGGGTGGGTTTAATTCAATCATGAAATGTACGGGTTGAACTTGACTTGCGATTTATGGTTTGTTGACCTTGTCAAGGTCATAAATAGCTTGGGGAAATTATCGGGACTTTCAAGGGTTGAAATTTGCAATGAGATTGCATACCATCTATGAGATAGTTAGATCCTGATACCCACTGCGAGTAAGAGTTACTCCTGGGAGAGTTTTACATATCATAATTAGCCGATCAAGTAGGTGTCTAGAAAGGTGTTAACGGGGTTACGCTCCTCGGAAAACGAGGTTCATTTTAATTAGGTCCGTGCGAAAGCACGGGGAACCCCCCTCAAAGTACCGACACTGGACTGGCTGAAAGATTGGCGAACTTGTAAGGTGTGATTAATCCCGGATGGTCTTACCTTTTAAGGTTTGAAGGAAGATTAGATAAAAACAGTGGGAGTCATCCTGATTAGATAAGATAATAACCAATCTAATCTTGCAAGAGCATACGCTAAGTGTTTTGTTCTCTCTCTCTCTAGGTAGCGACCATGTCAGGCCTTAATAAAGATAATAATATGGATGTATTGACTGAACCAGCTTGTTATACTGAGCAGGAGAATATTGGTTCCGCTCCCACTTATAATTGTTATAAGTCCGAGCAGGAAATCGAAGAATATCCGAATTCCCACGCCACCCAAATGAAGAATAAGTATGTTGATACATCTTCTTCGGGTGTGTTAATTACCAAAAACTGTTTCTCAGTACACTCTACGTCCTGTGTATTAGATACCGGATCAGGATCCCACATATGTAATATGTTGCATGGGCTAAGGAAAGATAGAGAACTGGGTATAGGTGATCATTATCTAAAAGTAGGGAATGGTGCAAGTGTTGCTGCCAAACCAGTTGTTGAATATCACCTTGTATTACCAAATTGGAATACTTTGATCTTGAACGAATGTTATTACGTGCCCTTTATGATATGCAATTTAATATCAATTTCTTTATTAGATAAAGAAGGATATAACTTTGTAGTAGAGAATAATGTTATGAACATTTACCTAAATCAAGTGTTGATTGGGTTTGGTGCGTTATGTAACGGTTTATACGTTCTAAATCAAAATACAATTCTTAACGTACAGAACACACACAGGAGGAAGAGTTCAGAAATGAACGAATCCTTCTTGTAGCATTGTAGACTAGATCATATCAATGCGACACGACTAGCTAAGTTACATAAAGATGGATATTTGAATTCGTTCGAATTATCATCTTATGAAACTTGCCAATCATGTCTCAAAGGCAAAATGACCAAAACTCCGTTTACTGGACACGGAGAAAGAGTTACAGAACTCTTAGAACTGATACATAGTGATGTATGCGGTCCCATGTCTACACATGCTAGGAATGGTTCCTCGTACTTCATTACATTCACTGACGATCTCTCAAGATACGGACATGTTTTCCTATTGAAACACAAGTCTGAAGCTTTTGAGAAATTCAAAGAATATAAGCATGAAGTCGAGAACCATATGAGTAAAAGTATTAAAATCCTTCGATCTGATCGGGGAGGAGAATACTTGAGCAATAAGCTCCTGGACTATTTAAAAGAGAATGGGATTCTCTCTCAGCTTACTCCTCCGTATACACCACAGCACAACGGTGTATCGGAGCGGAGGAATCGCACCCTATTAGATATGGTGCGCTCTATAATGAGCACCGTTGAGTTACCTATTTCCTTTTAGGGTTATGCGCTTGAGACAACAACATACCTATTGAATCAAGTTCCATCTAAATATGTACCTACAAAACCATATGAGATATGGAGTGGGAAGAGACCATATCTTAAACGAGTGAAGATATGGGGTTGTCCGGCCTATGTCAAAAGGCAAAATCTGGATAAACTCGAGACACGATCAGTTCTTTGCAAGTTTGTAGGATATCCAAAGAATTCATATGGATATTTTTTCTACCACGGTGAGGAACAAAAGGTGTTTGTTTCTCAACATGCCACCTTTTTAGAAAAGGAATTTCTTATAAAAGAAATTAGTGGCAAAGAGGTAGAGCTGGAAGAAGTTCCAGCTACACACTCTACAACTGAAGATTTAGTGGAACCATAGGATTCGATAGTTGCCAATGAACCTCAGCCTCTCCGCCGATCTAGTAGGGTTCCTCATCCACCTGAGAGATACTACGGTTTTCTCATTGATGGTGGGAGCGAGGATTGCATCATGGAGGATGATGACCCAACTAGCTTCAAGCAGGCCATCACGAGTGGGGACTTTATGAAATGGCTGGATGCAATGCGATCTGAGATGGAATCCATGTACACCAAGAAAGTATGGACTTTGGAAGTTGCTTCCGAAGGGGTAAACCCATTGGGAGAAAATGGATCTTTAAGAAGAAACTTTGTGTAGATGGAAAAGTTGAGACTTTCAAACCTAAACTTGTTGCAAAATGTTTTCGTCAATGACCAGGTGTGGATTATGATGAAACCTTTTCTCCAGTGGCTATGCTTAAGTCCATCCGGATCCTACTTGTCATTGCTGCATACCATGACTACGAAATCTGGCAGATGGATATTAAGACCGCCTTTCTAAATGGTGATTTAGAAGAGAGCGTGTACATGACTCAGCCAGAGGGCTTCGTAGACAATGGGAGCAGCGGAAAGGTTTGCAAGCTACTTAAATCAATCTACGGGTTGAAGCAGGCATCGCGGAGTTGGAACATCTGTTTTGATGTGGTAGTCAAAGAGTTTGACTTCATCAAAAACGTAGATGAACCTTGTATATACAAGAAGGTGGCAGAGAGTAATGTTATCTTCCTCGTATTGTACGTCGATGACATACTCTTGATAGGAAATGATGTCCCTATGCTGCACTCGGTCAAGCTCTTCTTATCACAAAGATTCTCAATGAAAGATCTAGGTGCTGCCTCCTACATCTTGGGGATTAAAATCTATAAAGATAGATCTAAACGGATACTGGGATTATCCCAATTCAGGTACATTAACACCATACTAAAGAGCTTTAGTATGGAAGATTCCAAGCGTGGGAATTTACCCACGATCTCAGGACTCACTCTGTCCAAAGAGATGTCTCCTAAGACTGATTTGGAGGGAGATCGCATGCAAAGGATACCCTATGCTTCGGATGTATGCTCTATCATGTATGCGATGTTATGTACCAGACCCAATGTAGCTTACTCACTAAGTGTAGTGAGTAGGTATCAAGCAGATCCAGGAGGGAATCACTGGACAGCTGTGAAGAACATTCTCAAGTACTTGAGAAGGACTAAGGAGATGTTCTTGGTGCATGGTAACGGTGAACTCCAAGTGGAGTCCTTTACCAATTCGAGCTTCCAGAGTGATAAGGACGACTCTAAGTCGGTCTCGGGATTTGTCTTTACCCTCAATGGAGGGGCGGTTTGTTAGAAAAGTTCCAAGAAGGAAACTGTGGCAGACTCGACGATGGAGGCTGAATACATCGCTGCCAACAATGCTGCCAAAGAGGCTGTCTGGATGAAGAAGTTCATAACCGAACTTGGAGTGGTTCCATCCATCGAGCATCCAATACCTTTGTATTGTGATAATAATGGAGCATTGGTTTTGGCCAAGGAACCCAGGTCCCATCAACGATCCAGGCATATTCTGAGGCGTTATCACCTAATCCGGGAAATAGTTGATCGCCGGGAGATCGAGGTCAGGAGAGTTGACATGAAGAGCAACACGGCGGATCCACTCACAAAGGCCATACCCCAGATACAATTTGAGAGACTCTTCGGGATGTTGGGTATGAGATACTACAACAACTGGCCTTCGAGAAAGTGGGAGATTGTTATTTATATGTATGTCGTAGAGTCCATTATTGTACATATGATGTATATTATAGTGGATGCTTGGACATATATAAAGAGGAATTTCTTGCTCGACATGATAGTATTGTTAGTTATATGTATGACCTAGAGGCCATTATTGTACATATGATATATATTATAGTGGATGCTTGGACATATATAGAGAGGATTTTCTTGCTCGACATGATAGTATGCTATCTGGTTACCTTTATCATAACATGTAGACTGGTATTTCTACTGTCTTTCTCTCACATGTTGATAAAGCCCTTAGGATATGTACTTGACTACCAGGACTGTGATGGAGATCATACTAGTGGGGCCAGGGTAGTTCACAAGTACATCCTTTAATTGTTCCTAGTCGAGGGAATATCGAGACAGGGCATCGATATTCCAGAGTAGACTAGCTTATACGCTTCTTGACCCATATGATTGGCGTTGGATGATCCCACATCCATTGGTGTTTGACATCAAAGATGGTATACGGGTGCTCAGTGGAGACTGGGTACACTAAACAGGACTCGCCGAGGGCTCCTATGTGGTAATATACCTATCGTCAGATAGCAGTCCTCTGGTGACACTGGTACAGGTTAGTCTGCAGACCCAAGATCGTCATAGAGTCTTATGCAGCTCCTACCATGCTTTGATTTCCTCCCTACAACGCTCAAAGGTGTAACGACCCGAAATAGCCAAAAACCCAGAAATCTAAAACCATTTAAGGAGTAATTAAAGAAAAATAATTTTTAAGAAGTAAGAAAACATGTTTAAAAGCAAGGTTTTTAAATAAGTAAGTCGAATATGCATTTTTAAAACCTCTAGTCTTTTCTGAAAATTTCGGCAGAGTTTCCTTATCATCATATCTCATGATCTGGGGTACTGATCTAAGTCTAGTACAAATCGATACCATCTATATAAATATAAATGTGTGTGTGAAACACACGTCCAAAGGCCCGCTAAAATCTCATGTCGTATCCCAAATACGAATCACATGATCTCACCGATCTCATGGCACCATGCCCAATCTCCTCGACTCATCTCCAAATATCATCCACTATCATCATCATCATCATCCAGGTAATAGTATAACAAGCAAACATGTGGGGGGGTGTAAGCCTATTCTAGGGTTCGCAACTAGGAAACTATACTAGTTTACTTCTAAACCCCAATCTATCCATAGTACACCTAATCACATCTAGAGTATCCATTTCACACTTAACGCTATCATACATATATATATAGTATATATCTAGTATACTAAGTATCGAACTGCGGGGGTGCTATACGCCATCCACCCGACTTCCCCCGTAGATATAATCTACTTACCTTGCATCTTGCGTGTCGGTGTCGATGTCGCCTTCATCTTCTTCGTCATATGAAACCCTCGTGAAGATACCTACAAAGATAGCACAAACGCAATGCACATGAAAATCAAATCGGAAAACCAAAACGACACGCTAAGTCCTACAGGTTAGAACCTATGGACTGCGCTTTCAAAGCCATCAAACAACCCTCGATATCGTCGTACAAACGTCAAGTGATCGAGGTAAAACACAAATACGTAAATACAGAATTCAAAATACGAGAAACAAAACCCCGAATCAAAACAGCAACTATTGGAAATAGTCCCAGATTTTACCCTAGGTCAAATTGGTCAATTTTGCATATGCCAAGGGTCTATTTTACATATGTGGGGACCACAGAACCAACACGAGGCACTTTGGCCCAGGTCTGGCCGCAAATTGCGGCCAGAAGGAATTAATTGGCGTCTTGTGTTGAGGGATAGGGGCTAGGGTTTTGGTTTAGCTTCCTAGGTGCCTGCATGTCTCTCTGTGTTTGCAAAATAAATTTCAGAGTCTCCGAGTGATAGCAGATTTCAATTAACCCTCACAGAATCCACAATTTTCCGATATCGCCTTTTTTAAATCCGTATTCTGGGGTTCTAGTCTCTGTTTTAGGTCTGAATTCTAGCACTAGGGGGTTTGTGTGGTCTCTACTGAGCTTAATTTCACATTACAACCCAAAGTTTCCATAAACCCTAACTAGGGTTTTCAAACTTCACCCAAACCACACGATATCGTTTCTAATCTAACATGGGGGTAAAAGTAATGGAAACACTAAGCTTGTGGTTCAGAAAATACCTCATTTCGCAACTCAAGAAAATTCTTGAGTTGCCCCAAGTGGCCAAAATCCTTGTTTTCTTGGTCCAATGCGCTTCCCTTGAGCTTGTGCATCCTTTTTGTGAAATGGGGTTTGGGTTTTGAGTTGATTTTCATGGTGTTTTGGGGGGTTTTGTAGAGAAGGAGAGAGGGTGCAGCAGCAGCAGCAGCAAAGGAGGGGAGAGGAAATGACGGAAACAAATGATGAAGGGGGATGGCTCAATACCAAGTCAAACACAATCCCTCACCTTTCTCTCTCATGCCCATGCCTACAAATTCTATTCTTTTCCTTTTCTTTCCTTTTCTTTTCCCAATAAATCAACAACCATGCTTAAAATATGAAGGAAAGCCATGGAAAAATATGTAACAAATGTAAAATGATATGGTGCATGTTTTGCATAAAATATGCTAAAAATTCGATTAGCGATTTTTTAATCGCGATTAGCACTAAATTACCATATATTTAATCATAAAAACTGAAAATTTGCATAATTCAAATAAAACACCCTCTTTTAATAATTTCTATAATTTTTCAAATTTTCCCCCCAATTTATCGGTATTTAATTATTCCTCCTTATTAAAATATTCAATATTTTATTATTAAATTATAAAAATTCCCAAAAATAATATTTTATTTTCTTTGAAATGGTACAATCTTCCCCCCTTAAAGAAATTCGGTCCCCGAATTTAAATTTAAACCCCTCAAATACTAAAACATTTCAGTAAAAGTCCAAGTCGTCGGGGCTTCGAAATCAACAATACATAAGACGCGTCATAGCGCAATGCATGCGCAAAAACAATGAGCAGATAACTCAAAATCAAAACTCCATCAAGTATCCCACAATCATCGGAGTCATGGTAAAGACACAAGGTTAAATCCAAAACAAAACCGATATGATATACATCATAATTATACATGTAGACATCAAATCTATACATGTAAATATCTAAAAGAGATGCATGCCAAACCTTTCATGTTGCTGTGCGATGCACGTATCACTGCACAGTGGCGGACGTCTATTGTAAGAAAATAATCATATATGTATACTTATCCTTGTTTAATATGTACGTCCCGCCGTTTTGAAAACAATTTAGAAGAGTTTCCTTGTTTTAAACGCGTCGTGTCATATCAGACACGTAAGTAAATACTGAGACTATAGCTCACTTTTTGGAAATCCCTTCGATAACTATCAATGCATGCAAAATATATCTAGGTACTACCCTCTGACTAGTCCTGCTCAGTACGAAAACATATAGCAAATATCATAAAAACGTACTGCTCCATAAGAAATCAATCCCAAAATGTATATAAGAATACCCTGTGCGCCTGGTGCGCACGGAAATCAAAAATCCATACATGTGCACAGAAGCAACATCTAGGTGCAATGGGTGTGCACGAAACATCAGTCAAAGGCAACGTGTGTGCATGGCAGCAAAATCAGGTGCATCCGACATGCACGAAAATCTCGATTTAGTGCATCCGCCGTGCACAAAAATCGCATCTCAAAACATGCGCTCAATACGCGCGAAAATCCAAATCAAATGCATGGAGTGCAAGAAATCAACATATCGAATGACATCAAATCGAAGTCAAGTACAACAACACACGAAATATAAATCTGGTGCGATAAACGCACGAAACATAAAACTAGTGCATCCTTAGCAAGAAATACAAATACAGTGCATCCTGTGCACAAATACTAAGCAATAACTCAAATGCGTAAATAGCAACACCGGATGTACCCAGGTGTAAAGAAAATCATAAACGTGTGCAACTGCGTGCACAAAACACATATCAATGCACTACGAGCACATATAAGCTATACCGAGCGCAAAAAGCCAAATCGTGCGCATACCACGTGCACAAAATCAACCCAACGGTATGAAATCCATGAAGTCATAAGCATGTGCAACCAAGGCACAAAAACGATATCATGTGCAATAACTGTGCACAAATATGAATACCCAGTAGGTGCAACCATGGTGCATGATCAGTCGAAAATACTGCATTTTTAACACGTCAATTTCCCTATCATTTGCACTCAACTAGAAGTGTTTGGTATTCATATTGCACATATTAGCAAAACATCCCTGAAATACCAGATTACATGTGTTATACTCTAAAACCGACATTTCTGTAGGAAATTGTGTGTTTATCATGGCATCGCATCATCCTTGTATTGCGCAACACTTGTTTCGGAGTCTGTGCAGGAAATTGCAGGAACAAAGCCAAAATTGTCAAAGTGCTGATAAAAGATACGCCAACTCAAAGATTTGAGATCTGGCAGTGATACAGAAAGCCAAATGAGATTTAACATATTTTATAAAGGCCCATAAGTCAGCTCAAGAATTACCATTGAAGTTCCAAGCACCAAGGACCTCAAAGGACCGCGGATCAGCGGCCTAAGCCAGCTTGCGCCATGGATCCGCGGCGTGGTGATGACCTCAGCATTGCCAATTTTCTGCACGTGCTTCCCATAACGGCAGTAGCTTCCAGATCACTCCAGATACTCCACGTGGCTTCATCTAGAAGGCTCGGCCTAACAAACCATTTCTAGAAGCTCCCTCTAACTAACTCCTTCTAGAAGCCTCTCCCTATAACAAACTTTTGGAGGGAAATTCAAATTTGAAATCCTAGATCTAGGGTTTTGAGGTCTATAAAAAGGAGCCTATATCTAAGGGTTGAGGTTGTTCATTAATCTTCATCTTCCCCAAAATCCTCCTACAAGTTGAGTGACACGTCTTGTAGCCCTAAAATCTAAAATCCAAGCCAAATTCAAGATCCCGAGTACCATTCAAGCAAGAAGCCTTCAACCTTTTAGGAGCGGAGCCGATCTTCAATCGAGCAAGTGATCCAAGACGATCCGCGACTCAAGGAGACGAGCAAAGCCAAATCGACGATCGAGTTCTTCCTCTTGTAGTTATTGAGCGATTTGTAACGGAATTGTTGATATAAATAAAAGGTGAAATTCTTTAATCTTGCTTTCTTTAAATTCTTGCATCATGATTCGATCTCAATTTGTAATTGTGGTTCTTGTTGTGATGTTTGAGTAAAACTCTGCTCGTAAAGGAGTCGAGACGATCAATAGAAGGATGATGTAACAAATCTTAAAACGATTCTTAAGTCCTACGAGTTTTGTAAACTCATGTAAATTGAAGAATCGGTAACCTAGTTTCGAGCTATGCTTTCTTGATTGTGTTCGCTCTTAATTAGTGATCCACGATCGATTCTTGAATTTACTCGAGGCTAGAATGTGAATGATATCGACGAAGGAACAAGGGATAGATGTTGAAACCCTAGTTTCACTAGAAATCCCTAATTCTTGTCGATCATCATCAATCTAGTATCAATTCATCGAAAGATAAGAATACGTAATCGCTAGATATCATCACATCTATAGAACCGATCGATTCCAACGAGCCTCACTTCGATTCTTGATATTTGGATTAGAAATCATCAATTGACACTTCTTGATTTTAATGTTTTCTTGTTATTAGATCTAGATTTTTCTAATTCTTGAAATTCAATTTACAAATCATGAATTGTTTCTTTTCTTTTCTTTAAAGTTTCAACTCATCTAAATCGAAACACGAACGATTACACATTCCCTGTGGACGATCCGCACTTACTAACGCGCTACATTCGACACCGTTATTGATTGCGGTCAAAAATATTTTTGGTTGTGATTTCTATACATTTTTCCAACTACACAATCCGAAATCGTATTCAATCAAATGGCGCCGTTGCCGGGGATAGTGCGCTAATTGTTCGTATTTTGAAATTTGAGTTGAAAAGTTTATTCCATCTATATTTTTAGATCTAAATTCGCACAAACCCTAAACGTGTTGTTGTGATTTGTTGCGAGGAAATCTGGACTTTGTGGAGCTTTGGAAAAAAATTTCAGAGAATTCCAAAGAGCTGAGGAGTTGAAGTGGAACAGTGTCAAGAAATTGTGTGCAGTGATCCCAAGATCCCACCGCGATTCCGCGGCCCTAGCTTGCATCCGCGGCGGATCCGCCGCATGTCTGCTGCATCACTGTTCACAAATTCTCAGGTTAATTCTTCACTTTCTTATCTCCTCCTAAATCTGCTCCAATTAACAATTTGCTGCAGGTTTCTTTGCAAATAAATCGCATCGCCGCAAAAGCAATAAAATTGTGCGTGTTTTGATTCTTGGTTGTTTGCATATTAATATGGAAATTAAGGGGCAAAGACAAAATCCGGATTAGGTGGGGAGTTCATTACCCTTCCTAAGCCCCAAAAATCACAAACTTGCATCCGCATTACCCTCATTAATTAAAAAATATCTAGAGATGACTCTAAGGACCGTCACGCTCACTTAGGACAAGAGAAGGCCGTGGGTAATTCATTTCTTATCTGCGTTTCTTTTGTGGTGTCTAAGGAAAGTGTGTCGAAGGCTAGTGGTTACTTAATTAGGCCCACTACTTACGTAGTGGAGAACCTCCCACTTACCTGGCCATAGGAGAGACAAAGAGGCAGTGGAGGATTGATCCTGCGACTTGTCTTTTGGCAGTTAGGAGCGGTCTAGAGCTTTGACCTAGGTGACCGCTAGATTTTAGGGTTTTTCTTGTTGCATTTGTGGTGATCGCATCATATTTTCAAAAATACGTATCATTTTTCAAAACAAATACCGCATTCATCATTTCCCCTAATTATAAGTCACGCTGCCACTTGTACTAACCCTTTTTAGTGCAAGATAGGATGGACACGGGATTCTAGTGCCCGTTTAGTCCGCGTTCCCTTGATCGACCCTAAAGTCGGTATTTCTACATTTACCTCTTCTTTACCCACCACCACACCTATATCGATGGATCCGTCTCCATCGAACTTCTTTACCACTACTCTGCCGCCGTCCGTTGGTGCGCAGAATCCACCCCGCATCTCTCTCCAAGAGAGGTGCTATCCTACACGAGGTCCCCTTTCCACCTGTCTCTCCATTCCACCAGCCAACGGGGAAAATTTTGAAATTAAACCCCAATACATCAACCTTCTACCAAAATTTCACGGTCTCGAGTCTGAAGACACATATGCCTTTATCACCAAATTTGAAAATGTATGCGCAATGATGGGTACCTCACAGCTTTCTATGGATGCTATGCGCCTACGTCTTCTCCCATTCACCTTGTGCGATATAGCTGAGAAGTGGCTTTACAACACTACCGCACATTCCATTTCAAATTGGGAAGAATTCGTCAAAGCATTCCTTAAGAAATTCTACCCACATCATTAAACAGCTCGAGTCTGTAGCGAAATAAATCAATTCACCCAGCTTCCAAATGAACCATTTTCAAAATGTCTTGAATTCTTCAAGGACCTGTTAGTCCAATGTACACATCACGGAATCCCTAGATGGGAACCGTGCAGAATCATTTATGAGGGCATTAATCCTAACATAAGACAGACCCTTGAATCCATGTGTCAAGGCAACTTCATGACCAAAGATGATGGGGAAGCCTGGAAATTCCTAGAAGATTTCGCTGAAAAATCTTTACAGTGGGAGGGTGTGAGTCAATCGTCTAGGGATGGCAATAATATTTCCATAGGAGTTAGAGCTGAAATCTCAGCTTTACACAAGAAATTCGACGCTGTGGAAAACAAATTTTTAGCTGCCACCCTAAATCAAATGTCACTCTCCAAAACTGTATGTGGATGATGTTCTGATCCTTCTCATTTGACGGAAGAATGTCCACGAAATTCTCCGTTTCAAGGTCACGAGCATACCAATGCCACATTTCAAAGACCTAGGAACGATCCATTTTCTTCCACTTATAATCAGGGTTGGAGGAATCACCCTAACTTTGCTTGGAACCAATCACAGACTCAAAACACGGTTCTAAATCAAAACAATTTCCAAAGGGTCCCTCCACCACAACAGCAACCGCCACTTCAATTGAGTCAGCACCCCTTCCAAGCACAAAACTTCCTAAATCCGGTCAACACACACGCACCGTCTAGTCCTTTACAGTTGACCGGGACCGATGAATCCTCTTCATTCATAAACTTGCTTCTAACAAATCTCATGCAAGTATCGGCTGAAATAAAGACTTCTGTCGATTATATAAAGAAAAACTCAGCGTCCCAAGCTGAGAGTATTAAATCGATGGAAGCAGAAATTGCACGATTAAAAGCCGAAATGAGTGCAAGAGAGAAAGGGAAACTTCCAGCTCAACCTTTACCCAATCCTGGCTATTCACATCATGTGAATGCAATTACGTTGAGATCTGGAAGAGTGCTTGACAATCACATTGGGGAAGAGTTTGATGACACTGATAGATCTATCAATGATACCCCGGCTGAGACCTTTCCTTCCACTTCTACTTCTAATTCTGACCCCAGTTCTTCTACCCCACCACTTTCTTGCGAGCCTATTCTTCGTTTCCCACAAGGCTCGCCACCTCAGCCCGTCTCTTCTAGTTCTCCACAGACGATCCCTACCTCTATTCTGGGATCGGGTCCACACACACTTCCTTCTCCTATGATGGACCCAGCGCTTATTGCTAAAGCACCTTATCCTAATCGGTCAAGGGCTAACACATCGAGTCCATATATGGAGAAGATTATGGACATGTTTAAGCAAGTAAACATCAACATCCCTCTCCTAGATGCCATCCAATAAGTTCCGTCCTATGCGAAAACTCTTAAGAACTTGTGCATTAGGATGAGGAAGACTCAAGTGCCCAAGAAGATATTCATGGCAAAGACAGTAGACACAGCTTTCCCCCAACAAGTACCACGGAAACGTAAGGACCCTGGCTGTCCTACTATTTCCATTTCTACTGGGGAAAAACACATCAACCGTGCTCTAATAGACCTTGGCGCTAGTGTTAACTTGCTTCCATACTCTGTTTATGAGAAACTAGGTATCGGAGTGTTAAATCCCTCGAGCATAACTCTCCAGATGGCTGACCGATCAATCACCAAACCTAGAGGTGAACTGGAGGATGTGTTAATAAAAATCGGGGAATTTGTATTCCCTGTAGACTTTATTGTAATTGATACACAGCCTGTAGCGAACCCACGGAATCAAATTCCGGTGATTTTAGGTCGCCCCTTTTTGGCCACTTCCAATGCTATCATCAACTGTCGTAACGGTTCTATGACCCTATCTTTCGGGAATAGGTCAATTGAGCTGAACATTTACAAGTTGGGAAGTGTACCCTCCGAACCTACTGCTCAGGTCTGTTCTGTCGACTTAATGGATGTCGACAGCAGCGAATTTGATGATCCTCATGATATCGATCTTGACTCTTTTCATACGTTATTGTTTGACCCAACTATGTATCAAACACATACGGACTCTTCCACCGAGATGTCCGGGTCAACAATTAACACTGATTATGAACTGCTTTTAGAGTCTGAAGATCACCCCGCACTTTGTGATGACATTATTCATCGGGGTATTGATGGAACTTTTGAGGAGATCTTCGCTGATGAACTCGCATTTTTGAATGACACGGGTGTTGAGATGAATCATCTCCCAATCAATGAAATTGAACATCCACCCCTTCTTCTGAACTGTAAAAAGAATGCGAGTAATCCATCATATTCACTGCATCGTCTCTCCAAAATGAGACGCACCCACATTCTATTCCACCACTTACCCCTTCCCCACTTCTTCTTCCACCAACCTGAGCACTACATTGATAAAATTTTCGAATGGTTGGTGTTGACATTCGGTCTTTGCAAAGCTTGGCATCGACCACTGATTTTTGACCCCCTCATGTGATTTTCAAAAGATTAACATTGCATAACTCAAGTTTGGGGGGGGGGCATTTTTTCTGGCTCTTGAAAAGAAAATTTTTACAAAATGATGAGCCAAGAATAAGTTTGGGGGAAGGTTTTCACTTAAATATTTTGCCCCCATTTAATAAATTCCTCCCAAGCTTACAGGTTTTTCAAGATTTAGCAGAAGGCAACAGTGAGGACACTGTTGAAAACAAGTTTGGGGGAGGTTTGTGCTTATTTTTGCATCATTTGCATCATACTTTGCATAAGCACAAAACATTTTTAAAAAACCTATAAAAATTTAAAAAAAATTCAAAAATAAATATTTTTTGTACATAAATAAGATAATAAAAGATTAGATAGTGAAAAATTACATCCAAAAGATTGGAAAAATTTAAGAAAACCTAGAAAATTAGAAGCTTTCTTATACGAACTAGTAATAAGTAGTTATGAGCCGTTGTCCCAAGGGTTAGTAAGATGAAAGAAGTCACTAATCTGAGAATAAAAGTAAGTCTGAAAAATAGTTTCTATTCTGGAAGCCAAACATTTGAACGTTGATACCCTACTATTCGCACTTACACACGTCTTGAAACTCGGGATAGTAGAGGATACCTTGAAATGCTCTTGTCTAAAAGCCAAAGTATGAAGGAAATAAAAAAAATGAAGAAAACATAAAATGGTGAAGAAAAAAATGAACACTGGTTTTGTTATCGCCAAGGCAGCAATAAAAAAATATAGCGAGGGTGCCTCTTCACCTATTGCCCTAAGGCCGACTGGTCTGGGATTGGTGTTTTTCCTCGTCTTGCTCCACCTAAGGCTTAGCAGTGACTCAAGAAGTATTAACGGTCGCATGAAAGCGTTTGAGCAAATTCATCTAAATATTCATTAATTAAAAAGTACTGAGGTGGATGGACAAAAGTATGATAGCTTGAATTGAATTCTCCGGATGTAGGGATGTCTTTACACACACGTAGGGTTATATGATCGATGTTTGGAAGAAAGATAGGAATGAAGAATAAGACGATATTTTATTGAGGGAGGATGTGATTTCTAACATTTTTTCATGACTATTAAGATAGGGCTCATGACAACCGAAAAGCTAGCATAATTGGAAACCCTAATTTTCAAGGCTTTTCTTTTACAATTCTTTTCTTTAAATGTAATATTCATGATCTTCCTTTTATTATTGGATTTTGTGGGTGCAATCCGCTGAAAACCCTCAAGAGACAACACTCCTCCTACTAGGGACACCTAGAGGTTTAAAGGCTTGTTGCACGTGCTCAGTACAATCGTGTTGCCTACGAAAGTGTGCTAGATAGTTTTTCTCTTTCTTTATTTTCTCCTTCTCTTTTTAATAAAACAGTTCGCTCGAGATGACCGAAAATAAGTTTGGGGGAATTTGATCAGTCGAAAATACTGCATTTTTAACACGTCAATTTCCCTATCATTTGCACTCATCTAGAAGTGTTCGGTATTCATATTGCACATATTAGCAAAACATCCCTGAAATACCAGATTACATGTGTTATACTCTAAAACCGACATTTCTGTAGGAAATTGTGTGTTTATCATGGCATCGCATCATCCTTGTATTGCGCAACACTTGTTTCGGAGTCTGTGCAGGAAATTGCAGGAACAAAGCCAAAATTTACAAAGTACTGATAAAAGATACGCCAACTCAAAGATTTGAGATCTGGCAGTGATATAGAAAGCCAAATGAGATTTAACATATTTTATAAAGGCCCATAAGTCAGCTCAAGAATTACCATTGAAGTTCCAAGCACCAAGGCCCTCAAAGGACCGCGGATCCGCGTCCTAAGCCAGCTTGCGCCGCGGATCCGTGGCGTGGTGATGACCTCAGCATTGCCAATTTTCTGCACATGCTTCCCATAACGGCAGTAGCTTCCAGATCACTCCAGATACTCCACATGGCTTCATCTTCAAGGCTCGGCCTAACAAACCATTTCTAGAAGCTCCCTCCAACTAACTCCTTCTAGAAGCCTCTCCCTATAACAAACTTTTGGAGGGAAATTCAAATTTGAAATCCTAGATCTAGGATTTTGAGGTCTATAAAAAGGAGCCTAGATCTAAGGGTTGAGGTTGTTCATTAATCTCCATCTTCCCCAAAATCCTCCTACAAGTTGAGTGACATATCTTGTAACCCTAAAATCTAAAATCCAAGCCAAATTCAAGATCCCGAGTACCATTCAAGGAAGAAGCCTTCAACCTTTTAGGAGCGGAGCCGATCTTCAATCGATCAAGTGATCCAAGCCGATCCGCGACTCAAGGAGACGAGCGAAGCCAAATCGACGAACGAGTTCTTCCTCTTGTAGTTCTTGAGCGATTTGTAACGGAATTGTTTATATAAATAAAAGGTGAAATTCTTTAATCTTGCTTTCTTTAAATTCTTGCATCATGATTCGATCTCAATTTGTGATTGTGGTTCTTGTTGTGATGTTTGAGTAAAACTCCGCTCGTAAAAGAGTCGAGACGATCAATAGAAGGATGATGTAACAAATCTTAAAACGATTCTTAAGTCCTACGAGTTTTGTAAACTCGTGTAAATTGAAGAATCGGAAACCTAGTTTCAAGCGATGCTTTCTTGATTGTGTTCGCTCTTAATTAGTGATCCACGATCGATTCTTGAATTTACTCGAGGCTAGAATGTGAATGATATCGACGAAGGAACAAGGGATAGATGTTGAAACCCTAGTTTCACTAGAAATCCCTAATTCTCGTCGATCATCATCGATCTAGTATCAATTCATCGAAGGATAAGAATACGTAATCGCTAGATTTCATCACATCTATAGATCCGATCGATTCCTACGAGCCTCACTTCGATTCTTGATATTTGGATTGGAAATCATCAATTGACACTTCTTGATTTTAATGTTTTCTTGTTATTAGATCTAGATTTTTTTAATTATTGAAATTCAATTTACAAATCATGAATTGTTTCTTTTCTTTTCTTTAAAGTTTCAACTCATCTAAATCGAAACACGAACGATTACACTTTCCCTGTGGACGATCCACACTTACTGACGCGCTACATTCGACACCGTTATTGATTGCGGTCAAAAATATTTTTGGTTGTGATTTCTATACATTTTTCCAACTACACAATCCGAAATCGTATTCAATCAGTGCACGAAAACAGAAATCTTGGAACTCAGCCATCAAGACCAAATCATGCGAATAGATCGCCCAAAATACTGAATCTAAGGTGACGGATACGTGATAATCGAATCACAAAATCACAAATCATAAATACCGTCGTTGGTATATCCTCCTTCAAAGTCGAGAAGGTGTCGGTGCATCCAATGCTAATAGCGCAAGATATCTGCTTGCTTCTTGCTCATGGTCTGGCGTCCTCTATCTCTAGGCCCTTATCATCTCGGTGGATTGCCAATCTCGCGATCCATCGGCTCATCGGCCCTGTCAGGTGTGCTAACGGGGACGATTCCGTTCTGGCGCTTCTCTGGTCATCTCTCGATCAATCCTTACGACCACTCGTAAAGCAGCACGTCACTGGCGCCGACCTCTGGTCCTCTGAATACACATCACACATCCAATCCTGGTACAAATCTTATCACAGCAGTGTCCTGGAAGGAATCCTGCTCAAGGTCTCTTCCGATCTCGCCTATGCCGAACTGTATGGAGGCTGGTACACTTGCATAATCTTTTCTCGCACTCTGGACATCTGCGTCCTCAGCACCGCATGTCCTCGGAAACTGGTCGCATCCAAACGCCTCTATAGACATATCCGACCTTTAATCTTAATGGGGAGTGACAACAGCTCGTCAGCATCTTGCACGAACTTCTTGTCCCACTTGTTTGTATCATCGTTCACTTCGACGTCATGTCTCTATCTGTGCACTGCAAATGTCCTCGGCTACGGTCAATTCAAAGTCTCTCACACGGACTCGAAATCATGAACATGGTATCTTCATCACTCTGTGGAAGATATCTAGCCGAACGCGTCCTCAGGAACTCGTTCCAACCTGCGGAGGTATACTCCATACGCGTCCATTCTTGATCAATTCACAACGCATCTGGGTGAGGTCCTCTATCCGAACCTGGTCAACTATCTTGTCGACGATGCCGAACTCTGGCCTGCTGGGTGTGCGCAATGTGACCACTCCTAGGTCCAAGTCTTCTCGTATAGTATTCCAGAAAGGTCCTGTCGAAAGCTCTCTCAATTCTCGTTTCTGCCGAATTGCCCGGAAGTTACCATCCTTCACTATATCTGTTTCTTGTTCCGGAACGACTGCATACTCATCGCGACTCCTTCTGGAAGGTATATCTATAATCAACGTCTCTGCATGCGTATCGCATCTCTGATGTCAGCGGAGTGGAACGTCATCGTGTTGAATTCTCGTGCAAAGTCTTTACTTCACTCTGCTCCAATGTTGACTGATTCGGACTTGTCTTCTCATGGCTGCATGGACTGCGCTCCAACGGCTATACTCGTATCTGGAGTCTCCCAAGCGATGTGTCCCATCACATAATATCCGAATGATGTCGAACCATCCGATCGATTTGTCAGAACCTCATATTCCCCCAAGAGATCAACATCTTGAGTACAGTTTAATAGTATTCCAGTATATAGCACAGCACCTGTGGACTAACCGTAGAAGGGCAAATCCAAGCCCCACAAATGGCACCTCTAAACTGCCGCAAACCCTAAGGTTCGGAGGCGTTCCATGGTCATTACGTCGAGTTAGGTTTTCATTCTTCTATAGGTTCCATAGCATTACTTGCATTGTCTTCCGAACACTTTAAACTTGAAAATGGGTTCCTGACATTCGATCGTCTCTATCGACTTTCAACGAATCTGCGTGAAGTCGTCTCTAACTGGAATCAATCTATCTGATAACCTCGCATCGGGGTAAGCGAACGAACCACATGACCTAGTCATTCATCCTCGGGTGACTAGAGACCTTCCATCATATCTCTAAGTATATACTCATGTTGTAGTAGCTCCAATCATCTGGGCGATACCTCATCATTTGCAGCAAAAACTGGCTCATTCATCTGTACGCTGAACAGCGCCTCAGTCATAATGAATAAGCGATATATCAATGGTCATCACATCCTGGCTGGCCTCTAGCAGTAGCCTGATCCTCTGGTGCTGATCTGCACGTCCGAGAAATCTTGTAAAAGCGATCTGTCAAACGCATCGTGGCGCGAAAACACAAATAAACGACGCCTCTATACACAATCGTATGTCTCTGGAATCATGCCCTGGTCAGTCCTCGTCCATGACGAGCTCGTGCTGACCGCGACTCTAGCCATAGCTCTCTCTGTCCGTGTAATCGTGTCAGCAAAATCATAACCAGTACCGATGAGGATAGATCATAGGAATGAATATAATACTGTGCAAGGAAATGTACATCCTAAGGTTTCTTAAGTGGAGTAGCGTATCGTAAGTATGCCGCGGAACATACGTATGGTACGTCACTCTACTCAAGCTACCTACTCCATCAACCAAGGGTCATCCTATACGACGAAAGTTCGGGTATAATACCCCCCGACTAAGTCTAAGTTCCGTAAGGTCAAGCCTAAGTTCTGTATATAATAAACGCTCTAGGCTCCGCATAGTCAAACTTAGATAAGAACCAAAGTTAACTTAGCACTCTGATACCAACTTTGTCACGACCCGAAATAGCACGTGACTGGCTCTTGAATCATATGAAGTCTATAGGACCTCATCTAATCCAAGTAACCCAAAAACCCAGAAATCTAAAACCATTTTAAGGAGTAATTAAAGAAAACTAATTTTTAAGAAGTAAGAAAACATGTTTAAAAGCATGGTTTTTAAAATAAGTAAGCCGAATATGCATTTATAAAACCTCTAGTCTTTTCTGAAAATTTCGGCAGAGTTTCCTTATCATCATATCTCATGATCTGGGGTACTGATCTAAGTCTAGTACAAATCGATACCAACTATATAAATATAAATGCGTGTGTGAAACACATGTCCAAAGGCCCGCTAAAATCTCATGTCGTATCCCAAATACGAATCACATCATATCACCGATCTCATGGCACCATGCCCAATCTCCTCGACTCATCTCTAAATATCATCCACTATCCTCATCATCCAGGTAATAGTATAACAAGAAAGCATGTGTGGGTGGGTGGGTGTAAGCTAAGGTTCACAACTAGGAAACTATACTAGTTTACTTCTAAACCCTAATCTATCCATAGTACACCTAATCACATCTAGAGTATCCATTTCACACTTAACGCTATCATACATATATATATAGTATATATCTAGTATACTAAGTATCGAACTGCGGGGGTGCTATACGCCATCCACCCGACTTCCCTTGTAGATATAATCTACTCACCTTGCATCTTACGTGTCGGTGTCGGTGTCGGTGTCGCCTTCATCTTTTTCTTCATATCAAACCCTCGTGAAGATACCTACAAAGATAGCACAAACGCAATGCACATGAAAAAAACATCGGAAAACCAAAACGACACGCTAAGGCCTATAGGTTAGAACCTATGGACTACGCTTTCAAAGCCATCAAACAACCCTCGATATCGTCGTACAAACGTTAAGTGATCGAGGTAAAACACAAATACGTAAATCCAGAATTCAAAATACGAGAAACAAAACCCCGAATCAAAACAGCAACTATTGGAAATGGTCCCAGATTTTACCCTAGGTCAAATTTGTCAATTTTGCATATGCCAAGGGTCTATTTTACTGATGAGGGGACCACAGAACCAACACGAGGCACTTTGTCCCAGGTCTGGCCGCAAATTGTGGACAGAAGGAATTAATTGGCGGCCTGGGTTGAGGGATAGGGGCTAGGGTTTTGGTGGTAGCTTCCTAGGTGCATGCATGTCTCTTTGTGTTTGCAAAATAAATTTCAGAGTCTCCGAGTGATAGCAGATTTCAATTAACCCTCACAGAATCCACAATTTTCTGATATCGCCTTTTTTAAATCAATATTCCGTGGTTCTAGTCTCTGTTTTAGGTCTGAATTCTAGCACTAGGGGGTTTGTGTGGTCTCTACTGAGCTTAATTTCACATTACATCCCAAAGTTTCCATAAACCCTAACTAGGGTTTTCAAACTTCACCCAAACCACACGATATCTTTTCTAATCTAACATGGGGGTAAAAGTAATGGAAACACTAAGCTTATGGTTCAGAAAATACCTCATTTGGCAACTCAAGAAAATTCTTGAGTTGCCCCAAGTTGCCAAAATCCTTGCTTTCTTGGTTCAATGTGCTTCCCTTGAGCTTGTGCATCCTTTTTATGAAATGGGGTTTGGGTTTTGAGTTGATTTTCATGGTGTTTTGGGGGATTTCGTGGAGAAGGAGAGAGGGTGCAGCAGCAGCAACAAAAGAGGGGATAGGAAATGAGGGAAACAAATGATGAAGGGGGATGGATCAAGACCAAGTCAAACACAATCCCTCACCTTTCTCTCTCGTGCCCATGCCTGCATATTCTATTCTTTTCCTTTTCTTTTCTTTTCCCAATAAATCAACAACCATGCTTAAAACATGAAGGAAAGCCATGGAAAAATATGTAACAAGTGTAAAATGATATGGTGCATGTTTTGCACAAAATATGCTAAAAATCCGATTAGCGATTTTTTAATCGCGATTAGCACTAAATTAGCATATAATTAATCATAAAAACTTAAAATTTGCATAATTCACATAAAACACTCTATTTTAATAATTTTTATAATTTTTCAAAAAAATTCCCCAATTTATCGGTATTTAATTATACCGCCTTATTAAAATATTCAATATTTTATTATTAAATTATAAAAATTCCCAAAAATAGTATTTTTTTTTTTGAAATGTTACAAAAGGAGACATGCAAACAGGTGGATTTTGGGTACAGTCCCGAGTCGCATGGAGGCAATGAGCGATAGGAGGGGTTTCGACTCTCCCGGTATTGGGGGTTGATGTTGCGCTATGCTCGATTGGCTATAACTGGAAGTCCCTAACCAGGGCTGCTGCCGAGATTTACTGATAAGTGTTATCAGTAGTTTCTTGAACCGTTATAGGCCCGACATCGGCATGACTTATCACGTTACTGGGGTCTGACGATTTCCACCCCTAGACAAGATATGCGACATATCAGACGAAGAGACCGGACTGTACTGTAGTGTTACTGATAGGCTTCATGGAGACTATGGACAGGCTTGCTTGTTGATTTTCATATCGCTCAATACCCGGGTAGCCGTTACGTCCAGCTAGTACCGCTGACGGCTTGTAAATGACTGATGTGATCATCACCTACTGCTGGCGTATTGACGAGTCTTTAGAGTCCTACACAGAAGTTCCCTGGTTCAAGCAAAACGAAGTAGGACACATATGTGATATGTGTGTGGGCCTGATTAAATACGAGTATGTGATACCATATTATAATCTGGCAGTCATCTGTTATCGGTTCGGTTATATGTGATATAACCAGATTGTTGAATCAAGTGTTGACTCGATAATATGATATACAGATAAATGATATTAGCCGGTCATATGTGATATAACCGGATTATTAGATCAAGTGTTGATTTAATAATGTGATATATATTATATGTGATATAATTATATCTTAACTAATATCATTAGCTCACTAATTATTCTTCATTATGTATATATTAATATATATATGATATATATATATAATAATGAAGCATGGCAATTAAATTTATATTTTGTGAAAATAGAAATGAGGTGGAAAGTGTAAGCATGGTAGCAACCACGGGAGGAACTCAAGAATATTGGCTAAGTGTTGAGAATGAGCAAGAATGAATGGCAACTATTGACCCCTCACTCATTCAAGCATGGAATTATGCAATATAAAATTGCAACCATGCTTGAATATTGAGTCAAGAAGAATAAACTAAAGTTAATCCCATGCTTGCAACCATGCTTACACTTTCCACCTCATTTCTATTTTCACAAAATATAAATTTAAATGCCATGCTTCATTATATATATATATATATATATATATATATATATATATATATATATATATTAATATATACATAATGAAGAATAATTAGTGAGCTAATTATATTAGTTAAGATATAATTATATCACATATAATATATATCACATTATTAAATCAACACTTGATCTAATAATCCGGTTATATCATATATGACCGGCTAATATCATTTATCTATATATCATATTATCGAATCAACACTTGATTCAACAATCTGGTTATATCACATAGAACCGAACCGATAACAGATGACTGCTAGATTACAATATGGTATCACATACTCGTATTTAATCATGCCCACACACATATCACATATGTGTCCTACTTCATTTCGCTTGAACCAGGAAACTTCTGTGTGGGACCTTAAAGACTCGTCAATATGCCAACAGTAGGTGATGATCACATCAGTCACCTACAAGCCGTCAGCGGTACTAGCTGGACGTAACGGCTACCCGGGTAATGAGCGATATGAAGATCAAAAAGAAAGCTTGTCCATAGTTCCATGAAGCCTATCAGTAACACTACCGTACAGTCCGTTCTCTTCGTCTGATATGTCGCATATCATGTCTAGGGGTGGAAATCGTCAGACCCCAGTAACGTGATAATTCATGCCGATGTATGGCCTATAACGGTTCGAGAAACTACGGATAACACTTATCAGTAAATCTCGGCAGCACCCCTGGCCAGGGACTTCCAGTTATAACCAATCGAGCATAGCGCGACATCAACCCCCTATACCGGGAGAGACAAAACCACTCCTATCGCTCATTGCCTCCATACGATTCGGGACTGTACCCAAAATCCACCTGTTTGCACGTCTCCTTTGAGCGTGGTAGGGAGGAAATCAAAGCACAGTAGGAGCAGCACAAGACTCTATGACAATCTCGGGTCTACAGACTAACCTGTACCGGTATCACAAGAGAACTGCTATCTGACGATAGGTATAATACTACATAGGAGTCCTCGGCGAGTCCTGTTCAGTATACCCAGTCTCCACTGAGTACCCGTATACCATCTTTGATGTCAAACACCAAGTATGTGGCATCATCCATCGCCCATCATATGGGTCAAGAAGCGTATACGCTAGTCTACTCTGGAATATCGATGCCCTGTCTCGATATTCCCTCGACTAGGAACAATTAAAGGATGTACTTGTGAACTACCATGGCCCCACCAGTATGATCTCCATCATAGTCTTGGTAGTCAAGTACATATCCTAAGGGCTTTATCAACATGTGAGAGCAAGACAGAATAAATACCAGTCTACATGTTAAGATAAAGGTAACCGGTTAGCTTACTATCATGTCGAGCAAGAAATTCCTCTCTATATATGTCCAAGCATCCACTATAATATACATCATATGTTTAATAATGTCCTCTAGGGCATACATATAACTAACAATCTCCCACTTGCACTAAGGCCAGTTGTTGTAGTATCTCATACCCAACGTCCCAAAAGTATCTCAAATAGCATCTGGGGAATATCCTCGATGAGTGGATCCGTTGTGTTATCCTCTGTGTCAACTCTCCTGACCTTGATCTCCCGGAGATCAACTATCTCCTAGATCAGGTGATACTGTCTAAGAATATGTCTGGATTGCTGACGGGACCAGGGTTCCGAGGCTAAAGCCACAGCTCCATTGTCATCCCAATACACTGGTATTGGATGCCCAATGGTAGGAACCAAATTCATCATATGAACCCTATTCATCCAGACAACCTCTTTGGTAGCATCGTTGGTAGCGATATAATTGGCCTTTATCGTCTAGTATGTCACGGTATCTAGCTTGGAACTCATCCAACATACCGTCCCTCCACTGAGGGTAAAGACAGTGCCTGTGACTGACTTTCAGTCGACCTTATCACTCTGAAAGCTCGAACCAAAAACATTCTTTTAGTGCTTCTCAAGTACTTAAGAATGTCCTCCGCAGCTGTCCAGTGATTCTGCCAAAATCCGATTGATTCCTGATCACTACTCCTAGTGAGTCAGGTACATCTAGTCTGGTACATAACATCGCATATATGATAGAGCCTACCGCCGAAGCATAGGGTATCCCTTGCACGCTATCTCTCTTCAAATCAGTCTTGGAAGACATCTCTTTAGAGGGAGTGATTCCTGAGTAAGTGGGCGAACCACCACGCTTAGAATCCTCCATACTAAACCCCTTTAGTATGGTGTTAATGTACCTGGATTTGGGACACTCTCAACATCCACTTAGATCTATCATCATAGATCATAATCCACAAGATGTAGTAGGTATCATCCAGATCTTCATTGGAGAATCATCTTGATAAGAGGAGCTTGACCGAGTGTAGCATAGGAAACCATTTCCTATCAAGAGTATGTCATCTATATACAATACATGGAAGACCACCTTACTCCCTACTACCTTATTGTGTATACAAGGTTCATCTACCATTTTGATGAAGTCAAACTCCTTGACTGCCACATCAAAACAGATGTTCCAGCTCCGCGATGCTTGCATTGATCCTGATGGACTTAAGCATAGCTTTGAAAGTCTCAACTTTTCCATTTACACCAAGAATCTTCTCAAGATTTATTTGTTCCCAATGGGTTTTACCGCTTCAGGTGCAACATTCAAAGTCATACTTTGTTGGAGTACATGGATTCCATCATTGATCGCATAGCATCCCGCCATTTCACAAAATCTCCACTTATGATTGCCTGAATGAACTTAATTGGGCCATCATCTACCATGATGCAATTCTCGCTCCCACTGCCATCGAGAAGACCGTAGTATCTATAAAGTGGATGAGGAACCCTACCAGATTCTCGGAGAGTGTAGCGCCTTGAAAAGTCCTTTTGGTGTTTTCCTGAAAATCGGTGAAAATTCGGTATTTTTCCGTAAACCGTATTTTTTGTTATTTTATAGTTTAGGACTAATTATACCTAAATTGGATAGGTAATTGCTAGTTTTTAGTAGCTAATGAGTTACTTATTAATTTTTTGTCATTTAAAAAATTTTCCCTATTTTTCAATTTTTAATATTATTTTAAGCCGGTAAGAAAATATATTAAATTAGCGATAAATACAAATTTCTTTGGGCTAATTTTAATCTTTAAAATTATGTTAATTAAAATCTAGTTGTAATATAAATTTTTAGTATTTTATATCAAGTTTTAACTAATTTTTATTACAGAAAACGAAATTTATTGAATTTAAGCTAAAACTTGCAATTTTGGACTTGTAGGCGGTCTTTTTGCATAAAATTTCTTTTGTAAAACCCCATTCACCCTTCCCTCACCCTCTTGGCCGGCCCTACCTCAGCAGCAAGCCCACAAAAAAATTTCCCCATCTCATTTGAACAAAATGATATGATAAGGGTTTTAATATATTAAATTGGGTATGGGTTTTGTTGGTTGACTTGGTCTTTTGACTTGGAAACTTTCTCTACACCTTTGCCCAACTCCCCCACACCTCTCCCCACACCTCAACAGCTCAGAAATCCTGCAGCAACAGCCCAAGAAAATTCCCCAATTCTCATTCCCTTTTTGCTTCATTTTTATCACAAAAATCCATCAAAATCCAAAATTTATTTCACAAATTCAAAGCAAACCCTTTTTCCACCTCCTCTCAAACCTAAATTTGTTCAAATCTTGGAGAAAAGAGGTGTCTTGAGTGGTTAGAGCAACCAAGGGTTTAGGCTTGGGAGGTATAATTTCTAATCTATGGTTAATTGTTAGTTGTATTATGCTAAAATTGAACTTTGAAATGTTAAATTAGTGTTAATCTCTAATCTAGTTTTTTTAGTTCATGGCTTGACTTTTAATTAGATTTTAGAACACTATTATGAGATTAATTAAGTGATTTTGCTATCTAGTTGTTTACTAAACCAATCTATGAGGTTACTTTGCTTAAGTGGCTTCATATTATGCTAATCTAAGTTATTCTTGTGTGAAATTTTCATTGTAATTGCTAATTACAAAAATCAAGAAAGGGGTTGGTGTATGGAAATAGATTGAAGCATGATTGTTGTGTTGGAATTATGGTTTGATGCTTTGTAAATGGTTTAAAATTAGTGTAGTGGCTATCTAGTGGGTTAGTTTGGATGTTTGTGTTGGATTGTGTTAACTTTATCACTAATTTTCGATGTTTGCACCAAATTGCAAATTTCTGGCTTACTAGGTTTTTATAAAAATATTGTGATGAATTATTTGCGATATCTTGATGATGTTTTTGGCATATCCTATGACTTTTAGGATGTGTGAGTGCGGATTTTTGAGTGATCGGGTTTTAGCTTTGCCGGGCGATCAAATCGACGATTTTAGTTAGTTTTTTTGCGTTTTTCGCGTGTGTCCCGCGCACCTTATGCACGTTGTACCTAGCTTGTGAACGTTAGTATTTTCGTTTGGGATTTGCGTCTTTCTTGATATGTAACCTATGTTTGGTATTGATGTAAATTCCAGGTTCGGTCGCGGAGACGTCAGACGCGGCACGAAAGAGGAAAGCGGTGATTGGACGTGACTAGCTAGGGATTTCGGAGAGTAGAATTAACATCTACGGGGGACTATCGTTTGGATGGCGCAAGTCTCCCGATAGTTTAAGTAGTTAAGATTTTAGTGATATTAGTAACAACATCCATGCCTTATTTGACCTACATATGCGAACCCATTCTATAGGACACCTGCACTATTGCCAGGGTTTTTATATGCAGCACGAGCACTATTCATGCTTACACACATGCCCTGGTAATTGCCATGCCACCACACTAGATAACCTATAATTTGAAACCTTTTACTATAATTGATGCTTTAACCTGTGCTATTGCCTTTAATTCCTTAATATGAAATCATAAGATTGCTAATCATGTACATGTACCTCATCATGTTATTTGTTCATTCCTAGTCTATCAATCATACATCGCAACATGATTATTGATACCATATGCATTCATTATCATTGGCATATGCATTTATGAGGATTTCTTGAGATTTTGTGATATTTCTGGATTTCGGGGGAAAGCCGCAAAATTTCTAAACTTATTATATCTTTAAAATATGTAAATTGCGGTTTTCTAGTGATGTAAGTGTCGTCCACCATGAGTTTGTTGTGGTTTTCGAGACCCATTTCGAGGAGTTGGATGAACCGTCTCGGGTACATGGTGGGCCCGGTAAGGTACCCCGGGGCAAGAAGCTCGTGTTGCTGACGATGAGCCTGGCAGGGGACGGATTACCTACCGGTGACTGTTTGGGACGGCGGATATCCAGAGGATACCGACCGTGGACGCGAGATGATGAGATATTGATATTGAGATGGGTCAGCCGGATGGCTGAGGCCAGAGATACTATGACATGGGTATATGAGATTTATGATAGTATTGAGGTGTCGTTGCTGGACACAGATTCTTGTTGATTCTATTGGTATTGTGCTGGTATTTCAAAAGAGATTCCTAAAGGAAAAACATGATTCTTATACTTACACATTCAGATCATGAGTATATTCATATTGCATACATACCTGCTATTATGTCCTGCCAGACCTGTATTATAGATGCTAGGATGCTGGTGTGCATACTTGCGATAGCCTTTATAGATGTTATTTATTACTCACGAGTTGGAAACTCACCCCCGTTGTGCCACAGTCTTTTGCAGGTCCGCTCCGTCAGCACAGTAGCGGCGGGCGCACCGCTTCTTTTGCCTCTCTTGTCAGGACTCGAGGTTTTTGCTCGTAGGTGGGTTGTATTATTATTTTTGTACCATCTTGTATATTCCTTGTATCTAGAGTACTCCATCTACTGTATCTACCAGTATTGTTGTATATTGACCTAGAGATGAGACTGTGAGATTTGTGGACTTTTTATGCTGTATTTTGGGGTCGAGCTCACTTGAGTCGACATGCTGTTTTTCTCATGTTTCTTATGATTATTTTGCATGTTGTTGTTTTATATTGCGTGGGATTTATGACCGCCTTGTGGCGAAGAGCTAGCTCCCGCTTGGGGAAGCCTTATTTGTTGGATCTATACATATTCTTGTTGTACCCATTTTGGGGGCCAGTATTTACAAAGGAGACTCTGCCGAAATTTTCGGAAAAATTGATATTGTTTTTAAAAAGGTTTTATATGACTTATTTGATAAACTCGCTTTCAATTGATTGGGTTTTCTTCACTCTTTTGCTTAATTGGTTTTGGTTTCTGGGCTTTGGCTTACTTATTTTACGGACGTCTTGAGACGTTTCATAAACTTAAGTGCCAGTCACGTTCCGTACTCTGCGGGTCGTGACAAAGTTGGTATCAGAGCGATAGGTTTTACCTTTTTGAGTGTAGGATGACCTTTGGTAGATGGAATAAGTGACTTAAGTAGGGTAACGTAGCGTGTGTATGTCCGCGGCATACTTGCGATACGGTACTCCGCCTAAGTGACTTTAAGATATACTTGCTTGAAATTCCTTCTTCAATTCCGTGTATCCTATGATTCTATTGCACTGTTCTTATTATCCTTTTTCCTATACCAGCCACTATGCCGCCGAAGGCTACGAGGGCACAGAGGGCTGCCGCCCGAGACGAGATTCGAGCTGGCTCGTCCGAGACTAGGACTGAGCAGGGTGGTATGCCTACGCCGCTGGGACAGACCGATCCACCTTCCCCAGGCCGTATGGATAGGCTTGAGACTGGTATGGAGGAGTTGCGACAGATGATGGGGAGTATGCAGGAGCTACGTCAGATGGTAGGATCTCTAGTTGCAGCCAGTCGTACACCGAGGCCGGATGACGCACCTACTACATCCCAGACTATTATGATACCTGCTCCAACTACTACTGCCGTGACCATCCCGGTTTCACTACAGGATTTCATGAGGCTGAGACCTCCAGTATTCACCGGCACCGAGGCAGCGGAGGACCCACAGACGTTCCTTGACAGTTTAGCCAGGATTTGCCGTTCGCTGAGATGTTCGGATGATCGATGGGTGGAGCTTGCGAGTTTCCGTCTAGAGGGTCTCGCGCAGATATGGTGGGAGTCAGTCTTGAGAGGTCGAGCTGCAGGTCTACCGCCTATGACTTGGGCCGAGTTTACAGCGGTCTTTCTAGCTCGTTTCCTCCCAGAGAGCGTTCATGACGCAGAGCTCGTAGCTTCGAGGCCTTGGTCAAGACACCTGGGATGACGGTGTCTGAGTATGACATCCAGTTTACACAGTTGTCCTGATATGCTCCGTATTTGGTGGATACCGAAGAGAAGATAGTGAAAAGGTTCGTACAGGGACTTGATGCCCAGCTATATCTTGCCATTGGCGCCCAGCACTACGACACTTATTCAGCTGCTATGGATACGGCATTACGGATGGAGGCACGCATATACAGACTTCGGCCGTTTCTGGGCCGAAGAGGATTCGCACCGAGGTGCCGTCTCAGAGGCAGCGTGCCAGATTCTTTCCGAGGGATGGGCCCGGCAGAGGATTTGGACGGGGTCAATTATTTGGTTCATATCCCCAGGGACAGCAGCCGTCGCCAGGGTGTTTTGGGTGCGGGAGTCCGCACCATCTTGTCAGAGACTATCCGGCGAGACGACAGGGAGCGACGACAGTTCCGCATGTGACCCTACCACCATCACCACCCCCTCCTCAGAGAGCCCTACTTCCTACCACAGGCGATGTTCCACGCCAGTTAGGTGCACCCAGAGGCCGTGGACGCGGCGGTCCTGTTCAGAGAGGACGAGGAAGCAGAGGCCGAGGTCGAGGTCAGCCCGCTATCGGTGGAGGACAGGCCCGAGTATTTGCTTTGACACCGCAGGATGCGCAGGCATCCAATGCCGTTGTGACAGGTACCTTGCCAGTTTGCTCTTTCGACGCACGGGTATTATTCGACCCAGGTTCCACACATTCGTACGTCTCTGCACACTTTGCACCGATGTTGGGCCGTGAGTCGTCATCGTTAGATCATCCGCTTGTTGTTATTACTCCGGTAGGCGAGTCGTTTGTCGCTCGTTTTGTTTTTCGTTTGTGTTCCGTTCGTATCGGGGAGAGGAATTCATCGGTTGATTTGATTCTCCTCGATATGTTGGACTTTGATGTGCTTCTGGGCATGGATTGGCTAGCCACTTGTTATGCTTCGGTGGACTGCCGTGAGAAGGCAGTCAGATTTAGCTTTCCGGGAGAGCCAGTCCTTGTTATTCAGGGAGACCGCAGCGTCACCCTTCCCAGCTTGATTTCGTCTCTTCGCGCTGGTCAGCTCTTGCGGAAGGGATGTCAGGGATTCTTAGCGTATATTTGTGATACTCGAGCTGCAGAGGTTCCGTTGGACCGGGTTCCGGTTGTTTGTGAGTTCCCTGATGTTTTCCCTGATGAGCTACCTGGGCTACCAACTGAGCGCGATGTTGAGTTCTGCATTGATTTGATTCCCAGCTCGGGGCCTATTTCTATACCGCCTTATCGGATGGCCCCGGCAGAGCTTTGAGAGCTGAAGGATCAGTTGCAGGATTTGTTAGATAAGGGGCTTATTCGACCTAGCGTTTCTCCGTGGGGTGCTCCGGTCCTGTTTGTCAAGAAGAAGGACGGAAGTTTGCGCTTATGTATCGACTACCGCCAGCTGAACAAGGTTACCGTGCGTAACAGATATCCGTTGCCACGCATTGATGATTTGTTCGACCAGCTTCAGGGTGCGGGGTATTTTTCGAGGATCGACTTGCGATCAGGATACCATCAGCTGCGAGTTCGACAGGAGGATATACCGAGGACAGCTTTCCGCACGCGCTACGGCCACTATGAGTTTTTGGTGATGTCGTTCGGACTCACCAACGCCCCAGCAGCATTCATGGATTTGATGAACCGTACATTCAGGCCATATCTTGACTTGTTCATCATCGTGTTTATCGACGATGTCTTGGTGTACTCCCGGAGCAGAGAGGAGCACGAGCAGCACTTGCGGATTACGTTACAGACTCTGAGGGAGCACCAGCTGTTCGCAAAGTTCTCCAAGTGTGCTTTCTGGCTGGACAGCGTCGGATTCTTGGGTCATGTGATTACGAGAGACGGCATATGTATGGAGCCGAAGAAGATTGAGGTTGTTCAGCAGTGGCCCCGACCTACATCGGTTACTGAGATCCATAGTTTTCTAGGCCTGGCGGGCAACTACAGGCGTTTTGTTCAGGACTTCTCCTGTATAGCTGCACCTTTGACCGGTTTGACCCGGAAGGGAGTTCTTTTCGTTTGGACGGAGGAGTGCGAGCACAGTTTTCAGCAGCTACGGACTCGTTTGACTACGGCGCCGGTATTATCTTTGCCTTCGGGATCAGGCAGATTTGTGGTCTACTGTGATGCTTCGCGAGTGGGGTTAGGATGCGTATTGATGAAGCATGGCCGGGTGATCGCTTATGCTTCTCGGCAGTTGAAGAAGTATGAACAGAACTACCCCACTCACGATTTGGAGATGGCTGCAGTGGTCTTTGCACTGAAGATTTGGCGACATTACCTATATGGCGAGTCGTGCCAAATATTCACAGACCACAAGAGCTTAAAATACATATTTCAGCAGCGAGACCTGAACCTCAGATAGCGTCGTTGGATGGAGTTGGTGAAAGACTACGACTGCGAGATCTTATATCACCCAGGCAAGGCGAATGTAGTGGCAGATGCTTTGAGCAGGAGGCCCGGGGGTAGTCTATCCTATTTGCGCGCAGTGCAGAGGCAGTCGTCAACAGATTGGCAGATTTTATGCGACAGCCGAGTTGAGTTCGAGTTCACTCAGGCAGGGGGACAGCTCGCGCATGTTCGTGCACGCCCACAGTTGCTTGACCGTATATATGAGGCACAGCGCAGAGACGACCGTTGCTCAGAGATCATGGCACAGATGGGACAGGGCAGATTTTCCGAGTTCGTGATTGATGATCAGGGGATTTTACGATATGGATCTAGACTGTGCGTACTAGATGCTGATGGATTGCGGCGCGACATTCTTGAGGAGGCACACCAATCAGTGTATAGTGTCCACCCTGGTTCCACCAAGATGTACCATGATATGAGAGAGACCTACTGGTGGGACGGGATGAAGAGGGACATTGCGGAGTTTGTATCGAGATGCCTGACTTGTCAGCAAGTCAAGGCCGAGCACCAGAGGCCCGCAGGAGAGCTACAGCCGTTACCCATTCCGGAGTGGAAATAGGAGCAGATTTCGATGGATTTCGTTGTGGGTCTACCCAGGACCAGTCGAGGGTACGACTCCATCTGGGTGATCGTGGATCGATTGACGAAAGCGGCTCACTTCTTGCCAGTGAAGACCACTTTCAGCTTCGCTCAGTATGCCCAGCTTTACATCGACGAGATCGTGCGGTTGCATGGCGTACCGACTTGTATCGTGTCCGACAGAGGCACCCAGTTTACCAGCCGACTTTGGCAGAGACTTCAGGAGCCATTGGGCACCCGTTTGAGTTTTAGCACAGCGTTTCATCCGCAGACCGACGGCCAGTGAGAGCGGACTATTAAGACTCTCGAGGACATGCTCAGAGCGTGCGTTTTAGACTTCGGCGGTAGCTGGGATTGTCATTTACCGTTAATGGAGTTCTCCTACAACAACAGCTTCCAAGATACTATTCAGATGGCACCTTTCGAGGCATTGTATGGGAGGAGATGCAGATCGCCCGTTTGTTGGACAGAGCTCAGCGAGAGCAGTATACTGGGGCCGCAGCTTGTTGAGGAGACGACAGCGAAGATACAGTTGATTCGAGACCGGATGAGAGCAGCTCAGAGCAGGCAGAAATCGTATGCAGACAGGCGCCGTCGCAGGCTAGAGTTCGCAGTTGGCGATCATGTTTTTCTTAGGGTCTCTCCGATGAAGGGCGTGATGCGTTTTGGGCGAAAGGGAAAGCTTAGTCCCAGATTTGTGGGTCCCTTCGAGATTCTCGAGCGTGTCGGCGCAGTTGCATATCGTTTGGCTCTTCCACCCAGCTTTCCCGATGTTCTCCCCGTCTTCCATGTTTCGATGCTCCGCAAGTACCTTCACGACCCTTCACATACGATTCAGCACCCGACAGTCCAGCTAGAGCGCGACCTTTCTTTTGCAGAGCAGCCGGTGGCCATCCTGGATCGACAGGTGAAGAAGTTGAGATCGAAAGTTATACCGACCGTCAAGGTCCTTTGGCGTGGCCCGAGCAGCGAGGAGGTCACCTGGGAGACCGAGGGCGAGATGAGGAAGAAATATCCCCATCTCTTTGAAGGTACGCGTAGCTATATTTTTAAATTCGGGGACCGAATTTCTTTAAGGAGGGAAGATTGTAGCGCCTTGAAATTGTTAGTGTTTATGCCCTAGAAGGCCATTACTGTATCATACTAGCTTGTATATTACTTAATGGAAGCTTGGGATATTCACATGTATATAACAGTCTTGCTAAACATGGTAGTATGCTACTTGGTTTTTCTATCTTAATATGTAAGTGTACGTATTGATAGAGCTCTTAGGATCTTGCTTGTCTACCAGCGTTGTGATGGCAGTCACACCAGTGGGGGCTGGGTAGTCTACAAGCACATCCTTATTCTGGTCCCTGGTCGTTGGAGTATCGAGACAGAGCATCGATACTCCGGAGTAGACTGGTGTGTACGCTTCTCATCCCAGTTGGGGAGATGGTCTGTCCCACAGCCGTCAGTACGTCGTACTGGAGATAGTATGCAGGTGCTCGTTAGGTTACGGGTACACCGGACAGGACTCACAGGGAACTGTTGGTTGGTTTGATACCAGTCGTCAGTAAACAGTTCCCAGGTGACATGAGTACAGCGTAGTCCGCAGACTTGACACTGCTACTTCGCCTCGAGTGTGTCCCACTGTTCTTAGATTGCTACCCTACCACGGCTCAAAGGAGTCGTGCAAACAGGTAGTAGTTGGGTGCAGTCCCGAGCACTTGGAGGCAGTGGCGGTTAGACAGGATTCGTCCCTTCCGGTATTGGGAGTAGATATCGTGCCGTGTCAGAGAGCCATTACGCAAAGTCCCTGGCCAGGGCAAGCGAGATTTGCTGGTAGGTTCCAGTAGTTTCTCAGGGTGTAATGGGCTTCCCTCCGACACGACTTATACCGCTATTAGGGGACTGACGCTTGCCGCCCCCCTAGGCCCGATATGAGATAGTCTTGGACGAACGGACCGGACTGTATGGAGATTGTCACATCAGACTCAGTGGGAGTTCGGATGGGTTTTCTCATCGGCCTTCTTATCGACAACTACCTGGGGACCGTTACGTACAGCTAGTGCCGCTTGCGGTCTGTGGTTAAACCCACTGCCAGCGTAGTAGTCGAGTCTCTAGAGTCCCACACAGAGAGTTTCCTACTCCAGGCGAAACGATATAGAGGTTGCATGGTTTTGCGACAAAGGGTTCGGACGCATACGTGCGTTTACGCGCGTACGACTTTCGGACAGTTTTTACCAGTCGGCTTTTGTTTAAGCCAGTTACTGGTATCCGGTTATTGGATTTATACAGTCTAAAGTTTTTCCGTATTTTTACGGATCGGAGGGGCGTTCTCGTAATTACTCGAGAAGCTTCTAGAGTGGTGACTAAGGAGGTTTAGGTGTCATTTGCATTAAATGAGTTTAGTGAGTCATGAGGGTGATTCATGCATATCATTAATGCATGATAAATGCTTAATGAGTCATGGTTATGAATCACCACTAGATATTTATGAAACTTGATTATTCATCATTTAGTTTTTCTTTTATGGATGAATTTTAAAGGTTCATATATATTATGATAGATTTACTATTCTCATTAGATTTTTTCTCACCTTCTCTCTCCTCAAGCTCTCATCTTCAAACCCTAATCCTTACACCTCATGAGTTGAGATCAAAGGATTAGTTAGACTAAACAATCCATAACCATCACTCTATTTCATTCTAGCTTCTTTGATTAGCAATCCAAGAAGGTTAGTTGCCTCAAGTTTAGAGGTTTAGCTTGGAGTTTTGCTCTCGGGTGGATCGTCTACTACCTAGAGAAGGCCGAGGAGAACAAGGAGATCGTAAAGACGAAGGACTAGTTTCGATAGGTATAATCCCTAAGCATAGTAGTTTAGAACAACTATATGTTTGGTTAGTTATCGTTTAGCTTCGATTTAAGCGGTTAGTCGATGTTCGTTCTTTAAACATGATCGTTTTTGAAATTTCCGCCTCCCCACAAGTACTGGGGTGTACTACATCGACTTACAGAAAAGTCGTTTTGGTATTTTCCTGAAAATCGGTGAAAATTCGGTATTTTTCCGTAAACCGTCTTTTTTGTTATTTTGCAGTTTAGGACTAATTATACCTAAATTGGATAGGTAATTGCTAGTTTTTAGTAGCTAATGAGTTACTTATTAATTTTTGGTCATTTAAAAATTTTTCCCTATTTTTCAATTTTTAATATTATTTTAAGCCGTTAAGAAAATACATTAAATTAGCGATAAATACAAATTTCTTTGGGCTAATTTTAATCTTTAAAATCATGTTAATTAAAATCTAGTTGTAATATAAATTTTTAGTATTTTATTTCAAGTTTTAACTAATTTTTATTATGGAAAACGAAATTTATTGAATTTAAGCTAAAACTTGCAATTTTGGACTTGTAGGGGGTCTTTTTGCATAAAATTTCTTTTGTAAAACCCCATTCACCCTTCCCTCACCCTCTTGGCCAGCCCCACCTCAGCAGCAAGCCCACAAAAAAATTTCCCCATCTCATTTGAACAAAATGATATGATAAGGGTTTTAATATATTAAATTGGGTATGGGTTTTGTTGGTTGACTTGGTCTTTTGACTTGGAAACTTTCTCTACACCTTTCCCCAACTCCCCCACACCTCTCGCCCCTCCTCAACAGCTCAGAAATCCTGCAGCAACAGACCAAGAAAATTCCCTAATTCTCATTCCCTTTTTGCTTCATTTTTATCACAAAAATCCATCAAAATCCAAAATTTCTTTCACAAATTCAAAGCGAACCCTTTTTCCACCTCCACTCAAACCTAAATTTGTTCAAATCTTGGAGAAAAGAGGTGTCTTGAGTGGTTAGAGAAACCAAGGGTTTAGGCTTGGGAGGTATAATTTCTAATCTATGGTTAATTGTTAGTTGTATTATGCTAAAATTGAACTTTGAAATGTTAAATTAGTGTTAATCTCTAATCTAGTTTTTTTAGTTCATGGCTTGACTTTTTATTAGGGTTTAGAACACCATTATGAGATTAATTAAGTTATTTTGCTATCTAGTTGTTTACTAAACCAATCTATGAGGTTACTTTGCTTAAGTGGCTTCATATTATGCTAATCTAAGTTATTCTTGTGTGAAATTTTCATTGTAATTGCTAATTACAAAAATCAAGAAAGGGGTTGGTGTATGGAAATAGATTGAAACATAATTGTTGTGTTGGAATTATGGTTTGATGCTTTGTAAATGGTTTAAAATTAGTGTAGTGGCTATCTAGTGGGTTAGTTTGGATGTTTGTGTTGGATTGTGTTAACTTTACCACTAATTTTCGATGTTTACACCAAATTGCAAATTTCTGGCTTACTAGGTTTTTATAAAAATATTGTGATGATTTATTTGCGATATCTTGATGATGTTTTTGGCATATCCTATGACTTTTAGGATGTGTGAGTGCGGATTTTTGAGTGATCGGGTTTTAGCTTTGCTGGGCGATCAAATCGACGATTTTAGTTAGTTTTTTTGCGTTTTTCGCGTGTGTCCCGCGCACCTTGTGCACGTTGTACCTAGCTTGTGAACGTTAGTATTTTCGTTTGGGATTTGCGTCGTTCTTGATATGTAACCTATGTTTTGTATTGATGTAAATTCCAGGTTCGGTCGCGGAGACGTCAGACGCGGCACGAAAGGGGAAAGCGGTGATTGGACGTGACTAACTAGGGATTCTGGTGAGTAGAATTAACATCTACGGGGGACTATCGTTTGGATGGCGCAAGTCTCCCGATAGTTTAAGTAGTTAAGATTTTAGTGATATTAGTAACAACATCCATGCCTTATTTGACCTACATATGCGAACCCATTCTATAGGACACCTGCACTATTGCTAGGGTTTTTATATGCAGCACGAGCACTATTCATGCTTACACACACGTCCTGGTAATTGCCATGCCACCACACTAGATAACCTATAATTTGAAACCTTTTACTATAATTGATGCTTTAACCTGTGCTATTGCCTTTAATTCCTTAAAATGAAATCATAAGATTGCTAATCATGTGCATGTACCTCATCATGTTATTTGTTCATGCCTAGTCTATCAATCATACATCGCAACTTGATTATTGATACCATATGCATTCATTATCATTGGCATATGCATTTATGAGGATTTCTTGAGATTTTGTGATATTTCTGGATTTCGGGGGAAAGCCGCAAAATTTTTAAACTTATTATATCTTTAAAATATGTAAATTGCGGTTTTCTAGTGATGTAAGTGTCGTCCACCATGAGTTTGCTGTGGTTTTCGAGACCCGTTTCGAGGAGTTGGATGAACCGTCTCGGGTACATGGTGGGCCCGGTAAGGTACCCTGGGGCAAGAAGCTCGTGTTGCTGACGATGAGCCTGGCAGGGGACGGATTACCTACCGGTGACTGTTTGGGACGGCGGATATCCATAGGATACCGACCGTGGCCGCGAGATGATGAGATATTGATATTGAGATGGGTCAGCCGGATGGCTGAGGCCAGAGATACTATGACATGGGTATATGAGATTTGTGATAGTATTGAGGTGTCGTTGCTGGACACAGATTCTTGTTGATTCTATTGGTATTGTGCTGGTATTTCAAAAGAGATTCCTAAAGGAAAAACATGATTCTTATACTTACACATTCAGATCATGAGTATATTCATATTGCATACATACCTGCTATTATGTCCTGCCATACCTGTATTATAGATGCTAGGATGCTGGTGTGCATACTTGCGATAGCCTTTATAGATGTTATTTATTACTCACGAGTTGGCAACTCACCCCCGTTGTGCCACAGTCTTTTGCAGGTCCGCTCCGTCAGCACAGTAGCGGCGGGCGCACTGCTTCTTTTGCCTCTCTTGCCAGGACTCGAGGTTTTTGCTCGTAGGTGGGTTGTATTATTATTTTTGTACCATCTTGTATATTCCTTGTATCTAGAGTACTCCATCTACTGTATCTACCAGTATTGTTGTATATTGACCTAGAGATGAGACTGTGAGATTTGTGGACTTTTTATGCTGTATTTTGGGGTCGAGCTCACTTAAGTCGACATGCTGTTTTTCTCATGTTTCTTATGATTATTTTGCATGTTGTTGTTTTATATTGCGTGGGATTTGTGACCGCCTTGTGGCGAAGAGCTAGCTCCCGCTTGGGGAAGCCTTATTTGTTGGATCTATACATATTCTTGTTGTACCCATTTTGGGGGCCAGTATTTACAAAGGAGACTCTGCCGAAATTTTCGGAAAAATTGATATTGTTTTTAAATAGGTTTTATATGACTTATTTGATAAACTCGCTTTCAATTGATTGGGTTTTCTTCACTCTTTTGCTTAATTGGTTTTGGTTTCTGGGCTTTGGCTTACTTATTTTACGGACGTCTTGTGACGTTTCGTAAACTTAAGTGCCAGTCACGTTCCGTACCCTGCGGGTCGTGACAGAGAGGCTGAGGTTCGTTGGAGACTATTGAATCCTTTGGTTTCACCAAATCATCAGCTATTAGTTTGTCTAGCTGGAACACATTCCAGTTCTACCTCATTCCCACTAATTTCTTCACAAGAAATTCCTTTTCTAAAAAGGTGGCATGCTGAGAATCAAAACATCTTTTTCTCCTTAGTGTAGTAGAAGATATTCCCTTGCGAATGGTCGGGATATCCAACAAACTTATACAGAACTGACCATGCTTCGAGCTTGTCAGGATTCTGCCTTTCAACATAGGCCGGACAACCCCATATCTTAACTCGTTTAAGATATGGTCTCTTCTCATTCCATATCTCATATGGAGTGGTAGTCACTGATTTGGATGGAACCCTGTTCAATAGGTATACAGCTTGTCAAGTGCATAAATCCAAAAGAAAATAGGTAACTCAGCAATACTCATCATAGAGCGTGCCATATCTCATAGGGTGCGATACCTCCACCCCGATACACCATTGTGCTGTGGTGTATTCGAAGGAGTAAGCTGAGAGAGAATCCCATTCTCCTTTTAGAAACTCCAGGAACTCTATGCGCAAGTATTCTCCTCTTTGATCACATAAGAGGACTTAATACTTCTACCTGTCTGGTTCTTAACTTCAAGCTTATATTTCTTGAATTTCTCAAAAGTTTCAGACTTGTGTTTCAACAGGAACATTTGTCTGAATCCTGAGAGAAGATCAGTGAATATAATGAAGTACAAAGAACCAACCTTGGCATTTGTAGACATAGGACCGTGTACATTATCATGTATCCGTCCCAAGAGTTCAATAACTCTTTCTCTGTTTCCAGTAAACGGAGTATTGGTCATTTTACATTTGAGACAAGACTGGCAAGTATCATAAGATGAAAATTCGAACAAATTCTTATATTCATCTTTATGTAACTTAGCTAGTCATGTCGTATTGATATGACCTGGTCTACAATGCCATAAGAAGGATTCGTTCATTTCTGAACTACTCCTCTTGTGCGTGTTCTATTTACTTTGAACTGTGGTTTGATTTAGAACTTATATGCTATTTCATAACGTGCCTGATACAATCAACTCTTGATTAAGGAAAATGTTCACAACATTATGCGCCAATACAGAATTATATCCTTCTTTAACTTAATAAGGAAAATGATGTAATGTTGTATATCAAGTTCGGTATATAATAACATTAGTTCAGAATCAATGTATTTGGTAATACAAGGTGATATCTGCCAAGTGATTTGGCTGCAACACTTGCACCAATCTCTAACATTTAGAGATATATCACCCTTTCCCAGTTCTCTACCTTTCTGTAGCCTATGTAACATATTACATATACGGGATCCTGATCCGGTATCAAATACCCATGCCACCTAGACGTAGAGTGTACTGAGAAACAGTTCTCTAACATGCTTATTCTTCGTCTAGGTGGCGTGGTAATCCGGATATTCCCCTATTTCCTGCTCGGACTTATAACACTTATAAGTTAGAACGGAACCAATGTTCCCCTGTTCAGTATAACAAGCGGGTTCGGTCAATACATCCATATTTATTATCTTGATTAAGGCGTGACATTGGTCGCTACTAAGAGAGAGAAGGAAAATCACTTTGCGTGCGCTCTTTGCAGGATTAGATTGGTTATTTGTCTTATCTAATCAGGATGACTCCCACTGTTTTTATCAAATCTTCCTTCAAACCCTACAAGGTCAGACTAGCCGGGATTAATTACACCTTACAAGTTCGCCAATCTTTCAGCCAGGCCAGTGCCGGTACTTTGAGGGAGGTTCCCCGTGCTTTCGTACGGAACTAATTAAAATAAACATCGTTATCTCAGGGGATCGACCCCATTAACACCTTTCTAGACACCTACTTGATTTGCTAATTGTGATGTGAAAAACTGTTCCAGGAGTAACACTTACTCCCAGGGGGTATCGGGATCCAACTATCTCATAGAAGGTATGCAATCTCATTGCAAATTTCAACACTTGAAATTCCCGATATAATATTTTGTCCCTAGCGTCCTATGACCTTGACGCAGGCCAACAAACCATAGTCCGCTAGTCAAGTTCAACCCGTACATTTCGTGATTGAATTAAACCCATCCGCACGACCCTTGACGCAGGCCAACAAAGTCGCACAAATACCCTAATCCAATCGCATCATATGCAGCAGATAAGCACTAAATAGCTACCGCACACTACGCATTGACGCAGGCCAACAAACGTAGCATGATCAGTCAAAAATATTGCATTCTTAACACATCAATTTCCCTCAGCGGAGCGGGACGTCATCTCGTCAAGATCTCGTACAAATCTCTTACTCCACTTTTTTCTCTAATGTCGACTGATTCAGACTCGTCTCTTCGTGGCTCTATGGACTGCGCTCTAATGGCTATACTCGTATCTGGAGTCTCCCAAGCAATGTATCCCATCATATGATATCCGAACAACGTCGAACCTTTCGATCGATTCGTCAAAGTTCCATAATCCCCCAGGAGCTCAACATCTTGAGTACAGTTTATAGTATTCTAGTACATGTCACAGTACCTACGGACCAGCCGTAGAAGGGAAAACCCAAGCCTCATTAATGGTACCGCTGAACTGCTGCAAACCATAAGGTTTCAAAGCGTTCTCATGGTCATTATATCGAATTAGGGTTTCATTCTTCTGGAGGGTTCACGGAATTACTTGCATGTTTCTCTGAATACTTTAAACTTGGGATAATTGGTTTTTGGCATTCGATCTTCTTCTATCGACTCTCAACGTACCTGCGTGAAGTCGTATCTAGCTGGAATCTGTAACATTTCAAAAAAATAAAATATTATATTTAGGAATTTTTATAATTTAATATTATTTTGATGAATATTTTAATATTCGGTATAATTAAATACAAATAAATGGGAAAATTTTTGGAAAATTATGGAAAATTCTAAAATAGGGTATTTTATGGAATTATGCCATTTTTAAGTTTTTATGATTAGTTTGACACTAATTTAGTGCTAATCGCGATTAAAAACCGCTAATCGAATTTTTGACATTTTTGTGCAAAATATGCACATATCATTTTTGTGCTCTGCACTTGTGCATTTCTTCCCTTTCACTTTGGATTTACTATTTGAGTGAGAAGGATTTAGAGGGAAAAGAAAAAGAAAAGAAAAGAGATTTGAATTAGAATAATGGTAGTAGGTGGGTGAGAGAGAGAAAGGTGAGGTGTGTTGACTTGAACCATTCCTCCATCATTCTCATTTCCTCTCTCCCACTTTCCCTAGTTGCTGCAGCTGCTGCTCCCTCTTCTCCCTCCCCTCTTCAAAACCCTCAAACACCATGAAATCAAACTCAAAACCCTATCTTCATTTCACTAAAAAGGTGCACGAGCTCGAGACAAACACATCGGACCAAGAAAGCAAGGATTTTGGCCACTAGGGGCAACCCAAGAAAATTCTTGAGTTGCCAAATGAGGTATTTTTCTGGACCATTAGCTTAGTTTTTGCATTAATTATACCCCCATGCTAGGTTAGAATCGATATCGTGTGATTTTGTGGATTTAAGAAAAACCTAGTTAGGGTTATGGGAATTTGAGAGTTGTAATATGAAATTGAGCTCATTAAAGGTTGAACAAACACTCTAATGCTTAAATTAAGACCCAAACCTGAGACTTGAAACCCCAAAACACGGATTTAGAAACCCCGACATTGGATAAATGTGTGATTTTAGAGGGTATTTTGGAATCTGGAGCAACCCGGGGACACTAGAAATGATTTTGGGATTATTGAGAGTCGTACAGGCACCTAGGAAGCTACCACAGAGACCCGAGCCCCTAAATCCAACCCCAGGACGCAGATATATTCATTCTGGCCACAATTTGCGGCCAGAGCAGGGAAATAGGGTCCCAGATTTGGTCCATGGCTCTTTTTGCACTAAAATAGACCCCTCCTATATGCAGTTTTGGCTAATTGTCACCTGGGGAAAATCTGGGAGCATTTTGGTGTGTTTTAGGCTATGTTTTCCGTATTTTAAAATGCACTTTCTTGATACTTGGATCTGTATTGGGTTGTTGGGTGTTTGTACATCGACAACATGGGTTGTTTCATTGATTTGCACGTTTAGGCCATAGGTTCTAACTTATGAGCACACCGTGCGCCGTATCGGTTTTCTGCCTCGATTTTAATACGTATTGCGACTGTTTATTATTATAGGTACCCTCGCAAGGATTCCGAGGCGAAGAAGCGCGGCGTCATCGATTTCGGCGAGCGAAGACCAAGTGAGTGGATTATATCTACGGGGGAAGTCGGGTGGATGGCGTAGAGCACCCCCGCATTTCGATGTCTAGTATACTATATATACTATATATATGATAGCTTATTGAGTGACATGGAGATCATAGATGTGTTAGGTGTACTATGGATATTTAGGGTTAGAAGTGAACTAGTGTATTTTCCTAGTTGCGAACCCTAGCATAGGTTTACACCCGCACGCACACATTCTTATTGCTATACTTATATCGTGATGATGAGGATAGTGTATGATTCTGGAGATGAGTCGATGAGTTTGGGCATGGTGCCGTGATATCGGCGATATGATGTGATTCGTATTAGGGATACGATACGAGATTTTAGCGGGCTTTTGTACATGTGTTTTACACACGCGCTTATATTTGTATAGACGGTATCGATTGTACTAGACTTAGATCAGTACCCCAGATTATGTGATATGATGATAAGGATACCAAATAATTGATGAGATGAATGTGATATTGACCAATACCCAGCTGTTGGGATGCCGTACGACGATTTACCGTGCGAGCTGATATTGATGATAGATCCGCACTCATGACTCGAGGATATTATATGATGTATATTGTATCGTATGTGATACTATTGAGGCGGGATCACCGACTATTATAATTATATTTATATATATATATATATATCGACTCAGATGTAGGTGGTTTCCATAACCCTCCTGTTTAGCTTGATAGTCAGGTCTGTAGATTACTTAGTAGACATTAGACTAGACCCGAGTCATAACTATTTCAAAACTAACGAATCGGGGATATTTAAAAGATGGGTAAAAAGGATTCTACGGATATTTTCAAACGGCGCATCTTTTCTTAAAACACCGTAGCCCTTATTTTACTAAAAACCCCGATTCGTCTTATTTCAAATGACAAAGCTGCATGATATATTTATGGAGGTAGATTCTTCACTATTGAGTTGATTATTCGATTCCGCATAATCATGCTATTTGCATTGCATTTCTTGTGTTTATTGCTATATTACAATCATACTGTTAGGACACCAGCACCATTATCGATGATGCATATGTTCACGTACACTGCTCGCCGGCTCACACACTTCATCATCGATAATTGCCATGTCACTACACTGTAGTACTGTTGCATTCAGGATATGACCCTTGCATGGCATACTTGTGTACCTATATACTGTGTATTCCTATTGTACACCCATACGTATTTGCACATACATTGATGATTCTGGCTTGATTAGAGATTTGGGAATCGCAAGATACCTTTTAAAGATGATTCATTTTAAAGAAGCGGTCTTCCCTAAATATGTGCATATTACTATTTCGTGTTGCATGACATACGGATATGCTTACATTTCTTTTACATGTCGCATATGTTAGTGTATATGCCCTAGAGGCCATTACTGTATCATACTAGTTTGTATATAACTTGATGGAAGCTTGGGATATTCACCTTGTATAGACAATCTTTCTCAATATAGTAGTATGCTACTTGGTTTGTTTCTGCTTTAATGTGTGCATGTGTTTCTTTTAGCATATCGCCTTTACACATTAGTGGAGCCCTTAGGATCTTTGCTTGATTACCAGCGTTGTGATGGCAGTCACACTCGTGGGGGCTGGGTAATCCACAAGCACATCCTTATGCAGGTCCCTAGTCGTAGGACTATCGAGACAGGGCATCGATACTCCGGAGTAGACTAGCGTATACGCTTCTCATCCCAGCTTGGGAGACGGTCTGTCCCACAGCTGTCAGTACGCCGTACTTGAGATAGTATGTGGGTGCTCGTTAGGTTACGAGTACACTGGACAGGACTCGTCGGGAACTGTTGGTTGGTACTATACCTATCGTCAGTTATCAGTTCCCAGGTGACATGAGTACAGCTTAGTCCATTGACTTGACACTGTCACTTTGCCTCGAGTGTGTTCCCACTGCACTTTGATTACTACCCTACCACGGCTCAAAGGAGTCTTGCAAACAGGTAGTTTTTGGGTGCAGTCCCGAAGCACTTGGAGGCAGTGACGGTTAGACAGGATTCGTCTCTCCCGGTATTGGGGGTTGATATCGCGCTGTGTCTAGGAGAGCCATTACACAAATTCCCTGGCCAGGGCAAGCGAGATAGACTAGTAGGTTTCCAGTGTTATCTCAGGTGTTCTGGGCTACACTCCGACTCGACTTGTACCACTAGTAGGGGACTGACGTTTACCGCCCTCCTAGGCCCGCCATGCGATGTTCTCAGACGAACAGACCGGACTGTACGGAGATTGTCACATTCAGGCTCAGTAGGAGTTCAGATGGGTTTCACCTCGTCCGTCTTCTTATCGGCATCTACCTCAGACGAACATCGCATGGCGGGCCTAGGGGCGGTAAACGTCAGTCCCCTACTAGCGGTACAAGTCGTGTCGGAGTGTAGCCTAGAACACCTGAGATAACTCTGGAAACCTACCAGTCTATCTCGCTTGTCCTGGCCAGGGACTTTGTGTAATGGCTCTCCTAGACACAGCGCGATATCAACCCCCAATACCGGGAGAGACGAATCCTGTCTAACCGTCACTGCCTCCAAGTGCTTCGGGACTGCACCCAAAAACTACCTGTTTGCACGACTCCTTTGAGCCGTGGTAGGGTAGTAATCAAAGTGCAGTGGGAACACGCTCGAGGCGAAGTGACAATGTCAAGTCAACGGACTAAGCTGTACTCATGTCACCTGGGAACTGATAACTGACGATAGGTATAGTACCAACCAACAGTTCCCGACGAGTCCTGTCCAGTGTACTCGTAACCTAACGAGCACCCGCATACTATCTCAAGTACGGCGTACTGACGGCTGTAGGACAGACCGTCTCCCAAGCTGGGATGAGAAGCGTATACGCTAGTCTACTCCGGAGTATCGATGCCCTATCTCGATAGTCCTATGACTAGGGACCTGCATAAGGATGTGCTTGTGGATTACCCAGCCCCCACGAGTGTGACTGCCCTCACAACGCTGGTAATCAAGCAAAGATCCTAAGGGCTCCACTAATTTGTAAAGGCGATATGCTAAAAGAAACACATGCACACATTAAAGCAGAAACAAACCAAGTAGCATACTACTATATTGAGCAAGATTGTCTATACAAGGTGAATATCCCAAGCTTCCATCAAGTAATATACAAACTAGTATGATACAGTAATGGCCTCTAGGGCATATACACTAACAATCTCCCACTTGCACTAAGTCCATGTACTGGCGTATCGAAGACCTATCATCTCGATCAGCCGCTCGAACTGAGTCTGGGGTAAGGCCTTTGTGAATGGATTAGCAGTGTTATCTTCCGTAGCAACTCTCCGAACCTCGATCTCCTGGCGACCCACGATCACCCTGATCAGGTGATACCGCCTCAAGATGTGTCTGGATTTCTGATGGGACCTTGGTTCCTTCGCTAAAGCTATAGCCCCATTGTTATCGCAATATAAAGGTATTGGGTCAACAATGGACGGAACCACCTGAAGTTCATTAATGAACTTCTTTATCCAGACTGCCTCTTTTGCGGCATCGCTTGCGGCAATGTATTCAGCCTCCATCGTCGAGTCTGCGACGGTATCCTGTTTGGAACTCCTCCAACATACCGCCCCTCCGTTGAGGGTAAAGACATAACCCGACATGGACTTGGAATCATCCTTGTCACTCTTGAAGATGGAGTCAGTAAAGGCCTCGATCTGGAGGTCTTTTCCGCCATACACCAAGAACATCTCCTTAGTCCTTCTCAGGTACTTGAGAATGTTCTTTACCGCTGTCCAGTGTTTCTCCCCAGGGTTTGACTGATACCTGCTTACCACACTCAGTGCATAAGCTACATCTGGTCTGGTACACAACATCGCATACATTATAGAGCCTACCGCAGAACCGTAGGGTATAATAGACATGCGATCCCTTTCCAAATCAGTCTTGGGAGACATCTCTTTAGAGAGGGTGATCCTGTGACAAGCCGGTAGATTACCGCGCTTGGAATCTTCCATACTGAATCTTTTCAGTATGGTGTCGATGTACCTGGACTGTGAAAGTCCTAATATCCTCTTGGATCTGTCACGATAGATCCGGATCCCCAGAATGTAAGAGGCATCACCCAGGTCTTTCATGGAGAACCTGTGTGACAAGAACCCTTTAACAGATTGTAGCATAGGAATGTCATTTCCTATCAAGAGAATGTCATCGACGTATAAAATGAGGAATACGACAGTTCGTGCTACAAATCTACTATAGATGCAAGGTTCATCTGGATTTTTGATAAAGCCAAAATCTTTGACCGTCTCATCAAAACAGATGTTCCAACTCCGCGATGCCTGCTTTAGTCCATAGATGGACTTAAGCAACTTGCACACCTTCCCGCTGCTCCCACTCTGAATGAAACCCTCTGGCTGGTCCATATAGACACACTCCTCTAAATTTCCATTCAGAAAAGCGGTCTTTACGTCCATCTGCCAAATCTCATAATCGTGGAAGGCAGCAATGGCAAGAAGGATCCGAATGGATTTCAGCATAGCCACTGGAGAAAATGTTTTGTCATAGTCCAAGCCAGGTCTTTGACGGAAACCCTTTGCAACAAGTCTAGCTTTATAGGTCTCAACCTGTCCATCTACACCGATCTTCCTTTTGAAGATCCACTTGCATCCTACGGGTTTTACCCCATCTGGAACAATGTCCAACGTCCATACTTTGTTGGTGTACATGGACTCCATTTTGGTCCGCATTGCATCCAGCTATTTTACCGAGTCAATGCTCTGAATGGCCTGCTAGAAGCTAGTCGGCTCATCACTATCAATGATGCAATCCTCTCTATCCCCGTCTATGAGAAAACCGTATCTCTCGGACGGATGAGACTGCCTACTACTCCTACGGAGCGGCGTCCATGACACAATTTCATTTAAATAATATTATTAATTGATATATCACAAATTCATTAGGGTTTGGAACAAGACGACTGTCAACTGTGCATACGCACCCGTTCCAAAACCCTAATGAAAAACCTCTTCCTCCGCCTCAATCAACTGTGCATACACACCCACATTCGTGTTCCGAGGAACATGAATACAATGAGATAAAACTAACCCCAAAGCATATACTAGGATCTGGCTCAAACCAGAGCCCGCTAGTAATGTCTGTCCGGACGCCAAACATGCACAAGTGCGCGGATGTGAACGAACCCTGTCGCAAAACCATGCGACCTCTACTCTGTTTTGCCCAAAGGCGTATAACCCTCTGTGTGGGACTCTAAAGACTCGACACTACGCTGGCAGTGGGTTTAACCACAGACCGCAAGCGGCACTAGCTGTACGTAACGGTCCCCAGGTAGATGTCGATAAGAAGACGGACGAGGTGAAACCCATCTGAACTCCTACTGAGCCTGAATGTGACAATCTCCGTACAGTTCGGTCTGTTCTTCTGAGAACATCGCATGGCGGGCCTATGGGGCGGTAAACATCAGTCCCCTACTAGCGGTATAAGTCGTGTCGGAGTGTAGCCCAGAACACCTGAGATAACACTGGAAACCTACCAGTCTATCTCGCTTGCCCTGGCCAGGGACTTTGTGTAATGGCTCTCCTAGACACAGCGCGATATCAACCCCCAATACCGGGAGAGACGAATCCTGTCTAACCGTCACTCCCTCCAAGTGCTTCGAGACTGCACCCAAAAACTACCTGTTTGCACGACTCCTTTGAGACGTGGTAGGGTAGTAATCAAAGTGCAGTGGGAACACACTCGAGGCGAAGTGACAGTGTCAAGTCAACGGACTAAGCTGTACTCATGTCACCTGGGAACTGATAACTGACGATAGGTATAGTACCAACCAACAGTTCCCGACGAGTCCTGTCCAGTGTACTCATAACCTAACGAGCACCCGCATACTATCTCAAGTACGGCGTACTGACGGCTGTGGGACAGACCGTCTCCCAAGCTGGGATGAGAAGCGTATACGCTAGTCTACTCCGGAGTATCGATGCCCTGTCTCGATAGTCCTACGACTAAGGACCTGCATAAGGATGTGCTTGTGGATTACCCAGCCCCCACGAGTGTGACAGCCATCACAACGCTGGTAATCAAGCAAAGATCCTAAGGGCTCCACTAATGTGTAAAGGCGATATGCTAAAAGAAACACATGCACACATTAAAGTAGAAACAAACCAAGTAGCATACTACTATATTGAGCAAGATTGTCTATACAAGGTGAATATCCCAAGCTTCCATCAAGTAATATACAAACTAGTATGATACAGTAATGGCCTTTAGGGCATATATACTAGCAATCTCCCACTTTCACTAAGGCCATGTACTGGCGTATCGAAGACTTATCATCTCGATCAGCTGCTCGAATTGAGTCTGGGGTAAGGCCTTTATGAATGGATCAGCAGTGTTATCTTCCGTAGCAACTCTCCGAACCTCGATCTCCTGGCGACCCACGATCTCCCTGATCAGGTGATACCGCCTCAAGATGTGCCTGGACTTCTAATGGGACCTGGGTTCCTTTCCTAAAGCTATAGCCCCGTAGTTGTCGCAATACAGAGGTATTGGATCAACAATTGACGGAACCACCTGAAGTTCTATCAAGAACTTCCTCATCCAGTCGGCTTCTTTCGCGGCATACATCATGCTTTCTGATTATACGCATTGAGATTGTTGTTTCCATGATATGTCTGGATTTGGGAACCGTGGGTATTTCAAAAAGAGAATATGTAATTGTTTTAAAACCCCGGTTACCCTTGATATGATATTTCAGTGCGTCCACAATGTGTTTTCTCGGTGCTGAGAGCGACATGTGAAACCCGATTCGAGGAGGCGGATGAGGCCGATTGAGGGTACATGGTGGATCCGGTATGGTACCCCGGGGCGAGAACGGATCGCTGTGTAGTAGACGGTGAGCCTGGTAGAGGGACTACTACCTACCGGTGATTGGTTGGACCGGGCGGTTATCCGGAGGATACTGACCAGAGTCGATAGATGGATATGGGCGTACTGCTCGGGCCGAGGGCCGATTCCGCAGACGGAGCCCGTGGGCTGATCCGGACTGACGGAGCCTGATATATGAGGATTTACGTGCCGATGCTGGGCACAGCTTTCATGATGTTTTCGAGTGTCGATGCTGGACACTCCGGTTCCATGATTTTGACGTGTCGCGAGGGACACAGATGGTTTATATCCTCATATTTCCATGCATATGCTTTATGATATTTACATGCATGATGGTTATTGTCATTGGGTGACGAGTGGATGGGATCCACATATATACGAATTGATTACATTGATCATACCTCATATTTATGATATGTTATTACCTGAGGCACTGGCACGAGCACTTGGCACTACACTCATGTATAGAGGTTATACTGCCACTTTAGCATGCTTCAGACTTATTCATATTGAGGTTATATATATCTGATCGTATTGACCTAGGATGAGTCATACATACGATTTCTGCTTGTAGATATTTTCTATTCATGAGTTGGTAACTCACCCCCGTTGTGCCACAGTTCTTGCAGGTTTTGCCGTACAGGTTTCATTGCGGCTTTTCTGGCACATTGCTTCCATTACGGGTGACTTGCTTTGGTAGGTAGGTTCTTTTGCATCAGAACCACCATTGTACATGTAGTATTCATTGTATCTAGAAATTCCATCAACCAAAACTTGTATATTGTTTCAGACTTAGAAATCAGTTATGTATTATTTCGACCTTAGAGTCGCGCGTAGCAGTATTATGGTTTTCATGTTGATTTTGAGTTTCTTTCTGAGTTTTGATCCTCGGCTTTCGGCGTTGTATATTTTATTGCTTGCGTGGTTGTGACCGTCAATTGACTAAGAGCTAGCTCCCGCTTGGGGATGCCTTTTATCATTGCTTATATATTATCCTTGTTGTACCCCGTTCGGGGCCAATTTTTACAAAGGAAGCTCTGCCGAAATTTTCAGAAAAGACTATACATTTTAAAAATGCATATTCGGCTTAGTTATTTAAAAACCTTGATTTCAAAACATGTTATCTTCACTCCTTAAAACTAGTTTTGTTTATTTACTCCTTAAATTGGTTTTAGATTTCTGGGCTTTTGGCTTACTTGGATTAGATGGGGTCCTATAGACTTCATATGATACAAGTGCCAGTCACGGGATATTTTGGGTCGTGAAAAAGTTGGTATCAGAGCGCTAGGTTAAACTTGGTTCGAGTCTAAGTTTGATTATGCGGAGCCTAGAGAGTCTATATATATACGGAACTTAGGCTTGACCTTACGGAACTTAGACTTAGTCGAGGGGGTATTATACCCGAACTTTCGTCGCGTAGGATGACCCTTGGTTGATGGAGTAGGTAGCTTGAGTAGAGGGACATACCGTACGTATGTTCCGCGGCATACTTACGACACGCCACTCCGCTTAAGAAACCTTAGGATGTAGATTTCCTTGCACAGTATTATATTCATTCCTATGATCTATCCTCATCGATACTGGTTATGATTTTGCTGCCACGATTGCACGGGCAGAGTGAGCTACGGCTCGAGTTGAGTTAGAATGAGCTCGTCGTGGATGAGGACTGACCTGGGCGCGATTCCAGAGACGTACTATTGCATATAGAGGCGTCGTCTTATTGTGTTTTCACGCTATGAGCGTTTGACTGATCGCTTTTACGAGATTTCCCGGATGTGCCGATTGGTACCAGAGGATTGAGCCACTGATAGAGGCCAGCCAGGATGTGATGACCATTGATATATCGCTTATTCATGATGATTGAGGCGCTGTTCAGCGTATGGACGAATGAGCCAGTTGTTGCTGCCAATGACGAGATATCACCTAGATGATTGGAGCTACTGCAGCTTGAGCATATACTCAGTGATATGATAGGAGGTCGCCAGTCACCCGAGGATGAATGACTACGACGTGTGGTTCGTTCGCTTACCCGGATGCAAGGTCATCAGATTGATTGATTGCAGCTAGAGACGACTTCACGCAGGTTCGTTGAGAATCGATGGAGACGATCGAATGTCAGGAGCCCATTTGCCCAGTTTAAAGTAATCGGAAGGACATGCAAGTGATTCTATGGACCCTCTCGAAAAATGAAACCCTAACATGACATAATGACCGTGTGAAACCCTTTGAACCTTAGGGTTGCGGCAGTTCCGCGGCGCCATTAGTGAGGCTTGGGTTTGCCCTTCTACGGCTGGACCACCGATGCTATGGCATGTACTCGATACTATTAAATTGTACCATGATGTTGAGTGATTGGTAGAGTTTTTTGCGTGCTAAGTTTGTTACCGCAATCAAGACGGTTTCGCTTGTAGCTAGCCGGTTGAGTACGGGTCGTCCGCAGGGAGATGGGAATCTTTTTCTATGTGCTTTAACGAGTTAAGTCCAAAAGTCCAGATTTGTTTGTGATTAACTAAGTGTTAAAATGATATGTAAAGAGAGCTTTGTTAGGGTTAGGATTAGGTTAGTTTGAGTTAGGAGTCGCTCACTTCTTTCGTTGCCACTCTTAATATCGGTGTTACGGTAATCGGCAACAACGGGGATTAGCACGACTAGGAAGGAACTTGCGAGTATAAGCTAGGCTTTCCAACGCATAAGTTCTTCCTTTTGGTGCTTGTCCGTCCGTTCTTGGCTCTTAGCCTTAACCTCCGGTTAATTCAACCACAACCGGTCTCACTACGGAATCACCGCTATCATGTAGGATAGGGTGCCGTAGGGAGCGGATTGTGGTTCAATTAACGGGAGTTCGATTTAAGATGTTGGGCAAGGAAAGAGTGAGAGAGATTTCCTTCTCTCAAACTTCCCTTATCCTACCCTAACAAGTATAGAAACTACTCACCCATTACAAGAAGAACGAAAAATAAAACAAAGGAGGAAGATAGAAAGAATGAGATTAGAAGATAACAACTAGCTATTTGCGACCTCACCTTGGCAAGGATCAAACGTAAGCATCATGGTTGTTTAAGGATAAAGGAAAATAGAATAAGAAAGAAACAACAATAAATAACAACAACTAAATTATCAATTGAAGATTACAAGCAATTAACATAACAAGAGCAAGACAAGTATAATAACAAAAAGAACTTCTTTATTCATCATTCTTCACTCACAAGATCTCACTACAAGTTTTTAATGGAGAAGAGATGAGAAGAGGAAGAAGAACAACAAGTATTCTAAAACCTAAAAATACAAGATTAAGCACCCTTGGCTTCACAAGGTTCTGGGCTATTTATAGGCTGGAAAATGAAAATCTAGGGCAACTTTCAGAATACACATGGAATTACCAAAACACCCCTGAAGTTTCATCATGTGAGGAGGCCGTACGGCCGCGGAACCGCGGCCTAGACCCCCTAACCCCCTATTGGCCGCGGTTCCGCGGCCCTATAGGGGAGTTGGGCTGTCGTCTTTTGTGTGCTGCCCTGGTCTTCTGTTCCCTTTAGTCTGGTACATGTTTTTTCTGATAGTCTTTCCACATTTCTTCCAGAATCAAAGGTGATTGGATGTGGATCTTTTTGTCGTGATTTTCTCGAGTTCCGCGTAGATTTCTTGGATCTTGTGTTGCCATTGAGCCTTGTGCATGAAAATGACATTGATTTGCCATTTTGTCTTTTAAACTGGTGTGCGGCAACATACGGATAGAGAGCGGAGACCTGTGTTTTATCTGTGGTTGGCAGGAACCCGGGTTTTGTCGTGTTTTTCTATGAATTTCACCGTTTAGAGCCGAGAACCTGTATCCTGCAATTGACTAGCAAACACGGCTCAAGAGTACCTACCGATATGCAATGTGATAAAAATTGGACGGTATAAAAATGCAAAAATCTGATATGAACAAATACCCCCAAACTTATCATTTGCTCGTCCCGAGCAAAGCCAATTTATTCATAAAAAATTTCCTAACCTCACTTTCGCAGGGAACGCGATTGCACTGAGCATGTGCACAAAGCCGTTAAACCTCTAGGTGTCCCTAGTAAGAGGAGTGTTGTCTCCTGAGGGTTTTCAGCGGATACTACCCACAAAATCTAGTCAAGCTAGTTTTGCAAAATAACTATGATTCAAACCCTATTGTTTTGTTTCAGAAAATAACAATTCTATGATCCTAAGTCTAGACTATCGAACCTTTATTTTTCATACCTCGCTTCTTATTTAACTCAAGATTTTATATGTCTTTACGTGCAGTGTAAATAGTGTCGTTAAGTTCCAGAAGATTCGATTAAAGTCATCATGTCACACAATAAAGCCCAGATAACAATTTTAAAAGGATCACATAAGTTTTATAAAGAGTTAAGTATTTTTCAAGTTTCGTTTTCCAGTAAGGTTTCAACTTCAGAATTTCTATCTTCCTTAACAGGAAACTATGTCTTATTTTTCACTCCACCTTTTTCTTGTTTTCATTTCATACACACCTCTGTGAGCGTGCAATAGTCTTTATCATAGAATAAAACCTTCATATCTCCGCTAGAAATATTTTTTATAAAAGCATGTCTTTTGTCAAGATTATTATCACACAAAGAACCGTTAGGAATTTTAACTCGGAGAGAACACTTGCTTGACTTTGTTTTAATCTGGACTTTCTAGGCTTCTTAACGAGCTTTGGGCCAATGCACCCAAACCAGTTGGCTTTAGGGCATTAGGTGTAGAAACACCCCAGCGGACTTAATTACTCAAGTTACCTAGGTCCAAAAACAAAAGACAATTTGGCGTGAAAATCATGATGATTCAATACGAACGGAGATATAATCGGCAGTTCAATTTATTTTTTTTGGATAAAAGACGTGTTTAGTGGGTTCGGTGTGTAATCATTCCAATCAAGTTCCAGATGGGTTATTTTTCAGAATTAGTTCCAATTAAGGCATCAATAATATCCCTTCATATTCACTTCACTTCATAAACTATTCTTGATATTACTTATTTCAGAACAAACCTATTTGATCCTCAGAAAATCATTTATCCATTTAAAAGTTTTTAGACATAAAAGACTTGTCATCTAATTTCCAAAACTCACGACACGTGTAGTGTGATGTAAAGACGTATATCAGTTATAGTTAACTTCAAAGGAGAGTTATCTTTCAGGTTTTCAAAATCTAAACATAAGATTTAGTTATTCTCATTTTATCAAACAAAACCGTCGAAATGTTGAATCAGATTCCTCCCACTAGCTAACTTGACAGAAAAGTTTTAGAAAATTTTCTGATTTTTATGGATTTTATGGATTTTAATATGCAGATGCAAAATATACATATGAATGCGAGGGTTAGAATTGCGTACCGAGCGTACCCCCAAACTTAAACTGGACAGTGTCCTCACTGCCATCGCATGAAGAGATCATTTGAAGGGTCAAAATTGTCGGTTAGATATACACAAAAAAAGTTTCTTTTTTTTTATGTTTTTAAAGAGAAGAAAAAGAGCAGAAATGGAAAAGAATATCCACAAATATACAAAATGGTATATACATACCCCCAAACTTATTTGGAACAGTGTCCACTGTTCTTGGCTCGATAACCGAAGTTTGGTGGTAGGCAGAGGAAGATTATGCAGGGTAAACCGGCTCCTGTAAGACCAGGAGCTCCTCTGTTGGTTCGGCGCTAAGGTACGGTTTTAGTCGGTGCCCGTTCACTTTGAAAAATGAACCGTCCTTTGGATTCTCCAATTCCACAGCGCCCTGCGGATACACATTTCGCACAAAATACGGCCCTTTCCAGCGAGATCTGAGCTTTCCTGGATGGAAGTGTAGCCGGGTGTCATAAAGCAGTACCTGCTGACCAGGTATGAAGGTTTTGCGCAAAAGGTGTTTATCGTGAAACACCTTCGTTCGGTTCTTAACGACAACCGCGTTATCGTAAGCCTCATCCCTAAGCTCGCTCAATTCGTTCAGTTGCAGCTTCCGATGGCTGCCCGCATCTTCGAGAGACAGATTCAGTTCTTTTATCGCCCAAAATGCGCGATGCTCTATTTCGACATGTAGGTAGCAAGCTTTTCCGTACACAAGCCGATAGGGAGACATGCCAAGATCGGTCTTATAAGCGGTTCGAAATGCCCAAAGGGCATCAGTGAGTTTCAGCGACCAATCTTTTCGGTTCTTGGAAACCATCTTCTCCAGTATCTGCTTGATTTTCCGATTTGAAACTTCGGCATGCCTGCAGGTTTGGGGGTGGTAGGGCGTAGATAGCTTATGATTAATGGAATATTTCCGCATCAAGGCCTCGAAAGTCTTATTGCAGAAATGAGTTCCATTGTCGCTAATGATCGCTGGGGGGTGCCCAAAACGGGAGAAAATGTTTTCTTTAAGAAACCTTGTTGTCGTTAGTCTGGCTGGGCACAGCCTCGACCCATTTAGAGACGTAATCAACAGCGAGAAGAATGTACAAGTTCCCGAAAGAGCTGGGAAACGGCCCCATGAAATCTATCCCCCAAACATCGAAAATCTCCACAACCAAGATTGGTTGGAGCGGCATCTCGTTCCTCCTGGATATCCGGCCCAAGTGTTGGCACCGGGAGCAAGTCATGCAATAGTCATGAGCGTCTTTGAAGGGTTGTGGCCAGTAGAAACCACATTGCAAGATCTTCTCAGCTGTCTTTATGGGGCCAAAATGTCCGCCACATGCTTGATCATAGCAAAATGACAGCACACTCTTGAATTCCTCGTCAGGGACACACCGACGAATAATCTGGTCGGGACAGTACTTGAACAGATAAGGTTCGTCCCAGTAAAAGTGTTTTACTTGGGATAAGAAGCGAAGTCTGTCCTGACTTGACCATTCAGTCGGTAGTAATCCTGTGGCCAAATAGTTCACAATATCTGCGAACCAGGGTTCGCAAGATACTGTCAAGAGCTGTTCATCCGGGAAAATGTCGTTGATCGGAATTTGAAGCGAAGGCGAAGAAGGAAGTCGTGAGAGATGGTCGGCAACTACGTTTTCATATCCTCGTTTGTTCTTAATGACAAGGTCAAACTCTTGAAGCAAGAGGATCCAACGTATTAACCGAGATTTTGCATCTTTCTTCGCAAAAAGATGGCGCAGAGCAGAATGGTCAGTGTAGACAATGACTGGAGAGCCGATGAGGTAGGGCCTGAACTTTTCTAAAGCAAATACAACAGCTAAGAATTCCTTCTCAGTTGTTGTATAATTGAGTTGGGCGTCGTTCAGGGTTCGGCTCGCATAATAGATTACGTGCGGCATCTTGTTGATGTGTTGTCCAAGGACAGCACCAATGGCAAAGTCGGATGCATCGCACATAATCTCAAATAGGTGCGTCCAGTCAGGTGAAGAAAGAACGGGAGCAGAAGTGAGTGAGCTTTTCAATGACTCGAATGCAGTCACACAGCTCGATTTGAAGTCGAATGGCGTGTCCTTGGCCAGTAGAAGAGTCAAGGGCCTAGCAATCTTGCTAAAGTCCTTGATGAACCGTCTATAGAAACCGGCATGGCCAAGGAAGGCTCGGATGTCTCGGACGCATCTGGGAGGAGGGAGATTAGAAATGACCTCAATCTTCGCTTTGTCAACCTCTATGCCATTTTGCGAAATGATATGTCCTAAGATAATACCTTCGCGCACCATGAAGTGGCATTTCTCCCAATTCAAAGTGAGGTTCTTGTCCTTACATCGGGTAAGGACAGCGTCGAGATGCAGCAAACACTCGTTGAAGGAATCGCCGAAGATGGAGAAATCATCCATGAAGATCTCCAGAAATTTTTCCACCATGTCTGAAAAGATTCCCATCATACACCGCTGGAAGGTAGCGGGCGCATTGCATAACCCAAAGGGCATGCGACGATATGCAAACGTGCCGAAAGGACAAGTGAATGTGGTCTTGTCCTGGTCTTTTTCGGCGATGGGAATTTGATTATAGCCGGAGTAGCCATCAAGAAAGCAGTAACACTCGTGTCCGGCCAATCGTTCAAGCATTTGGTCAATGAAAGGTAGCGGAAAGTGGTCCTTCCGCGTTACGGCGTTGAGTTTTCTGTAATCGATGCATACTCGCCACCCAGTTTGGGTGCGAGTAGGGATCAACTCGTTCGCCTCGTTAGTGATGACCGTTATACCTGATTTCTTGGGGACAACGTGAATGGGGCTAACCCACTGGCTATCAGAGATAGGGTAAATGATACCACTATCCAGACATTTTACGATCTCCTTCTTCACAGCCTCCTTCATGACTGGGTTGAGACGTCTTTGTGGATCCCTGGCTGGTTTGGCATCATCCATCAGATGAATGTGATGTACAACGATCAGGGGACTAATCCCCTTGATGTCCGCCATGGACCAGCCAAAAGCTTGCCTATTACTGTGCAAGACCGCAAGAAGGGCTTTCTCTTGCTCTGGAGCTAGAGAAGCCGAGATGATGACAGGGAGGGTCTTGTTCTCACCCAAGTAAGCGTACTTAAGGTGAGATGGCAAAGGCTTGAGTTCGAGCGTTGGAGGTGAAACGATTGAAGGCAAGACTGGTGAAAAGGTCTCGAACTCAAAGGATTCCAGCAAAGGTTCAAAATGAGTGTAAGCGACCGAGTTGGATGGTTCAGGTAACTCATCCGGAAATTCGAAGGATTCAAACTCGGGTGGAGAGTGGCTAAGATTGTTCGAGAAAGTGAAACACTCGTATTCGTTGTCGGGCGCAGAAACAGCAGCAGGTTCGAAGAGGAACGCACTAGTGGCGTTAAGGTTATCGTGATCGAACAAAAACTCCTCGAATTCACACTCTTCAGGGGTGATCTCCTGGATTGAGCAAACGTCCAGTATATGAGCATTAGGTTCGGAGGGCTGATTCCCCAACCTAAAAATGTTGAGTTCAATTCTCATGTTTCCAAAAGAGAGGTTCATCGAACCATTGCGACAATTGATCATAGCATTTGAGGTTGCAAGGAATGGGCGACCGAGTATCACCGGAATTTGATTCCGGGGGTTAGCTACAGGCTGTGTGTCTAATACAATGAAGTCAATGGGGAATATGAAGTCCCCGACTTTGATTAACACATCCTCTAGCTCACCCCTAGGATGGGTGATCGATCGGTCGGCCATTTGGAGAGTACAGTGTGTGGGTTTCAACTCTCCTACGCCTAATTGCTCGTATACCGAGTAAGGAAGCAGGTTAACGTTGGCACCAAGATTTAATAGTGCGCGGTTGATGTTCTTATCCCCAATGGTAATAGAAATCGTAGGACAGCCAGGGTCCTTCCGTTTTTGTGGTAAAGATTGGGTAAGAGCATCACTCACAGCACTAGCCAAGAAAACTTTCTTGGATACCTGAGACTTCCTCTTTTTCGTGCACAAGTCCTTTAAGATTTTCGCGTAGGACGGGACTTGTTGGATAGCATCTAAAAGAGGAATGTTAATGTTAACCTGCTTAAATAACTCCAAAATCTTCTCCATTTATGGATTTTGTTTATTGGACCTCAACCGGTTTGGAAATGGAACGTTTTTAAAATTAGTTGAGTCCAATGCTTGTGGAGGAGATTGTGGAGCTGGAGCGGATCCCAGAACTGGTGTTTTCGTGGAGTGAGAAGTGGGTCCGTTCAGAGCAGAAGAAGAGGAAGAGCCTTTTGAAGAATGGAGAATAGGCTCAGAAGACGAAGACGAAGAAGAAGAAGATGAAGAAGAAGAAGAAGAAGTGGCCGGGGTTTCATCGTTGATCCGTGTGCCAATGTTGTTTTGCAGCATCCTTCCCGATCTCAATGTGGTCACGGCACTCACATTATGGTTCTGTTGTTCAAGAGCAACATGTACATTATGTGGGTGACCGGGATTAGGGAGTGGCTGGGATAGGAGCTTCCCCTTCTCTCGCTCGCTTAAGGCCGCATTCAGTTGTGCTTTCTGGGCTTCGATGGTTTTGATGCTTTGCCTGTGAGCGGCAGTGTGTTGCACCAAGGACTGAATGGAAGACTGGATGTTGGCAGTGGATTATGTCGATTGTTTAACGAACGCCTCCACACTTCGTTCGAGCGAGGAAACCTTATCGTTGTTTGACGGAACAAAGTTGTTTTGGGGAAAAGAATTGTTGGGAGCAAAGTTGTTCGTCTGATTTTGGAAAGGTTGGGGTTGGAAGGGCTGCTGAAACTGATGTTGAGTTTGTTGTTGTGCTTGTTGTTGCGGAGGAGGTGACCTCTGGAAATTGTTGCCTTGGAATTGATTCTGATTCTGATTCCAGGCGAAATTAGGGTGGCTCCTCCAACCGGGATTGTAGGTGGAAGAGTATGGATCATTCCTCAATCTTTGCTGAAATGCAGCATTAACCTGATCCTGTCCTTGAGATGGTGGATAGTAAGGACACTCTTCGGTTAAGTGAGAAGGATCGGAACAACAAGCGCAAATGGTACGAAGGGGAAGAACAGGGGCAGGAGCAGGAGAAGAAAATTTTCTCTCTATCGCTTCAAGTTTTCTCGTTATTGCAGCCATTTCAGCTTTCATCGCAATAGAGACATCAAGTTGGTGAATTCCTACCCTAGACTGACCGGTAGAAGTGGAGGTAGAAGAAGAAGAAGTCGGTCTGGTGCTCTCCCATGGTAGCGTTTGCTCCGCAAGGTCGTCGAAGAATTGCCACGCTTCCTCGTCAGATTTCGATAGGAAGTGGCCCTGACAAATGGTTTCCAACAACTGCTTGGTTGCTGGGTTCAGGCCCTCGTATAAGGTTTGGCAAAGTTGCCATCTCTCGATACCATGGTGAGGACACTGAACAAGAAGGTCTTTATACCGGTCAAAGCACTTCCAGAAGGGTTCAGAAGGAAGCTGAGAGAATTGGTTGATTTCGTTACGGATCCTTGCGGTTTTATGATTCGGATAGAATTTTTTGAGAAACGCTTTAACAAACTCGTCCCAACTGGTTATGGAGTGGGAAGCGGTGCTATACAGCCATTTTTCAGCAAGATCGCATAAAGTGAACGGAATGACCCGTAGCCGTATAGCATCGTCCGACAGCTGGGTGGTTTTCATCATGGCACAAACGTTTTGAAATTTGTTGATGAAGATATAGGCATCTTCAGATTCAAGCCCATGAAATCGCGGAAGCATGTTAATGAAGTGGGGCTTAATTTCAAAATTATCCCCATTGGCCGGTAGAAGAGAAAGGCAGGTGGGAAGTGCAGAACGGGTGGGATAGAAACGATCCTGGAGCGCGATTCGCTGCGGCGCTACAACAGGCGGTGGTGGTGGGTTATTTGCCTCCATAGGAGGTAGAGTCAATCCCGGGGTAGTCAAAGAGATGTTTGGATTAAATCCTGACATCGCGGAAGAAGAGCTTGGTGAAGGTGAAGGTGAGGATGTATGAACAGAATTCCGGTCAACGTCGGTGTTGGCCGGCAAAGGTAAGGGTGAAAGAGGCGCGGACGGAGTTTCGACGTCTGAGTCGATCGCGTAGTCGGTAGCGACTAACGTAACGCGGACTAGACGGGCGCTAGTGTCCCGAGTCCAGGCGGGCGCTAGTGTCCCGAGTCCAAGCGGACATACACTAAACGAGTTTAGTATAGTCAAAGCAGAGAAGGTGAGGGCAAGAAAACGTCAATGGAGAAATATGATGGGTGGTGGGTGAAAAATGGATTTTTGGCGACAAAGGGCAAGTTTTTATAAAAGTTTTTGATTTTTTTTTCTTTTTTTTCTTCTTAGAAAGAGCTTTACAGAAATATGTATGGATTTACGGCTTCAAGCAATCACAAACAAGATATGCATAATCACACCTAGATCTAGGGTCACCTAGGTCAGCTAGACAGCTCCTAACTGTTCCAAAGGGCTAGAAACAGGACCTCAAACCGCCTCTTCTCCAACAATTGCGGCCAGGTAAGTGCCAGGTAAGTGGGAGGCTCCCCACTACGTAAGTAGTGGTCCTAATTAAGTAACCACTTGCCTTCGACACACTTGCCTAGACACCGCAAAAGTCAGGATAGGATAAACGGCCGATGCCTGTAACTAGTCCTCTGTCCTATTGAGCGTGAAGTCCTTGGGGCTGAGTGTAGTATTATTTAATTAACAATGGTCAATGCATATGCTTTTGTGATTTCTGGGGTCCTGGGAAGGGTGATGAAATCCCTACCCAATCTGAATTGGTTTCAAGCCCCTTAAAGTCCCTATTAATAAATGCAAAGCAGTAACAAATCAACTGCAAACAATTTTTTTTATTTTTTAGCGCGGCGCAAAGAATCCTGCACAAAAACAGTTTATTGGAAGGCGGAAGAGAGTTTGCGCAAAGAATGCTGCAGAAAACACAGTTTAGTGGAGTCCAGAGGAGTGGGGGAGAGAAAAGAGAGAGTTACAGGGAATTTGGCATCCTGAGGCCACCAAACGGCCGCGGTTCCGCGGCCTAAGCTAACTCATGCCGCGGTTCCGCGGCAAGATGGTGGGCTTGGGCCTTCATTTTTCTGGGTTGTGCTCTGTTTGGTGTCCTATGCTTGTCTGGATTTGCTGAATCTTGACTTTCTCACTGTATCTGCTCCAGATTTTTACAGTAGACCGTTTGCTTCGTTTTGATCCGTCGCGGTGTAGCCGCGAGATGTGGGTCTAACTTCCCACATCTTTGGCACTGAACTCGACCGTCTTTTGTTCCTGCACACTTGCACAAAAACTAATCAAAAATAACAAGATGGTTTTTTTTTACAATGTATATTTTTTTGTTTTGTTTTTTCGGTTAGCTTTATATTCACAAATTAACCCGAAATTTCACAAAGAAATAAACTACCGTCTCCCCGGCAACGACGCCATTTGATTGGTAGAGTTTTTTGCGTGCTAAGTTTGTTACCGCAATCAAGACGGTTTCTCTTGTAGCTAGCCAGTAGAGTACGGGTCGTTCGCAGGGATATGGAAATCTTTTTCTATGTGCTTTAACGAGTTAAGTCCAAAAGTCCAGATTTGTTTGTGATTAACTAAGTGTTAAAATGATATGTAAAGAGAGCTTGTTAGGGTTTGGATTAGGTTAGTTTGAGTTAGGAGTCGCTCACTTCTTTCGTTGCCACTCTTAATATCGGTGTTACGGTAATCGGCAACAACGGGGATTAGCACGACTAGGAAGGAACTTGCAAGTATAAGCTAGGCTTTCCAATGCATAATTTATTCCTTTTGGTGCTTGTCCGTCCATTCTTGGCTCTTAGCCTTAACCTCCGGTTAATTCAACCACAACCGGTCTCACTACGGAATCACCGCTATCATGTAGGATAGGGTGCTGTAGGGAGCGGATTGTGGTTCAATTAACGGGAGTTCGATTTAAGATGTTGGGCAAGGAAAGAGTGAGAGAGATTTCCTTCTCTCAAACTTCCCTTATCCTACCCTAACAAGTATGGAAACTACTCACCCATTATAAGAAGAACGAAAAATAAAACAAAGGAGGAAGATAGAAAGAAGGAGATTAGAAGATAACAACTAGCTATTTGCGACCTCACCTTGGCAAGGATCAAACGTAAGCATCATGGTTGTTTAAGGATAAAGGAAAAGAGAATAAGAAAGAAACAACAATAAATAACAACAACTAAATTATCAATTGAAGATTACAAGCAATTAACATAACAAGAGCAAGACAAGTATAATAACAAAAAGAACTTCTTTATTCATCATTCTTCACTCACAAGAGCTCACTACAAGTTTTTAATGGAGAAGAGATGAGAAGAGGAAGAAGAACAACAAGTATTCTAAAACCTAAAAATACAAGATTAAGCACCCTTGGCTTCACAAGGTTCTGGGCTATTTATAGGCTGGAAAATGAAAATCTAGGGCAACATTCAGAATACACATGGAATTACCAAAACACCCCTGAAGTTTCATCATGTGAGGAGGCCGTACGGCCGCAGAACCGCGGCCTAGACCCCCTATTGGCCGCGATTCTGCGGCCCTATAGGGGAGTTGGGCTGTCGTCTTTTGTGTGCTGCCCTGGTCTTCTGTTCCCTTTAGTCTGGTACATGTTTTTTCTGATAGTCTTTCCATATTTCTTCCAGAATCAAAGGTGATTGGATGTGGATCTTTTTGTCATGATTTTCTCGAGCTCCGCGTAGATTTCTTGGATCTTGTGTTGCCATTGAGCCTTGTGCATGAAAATGACATTGATTTGCCATTTTGTCTTTTAAACTGGTGTGCGGCAACATACAGATAGAGAGCGGAGACCCGTGTTTTATCTGTGGTTGGCAGGAACCCGGGTTTTGTCATGTTTTTCCATGAATTTCACCGTTTAGAGCCGAGAACCTGTATCCTGCAATTGACTAGCAAACACGGCTCAAGAGTACCTACCGATATGCAATGTGATAAAAATTAGGCGGTATAAAAATGCAAAAATCTGATATGAACATTGAGCTCTTGGGGGATTATGAGGCTTTGACAATCGATCGGATGGTTTGACATCATTCGGATATCATGTGATGGGACACTGCTGCAATAAGGATTACACCCAGGATCGGATGTGTGATGTGTATTCAGAGGACCAGAGGTCGGCGCCAGTGACGTGCTGCTTTACGAGTGGTCGCGAGGAAAGACCGAGAGATGACCAGAGAAGTGCCAGAACGAAATCGTTTCCATTAGCACATCTGACAGGGCCGATGAGCCGATGGATTGCGAGATTGGTAATCCACAGAGAAAATAAGGACCCAGAGACAGAGGACGCCAGACCGTGAGCAAGAGGCAAGTAGATATCTTGCGCTGCTAGCATTGGATGTACCGGCACCTTCTCGACTTTGAAGAAGGATATACCGACGGCGGTAATTATGATTTGTGATTTTGTGATTTGACTATCACGTATCCGTCACTTTGGATTTCGGTATTTTGGGCGATCTATTTGCATGATTTAGTCTTGATGACTGAGTTTCATGGTAATTGTTTTCTTGCACCATGGTTGCACCTACTGGGTATTTATATTTTGCGCATAGTTATTACGCTGGAGGTATTGATTGTGATTTCATGCCTATTTTATGCCGGTGATTTGATTTATGCTTCCAGCATCGTTTTCATGCACTTTTAGTGTTTTGATTTGATTTGTGCACGCTGATGCACACGGTTGTGAGCTTATACACGCGGTATACCTGATTTGGATTGAGCCGTATTGTATACCGTCGATTTCGATTCCGATATTGATGTTGATTTCTTGCACTTCGTGCATTTGGTTTGGACTTTCCCGCGTGATGAGCGCATGTTTTGAGATACGATTTTGGTGCACACCAGATACACTAAATCAGGAATCTTCATACATGTCAGATGCACCTGAGTTTGCTGCCAGGCACACACGTTGCCTGTGACAGATGTTCCGTGCACACCTATTGCACCTAGATGTTGTTTTGTGCACAGGTATGGCACATATATGGATTTTGATTTTCGTGCGCACCAGACGCACAGGGTATTCTTATATACATTTTGAGATTGATTCCTTAAGGAGCATTACGTTTTTATGAATTTGCTATGTGTTTTCGTACTGAGCAGGACTAGTCAGAGAACAGTACCTGGACATATTTTTGCATGCATTGATAGTTATCGAAGGGATTTCGAAAAAGCGAGGTATAGTCTCAGTATATACCTACGTGTCCGACATGACACGAAACGTTTAAAACAAGGAAACCCTTCTAAATTGTTTTCAAAACGGCGGAACGTACATAGTAAACAAAAGATATATATACGTATATAGTTAATTTCTTATGATAGACGTCCGCCACAGTGCAGTGTTATGCGCATTGCACAGCGAATTAAAAGGATTTGGCATGCATTTACTTCAGCTAATTACATGTATAGATTTGATATTTACATGTATAGCTCTGATTTATATCGTATTGGTTTTGTATTGGATTTGACATTTTTGACTTTACCATGACTCCGATGATTGCGGGATGCTTGACGGAGTTTAGATTTTGAGTTATCTTCTCATTACTCATGCGCATGCATTGCGCTATGATGCGTTTTATGTATTGATGATTTCGGAACCCCGACAATTTGGATTTTTACTGAAATGTTTTAGAATTTGGGGGTTTAAACTTAAATTCGGGGACCGAATTTCTTTAAGGGTGGAAGATTGTAACATTTCAAAAAAATAAAATATTATTTTTGGGAATTTTTATAATTTAATATTATTTTGATGAATGTTTTAATATTCGGTATAATTAAATACAAATAAATGGGAAAAATTATGGAAAATTCTAAAATAGGCTATTTTATGGAATTATGCCATTTTTAAGTTTTTATGATTAGTTTGACACTAATTTAGTGCTAATCGCGATTAAAAATCGCTAATCGAATTTTTGACATTTTTGTGCAAAATATGCACATATCATTTTTGTGCTCTACACTTGTGCATTTCTTGTAGAGTTCCTAGGCACGCTCACAAGGTTCTACGAGGCATCAACCATGCCCGATTAAAAAAATTAGCCGTGCCGAACAACCCTAACCAAGATCGTATACTAAAGATTATGCGAAAACTAACATGTTAAACACTTTAACACTAAGTGAAAGGGATTACAACCTTTGTAGATCCGGTCCTTCACTTCTAAAGCTCCGTGTTGATGTCCCTTCGCTGCGATCATCAAGATCCCGGACTCGAGTGATGGTTTCCTCAGAGAAATGAGCGGGCTAGGTCGTTGACTTCGAGGCCGAAGATGATCTACGTCGAGGAGAATCAAACTCAAGCTTCATCTTTACTAGGTCATGAACTTTGTGAAGAGAATACTCTAAACTAAACGGCAAGTAGTAGAGGATGATGAAATAGGAAGTGGGTTCACTTTGGATTTGGATTTCTCACTCTATTTCTTCACTTGAAAATTTCTAGCAAGCTTTTCTTCTTCTTGAAGAAGAAGAAGAAGAAAAGAAAAGAATAAGAATAAAATGAATTATGTAAAAAGAATAATCAAGTGAAGTCTATCATAATGCAACCATGGGTGAGTTTACCATTGTAGAGACTAAACCATAGTTTGAGGTAATGGTTTGGTTAATGAAAATCTTATGCAACACAAAATGAGTGGACTTTGTCAAAGATGCTTAAAAGCTTCATGAAGCTTTAAGCCAAGACAAAGAAAACCACCATTTTGTTTTACCAAAATAAATAAAAACATAAACCATTATCTTAAATATGGTGTAAGTCATACACAAACCCAAGTTTGCATGTATCATCAATCATGATACAAACTAGTGCACAAACATATATCACATATACAACTTGTGCACATAAAGTGAGAAAGTCAATCTTAAGTGAACAAATACTAGTTAATGTAAAGTAATATATCAAATATATAATTATACATTAAATCATTAAATCAACACTTGATTTAATGATCCGGTCATATCTCATATAACCGACTAATATCTAGTATATCAATATATCAAATCAACACTCGATTCGGTAACCCGGCTATATCTCATATAACCGACCGATGATACAAATCGCGAGAATAAAATACAGTATCACATACTGTTATTATTCTCGGTCCCGCACATATCTCATATGCGCTCCTATTTCGTTTCGCTTGAGCCAGGAAATCTTTGTGTAGGACTCTAAAGACTCGTCAATACGCCAGCAGTAGGTGGTGATCATATCAATCACCCACAAGCCGCAAGCGGTCAAATAAACGTAACGACCACCCGGGTATTGAGCGATCAGAAGATCAACGAGCAAGCCTGCTCACACTCCTGCGAATCCAATCAGTAACACTTACCGCAAAGTCCGGTCTGTTCGTCTGATATGTCGCATATCTCGCCTAGGGGTGGTAAACGTCAGACCCCAGCAGCTTGATAAGTCATGCCGATGTAAGTTCCATAACAAGCATGAAACTACTGATAACTCTTACCAGTAAATCACTGCAACCCTGGCCATGGATTTCCAGTTATGGTCAGTCGAGCATAGCGCAACATCAACCCCCAATACCGGGAGAGACGAATCCCCTCCTATCGCTCATTGCCTCCATGTGTATCGGGACTATACCCAAAAACCACCTGTTTGCACGACTCAGTAGAGCCGTGGTAGGGTGGAAATCAAAGTACAGTGGGAAACACACAAGACTCTTTGACGATCTCGGGTCAACAGACTACGCTGTACCAGTGTCACCAGAGAACTGCCATCTGACGTGAGGTATAATACCATCTGGGTGTTCTCAGCGAGTCCGTTCAGTGTACCTAGTCTCCACTGAGCACCCGCATACCATCTCGTATGTCAAACACCAATGTATATGGGATCATCCATCGCCCATCACATGGATCGAGAAGATATACGCTAGTCTACTCTGGAATATCGATGCCCCGTCTCGATATTCCCACGACTAGGAACATTGAAGGATGTGCTCATGAACTACCCAGGCCCCACTAGTATGATCTGCATCATAGTCCTGCATGTCGAGTACACATCCTAAGGGCTTTATCAACATGTAACAGAGAGACTGTAAGTATACATGTTAAGATAAAGAGCAACCAGATAGCGTACTATCATGTCGAGCAAGAAAGTCCTACCTATATATGTCCCAGCATCCACTACAATATACATCTCATGTACAGCAATGGCCTCTAGGGCATACATATAACTAACAATCTCCCACTTGCACTAGGGCCATCTGTAGCAGTGGTTATAGTATCTCATACTCAACCATCCCATAAAAGTCTCTCTCTGGGAAAAAGCCTTTGTGAGTGGATCCGCCATATTGTCCTCTGAGTCTACTCTCCTAACCTCGATCACCCTGGAGATCTACTATCTCCATGATCAGGTGATACTGCCTTGGAATATGTCTGGGTCACTGATGGGACCGTGGTTCCTGGGTCAAAGCCACACTTCCATTGTCACACAATGGTAGGAACCTAGATCATTTCATAAACTAATATACACCCAAACTGCTTCTTTGGTAGTATCTTTGATAGCGATGTCACTAGCCTTTATCGTCTAGTTTGCCACGGTATCTTAGCTTGGAACTCTTCCAACATACCGTCCCTCCACTGAGGGTAAAGACAAAGCCTGCGACTGACATTCAGTCGTCCTTATCACCCTGGAACCTTTCCTGTGATTCTCCCCAGGATCCATTGATACCATCTTACTACACCTAGTGAGAATCCTAACATCCATTTAGATCTATCTCATAGATCCAAAACCCAGGACTTAGGAGGTATCACTTAGATCCTATATGGAGAATCCTTATGATAAGAGGAGATTGACCGTGCATAGCATAGGAAACTCTTTTCCTATCAAGAGTATGTTGTCCACGTACAATACGAGGATGACCACCTTACTCTCTACTACCTTTTTGTATATACAAGGTTCATCTACCATTTTGATGAAGTCAAACTCTTTGACTACCACATCAAAACAAACGTTCTAACTTCAGGATGCCTGCTTTAATCTGTAAAGCAACTTGCACACGTTTCCGCTGCTCCCACTGTTTACGAAGCCCTCTGGCTGTGTACTTATAGACGTTCTCTTCTAAATCAGTATTTAGAAAAATAGTCATGACACCCAACCACCAGATATTGTAGTCATGGTATGTAGCAATGGCAAGTAGGATCCGGATGGACTTAAGCATAGCCACTGAAAAAGGTTTCATCATTATCCACGCCTGGTGGATGACGAAAACCTTTAACAAGTCTAGCTTTGAAAGTCTCAACTTTTCCATCTACACCAAGTAATCTTCTCAAGATATACTTGCTCCTGATGGGGATTTAACCCTTCAGATATAGCATCCAAAGTCCATACTTTGTTGGTGTATATGGATTCCATCTCAGATCGCTAAGTATCCAGCCATTCTTACAGAGTCCCCACTCTCGATGGCCTGCCCAAAACTAGTTGGGTCATCATCTCATGATGCATTCCTCACTCCCACTGTCATCGAGAAATCGAAGTATCTCTCAGGAGGATGAGGAACCCTACTGGATCGGCGGAGAGGCTGATGTTTGTCGGGGACTATTGAATCCTTTAGTTCTGTCAAATCATCAGCTGTAGTTTGTATAGCTAGAAATCCTTCCAGTTCTACAGAACTGACCTTGCCTCGATCTTGTCCGGATTTTGCTTTTGACATAGGCCGGACAACCCCAAATCTTAACATACTTAAGATATGGGCTCTTCCCATTCCATATCACATATGAAGTGGTAGGCAACTGATTTGATTGGAACCTATTCAATAGGTATGCAGCTTCTCAAGTGCATAACTCCCAAAAGGAAATAGGAAACTCAGTAGTACTCATCATAGAGCACACCATATCACATAGGGTGTGATTGCTCCGTCCCGATACACCGACGTACTGTGGTGTATACGGAGGAGTAATACTGAAAGAGAATCTCATTCTCCTTTAGAATAGTCCAAGCATTCCATGCACAAGTATTCTCCTCCCTGATCTCATCATAGGACATAATACTTATACCCGTTTTGGTTCTCTACTTCTGACTTATATTCTTTGAATTTCTCAAAATCTTCAGACATGTGTTTCAACAGGAATATGTGTCCGAATCTTGAGAGATCATCAGTGAATGTAAGGAAGTACAAAGAACCAGTCCTGGCATATGTAGACTGGGGACCTTCATACATCACTGTGTATCAGTCCCAAGAGTTCACTAACTCTTTCTCTGTTTCTAATAAACAGAGCTGAGGTCATCTTATCTCTGTGACATGACCGACTAGTTTCACAAGATGTAAATTCAAACTAATTTAAATATGCATCTAAATGTAACTTCAACTAGTCGGGTCACATTGATATGACCTAGTCTATAATACCTCAAGAAGGATTCGTTCATTTCTGAATTCTTCCTCTTTTGCATGTTCTGTACGTTAAGAACTGTGGTTTGATTTAGAACGTCTATGCTTTTAGATAACGTGCCTGAACCGATCAACTCTTGATATAGGAAATGTTCAAAACATTATCCAACAATACAAAATTATATCCTTCTTTAATAAAAAGAGACTGATATGATGTTGTATATCAGGTTCGGTATCTAATAACATTCGTTCAGAATCAATGTATTCTAGTAATACAGGGTGATAACTATCAACAGACTTGGCTGCAACACTTGCACCGTTTCTATCTCATGAAATTTATCACCCGTTCTCAGTTCTCTACTTATCTGTAGCCCATGTAACAGATTACATTTGCGGGATCCTGATCCGGTATCTAATACCTAGGATGTAGAGGATACAGAGAAACAGTTCTTTATAATGAACACACCCGAAGAAGATGCATCGTCATGCACTTTCTTCGTTTGGGTGGCATGGGAATCCTGGTATTCCCCTAATTCCTGCTCGGTCTTATAACAATTATAAGTTGGAGCGGGACCAACGTTCCCCAGCTCAGTATAACAAGCGGGTTCGGTCAATACATCCATATTATTATCTTGATTAAGGCGTGACATGGTCGCTGCCTGGAGAGAGAGAAGAAAACACTCTGCGTGCGCTCTTGCAAGATTAGATTGGTTATATATTTATCTAATCAGGATGGCTACCACTGTTTTTATCAAATCTTCCTTCAAACCTTAAAAGGAAAGACTAGCCGGGATTAATTACACTCTACAAGTTCGCCAATCTTTCAGCCAGGCCAGTGCCGGTACTTTGAGGGAGGTTCCCCGTGCTATCGAACGGACCTAATTAAAGTAAACCTCGTTTTCCCAGGGGCGTAATCCCGTTGACACCTTTCTGGACACCTACTTGATCGGCTAATTGTAAAGTGCAAAACTCTCCCAGGAGTAACAATTACTCGCAGTGGGTATCAGGATCCAACTATCATATAGAAGGTATGCAATCTCATTGCAAATTTCAACACTTGAAACTCCCGATAAAGGTTTTTACCCCTAGCACTTATGACCTTAACTATGGTCAACAAATCATAAGCACTAGTCAAGTTCTACCCGTCATTTCGTGATTAATTAGACCCACCCACATGACCCTTAACTAAGGTCTACAAAGTCACACGACTGTCCTAACTAATCGCATCATATGCGGTGTAGGAAGGCATCACTTAGCTACCGTACACTGTGCCTTAACTAAGGTCAACAAACACAACACGAATACTAAGTACTCTACTTCCTAAAATGACGGAGGGTTGCGGATGGTTTTTAAGAAAACCTTTAACGCTTTGAACATGATCTTGTTGCGGAATCAAATGGTTTAAAATGGAGTGTTTTTTAGGCTTTTACTAGTTTCGCTAAAGAGGTCACTCCCGGTGAAGGGATCCCGGCTCTTTCCTCGTCGAATGAGGTGCAGGATATTCACAATACGACTATGCAAAGCAAGAACTAGAAAAGCAGTCAAAAGACAAACCGAAGGTTGTAGAATCTGCTAGTTATTACTAAAGAGGTCACTCCCGGTGAAGGGATCTCGGCTCTTTCCTTATCGAATAAGGTGCTGGATGTTCTACAAGGAACGCCGCTATGCAAAGCAACAACTAGAGCTACCTAATTTTTTGAAATTCGATTCCACAACATAATTTAGGTTTATTTTCTTTCATTAATCTCATTAATGAATGTCCCATCATTTAAGTCCACCTAAACATCACAGATAAATACAACGTACAATTATGCCATCAGCATTCGCCTCGATGTCCCGTCTGCACCGTTGAGTTAGGTAACTAACGGCAGAGCGGGGCAGGGCTAGCGCGGGTGTAAAACATAAGCAACGTCTATATAATATATCATATATACTATATACAATATCTATCTGAACATATCACATGATCACATCACAGATAACGCAGCAGAAAACAACATATGAAATATTGGATATACTAGGACGTCCGTATTTTATTTTGAGCCTGTATAAAACACGGATTCCACGGTCGTGATGAATAGCCAATCCCACACCCCTAGACCCCTACGAGAGCGGCAAGCAACCCTACCAATTCTAGAGTTAGGAGACCCGGACTCGACTCCTCGAGATGGTCTCCCACAGGACCCTATAACCCGGTTACTTGTGCTCCCCTCCTTGGGTCTATCCTAATGCGGAAAAGTAAATAATATACAATGGTGACATCATCCTCAGCCCGGAAGTGCCCCAATAAAAGAATATTACATACAAGTAATTTTACATGAATGAAAATGAATAACTCCCATCTCACATAAAAAAAACCCGGCTATTCAAACACGACAATCCAATATAACATATCCAGCAACACATAACATCACATATCATCAACGTAAGTAAATATGCGTATCCCAATTCTCGTTGATGTATAGCAACGAAACCGGCGATACACTACATATTACACTTACGGTCGCAGAAAAGAAAGTGTAAAACTACAACAGTTGGAATCCGCAACCTCTTTAGACATCGCATGCCTAATCAAATGAATTCCTTAGACATCAAATGCCTAACTATTATAAACCCCGCATTTTAGTCTCAATATCGAAAGCTCTTTTCAATATCAAGTCGGGCAATTCAACAAGATTCCCGACATCCTGATCGAATGCTCATCGCAAACTTTAGTAGACGGCCGCACCCACGGATGCCGTCGACGAAGTGCACTAAGGAGGAACACCGCTGCCGCGAGCACCCGAACGGATGCTTTTGGCGACGGGGTTCTCCTACAGTCACTTGGTCGGGGCTATGGGGCATGGCTGTCTATTAAGTTTACCGGCGAGTATCCGCGTACGCTACGTGATTGCGACGGACTTTTGATCACATCAAAATTTCCGTGGCAACCGATCATTTGAGACTGAACTGGTAGATTTACAGCATTCAATTTAGTTATCTCATAACTGCTTGTGGATTCCAAATATTGTATCACATTTTAGATAAATAGACAATGTTAAACTTTCCGATCGAATAAACAAACACCCAAGATTTCCCAAATAGCTTAACACTTGAGCGGAGTTCAAAAAATTATCCATCACATACCACAGTACCAATGGTCCAGCCGTAGAAGGGTCAAGCCAACGCCTCACATGTGGCAACGCCGTACTGCCCCAAACCCTAAGGTTCAGAGGCAGTTCAAGACGGTCACATAATCGAGTTAAGGTTTGTTGTCTTCTAGAGGGTCCATCGCGTTACTTGCACGACTTAGAACGTTTTTAAACTACGAATAAATCAAACTCTTGGAAATTTTCCGGCAGGGGAAAAAGTGAGTTATTGATATCCGATCGAACTTTTTAACACGTTCTAAAATTATCCGGAATAACTTAAATGAATTTAAATTATCCGGTCGAATCAACGAGTCCCCAATACAACCCAGAAAACTCAACATTTGAGTATAAATTAAAAATTCCCATAAATCTCAGAAAATTCGTACAGATGTTACTGTGTAAAAACCGCACCATAAACGCACTGTGGCGCCGCGGAACCGCCGCGGAAGGCATGTTCCTGCCGCGGTTCCGCGGCGCCGTAAGCGTATTACTGGATCGTTTTTCACAGAAGGCCTTAGAATTCCCTGCTGATTTTTTTGAGCATTTTTAATTCACAAAAAATCACAATTTAAAAAAATGTCCAGAGAAGGGTTTAATCGGGGTTGTACGGGTTCGATCGGACTTTTAACTTCGTCTAGACTTCGCCTAAAGCTCTAGCTTGGCTCTTATACCACTGTAGGGCTCACAAGGTTTTACGAGGCATCAACCATGCCCGATTAAAAAAATTAGCCGTGCCGAACAACCCTAACCAAGATCGTATACTAGAGATTATGTGAAAACTAACATGTTAAACACTTTAACACCAAGTGAAAGGGATTACAATGTTTGTAGATCCGGTCCTTCACTTCTAAAGCTCCTTGTTGACGTCCCTTCGCTGCGATCATCAAGATCCCAGACTCGAGTGATGGTTTCCTCGGAGAAATGAGCGGGCTAGGTCGTTGACTTCGAGGCCGAAGATGATCTACGTCGAGGGGACTCAAACTCAAGCTCCATCTTCACTAGGTCATGAACTTTGTGAAGAGAACACCCTAAACTAAATGGCAAGTAGTAGAGGATGATGAAATAGGAAGTGGGTTCACTTTGGATTTGGATTTCTCACTCTATTTCCTCACTTGAAAATTTCTAGCAAGCTTTTCTTCTTCTTGAAGAAGAAGAAGAAAAGAAAAGAATAAAAATAAAATGAGTTATGTAAAAAGAATAATCAAGTGAAGTCTATCATAATGAAACCATGGGTGAGTTTACCTTTGTAGAGACTAAACCATAGTTTGAGGTAATGGTATGGTTAATGAAAATCTTATGCAAAACAAAATGAGTGGACTTTGTCAAAGATGCTTAAAAGCTTCATGAAGCTTCAAGCCAAGACAAAGAAAACCACCATTTTGTTTAACTAAAATAATTAAAAACCTAAACCATTATCTTAAATATGGTGTAAGTCATACACACACCCAAGTTTGCATGTATCATCAATCATGATACAAACTAGTGCACAAATATATATCACATATACAACTTGTGCACATAAAGTGAGAAAGTCAATCTTAAGTGAACAAATACTAGTTAATGTAAAGTAATATATCAAATATATAAACATACATTAAATCATTAAATCAACACTTGATTTAATGATCCGGTCATATCTTATATAACCGACTAATATCTTGTGTATCAATATATCGAATCAACACTCGATTCGGTAACCCGGCTATATCTCATATAACCGACCGATGATACAAATCGCGAGAATAAAATATAGTATCACATACTGGTATTATTCTCGGTCCCGTACATATCTCATATGCGCTCCTATTTCGTTTCGCTTGAGCCAGGAAACCTCTGTGTAGGACTCTAAAGACTCGTCAATACGCCGGCAGTAGGTGGTGATCATATCAATCACCCACAAGCCGTAAGCGGTCTGCTAAATGTAACGGCCACCCGGGTATTGAGCGATCAGAACATCAACGAGCAAACCTGCTCATACTACTGCGAATCCAATCAGTAACACTTACTGCACAGTCCGGTCTGTTCGTCTGATATGTCGCATATCTCGCCTAGGGGAGGTAAATGTCAGACCCCGGCAGCTTGATAAGTCATGCCGATGTAAGGTCCATAACAAGCTTGAAACTACTGATAACTCTTACCAGTAAATCACTGCAACCCTGTCCAGGAATTTCCAGTTATGGCCAGTCGAGCATAGCGCAACAACAACCCCCAATACCGGGAGAGACGAATCCCTTCCTATCGCTCATTGCCTCCATGTGAATCGGGACTGTACCCAAAAACCACCTATTTGCACGACTCAGTAGAGCCGTGGTAGGGTGGAAATCAAAACACAGTGGGAGACACACAAGACTCTATGACGATCTCGGGTCAACAGACTAAGCTGTACCAGTGTCACCAGAGAACTGTCATCTGACGTGAGGTATAATACCATCTGGGAGTTCTCGGCGAGTCCGTTCAGTGTACCCAGTCTCCACTGAGCACCCGCATACCATCTCTAATGTCAAACACCAATGGATATGGGATCATCCATCGCCCATCACATGAATCGAGAAGATATACGCTAGTCTACTATGGAATATCGATGCCCCGTCTCGATATTCCCACGACTAGGAACATTGAAGGATGTACTCATGGACTACCCAGGGCCTACTAGTATGATCTGCATCATAGTCCTGCAAGTCGAGTACACATCCTAAGGGCTTTATCAACATGTAACAGAGAGACAGTAAGTATACATGTTAAGATAAAGAGCAACCAGATAGCGTACTATCATGTCGAGCAAGAAAGTCCTACCTATATATGTCCCAGCATCCACTACAATATACATCTCATGTACAGCAATGGCCTCTAGGGCATACATATAACTAACATTTCTACCATATCACTTTGGGTTTACTATTTGAGTGAGAAGGATTTAGATGGAAAAGAAAAAGAAAAGAAAATAGATTTGAATTAGAATAATGGTAGTAGGTGGGTGAGAGAGAGAAAGGTGAGGTGTGTTGACTTGAACCATTCCTCCATCATTCTCATTTACTCTCTCCCTCTTTCCCTAGTTGCTGCAGCCGCTGCTCCCTCTTCTCCCTCCCCTCTTCAAAACCCTCAAACACCATGAAATCAAACTCAAAACCCTATCTTCATTTCACTAAAAAGGTGCACGAGCTCGAGACAAACACATCCGACCAAGAAAGCAAGGATTTTGGCCACTGGGGGCAACTCAAGAAAATTCTTGAGTTTCCAAATGAGATATTTTTCTGGACCATTAGCTTAGTTTTTGCATTAATTATACCCCCATGCTAGATTAGAATCGATATCGTGTGATTTTGTGGATTTAAGAAAAATCTAGTTAGGGTTATGGGAATTTGAGAGTTGTAATGTGAAATTGAGCTCATTAGAGGCTGAACAAACACTCTAGTACTTAAATTAAGACCCAAACATGAGACTTGAAACCCCAAAACAAGGATTTAGAAACCCCGACATCGGATAAATGTGTGATTTTAGAGGGTATTTTAGAATCTGGAGCAACCCGGGGACACTAGAAATGATTTTGGGATTACTGAGAGTCGTGCAGGCACCTAGGAAGCTACCACAGAGACCCGAGCCCCTAACTCCAACCCCAGGCTGCAGATATATTCATTCTGGCCGCAATTTACGGCCAGAGCAGGGAAATAGGGTCCCAGATTTGCTCCATGGCTCCTTTTGCACTAAAATAGACCCCTCCTATAAGCAGTTTTGGCTAATTGTCACCTGGGGAAAATCTGGGAGCATTTTTGTGTGTTTTAGGCTATGTTTTCCGTATTTTAAAATGCACCTTCTTGATACTTGGATTTGTATTGGGTTGTTGGGTGTTTGTACATCGACAACAGGGGTTGTTTGATTGATTTGCACGTTTAGGCCATAGGTTCTAACCTATGAGCACACCGTGCGCCTTATCGGTTTTCTGCCTCGATTTTAATACGTATTGCGACTGTTTATTATTGTAGGTACCCTCGCAAGGATTCCGAGGCGAAGAAGCGCGGCGTCATCGATTTCGGCGAGCGAAGACCAAGTGAGTAGATTATATCTACGTGGGAAGTCGGGTGGATGGCGTATAGCACCCCCGCATTTCTATGTCTAGTATACTATATATACTATATATATGATAGCTTATTGAGTGACATGGAGATCATAGATGTGTTAGGTGTACTATGGTTATTTAGGGTTAGAAGTGAACTAGTGTATTTTCCTAGTTGCGAACCCTAGCATAGGTTTACACCCGCACGCACACATGCTTATTGCTATACTTATATCGTGATGATGAGGATAGTGTATGATACAGGAGATGAGTCGATGAGTTTGGGCATGGTGCCGTGAGATCGGCAATATGATGTGATTCGTATTTGGGATACGATACGAGATTTTAGCGGGCCTTTGGACGTGTGTTTTACACACGCGCTTATATTTGTATAGACGGTATCGATTGTACTAGACTTAGATCAGTACCCCAGATTATGTGATATGATGATAAGGATACCAGATAATTGATGAGATGAATGTGATATTGACCCATACCCAGCTGTTGGGATGTCGTACGACGATTTACCGTGCGAGCTGATATTGATGATAGATCCGCACTCATGACTCGAGGATATTATATGATGTATATTGTATCGTATGTGATACTATTGAGGCGGTATCATCGACTATTATAATTATATTTATATATATATATCGACTCAGATGTAGGTGGTTTCCATAACCCTCCTGTTTAGCTTGTTAGTCAGGTCTGTAGATTACTTAGTAGACATTAGACTAGACCCGAGTCATACCTATTTCAAAACTAACGAATCAGGGATATTTTAACGATAGGCAAAAGGGATTCTACGGATATTTTCTAACGACGCATCTTTTCTTAAAACACCGTAGCCCTTATTTTACCACAAACCCCGATTCGTCTTATTTCAAATGGTAAAGCTGCATCATATATTTATGGAGGTAGATTCTTCACTGTTGCGTTGATTATTTGATTCCGCATAATCATGCTATTTGCATTGCATTGCTTGTGTTTATTGCTATATTACAATCATGCTGTTAGGACACCAGCACCATTATCGATGATGCATATGTTCACGTACACTGCTCGCCGGCTCACACACTTCATCATCGATAATTGCCATGTCACAACACTGTAGTACTGTTGCATTCAGGATATGACCCTTGCATGGCATACTTATGTACCTATATACTGTGTATTCCTATTGTACACCCATACGTGCATGCATACGTATTTGCACATACATTGATGATTCTGGCTTGATTAGAGATTTGGGAACCGCAAGATACCTTTTAAAGCCGATTCATTTTAAAGAAACGGTCTTCCCTAAATATGTGCATATTACTATTTTAGGTTGCATGACATACGGATATGCTTACATTTCTTTTACATGTCGCATACATCATGCTTTCTGATTATACTCATTGAGATTGTTGTTTTCATGATATTTCTGGATTTGGGAACCGTGGGTATTTCAAAAAGAGAATATGTAATTGTTTTAAAAACCCGGTTACCCTTGATATGATATTTCAGTGCATCCACCATGTGTTTTCTCGGTGCTGAGAGCGACATGTGAAACCCGATTCGAGGAGGCGGATGAGGCCGATTGCGGGTACATGGTGGACCCGGTATGGTACCCCGGGGCAAGAACGGATCGATGTGTAGTAGACGGTGATCCTGGCAGAGGGACTACTACCTACCGGTGATTGGTTGGACCTGGCGGTCATCCGGAGGATACTGACCAGAGTCGATAGATGGATATGGGCGTACTGCTGGGGCTGAGGGACGATTCCGCAGACGGAGCCCGTGGGCTGATCCGGACTGACGGAGCCTGATATATGAGGATTTACGTGCCGATACTGGGCACATCTTTCATGATGTTTTCGAGTGTCGATGCTGGACACTCCGGTTCCATGATTTTGACGTGTCGCGAGGGACACAGATGGTTTATATCCTCATATTTCCATGCATATGCTTTATGATATTTACATGCATGATAGTTATTGTCATTGGGTGACGAGTGGACGGGATCCACATATATACGATTTGATTACATTGATCATACCTCATATTTATGATATGTTATTACCTGAGGCACTGGCACGAGCACTTGGCACTACACTCATGTATAGAGGTTATACTGCCACTTTAGCATGCTTCTGACTTATTGATATTGAGGTTATATATATCTGATCATATTGACATAGGATGAGTCGTACATACGATTTCTGCTTGTAGATATTTTCTATTCACGAGTTGGCAACTCACCCCCGTTGTGCCACAGTTCTTGGAGGTTTTGCCGTACAGGTTTTATTGCGGCTTTTCTGGCACATTGCTTCCATTACGGGTGACTTGCTTTGGTAGGTGGGTTCTTTTGCATCTGAACCACCATTGTACATGTAGTATTCATTGTATCTAGAAATTCCATCAACCAAAACTTGTATATTGTTTCAGACTTAGAAATCAGTTATGTATTATTTCGACCTTAGAGTCGCGCGTAGCAGTATTATGGTTTTCATGTTGATTTTGAGTTTCTTTCTGAGTTTTGATCCTCGCCTTTCGGCGTTGTATATTATATTGCTTGCGTGGTTGTGATCGTCAATTGACGAAGAGCTAGCTCCCGCTTGGGGATGCCTTTTATCATTGCTTATATATTATCCTTGTTGTACCCCGTTCGGGGCCAGTTTTTACAAAGGAATCTCTGCCGAAATTTTCAGAAAAGTCTATACATTTTAAAAATGCATATTCGGCTTAGTTATTTAAAAACCTTGATTTCAAAACATATTTTCTTCACTCCTTAAAACTAGTTTTCTTTATTTACTCCTTAAAATGGTTTTAGATTTCTGGGCTTTTGGCTTACTTGGATTAGATGGGGTCCTATAGACTTCATATGATTCAAGTGCGAGTCACAGGCTATTTCGGGTCGTGACAGAATCGATCAATCTATTGACCTTGTATCGGGGTAGGCAACGAATCACATGTCCTAGTCATTCCTCCTTGGGTGACTAGCGATCTTCTATCATATCTCTAAGTATAACTCGTGCAGCATTAGCTTCAACATCTGGGGAGATATCTCGTCATTCGCAGCAACAACTGGCTCATTCGTGTGCACGCTAAACAGTGCCTCTATCATCAAGAATAACGGTGCATCAACGGTCATCATAATCTGGCCAGCCTCTATCAGTGGCCCAATCCTCTGGTTCTGATCTGCACATTAGAGAAATCTCGTAAAAGCGATCCATCAAACAATCATGGTGTGAAACACAATAACGGGACGCCTCTATGCAATCGTATGTCCCTGGAATCACGCCCTTGTCAGACCTCATTCGTGACGAGCTCATACTGACCGCAACTCTAGCTGTAGCTCTCTCTGCCCGTGTAATCGTGGCAGCAAAACTATAAACCAATATCGATGAGGATAGATCATAGGAATGAATATAATGTTGTGCAAGGAAATGTACATCATGTGGCTTCTTAAGCGGAGTAGCGTATCATAAGTATGCCGCGGAACATACACACGGTACGTCACTCTACTTAAGTCACCTACTCCATCAACCAAGGTCAACCTACGCGACGAAAGTTCGGGTCTACTACCCCCTCGACTAAGTCTAAGTTCCGTAAGGCCAAGCCTAGATTCCGTATATATAAAAACACCCTAGGCTCTGCATAGTCAAACATATACTCAAACCAAGGTTAACCTAGCGCTCCGTTACCAACTTTGTCATGACCCGAAATAGCACGTGACTGGCACTTGAATCATATGAAGTCTAAGGACCCCATCTAATTCAAGTAAGCCAAAAGCCCATAAATCTAAACCATTTTAAAGAAAGTGTTTTTATTACAATCAGCCGAATATGCATTTTTAAAACATCAAGTCTTTTCTGAAAATTTCGGCAGAGTTTCCTTTGTAAATACTGACCTCAAACGGGTACAACATGCATAATATGTATAAAGGCATCCCCAAGCGGGAGCTAACTCTTCGTCAATTGACGGTCACAACCACGCAATCAATAATATATACAACGCCAAGGGCGAGAATCAAAACTCAAAAGGAAATTCAAAATCAACATGAAAATCATAATAATACAACGCGCGACTCTAAGGTCGAAATAATACACAACTGGTTTTCTAGGTTTAATAAATATACAAGTCTAGTTGATGGAATTTCTAGATACAATTGAAATAAATAAAGTACAATGGTGGTCACGATGCGAGTGAACCCACCTACCAAAGCAAACACCCGAAAAGGAGCAGTGTACCAGCAAAACCGCAACGAACCTGTACGGCAAAACCTTCAAGAAACTGTGGCACAACGGGGGTGAGTTCCCAACTCATGAGTTGAAAACATCACAGAGAAGATATCGTATGTATGACGCAATCCTAGGTCATACGATCAGTAATATCCTCAAATGATAAAGCCTGAAGCATAAAATAATGGCCTGGGTAAACATCTAAATATGAGTGTAATACCAAGTACTCGTGTCAGTACCTCAGGTAGCAACATATCATAACTGTGAGGTATGAATGCATGAAAACAGAATACATATAAATGAGAAAATTGTTTTCTTTAATTGGTGAGATTTCTGTATATATAAATCGAGGTATCATCAATGAAATCAAAATAAAATCCGTGTCAAGCATCGACACAAAACATGTATCCAAATATCTGATATCTCGGGCTCCGGCTATTCGGACCGGCCCATATCATAAATCTCAATACCTCAAATCTCAATATCCCGAGCTCCGGCTATTCGGACTGGCCCCTGGGCTACGGCTATCCGGACTGGCCTAACTCCGATCGGTATCCTCCGGATATCTGTCGAGTCACAATACAATCAACGGTCAGTAGTGCTCCCCTGTCACAGGCTCAATGCCACATCTGCGACCTTCTCGCCCAGGGGTACCGTACCGGGTCTACCAAACACCCACAGACGGTTCCTCTTCCACCACGAATCGGGTGTATGATATCGCTCAAGAGCCGAGAAAACTCATGGTGGACATATCTCAAATCATATCATGAGAAAACCGCAATTTTATCTTTAAAATGATAATCAGTTTATAAACTCCTTACGGTTTCTCCAAATTCAGAAATCTCATGGAAATCCGAAATCCTAATATCAAGTATAAATAAACAATGAATTCTAAAATATTGGTCTCCGGCAATCCGCACTGGCCCTAATAATAATGCATGAAAATGAACGTATAAATATGCATGACAATCACAGTAATAAATGCAATGTCTAAGCTATCACAATAATAATATATATCGGAACTATCAACTAACAAGTGATATTAATGAATTAATATTCTCTACGGTGTACGTGGCATGGTAATTACCGATGATGATGTTTGTGAGCCGGCAAGCAGGTGTACGTGGAACAAACGCATCATCAGTAATGGTGCTGGTGTCCTGACTGCATGATTTCAATAATAGCATATGTAAACACAATATAAGCATGCAATGCGATGCGAACAGCAAGAATATGCGAAAACTGAATAATAAATGCAACAATTGTGAATCTACATTAACATATATGGGTCATACAGTTTGGTCGTTTGAAATAACACGAATTGTGGTGATTAGAAAATAGGGCTACGGTGTTTTTAAGAAAAGGTATGTCCTTTGAAATATCCTTAGAATCCCTTGGCATGTCTTTAAAATACTCACGATTCGTTAGTTTTTAAATAGGTATGACCGAGCCTAGTCTAACATCTACAAGTAAACTACTGGACTAAACTAACAGACTGATCAAAAGGGTAAGGAAAACCACCTAAGTCTGAGTCGATATATATATATATATATATATATATATATATATATATATATATATATAATAGTCGGTGATCCTGCTTCAATAGTATCACATATGAAACAATATATAACATGACATCTTCGAGTCAACAGTGCGGTTCTATCATTAATATATAGCTCGTACGGTAAATCCATCGTACGGCATCCCAAATTTGGGTACGAGTTAATTATCGCATTATCTCATTATTCATCTGGTATCCTTTTCATCATATATCATGATCTGGGGGTACTGATCTAAGTCTAGTACATACTGATACCATCTATAAATATTTATGCGTATGTATGAAAACACATCGCCCAAGGACCCGCTATAATATCATGTCGTATCTCAAATACGAACCATGTCACATCACTGATCTCGTGGCATCATACCCAATCTTATCGACTCATCTCCAAATACCATATACTATCCTCATCATCCATGTATATGTATACGTATATATATATACACACATAGTCCCATACCTATGCGTATATATATATACATATACATATATATATATACATATACATATATATATATATATATATATACGCACAAATAATAAAATGTATGCATGTGTGTGTGCGTGTGGGTGTAATCTCTAATCTAGGGTTTCGCGACTAAGAAGCTAAACTAAGTTACTTCTGATTACACTAACACTATATCATGAGCACCTAGAATATATTTTGATAATCAATAATCTCACAATAAACATATATATATATATATATATATATGTATACGTATTCGTATACTACACTACGAAACTGCGGGAGTGCTATACATCATCCACCCGACTTCCCCCGTAGATATATATCTACTCACCTTGATCCTCACTTGCTGGAGTCGATGATGCTACGCTCTCCTCGCCGTCTCGAATCCATGTGGGGTACCTACATATCACACAAAGTACTGTAAACTGAAATCGCGAACGAAAACCAAAACGATTCACGAAACGCATATAGGTTAAAACCTATCATCTTTGCATGCAAAACACGACCAATAACCCTAGTTGTTGACTCTCAAACGCCACACGACGGAACATAATATCAAATACCAAATCCCAATTCAATAAAAGCCGCAAAACGAAATCAAAAACTTTGTAAAACACTTCTAGATTTTACCCTAGGTGAAATTAACTAATTTTGCACATATAAAGGGTCTAATTTACTGGAGATAAAGCCACAGAACAAACACGAGACCAAATGCTCCTACCCTGGATGCAATTTGCGGCCAGATTGATTAAATCTGCGTCCTGGCAAGGGAGTTGGGGTCTTGGGTATAGGTTCTAGGTTGCCTGCTTGTATCTCAGTACTTGCTAAAAAATTTTCAGGTCACCCTGGTTATTGAAGATGTCAATATACCATCACAATTCTCACAATTCTCCGATATTGGGGTTTCTAAGTTGGGGTTTTGGGTTTAAGTCTTTGGTTTCAGTCCATGAAACTTGCACTAGAGGGGTTATATGGCCTCAACAAACCTCAATTACACTATCTCAATTCAAGTTTTCCTTAAAACCCTAACTTGGAATTTCCTATCCTCACTAAACATCACTAAAACACTTCTAATCAAGCATGGACACTAATGTAAACTAAATACTATGCTAATGGTAAAGAGATTACCTCATTTGGCAACTCAAGAATTTTCTTGAGTTTCCCCAAGTGCTCAAAATCGGATTTTTCTTGGTCCAAAGTGTTTGTAGTGAGCTTGTGCACATTTTTAATGAACTGGGGATGAGGTTTTGATGGGTTTTTGATGATGAAGTGAGGGGTTGAGGTGGTGGAGTGAAGAGGGTTGCCATGGAGATGAAGAGGGAGAAGAAAAGATGAAGATGATGAATGAAACAAAGGGCCATGGTCTAAGCTTGACCCCCTCACCTCTCTCTCACTTCTCTCTCTTGCCCATACTCAATTTTCTAATCCCATTTTCTTTTCTTTTCTTTTCTCTTCTCTTCTCTTTTCTTTTCATTTTAAAACAAATCCATGCATAGAAAAAGAAAAGACAAGGTGGGAAAATGTAACAAATGTAAAATATGACATGGTGCATGTCATGTGCACAAAACTAGCTTAATGTACGATTAGTGATATTTAATCGCGATTAGCATTAAAATAGAATATAATTAATTATATAAAAATCTATAAATGCTCAAATCTTGTAATCTCTTTAAAATTCAATAATTTACATAATTTCCAAATATTTCCCAATTTATCGGTATTTAACTATACCGCATTATCGAAATATTCATAATACTTATTATTTAATTATAAAAATTCCCAAAAATAATATTTTATTTTGCTGAAATGTTACAATATACCCTTTAAAGAAATTCGGTCCCCGAATTTAAATTTAAACCCCTCAAATACTAAAACATTTTAGTAAAATGATCCAGTCGTTGGGGCTCCGAAATCAAAAATACATAAAACGTGTCGTAGCGCAATACATGCACATGAAAAATGAGCATATAATCCAAAATCAAAACTCCGTCCAGCATCCTGCAATCATCGGAGTTATGGTGAAGACACCAATGTCTAAATCCAATACGATAACCAACATGATATACATCAAAACTATACATGTAAACATCATTAAAACATCTGAAAGGAATGCATGACAAACTCTTTTCCAATCGCTGTGCAATGCGTGTATCACTGCACAGTGGCGGACGTCTATTGTAAGAAAATAACTATATATATGTGTATATATATATATGTGTATATATATATATATATATATCCTTTGTTTAACATACACGTCCCGCCATTTTGAAAATAATTTAGAAGGGTTTCCTTTGTTAAATGTCTCGTGTCGTCTCGGACACGTAGGTAAATACTGAGACTATATCTCCTTTTTGGAAATCCCTTCGATAGCTATCAATGCAAGCAAAAAAATATTCAGGTACTGTCCTCGGACTAGTCCTCCTCAGCTACTATACAATATAGTAAATATCATAAAACATACTTCTCCGACAGTAATCAATCCCAAAATGTGCATAAGAATGCCATGCACGTCTGGTGCGCACGGAAATCAAAATCCATGAATGTGCCATACATGTGTACAGAAACCAAATCTAAGTGTAACGGGTGTGCATGAAACACCTGTCAATGGCAACGGGTGTGCCTGACAGTAATATCAGGTGCATCTGATATGCACAAAGAATCTCGATTTAGTGCATCTGGCGTGCACCAAAATCGCATCAAGCGCGTCAAGTATGCACAAGAATCCAATCCAGTGCACAAGGTGCATGAAAACAAATATCGAATATCATAATCGAAATCGACGGTATACAACACAATTCAATCCAAATCCAAATCAGGTATAGCGTGGTATATAATCTCACAACCATGTGCATCAGCGTGCACAAAATCAAATCAAAATACTAAAAGTGCATGAAAACTATGCCGAAAGCATGATTCAAATCACATGCATACCATATGCATGGAATCAAAATAAATATCTCAAATGACATCAAACCGAAGTCAAGTGTAACTGTGGTGAACAAAATCTCAATCATGCAATTAAATCGCCCAAAATATCAGGCATAAAATCAAAGGTGGCGGAAACAGTCCCGCTCTAGCACATCCTCTAAAGATCTCTAGCCAACTGTCATAGTCACTCATAACATGTCTCGTCGACAATGTCGAACTCTGGCCTGCTGGGTGTGCACAATATGACCTCTCCTGGGTCCAAGTCTTCTCGTACAGTATTCCAGAAAGGTCCTGTCGAGGTCTCTCCCAAATCTCATTTTTGCCGAACTACCCGAAAGTCATCACCTTTTTCTAAATCTATCTCTTGTTCCGGAACGGCTGCATACTCATCGCGACTCATGCTGGAAGATATATCCATATACAACGCCTCTGCATGCATATGACATCTCTGATGTCAGCGGAGTGGGACATCATCTCGTCAAGATCTCGTACAAACCTCTTACTCCACTTTTTTCCCTAATGTCGACTGATTCGGACTCGTCTCTTTATGGCTGCATGGACTGCACTCCAACGGCTATACTTGTATCTGGAGTCTCCCAAGCAATGTATCCCATCACATGATATCCGAACAACGTCGAACCTTTCGATCGATTCGTCAAAGTTCCATAATCCCACAAGAGATCAACATCTTGAGTACAGTTTAATAGTATTCTAGTACAAGCCACAGTACCTATGGACCAGCCGTAGAAGGGCAAACCCAAGCCTCATTAATGGCACCGCTGAACTGCTGCAAACCCTAAGGTTTCAAAGCGTTCTCATGGTCATTATATCGAGTTAGGGTTTCATTCTTCTAGAGGGTCCACGGAATTACTTGCATGTTTCTCCGAATACTTTAAACTTGGAAAAATGGGTTTTTGACATTTGATCGTCTTCTATCGACTCTCAATGTACCTGCGTGAATTCATCTCTAGCTGGAATCAATCAATCTGATGACCTCACATCGGGGTAGGCAACGAATCACATGTCCTAGTCATTCCTCCTTGGGTGACTAGCGATCTTCTATCATATCTCTAAGTAAAACTCGTGCGGCAGTAGCTTCAACATCTGGGGTGATATATCGTCATTCGCAGCAGCAACTGGCTCATTCGTCTGCACGCTAAATAGTGCCTCAATCATCAAGAATAACGATGCATCAACAGTCATCACAATCTGGTCGGCGTCTATCAGTGGCCCAATCCTCTGGTTCTGATCTGCACGTCCGAGAAATCTCGTAAAAGCGATCCATCAAACAATCATGGCGTGAAACACAATAACGGGACGCCTCTATGCAATCGTATGTCCCTGGAATCACGTCCTTGTCAGACCTCATTCATGACGAGCTCTTGCTGACCGCAACTCTAGCCGTAGCTCTCTCTGCCCGTGTAATCGTGGCAACAATACCATAAACTAATATCGATGAGGATAGATCATAGGAATGAATATAATGTTGTGTAAGGAAATGTACATCATAGGGCTTCTTAAGCGGAGTAGCGTATCGTAAGTATGCCGCGGAACACACAAGGTACGTCACTCTACTTAAGTCACCTACTACATCAACCAAGGTCAACCTACGCGACGAAAGTTCGGGTCTAATACCCCCTCGACTAAGTCTAAGTTCCGTAAGTTCAAGCCTAGATTCCGTATATATAAAAACGCCCTAGGCTCCGTATAGTCAAACATAGACTCGAACCAAGGTTAACCTAGTGCTCCGATACCAACTTTGTCATGACCCGAAATAGCACGTGACTAGCACTTGAATCATATGAAGTCTATAGGACCCCATCTAATTCAAGTAAGCCAAAAGACCAGAAATTTAAACCATTTTAAAGAGAGTGTTTTTATTGCAATCAGCCGAATATGCATTTTTAAAACATCTAGTCTTTTCTGAAAATTTCGACAGAGTTTCCTTTGTAAATATTGACCCCAAACGGGTACAACATGCATAATATATATAAAAGCATCCCTAAGCGGGATCTAGATCTTCTTCAATTGACGGTCACAACCACGTAAGAAATAATATATACAACACCAAGGGCGAGGATCAAAACTCAAAAAGAAACTCAAAATCAATATGAAAACAATAATAATACAATGCGCGACTCTAAGGTCGAAATAATACAAAACTGGTTTTCTAGGTCTAATAAATATACAAGTCTGGTTGATAGAGTTTCTAGATACAACTGAAATAAATAAAGTTCAATGGTGGTCACGATGCGAGTGAACCCACCTACCAAAGCAAACACCCGAAAAGGAGCAGTGTACCTGCAAAGCCGCAACGAACCTGTACGGAAAAACCTACAAGAAACTGTGGCACAACGGGGGTGAGTTTCCAACTCGTGAGTAGAAAACATCACAGAGCAGAAATCGTATGTATGACGCAATCCTGGGTCATACGATTAGTAATATCCTCAAATGATAAAGCCTGAAGCACAAAATAGTGGCCTGGGTAAACATCTAAATATGAGTGTAATACCAAGTGCTCGTGTCAGTATCTCAGGTAGCAACATATCATAACTGTGAGGTATGAAAGCATGAAAACAAAATACATATAAATGAGAAAACTGTTTTCTTTAATTGGTGAGATTTCTGTATGTATAAATCGAGTTATCATCAATGAAATCAATATAAAATCCATGTCAAGCATCGACACAAAACATGTATACAAATATCTGATATCTCGGGCTCCGGCTATTCGGACTGGCCCATATCATAAATCTCAATACCTCAAATCTCAATATCTCGGGCTCCGGCTATTCGGACTGGCCTGTGGGCTCCGGCTATCCGGACTGGCCTAACTCCGATAGGTATCCTCCGGATATCCGTCGAGTCATAATACAATCACCGGTCAGTAGTGCTCCCCTGTCACAGGCTCAACGCCATCATCTGCGGCCTTCTCGTCCCGGGATACCGTACCGGTTCCACAATGCACCCACAGACGGTTCCTCCTCCTCCTCGAATCGGGAGTATGATATCGCTCAAGAGCCGAGAAAACTCATGGTGGACATATCTCAAATCATATCATGAGAAAACCGCAATTTTATCTTTAAAATGATAATCAGTTTATAAAATCCTTGCGGTTTTTCCAAATCCAGAAATCTCATGGAAATACGAAATCCCAATATCAAGTATAAATAAACAATGAATTCTAAAATATTGGGCTCCGGCAATCCGGACTGGCCCTAATAATAATGCATGAAAATGAACGTATAAATATGCATGACAATCACAGTAATAAATGAAATGTCTAAGCTATCACAATAATAATATATATCGGAACTATCAACTAACAAATGATATCAATGAATTAATATTCTCTACGGTGTATGTGGCATGGCAATTACCGATGATGATGTGTGTGAGCCGGCAAGCAGGTGTACGTGGAACATACGCATCATCGGTAATGGTGCTGGTGTCCTGACAGCATGATTTCAATAATAGCATATGAAAACACAATATAAGCATGCAATGCGATGCGAACAACAAGAATATGCGGAAACTGAATAATAAATGCAACAATAGAGAATCTACATTAACATATGTGGGTCATACAGTTTTGTCGTTTGAAATAACACGAATCGTGGTGATTAGAAAATAGGGCTACGGTGTTTTTAAGAAAAGGTACGTCCTTTGAAATATCCGTAGAATCCCTAGGCCTGTCTTTAAAATACTTACGATTCGTTAGTTTTTAAATAGGTATGACCGAGTCTAGTCTAACATCTACAAGTAAACTACTGGACTAAACTAACAGACTGATCAAAAGGGTAAGGAAAACAACCTAAGTCTGAGTCGATATATATATATATATATATATATATATATATATATATATATGTCTGTGATCCTGCCTCAATAGTATCACATATGATACAATATATAACATGACATCCTCGAGTCATGAGTGCGGATATATCATCAATATATAGCTCGTACGGTAAATCCATCGTACGGCATCCCAATTCTGGGTACGGGTCAATTATCGCATTATCTTATTATTCATCTGGTATCCTTTTCATCATATATCATGATCTGGGGGTACTGATCTAAGTCTAGTACATACTGATACCATCTATATATATGTATGCGTATGTATGAAAACACATCGCCCAAGGACCCGCTATAATATCATGTCGTATCTCAAATACGAACCATGTCACATCACTGATCTCATGGCATCATGCCCAATCTCATCGACTCATCTCCAAATACCATATACTATCCTCATCATCCATGTATATGTATACGTATATATATATATATATACACACACACACATAGTCCCATACCTATGCGCGTGTGCGTGTGCGTGTGTGTGTGTATACGTACAAATAATAAAATGCATGCACGTGTGTGTGTGTGCGCGTGTGGGTGTAATCTATAATTTAGGGTTTCGCGACTAAGAAGCTAAACTAAATTACTTCTGATTACACTGACACTATATCATGAGCACCTAGAATCTATCTTGATAATCAATAATATCACAATAAACACACACACACACACACACACACACATATGTATGTATGTATGTATATGTATTCGTATACTACACTACGAAAATGCGGGGGTGCTATACGCCATCCACCCGACTTCCCCCGTAGATATATATCTACTCACCGTGATCTTTGCTTGCTGGTGTCGATGACGCTACGCTCTCCTCATCGTCTCGAATCCATGTGGGGTACCTACATATCACACAAAGTATCATAAACTAAAATCACGAACGAAAACCAAAACGATACACGAAACGCACATTGGTTAAAACCTATGATCGTCGCAAGCAAAACACGACGAATAACCCTAGTCGTTGACGTTCAAACGACACACGACAGAACATATATCAAATACCAAATACCAATTCGATAAAAGCCGCAAAACGAAATCAGAAACATTGTAAAACACTTCCAGATTTTACCCTAATTGAAATTAGCCAATTTTACACATATGAAGGGTCTAATTTACTAGAGATAAGCCACAGAACAAATACGAGACCAAATGCTCCTACCCTGGCAGCAATTTGTGGCCAGATTGATTAAATCTGCAGCCTGGCAAGGGAGTTGGGGGCCTGGGTATAGGTTCTAGGTTGCCTGCATGTGTCTCAGTACTTGCTAAAAAAATTTCAGGTTACCCGGGTTATAGCAGATATCAATCTACCATCACAATTCTCTGATATTGGGGTTTCTAAGTTGAGGTTTTGGGTTTAAGTCTATGGTTTCAGTCCATGAAACTTACACTAGAGGGGTTATATGGCCTTAACAAACCTCAATTACACTATCTCAATTGAAGTTTTCCTTAAAACCCTAACTTGGAATTTCCTATCCTCACTAAACATCGCTAAAACACTTATAATCAAGCATGGACACTAATGTAAACTAAATACTATGCTAATGTTAAAGAGATTGCCTCATTTGGCAACTCAAGAATTTTCTTGAGTTGCCCCATGTGCTCAAAATCGGATTTTTCTTGGTCCAAAGTGTTTGTAGTGAGCTTGTGCACATTTTTAATGAAGTGGGGATGAGGTTTTGATGGGTTTTTGATGATGAAGTGAAGGGTTGAGGTGGTGGAGTGAAGAGGGTTGCCATGGAGATGAAGAGGGAGAAGAAAAGATGAAGATGATGAATGAAACAATGGGCCATGGTCTAAGGTTGACCCCCCCACCTCTCTCTCACTTCTCTCTATTGCCCATACTCAATATTCTAATTCCATTTTCTTTTCTTTTCTTTTCTTTTCTCTTCTCTTTTCTTTTCATTTTAAAACAAATCCATGCATAGAAAAAGAAAAGACAAGATGGGAAAATGTAACAAATATAAAATATGACATGGTGCATGTCATGTGCACAAAACTAGCCTAATATACGATTAGCGATATTTAATCGCGATTAACATTAAAATAGAATATAATTAATTATATAACAATCTATAAATGCTCAAATCTTGTAATCTCTTTAAAATTCAATAATTTACAAATATTTCCCAATTTATCGGTATTTAACTATACCGCATTATCGAAATATTCATAATATTTATTATTTAATTATAAAAAATCCCAAAAATAATATTTTATTTTTCTGAAATGTTACATCGACGATCCAAGACTCACGGCGATCGAGCCGAGCAAAGATCGATGACAAATTCACCTCTTCAAAGGAGCGATCGAGAGCTTAACCTTGTACCTCGAATTGAGGAGTTGTGTAATTTGAAGAAGATTTAATGAAGGTGATAAATTTTTAATTCTCATTTTCATTACATTCTTGCATTATGAAATTTCTCGTTTGTGATTCTTTAATTTTTCATGATGTGTGAGTGAAATCTCCGCTTGTAATGGATTCGAGAGAATCGGTAGATCAAGTGATGATAAAATCCTAATACTAATCTTATGTCTTATGAGATTTTTGAACTTTAGCAAAAAGAATCATCAATGACCTAATTTGGATCTAGATCACATTCTTGATAATTTCGTTGCAAATTAGGGATCAAATGATTGACGACTCTCTTTGCTAGAGGCTAGATCCGAATGATGACTAATGAAAAGACAAGGGATAGAGAAGGAGAAACCCTAGTTTCTTCAATAGATCCCTAATCTTCATTCATCACCATCGTCCTAGCTACAATTCATCAATAGATAAGATAAGTCATTGTTAGATTCATCATTGCTACTAATTCAATTGAATTCTACAAGTTATTCTTCATAATCTTGATAATTTAAATTGATATTGGACATTTTTCTTGATTTCTTAATTCTCGAATATATTCTTGATTTTCTTGAAATGATAACTCAATTAAATCTCAAAATACTTTCTTGAATTTTCTTTTATATTTTCATTTCGACTCATCTAAAGCAAGATCGAACAAGTACACGCATCTTAGTGGACGATCCGTACTCAATAACGATCGCTACAAGCAACACCGTTAATTGATTGCGGTATAAATCTCTTTGATTGTGAAACATTTTAATTAAGACGTCAAGAATAGATCAATCAAATGGCACCGCTGCCGGGGATGCGTGCGTAATTTGTTCGTTTTTTGCAATTTGAGTTGAAAATTTATTATTCCATCAAATTTTAATTCAAGAATCGCTTCAAGTGCTTAACGATTAGTGTTTAAATTTTTGCGAGGGAATCTGGAATCATTTTAGCAGTGAGATCAAGATTCCGAGAAGTTTTACAGATTTCAGAGGAGTACAGGAAGTTGCAGAAAAATTTTCATCACCTAAATTCCTCTTTTACACCGCGGATCCGCGGCCATATCAGGGTTTTTGCGGCGGTTCCGCCGCCGTTTAGGTGATTCAGAGCCTAAAACTTCTGTGGTATATTCTCTGTTCTCTCCTCTTCTCTTTGATCTTGTCCAATAACCATTTTCTGTAGGATTCTTTGCAAAATTCGCAGCGCTTTAAAAAATTCTTGTTGCGTTTCTTGATATTGGTTGTTTGCATATTTTAATACGGAAATTAAGGGCAAAGACCAAATTCAGATTAGGTGGGGATTCCATTACCCTTCCTAAGCCCCGCAAATCACAAAACTAGCATCCGCATCACCCTTCATTAACTAAAATAATATCTAGACAAGACTCTAATGACCGTCACGCTCAATTAGGACAGAAGAAGGTCGTGAGTAATCTATTGCTTATCCGCATTTCTTTTGAGGTTCTAAGGCAAGTGTGTCTAAGGTAAGTGGTTACTTAATTAGGCCTACTACTTACGTAGTGGAGAACCTCCCACTTACCTGGCACTTACCTGGCCACAGAAGGGATAAGAGGCAGTAGAGAATTTATCCTGCGATTTGTCTTCTGGAAGTCTAAGAGTGGTCTAGTGACTTGACCTAGGTGACCATTAGATATAGGGTTGCGTGTGCATTTTTGTGTGAATTTTCATAAATCCGTCTTTTTTCAAAATAAACCAATTATTTTATCTCCTTTTTATTTTTTTCCCCTCTTCTCTTCTTATAATGGGTGACCCAAACAGACGAACTCTTGCCGAGCTTTGCTATCCAGATATTTCTTGTCTTCGTAATCGCTTCGGTATACCATCCGACTCTCCTATGTTTTTAAGAGATCGGATAGAACAAGCAGGTAGAAAAGTTGTCCACTTCAGTCTAGGTCTTATCAACCGTATCATAATTCTACATCTGTTTCAATTGATACTCCGAGTGAGGATGCTCCTAGACGCATGTCCATTGCTGAACATATAGCTAGGGCTAAAGGCTAAAGTTTCAATCCAGACCAATAGCAACCATCACCACCACTTTCCAAAGAAGAATTTCATAATCGGTTTGTGGCATGTATGATGTCTATTGAAAATAGCCAACCAACCAACCAATATCAATATTCTTCTTATCATAATACTGATCCTACTCCTGGCCAATTTTCACAATCATTCAATCCCTATCAATCCTATCTGACTTTTCCACCTTCTCTAGACAGTCCTTCTAATCAGTCATTTGGGAGTTTTAATTATCCACAAGAATTTTAATTTTATACTGAAACCCCTTATCGACCCAAGTCTAGTCTTGAGCGGACATTAGAAAAATATTTGGAAATGTCAAACCAAATTAGGAAGGAACTAACAGAGTGGACGCAAGAAAAACCAGCCCAAAATTTTTCAGTATATAATTCGGGCATAGGACAAAGTGAGAATTTGGGTAGAGAGAGAGAATTGTACACCCTTCCTAATCAAACCTTCCCTTTCCAAACTGAAATCCACAACTCCAGTTTCACAGATTCATCGAGTACACCAAATGATTCATCAATTGAAGATAGAATGTATGAGAAGTTGTGTGACTTTGTAGTGTTTGATTTACCCGACTGTGAAGGGTCCATTTCGAGTGAAACCATGCCAAATCCTTGTGATCTCTACACCTCCACTCTTGAACCAAAATTGATTGAAAACCATAATTTTGATGAGGTGTTTGAGAATTCTAATCTTCACTTGAATGAGGAAACTGACGTTGGGGATATATTGATTGATGTACCCGAAATTTTGGATGAGTCTGTCCCACCAATTCATCAGGACCTTTCACTCCTATGTGGTCATCATCTCGAGCCTTTACCTATTCTTCCCGAGCCCCATACGTGTCTTGACATTGATGATAATTTTATACCTGAAAATCCAAACGAAATTTAGCTTTCATTTCCCACATCCGGTTCAGCAATACTCGACACATCAATCGATTTACCCATTTCCTCTTCCACTCTCTCTGGTTCTTCTTCTGTTCCTGTAATGTTAGCGAGTGTTGATGAATCACAATCCTATATTTCGAGTTCTAGAGAAACATTTAGCGACATTATTCTTCGATATATCGATGAAAGTTTCGAAGAAATTTTTGCTGATGACTCGTATTCCTAACAGACACGGATTTTGTGATTAATCAACATCCACCTAAGGAATTTGAACCGCCATCACTCCTTCTTCTAAGATACGAGAATGCAAATGCTCCACTAATTCCTAATCATTCACATTCTCGCTGTCATTCATCCTCATTCATTCATTTCTATAATTTAAAACTCAAACCCTTTCCATCACACCACTTATTTCTGCCCCACTTCTTCTTGACTCTATACAACATGTTCTTTCACCGACCTATACATTACATTGATCAAATCTTTGAATGGTTGGTATTAATTTTTGGTCTTTGTAAAGCTTTATATTGACCAAATAACTTTACCCCCTCTTAAAATGCTTAATATTGTTTAACTCAAATTTGGGGGTGTATTTTTGGCTCTTGAAAGTAAAAGTTGTCCTCAAAATTGTGAGCCAAAAATTAGTTTGGGGGGGGGGGGGTATTTTCACGTTCATTCATTCTTGCCCCCGCTAATAAATTTTCCTCCCAAGCCTACAGGTTTTTGAGATTTAACAGATGACAACAGTAAGGACACTGTCCTAAACAAGTTTGGGGGAGATTTGTGCTTATTTACGCATCACTTTGCATCATACTTTGCATAAGCACAAAACATATAATAAAAAAAAGGTGTACATAAATAAGATAATAAAAGATTAGAAAGTGAAAAATTACATTTAAAAAATTGGAAAAACTTAAGAAAACCAAGAAAGTTTGAAGTTATCTTAAACGAAACTAGTAATAACTAGTTATGAGCCGTTGTCCCAAGTGTTAGTAAGATGAAAGAAGTTACTAATCTGAGAATAAAAATAAGTCTGAAAAATAGTTCCTATTCTGGAAGCTAAATACTTGAATGTTGATACCCTACTATATGCACTTACACACGTGTTGAAACTCGGGATAGTAGAGGATATCTTGAAATGCTTTTGTCTAAAAGCCAAAAGTAGGAAGGAAATTATAAATGAAGAAAATATAAATGGTGCAGAAAAATGAACACTGGTTTTGTAATCACCATGGCATCAATAAAAAAATTATAGCGAGGGTGCTTCATCACCTAGTGCCTTAGACCAACTAGTCTGGGAGTCACTGCTAAGCCTTAGGTGTTGCAAGACAAGGAAAATACTAATAAGCAAGCATATGAGTAATCGGTCGGTTAGTACCTCAAGAAGTATTAACGGTCGCATGAAAAATATGTGAGCAAATTCATCTAAATATTCACCGACTAAAAAGTACTGAGGTAGATGGACAAGAGTATGATAGCTTGAATTGAATTCTCTGAGTGTAGGGATGTCTTTTACACACACGTAGGGGTATATGATCGGTGTTTGGAAGAAAGGTAGGAATGAAGAATAAAAATAATGTTTTATTGAGGGATGATGTGATTTCTAATATCTTTTCATGACTATTAAGATAGGGCTCATGACAACCGAAAAGCTAGTGAAGTTGGAAACTCTGATTTTCAAAGTCTTTCTTTAACAATTCTTATCTTTACATGTAACCTTCACAGTCTTCCTTTTACTATAGGATTTTGTCGGTGCAATCCGCTGAAAACCCTCAGGAGAAAACTCACCTCCTACTAGCGACACCTAGAGGTTTAAAGGCTTGTTGCACGTGCTCAGTGCAATCGTGTTGCCTACAAAAGTGTGCTAGTTAGTTTTTCTTTTTCTTTATTTTCTCCTTCTCATGAATAAACGATGTTTGCTCGAGACGACCAAAATTAAGTTTGGGGGAATTTGATCAGTCGAAAATATTGCATTCTTAACACATCAATTTCCCTACTCTTTCTAATTATCTAAGGGTGTTTATTGTAAATATAACACGGATTACAAATTCATCTGGAAAATATCAAATACTACGTGTTATAGTTATAATCGACACTCTGGAGGGAAATTGTGTGTTTATTACTACACGCATGATATTGTATATCTCAACACATTTTATCGAGATTGTGTGCAGAAAATTCATCAGGTCAAAGAACCGGAATCACAAAAGTGCCGATAAATTACAGCAAGTCAAAGAATTCAAATCTGGCAGAAATTCAGAAGGGATAATAAGATTCCAGATATCAATTATACACCCAGAAACTAACAGAGGAAGCCCATAGAAAATTGATACAGTGAACACATCAAATGGCCGCGGAACCACGGCCGAGTCGGCCTAGTTGCCACGGATCCGCGGCCGAGTCAGGGCATCAGAGAACGAGAAATCTCCAGAACCTTCTTCTCAACAACCTTGCTTCCTCAAGATGCTTAATTACCACGTGGCTTCTTCTGGAAGGCTCTGCATAACAACCTTCTTCTAGAAGGCTCCTTGTAACAACCTCATTCTAGAAGGCTCCTTGTAACAACCTCATTCTAGAAGGCTCTCTCTAACAACCTAGCTTTGGAGGGAAGATTCATTTGAATTTTATAAAAGGGGATCTAGATCTAAGGTGAAGGGCTTGTTCATTAATTTGTTCATTAGTTGTTAGTTTGTTACACAATTCAAATTCAAGTTGAGTGACACAACTTGAGATCCAATTCAAATCAATCAAATTAAGATCCATTGAGAGCAAATCAAGCGAGCAATCAACGATCCTTCATTGCAACGCTGTTCGTCATCTGAGCACATGATCCTCGATGATCCAAGTCGCACGGCGATCGAGCCGAGCAAAGATCGATGACAAATTCACATCTTCAAAGGAGCGATCGAGAGCTTAATCTTGTATCTCGAATTGAGCAGTTGTGAAATTTGAAGAAGATTTAATGAAGGTGATAAATTGTTAATTCTCGTTTTCATTACATTCTTGCGTTATGAAATTTCTCGTTTGTGATTCTTTAATTTTTCATCATGTGTGAGTGAAATCTCCTCTTGTAAAGGATTCGAGAGAATCGGTAGATCAAGTGATGATAAAATCCTAATACTAATCTTAAGTCTTATAAGATTTGTGAACTTTAGCAAAAAAAATCATCAATGACCTAATTTGGATCGAGATCACATTCTTGATAATTTCGTTGCAAATTAGGGATCAAATGATTGATGACTCTCTTTGCTAGAGGCTAGATCCGAATGATGATCAATGAAAAGACAAGGGATAGAGAAGGAGAAACCCTAGTTTCTTCGATAGATCTTTAATCTTCATTCATCACCATCGTCTTAGCTACAATTCATCAATAAATAAGATAAGTCATTGTTAGATTCATCATTGCTACTAATCCAACCGAATCCTACAAGCTATCTTTCATAATCTTGATAATTCAAATTGATATTGGACATTTTTCTTTATTTCTTAATTCTTGAATATATTCTTGATTTTCTGGAAATGACAACTCAATTAAATCTCAAAATAATTTCTTGAATTTTCTTTTATATTTTCATTTCGACTCATCTAAAGCAAAATCGAACAAGTACACGCATCTCAGTGGACGATCCGTACTCACTAACGATCGCTACAAGCGACATCGTTAATTGATTGCGGGATAAATTTCTTTGATTGTGAAACATTTTAATTAACACGTCAAGAATAGATCAATCATAACACGAATACTAAACAGTACTTATCTGAAATGACGGAGAGCTACGTCAGGTTTTAAAGAAAACCTTTTGCGTAATGAACTTGATATCGTTGCAGAATCGAGTGATTTTGAAAAGGAGGGTTTTTGAGTCTTTTACTAGTCCTCTAACGAGGTCACTCCCGGTGAAGGGATCTCGGCTCTTTCCTTATCGAATGAGGTGCTGGATATTCTATAAGGAATACAGCTATGCAAAGCAAGAACTTAAAAGGAAATCAAAAACAAAACCGAATGGGTTGTACCATCTGCTAGTTTCGCTAAAGAGGTCACTCCCGGTGAAGAGATCTCGGCACTTTCCTTATCGAATAAGGTGATGGATATTCTACAAGGAATACCGCTATGCAACGCAAAAAATAGAGCTACCTTTTTTGAAAATTTGATTCAACAACATCATTTTGGTTTCTTTTCTTTCATTAATCTCATTAATGAAATACCATCAATTATGCTTTCTAAGCATCACAGAAGAAACGAAAATACAACGTACGCTTATGCCATCCGCATTCGCCACAGTGTCCCGTTATGCACCGTTAGGTTACTTAACTAACGTCATAGCGGGACGGGACTAGCACGGGTGCAAAACATAAGCAACATTTATTATATATCATATATACAATAATAAAGCATTCGTCTCACGCATATAAAGTGATCATATCACAGAACATCAGCAGGAGAAGATAACATATGAAATATTGGATATACTAGGAATTCCGTGTTTTAAATTAAGCCAGTATAAAACACGGATTCCACGGTCGTGATGAATAGCCAAACCCACATCCCTAGACTCCTACGAGAGCGACAAGCAACCCTACCAATTCTAGAGTTAGGAGACCCGGACTCGACTCGTCGAGATGGTCTCCCACTGGACTCTAGAACCCGGTTACTTGTGCTCCCCGCCTCGGGTCTATCCTAATGCGGAAAAGTAAATAATATACAACAATGGTGACATCATCCTCAACCCGGAAGTGTCCCAATAAAAGAATATTACATACAATGAATTTTACATGAATGAAAATAAAAACTCTCATCTCACATAAAACCCCCGGCTATTCAAAACACAACGATCCAATATAACATATCCAAGCAACACATAACATCACATAGCTAGACGATGTTAAACATTCCGATGGAATCAAAAAACACCCAAAATTTCCCAAAAATCTCAACACTTGAGCGCAATTTAAAAATACTCAGAGCATGCCACAGTACCTATGGACCAACCGTAGAAGGGCCAACCCTTGCCCTACCTATGGCACCGCGGAACTACAGCAAACACGAAGGTTTGGCGGCGGTTCTTACGGTCATAGAATCGAGTTAGGGTTTCGTTCTTCTAGAGGTTCCATTGAATCACTTGCACGATATTTGAATGTTCTTTAACTCGGAAAAAATCCAACTCTTGGAAAATTTTCCGGCAAGGGTTAAAGTGGGTATTTGATATCCGTACGAACTCTTTAACACCGTCTAAATAACCCGAAATATAGTTAGAATTATGACTACGAAACACTCCGAGTTTCCTTTATAGAAAATTAACATCTCATGAAATTTTAGCAAAAAAAAACACCTGAAACACCAAAACTCAGAGACCAGAACACTGAAAAAATACGAAGTCCAAAACTCATGATTGTGCCGGCCTGCTCAGTTTTAAGGGCTATGTGCTCGGCCAAAAACCGGCCAAAAGTGTTCGTATTTCTCCAGTGTTCATGTTACATCTCATATAACATTCTGCAGTTGTTTAAAAAAAAATTCTACGACTTTAAAAATCGACAGAACTGTGTTTTAGTGTTTCAAGTTTTGGAGCAATTTCGGTTTCGCAATCTAACCAACATTGTCTAAATCTTTATCCTGGCTCTGATAACACTGTAAGTTAGGCAGCCACCCCATCCAATGGGGTCGTCGTGGCACCAATGAGTCCCTCAGCAGCTACTTTTTACGCATGCCCCCTCGCGAAGACTACAACCCGCCGGAACACCTTCCGTTCTCGGGACACCCTGGGGGTAAGAGCCTATGCTTCACCACACTGTCACACGGTGAGAACTCCCCATAGGTCGACATCCAATGCCTAGTAGCTCTGATAACACTGTAAATTTCCCTAGACCGACAGCAAGGTTTCAGCAGGCATCGTCCATGCCGTTTTCAAAAATTTGTCATGCTAAACAACCCTAATCCAAGAATCTTTAACTAGAGATTTATACAATACCAAATGTAAACTACTTTACATCTAAAGAACAAGAATACAATCTTTGTAGACGGTCCTTCTCTTCACTTGCTCCGTGTAGTAGTCCCGCGACTCCACTAGGCTTCTCTTGAGACTTTGAACGAGCTATCTGGTTGCTCTTTGTCATAACATGTAGACTTGTATTGTGATATTGTCGTGCTCTCACATGTTGATAAAGTCCTTAGGATGTGTACTTGACCACCAGGACTATGATGGAGATCATACTAGTAGGGCCAGGGTAGTCCACAAGTACATCATTTGATTGTTCATAGTTGAGGGTGTATCGAGACAGGGCATCGATATTCCAGAGTACACAGGCGTATACGCTTCTTGACCCATATGATGGGCGATGGATGATCCCACATCGATTGGTGTTTGACATCAAAGATGGTATACGAGTGCTCAGTGGATACTGGGTACACTGAACGGACTCGCCGAGAACTCCTAGATGGTATTATACCTAGCGTCAGATAGTAGTTCTCTGATGACACTGGTACAGAATAGTCTGTAGACCCGAGATCATCATAGAGTCTTGTGTGATTCCCACTGTGCTTTGATTTCCACCTTACCGCGTTTAAGAGAACGTGCAAAATGGTGGTTTTTGGGTACAATCCTTAGTCACATGGAGGCAATGAGCGATAGGGGGGATTCTTCTCTCCCGGTATTGGGGTTGATGTTGCGCTGTGCTCGATTGGCCATAACAGGAAGTCCCTGGCCAGGGCTGATATAGAGATCTACTGATAAGTGTTATCAGTAGTTTCTCGACCCGTTATGAGCCTCACATTGGCACGACTTATCGGTTACTAGGGTCTGACGTTTACCGCCCCTAGACTATATATGTGACATATCAGACGAAGAGACCGGACTGTACGGTAGTGTTACTGACAGGCTTTAAAGGAGTATGAGCAGGCTTGCTTGTTGATCATATGATTGTTCAATACACGAGTAGCCGTTACGTCCAGCTAGTACCGCTGACGGCTTATGGGTGACTGATATGATCATCACCTACTGCCGGCGTATTGACGAGTCTTTAGAGTCCTACACAGAGGTTTCCTGGCTCAGGCGAAAAGAAGTAGGAGCACATATGTGATATGTGCGGGACCGAGATTAATAAGTGTATGAGATACCGTATTCTATTCTCGCGATATATGATATCGGTCGGTTATATGTGATATAGCCAGAATATCGAATCAAGTGTTGATTCGATAACTGGATACGTATGATATTAGTCGGTTATATGTGATATAGCCGGATTATTGAATCAAGTGTTGATTTAATAATTTAATGTATAATTATATATTTGATATATTTACATTAACTAATATTAGCTCACTTGTGCATTTCTTTTTCTCATAAGTGCACACTTAATATATATGTGATATATATTAATTGTGTTTCTTTTTTGTGTCATGCTTGATTATACATGCAACATGGGTGTATGAGACTTACACCATTCCATAAGATAATTGGGGTTTTATTTATTTAAATTAAATACAAAATTTGTGGGAATTTGTCAAGGTTGAAGCTTAGTGGAAGCTTGTAGAAACCTTTGACTTAGTCCACTAACTTTGACTTACTATAGATATTTATTAATCCAACCATTATCTTAAACCATGGTCAAGTCTCTACATGAGTTATATGAGATATTTCTCACCCATGGTTGCCACTCTCACATGATTCATTCATTCTATTCTCTTCATCTTCTTCTTCATCAAGTATGAGAGCTCTCTAGATTTTTGAGAGGTGAAGAAAATTAGTGAGAAAAATAATTCTAAAGTGAGCAAAAATCCTACTTCATCATCCTCTACAAGACTATCCATTTAGCTTAGGGTGTTAGCTTCACTGATCCCTAATTAGTGAAGAGGTAGCTTGGGTTGGTGTCTCCTCGACATAGATCATCTTCGGTCTCGAAGACTTCGTACAAGCTTGTTCCTTTCATCTTGTGGAGCCATTCTAGAGTCCGGAAGATCACTACTTGGAGTGAAAGGACTACTACACGGAGCTATTGAAGTGGAGGACCGGTCTACAAAGGTTGTATTACATGTTCACTTAGATGTAAAGTTGTTTACACGTTGTATTGTTTAATTCTCAAGTTAAGATTCTAGGGTTAGGGTTGTTTAGCATGGCAAATTTTTGAAAATGTCATGGACGATGCCTCCCGAAACATTGCTATCGTGCTAGGAATTCCTACAACCTGTACTCATGCCACCTGAGAACTTCCATCTGACAATAGGTATAATACCATCTAGAAGTTCTCGGTGAGTCCGTCCAGTGTACTCACCTCCAGTGAGCACCTGTATAAAATCTTAGGTGATCACACCAATGGTTGTGGGACCAACCATCGCCCCTCGTCGGGGTCTAGAAACATATACACCAGTCTACTTTGGAATATCGATGCTCGGTCTCGATATTCCTATGACTAAGGACCTTTTAAGGATGTGCTTATCGACTACCCTGCTCCCACAAGTATGATCGCCATCACAACTCAGGTAGTCAAGCAATGATCTTACGGGCTTTATCAACATGTATAAATGATATGTAATAACAACTAAGACATACACACATGTTATAATAAAGACAAACCATATAGCATACTATCATATCGAGCAAGATTGTCCTGTACATATATATGTCCAAGTATCCACAAGTATACATATACAAAAATGGCCTCTCGGGCATACATATCCGACAATCTCCCACTTGCACTAAGGCTATATATTAGCGTACCGAGTACCCAACGTCTGCTCTAGGGCCAGCTATTGGCATATCGCATACCCAACATCTCAAAAAGTCACTCGAACTGTGCTTAAGGGAGGGCTTTCGTGAACGGATCCTCCATGTTGTCTTTTGTGTCCACTCTCCGCACCTCGATCTCCTGGCGTTCAACGATCTCCCTAATCAGGTGATACCGCCTTTAGATGTGTCTGGATTTCTGATGGGACTGTGGTTCCTTCGCTAAAGCTATAGCCCTATTGTTATCGCAATACAAAGGTATCGGATTAACAATGGACGGAACCACCTCAAGTTTAGTAATGAACTTCTTAATCCAGACGGCTTCTTTTACGACATCGCTGGCAGCAATGTATTCAGCCTCCATCGTCGAGTCTGCGACGGTGTCCTATTAGGAACTCTTCTAACACACCGCCCCTCCATTGATGGTAAACACAAAACCCGAGACAGACTTGATGTCATCCTTGTCACTCTGGAAGCTTGAATCGGTAAAGGACTCGACCTGCAGGTTTCCATTACCATAAACCAATAACATCTCCTTAGTCATTCTTAGGTACTTGAGAATGTTCTTCATTGTTGTCCAATGATTCTCACCTGGTCCGACTGATACCGGCTCACCACGCTAAGCGCGTAAGCTACATCCGGTTTTGTACATAGCATCACATACATTATAAATCCTACCGCTGAAGCATAGGGTATAGTGCGCATGCGAACCCTTTTCTCATCAGTCTTGGGAGACATCTCTTTGGAGAGGGTGATTCCGTGCAATGCGGGCATGTTACCACGCTTAGAATCTTCCATACTAAATCTCTTTAGTACGGTCTCTATGTACCTGGACTGCTAAAGTCCCAATAATCTCTTGGATCTATCGCTGTAGATCTTGATCCCCAGAATATACGAGGCATCACCCAGGTCATTCATGGAGAACCTTTGTGATAAGAACAGCTTGACCGACTGTAGTATAAGAATATCATTTCCTATCAAAAGAATGCCGTCCACGTACAAGATAAGGAATACAACAGTTCTTCCTATAATCTTCTTATATATACACGGCTCATCATCATTCTTGATGAAGTCAAATTCCTTGACCGTTTCATCAAAACAGATGTTCCAGCTCCGTGATGCATGCTTTAATCCATAAATGGATTTAAGCAACTTGCACAACTTCCCGCTGCTCCTACTGTCTACAAAACCTTCCGGCTGATCCATATAAATGCACTCTTCTAAACTTCCATTTAGAAAAGCCGTTTTTACGTCCATCTGTCAGATTTCATAGTCATAGAAGGCAGCAATAGCAAGTAGGATCTGAATGGATTTGAGCATAGCCACTGGAGTGAAGGTTTCGTCATAGTCCACACCGGGTCTTTGACGAAACCTTTTGCAACAAGTCTAGCCTTATAGGTTTCCACCTGCCCATCTACACCAATCTTCTTTTTGTAGATCCATTTGCATCCAACGAGTTTTATCCCAGGTGGAGCAATATCTAAGGCCCGCACATTATTGGTGTACATTGACTCCATTTCGGATCGCATAGCATCCAGCCACTTATCAGAGTCCCTACTGATAATGGCATGCCTGAAACTAGTAGGATGTCATGGCCCAAATTAGGAACGCGGCCGGCACTTAAATCACGCAACGTCTAAAGGCGTAACGTAACTCATGTAAGCTGAAAACTCAGAAATCTAAACCATGAAAAGATAGAATGATAAAACAGTTAAAACATTTGTTAAAAACATTTAAAAACTAAATTAATTTTTCTTAAAAATTTAGGCAGCATCTCCTTTGTAAAAACTAACCCCAAACGGGTACAAAAACATAGAATAAAAAGGTATCCCCAAATGGGAGCAACTCAAGCCAAAAGGCGGAACACAACCACAACAGGATATATATACGACGCCGTAGCGAAGAAATAAGCAAATAAGAAGTAAAACAACATAACAAGAGATAAAACAACATCGCGGCATGAAATAAAGGCCGGCTCACACGAGCACGACAACCAGAAACACAAATAAGATACAAATACCGAATCTCTCAGTCTCGCCTCTAAGTCACATACATGTAAGTGGTAGATGGAGAGTACTAGATATAATAAGATATACAATGGAATTATACGGATACTCGCAAAACCCACCTACTCAAAAGGGGTCTCATACCCAACAGTAGCGGTCCCCGAAAATGATGCCATAAAGATCCCGCGACTACACTGAGGGTCAAACCTGCAAAACAATGTGGCACAACGGGGGTGAGTTGCTAACTCGTGAGAAGTAAATAACATCATACAGGTAATCACATGCATGCACGATAAACCGATAATCTAAAATATGCAATCTGATGGCATAAATATAGCAGTATGCATATGCAACAAAATCATGATCAAGTACACCACCAGGGTACAACAACTACATGAAACGATGCATATCATAATAAATCCTGAGTGTGGGATAAAATATAATCCACATCAATGAATCATCATCATAGAAATCCGGTGTCCATCAACGACACCCCAAATCCCAATATCTCAGGCGCCGTCACTCTGATCAGCCCTCATATCCATCTCATCTCATAACTCCGAACGGTATACTCCAGATATCCGTTGAGTTTCCATAAAATCACCAGTAGGTAGTGTTCCCTCCTGTTAGGCTCATCGTCTACATCTCGAGCTTCTTGTCCCGGCGTACCTTACCGGGTCCATCATGTACCCGAAGACGGTTTATCCAACTTCTCGAATCGGGTCTCGAAAACAAGCTCATAACCGAGAAAACTCATGGTGGACGCCTCGAAATCACATCACGAGAAACCTCTTTTTTAAAACAATTTATAATTTCCTTTGAAATATATCCGCGGTTCTCAAATCCAGAAATCGTATGAAAACAGTATCGCAATGCATATATCCATGAAGTACGATTTATGCAACATAGAACAGTAATGTGAGCGTGTAAAGGGAAAACCACAATTTTTAAATATATCGAGTTTGAAAAGGTATCTTGTAGTTTCCCAAATCCATGAAATCGGAATAAAACATCATATGAGAGTATAATATTACTATAGCAACGTATGTATGTATGCATGTATGAATGTATGTATGTATGATGCAATTCATAATGCGCAATAGAATAAGAATCAATGTCTAACTGTTAATAACGGATGCAGTACAATATATTTATCCATGTTAAATTCTGTAGTGTGCGTGTCATGGCAAATACTATAGTGAGCGTGTCATGGCAATTGTTATAGTGAGCGTGTCATGGCAATTACTAATGGTGTGTGTGCGTGTCATACAATTCAGTGCTCGTGCAACATGAACCGTTAGTAATGGTGCAGTGTCCAATTAATACTATGGAAATGTACAACAGGTAATAGGATGTGCAAAATGGTGCTCATGCACAATCAATAAATAAATACATATAAATATATGGTTATATCACTGAATCTAGCCTTCGGCGCTTAACGCCATACAGGCGATTCCCCAATAGATTTAAATCAACTCACCGGATGATCTCGAGCTAGGTGAATCCGATCATCTCTTTCCCCTTCCTAGCAGCGTCCGAAGTCCCCGCAAAATATCCTAATATTACACAAGAAATTAGTAAACATGCGATAACACACGAACACAAACGGCAACTAACTAATCGACTTCTACAAGCTACCAAGTGTTAGCTTAGCGGCTAGACGCGTGCAGCAACAACCTAACCCAATCTACGGCTGTTAACGTACGAAAACCTAAACAATGTCGGATAACACCGTATCGCACGATATCGAAACGCAAGAATTAGCTAAACGGCCCCAAATTTTGTCTACTGATCATAAAGGAAAAACAAGGTATACCAAATACCATAAATAACCTACAGAGAGCTACCCACCAAAAACCAACATCCCAAGCCTAAAAAAACCGGCGGTGCCAGCCATACAAGGAATCTCGCCGGGCCAAAAAAGGTGGGTTGGGTTCGGATTTCTGGGGTATCTTCAGGGCTCTAACATCAATCTACTGTATTGTTGGATTTTATAGCAGGTCGACATAATAATAGCAGATTCACATAGACTCAAAACTTAACAAAAATACGATATTTAACACAAAACTATAATTTTAAGGTATCTAACTGAAACTATTTAACAAAATAACTTCCCTAGAGCCTAACAAAGAGTTTAACAACAATACATCACCAAGACTTGAGAAAACCCTTAGCTTTCCAAGCTCCAAGTCACCAAAAGAGGGTTAAACATGATTTATGAAGGGTTTAGTGAGGTTTGATGAAGGTTTAGGCTTATGGTTTTCAAGAAGTGGGTTATTTGGTGAAGAAGAAGAAGAAGAAATGAGGGAGAGGGAGAGTTGTGATGAACAATGAGAGAGAGTGAGGTGAAGAAAATGAAGGAGAAGGAGGGTGAGGTGAGAATGAGCCATGCTCTCTCTCTCTCTCTCTCTCTCCATTAATTGCCTCCCATGTCTTGTCCCCCCAAGCCATCATGCCTCCATGCCTCATCATTCCCTCTCTTTTCTCTTTCATTTATTTTTTCAAAACAAAACCCTTTTATAATTAAAATAGATATAAAATATATAGCATATATGTAACATGACATGGGAAAATGGTTAAGTGTGCCATGGCTAGTAAAGCATGGTTAACACCTCCTTAACCCTAATTAACATGCACATATATGGGCAAGCACAAAAATAATCAAATAAAATATTAATTAATTAAATAAAATATGTGAAAATAATTATTGGTTAAATTTTATTAAAAACCCGCATTATATCGCTTAATTAACACTAATCGCATTCTAAGGTGTTACAATCTTTCCCCTTTAAAGAAATTTGGTCCTCGAATTTAAAAATCTTACTATGCGTACCTTCGAAGAGATGAGGGGATTTCTTCCACATCTCGCTCTCGGCATCCCATGTGTCACGACCCGAAATTGGCACGTGACGGCCCTAATACTACGCAACGTCTACAGGCGCAACGCAGTAAAAGAAAGCCAAAACACAGAAATCTAAACCATTAAAAGACAAGAAAAGATAAGAAACATTATTTAAACCCTTAAAAAAAATCTCAAGTATAAATTCTTTAAGTCCAATTTTCTTTCTTGAAAATTTCGGCAGCATCTCCTTTATAAAAACCAACCCCAAAAGTGGGTACAACATAAATAAAAAGTAAAGCATCCCCAAACGGGAGCAAATACACGCCCAAAGGCGGAAAACAACCACCACAACAAATATACGACGCCGTAGCGAAGAAATAAAAGACGATAGAAAGGAAACTATATAAAAGACAACAAGTCACAACATAATATACAACATCGTTCTAACCAAGTCTCTAGGTCAATATGAAAATAGAAGATGGAGAGTACAGGGATACAACGAATATACAATACAACGAATAACCAAAAAAACACACCTAAGCAAACTGCACACTGTGAGCTAATGCGGTATCCGTAGTAAAAGATGATAAGATGGGTGATAATAGCCTGCCTCTGACTATCCTGAGGAACACATGCAAACACTGTGGCACAACGGGGGTGATTTGCCAACTCATGAATAGTAAATAACATATGCAGGTAATCGCGAGTATGCACATACAACACGAATCTAACATGTGCAATTAATAGCAATAAAAAGTCATATGAATGCAATAATCATAAAAGGTACACTAGCAGGTACAACTAATACATGAAACAATGCATATAAATAAAGGTATGTAAATGCAACAGTCATGAAAGGTACTCTAACAGGTACTACTAATACATGAAGAAATGATATGAATAAAGGTATGTAAACGCAACAGTCATGGAAGGTACTCTAACAGGTACACTAATGCATGAAGCAATGCATAAACAGTAAATGTAGAGTATGGAATGAAATATGTCATTTCCACGGAATCCTGACATCGTGGTAGGATCAAAATCCATCAAGACAATCCAAATCACAATTTCCTCAAATCAGTCCCCAATTTGGCTATCATATCAAGTAAGTCTCACATATCCTTAATGTACAATATCAAGTAGATCTCACATATCCCGTATGTACAATATCAAGTATATCTCACATACCCCGAATGTACAATTTCAAGTAGATATCACATATATCCTGTAATCAATATCAAATAAATTCTCAAATGTCCTAAATCCAATGTTAATGGGTCCTTTACATTCTAGGTATATTTGCATGAATAAATATGATGATGTATATAATTTAATGTCAATACACATATATTAGCGTCCCATTCCAATAATATTGGTGTAAGGGCATATATAACAGCGGCCTAAACCCCTGTTATATATACAAAGGAGTAAAAAGAAATATCATGAAACCAATGTGTCAAGCATCGACACAGAAATGCAGGTCTATCAGGTGCTGTCACCACGACTGGCACCATGATAGGTACATATCATACGCTATCCCGAAAGCTCGAGTGCCTAGCTCTGACCCTCACCTCTCGACGTATCTATACGTACATGACTCCCGTCGGTATCCCCATGATAACCGCTGAGTCATTGGTAATGTCACCGTAAAGTATGGTTCCCCCACTAACTCATCTCCTCACTGAGATTCTTTCCCCGGGGTACCTCCGGGCCCCACCATGTACCCGCAGACGGTGCCTCCCGCTCCTTGAATCGGGTATATAATCAGAACCGACAAATCTCATGGTGGATGCTGTAATATCATATCATCAAGGGAAACCGGGTTTTTCAAATAATGCATAATTTCATGAACTACCACGGTCCCCAAATCCAGAAAACATCATGAAAAATCCATATCTTAATGCGAAAATCCATGAATATAATATATGCAACAGAAAACTGTAATGTAAGCATATAAAGGAAAAGCCGCTATTTAACTGCAACAAGTCAAATATAAATATATGTGGTTCCTAATTTCGCCAATTCTAAATAACATCAAGTAAAGATAAACATGTAGCTATAACCTGATATGTGTGTAAAAATGAAGGTATAGCAAGGTATACGTATCTACCTATCAGTAATGATGTAATATACCCTCCGGGTATAAGTGAAGTATGTATGCAAGGTATACATGTAGTTATGTCATTATGTGTGTATGGTCACTAATGGTACAATACCCTATAGGTATACATGTAACTAGCATGTAAGCATGTCAAGGCATATATGTAAGCATATAGATATACAGGTATGCTATAAGTCAATGCGTAAAGAAATATGAATCAAAGTCTCAATATCCCTAACCAAGCAATATCATATCTATAAGTGGGTTATGCGTGACATGGCAATTATTGACGGTGTGTGTAGCATACAATCAGTTCTCGTGCAACATGAATCGTCAATAATATGTGCAGTGTCCTAAGGATACTAGTCCAAGCATAACAATATCTAAGTAATAGGGTAAATGCGAAATTCTAAATATGACATAGAATATGCGACAGAAATAACATCTCTAGCCCAGACGCATAACGCCATGCGGGCGATTCCCCTGTAGATGTTAAATCTACTCACCAACGCTCCTGGCTAAGTGAAGCCTACCACCTGTTTTCCCTTGTCGTAGCGTCCGAAGTCCCCGCTTGCGAACCTAAAATTTCACAAACACATCACATAAGCAAATATCCTACATCGACGAAAAGACATCGAAACGCAAGAATAACGCCCTGAAAATTGTACTGCGCACTTAGCGTATCTATCGCGCACGACATCGGCCAAAAACCCTAATTGGGGTCGCTAAAGTACAAAACACTAAGTCTATCCCCGATCGTCCCGATCGTGCAATATAACACAAACAATTACGAGGAATAAATAGATATAACCTCGCAACGACCAATCGAACCCACGTCGGAAAAACTACGAAACCTACTAAGCAACTTATCGCAATATTTCGCACTAGTTTCAAGCTAACGCATATCTAGCGATTAGAAACACCTTAAAATAGCTTAACTAAGCTATCTAAACTATTTCTATATTTTTAACACTTGCTAAATAAATTTTAGCTAAAACCTAGTAAGCAAAATTGCATAATTAAACAAAGTGTTCATTAGCAAAAATTAACATTTTCTACTTGGTTAATCTTCTCCAAAACACAAATTAACACTTCAAATAAACATTAAACACATAAATCAAGTTTTACCCTAACTAGATTATCATAAAAATCAAGTCTTTAATTTCAAACATGAAATTAAAAGCTTAAATAAACAATTAATATGCTAATTAGAAATTTAGAAACAACAAAAAGGATTAGGGCTAGGGTTTTATACCTCCACAAAAGATCAAAACCAAAAAACCAAACTCATCATCTTTTTCTCAAAAATGATCTTTTGAATGAAGATCCAAGCTACTTTTGTGAAGAAGAAAGAAGGAAAATGAATATATTTGAGTTTTTGTGATTTTATTTGGATTTTTCATGATTTATTTGATTCAAAAATGAGTTGAAAAAGAGTGGGAATGATGGAGGGCAGCAAGGGGAAGGGAAGGGCCGGCCAAAGGGGTGAGGGGGGTATTTTTGTGAATTTTTGTGAAGAAATTGCTAGGAAAAAGAGTAATAAATGCTTAATAAATGCATTTTGCCACCTTTAAACATTTTCTTTTCTTTTTAAAATAAAACCTTTTGCACTCCAAAAAATATCTAGATATTTAAAAAGAAGTTTCCAAAATATTCTAGTGACAAAAAATAATTTATTCTCAAGAGAAGAAATTTCCCGATTTACGTGCACCAAATACCGCTTAAAATAATATTTTATTTGGGAAAAATTCTATCTGAAACAAAACCTCCCAAATACCCATAAAGTTCATGCACAAGCTTTATTTTAGCTAAAAAAAGGTGCCGACAAGCTTATACGGACGTTTGATCGAAATCGTGTTAAAACGGAAAATACCGACAATTTTGCCCTAAAACTGAAAAATTCGCAAAACGATTTATGAAACGTTACAATCTCCCCCCCTTATAAAAATTCGTCCCCGAATTAAAAATTTTTACTAAGCGTACCTTCAAAGAGAGGATTACTAAACTCTCATATCTCGTTCGCAGCCTCCCAAGTGATTACCTCACTATACGGCTACGTCCAAGAAAAACCCTTCATAGATGGCAAGACCCTTGACCGAAGTTTCTCCACCCGCCTAGCCATTAACACAATTGGCTGCTGGTGAACGAAAGATCGCGTCCAAGATAAATGGCCTGGTGTTGAATCATATGAGAAAGGTCATGAAGGTAATTGCAAAGTATCGACACAATGAATACGGGGTGAATACTCAATAATCTGGGCGGAAGTGACAAATTAAAGGCAACGGAACTAACACACTTTAAGGATCTCGAAAGGACCTACAATTCTGGGTAAGTTTCCAAAAACTCAACACGTCCTTCATCGAAAAAATCCATAGGAATACATGATCTCCCACTGCGAACTCGAACCTGCGATCACCATGGTCGGCATAAGACCTCTGTCCGCACAGGACTGTCATCATCCTCACCTGAAACAGCTGGATCATTTCCGAAGTCTCTAGACTAGCTGGGGTTCAAAATTCCTACTACGCAGAGTCAGAAAAACAGACTGGAGATCGACACCACCTAACAAACAAAACTTAAAGGTTGCCAATTGGAATGTCTCCTGATAACTGCTATCGAAGGAGAGTCCTAACAATGGCAAGTGACGATCCCAACTGCCGACAACAATTAGTATGTATGCACGAGTATAACCTCTAGAGTCGGTATAGCCCGCTCTCACAAAACCATCATCCTGCGGATGGAAAGACGGAGCTAAAGCTCAATCAGTACCCAAGGCTTCCTGAAGCTCCTGCTCAAGACGGCAAGCGAACAGGGTGCCTTCATTGGATACGACCCTCGAAGGAACTCCATGCAACCCACAAACATAACAAAGAACAACTGAGCAGACTGAGAAAAACCGGACAACAAGCATCCGAATGGAGTCACACCCTGACTAAACCTGGGTAGACAACATAACGAATTTCATGGAGATCTGCTCCCATTCCCACTTCGGAACAGTTAAAGATTGCAACTCTCCAGCCGGTCTCAGATGCTCAACCAAAACACACAACAAGACAACACCTTGAAACGAAATCCGAAACTTCTCTTTACATCCTTGCCCACCCGTAACTATCTCACAAGTCACGTCAAATGCTGGTGGAACTTGAATGAGTACAGAGAGTTGACAGATGTGCCTGCTCTAGGATTTCACGTCTCTACCCAATAGTATCAGGTACATAAACGCATCCCTAAACTCATCACACCCTTGTCATAAATCAAGGACTCTGAATCATTACCCAGCCGAGTATGCTCAAGTATTTCTGACGAACGAGCATCGGCGGGCAGTGTCTCGCGAAAGCGATTAAGGAAAAGTGGTCGGGCGCGGACATGAGCAAGCTGTCCCCTCAGTAGAAGCAACCTAAGCTGTACTCCATGATCGCACAAGAACTGTAAATCTGCAGAAGACTGTCTCTGACTGCGCACAACTGGAACAAACTAACCCCGGGCCTACGACTCCAGCATCAGCTACCACAATCGCCTTGCCAAGGGTAATAAAGGATCTCACAAACACAATCCTCCACACGTTCCATCCAACGGCGCTGTCTCAACAATCAAAACCCGCTGCAGGAAGATGTACATTAAGCTCTGGTGGTCCGTGAAAATCTGACACGACTCTAGAACAAGTAGTGTCTCCAATCACCAACGCACTACCACCGCGGCCATCTTCAGATCATGAGTGGGATATACTGCTCGTACTTCCTCCAAATGTAGGGAAGCAAAAGCGATAACTCTATAGTGTCACCTCAGTACACAATCGAGCCCCACTCGTGAAACATCACAGTTAAAACAACAAAGTCGCCCGAACCAAAAAGCAAGAAAGAACTGGTGCAGTTGTTAACCGAATCTCCAACTTCTGAAAAACTCCGCACGCATGCCTCAGTCCAAAGAAAAGCTCCTTTCAGGTCAGTCCAGTCAACGGTGCAGCACTACACTAGCAATCCTACACGAAACGGCGGTAAAAACCTGCTAAGCCCAAAAATCTGCGGACTTCCGTCCGAACACAAGCCTGGGACTAAGCTGTACGGCCACGATCTTCCTCGGGACCATACGAAAAACCGTCTCCCGTAACTACAAGACCTAGGAGTCAACACAAACAAGCCTGAAGGAACACTCCGAGAATCTAGCAAACAGCTGGGGCTCTCCCAATGTCTGCAAAACAAATCCTCAAGTGCTGCTCCTGTCCCTCAAGATACAAAGAATAGACCAGAATGTCATCAATAACACAACAATAACTGGTCGAGGAACGGACTAAAGAAATCTGGTTCATCATATCTACGAATGCTGCTAGGGCATTGGTGAGTCCGACGACACCACCAAAACACACAAAGCCCGTAGCACGCACAAGGCAGTCTTCAGAATGTCATCACTCCGAACCCGCAGCAATGATGACCTGATCCCGAACAAACTTAGAAAATGTCTCGCACTCTGGAGCCGATCGAAGAAATCGTCAATGCGAGGTAAAGGATACCTATCCGCACCGTACGCTGGTTCAATTGGCGATCCATCAATACACAACCTAAACTGTCGTCTTCCTCCTTAACGAACAGAAATAGGAGCTCCCCGATGCGAAACGCTCAGACGCACAATCCCCCCAACAAACAACTCTGCAGCTGATCCTTAAGCTCCGCTAGCTCATCTGGAACAACGTCTGAAAACTCTCGCACGATAAGAACCCGGTCCAACAAACCCACTGTGGCTCCGGTATCACGAATGAATGCTAAGAATCCTCGACATCCTCTCCTCAAAAGCCGACTAGCGAAAAAGGCTGAATTCGAGCTGTGAGAGGCGGCACCACTGCCCCCCTGCACAACAAGAACTGACTTGCCGGGAAAAAAACCCTGACTGTTTCCACGCGGTAGTCCACAGACGCCAAGCACGTAACTAACCAGTCCATGCCCAGGAGAACGTCAAATCCAACATCTCTAGAAGGATTAAGTGACGGATGAATCTCCTAACCGATTGGCATACGACTGAAATACGTGTCGCGCAACAAAAGAATCGCTGACAGAAGTTAACACAACAAACGGCTGATCTAGCTAACACGAATCCCCTCGTCCCAAACCTCTGCTACTCCCGCAACGGTCACGAAAGCTGTCTCGACGACTAAGCCTCTGTCTCTGGGATGGTACACCGGTACGAGTCCTCCACTGTTCCGGAACTCCCAAAGTCTCAGGAATACGTGTCTCGTCAACTAGGGCTGCATCCACTGGTGCTATGTAGGTGACGGAATGCTATGCGCTGATCGTAAGGAACAACTGGGTAACAGTGGTGACAACCTCCTGTCGCTGCGCTCGAATGGTCTCCACCAAAGAACTCATCGTCTGGCGCATGTCCTGCATCTCTGCCACAAGCCTAGCGATATTATTTGTCGAAGGGGGATCCGTCTGCACCTGTGCAACGAGCGTGCCATCCTGGTCAGTCATTGACCCACCCGAGTCAACTCTGACCTCGGCCCTCGCTGCACCTCACTGAGTCCCTATAGTCGTCGGCGGCAAAGGCTATAAATAGGGATAGGATTCGATATGAACACGGAAATCGAATCACAAGGATATGAATCATCAAGGAAGGAATTTCAAACAATTGTACTTAGGTCACTTTAGACGGAGTACCGCATCGTGAGTATGCTGCAGACATACACACACTACGTTACTCTGCTTAAGCTACCTACTCCATCATACCAAGGTCATCCTACACTCCGCAAGGTAAAAACCTAGCGCTCTGATACCAACTTTGTCACGATTCGAAATTGGCACGTGACGACCTTAATACTACGCAACGTCTACAGGCGTAACGCAGTAAAAGAAAGCCAAAACCCAGAAATCTAAACCATTAAAAGACAAGAAAAGATAAGAAACATTATTTAAACCCTTAAAAAAAACTCAAGTATAAATTCTTTAAGTCCAATTTTCTTTCTTGAAAATTTCGGCAGCACGTCCTTTATAAAAACCAACCCCAAAAGTGGGTACAACATAAATAAAAAGTAAAGCATCTCCAAATGAGAGCAAATACACGCCCAAAGGCGGAAAACAACCACCACAACAAATATACGGCGCCGTAACGAAGAAATAAAAGACGATAGAAAGGAAACTGTATAAAAGACAACAAGTCACAACATAATATACAACATCGTCCTCACCAAATCTCTAGGTCAATATGAAAATAGAAGATGGAGAGTACAGGGATACAACGAATATACAATACAACGATAACCAAAAAAAACCCACCTAAGCAAACTGCACACTGTGAGCTAATGCGGTATCCGTAGCAAAAGATGATAAGATGGGTGATAATAGCCTGCCTCTGACTATCCTAAGGAACACCTGCAAACACTGTGGCACAACGGGGGTGAGTTTCCAACTCGTGAATAGTAAATAACATATGCAGGTAATCGCGAGTATGCACGTACAGCGCGAATCTAACATGTGCAATTAATAGCAATAAAAAGTCATATGAATGCAATAATCATGAAATGTACACTAGCAGGTACAACTAATACATGAAGCAATGCATATAAATAAAGGTATGTAAATGCAACAGTCATGAAAGGTACTCTAACAGGTACTACTAATACATGAAGAAATGATATGAATAAAGGTATGTAAACGCAACAGTCATGGAAGGTACTCTAACAGGTACACTAATGCATGAAGCAGTGCATAAACAGTAAATGTAGAGTATGGAATCAAATATGTCATTTCCACGGAATCCTGACATCGTGGTAGGATCAAAATCCATCAAGACAATCCAAATCCCAATTTCCTCAAATCAGCCCCCAATTTGGCTATCATATCAAGTAAGTCTCACATATCCTTAATGTACAATATCAAGTAGATCTCACATATTCCGTATGTACAATATCAAGTATATCTCACATACCCCGAATGTACAATATCAAGTAGATCTCAAATATATCCTGTAATCAATATCAAATAAATTCACAAATGTCCTAAATCCAATTTCAATGAGTCCTTTACATTCTAGGTATATTTGCATGAATAAATATGATGATGTATATAATTTAATGTCAATACACATATATTAGCGTACCATTCCACTAATATTGGTATAAGGGCATATATAACAGCGGCCTAAACCCCTGTTATATATACAAAGGAGTAAAAAGAAATATCACGAAACCAATGTGTCAAGCATCGACACAGAAATGCAGGTCTATCAGGTGCTGTCACCACGACTGGCATCCTGATAGGTACGTATCATACGCTATCCCGAAAGCTCGAGTGCCTAGCTCTGACCCTCGCCTCTCGACGTATCTATACGTACATGACTCCCGTCGGTATCCCCATGATAACCGCTGAGTCATTGGTAATATCACCAGAAAGTATGGTTCCCCCACTAACTCATCTCCTCACTGAGATTCTTGCCACGGGGTACCTCCGGGCCCCACCATGTACCCGCAGACGGTGCCTCCCGCTCCTCGAATAGGGTATATAATCAGAACAAACAAATCTCATGGTGGATGCTGTAATATCATATCATCAAGGGAAACCGGGTTTTTCAAATAATGCATAATTTCATGAACTACCACGGTCCCCAAATCCAGAAAACATCATGAAAAATCCATATCTTAATGCGAAAATCCATGAATATAATATATGCAACAGAAAACTGTAATGTACGCATATAAAGGAAAAGCCACTATTTAACTGCAACAAGTCAAATATAAATATATGCGGTTCCTAATTTCTCCAATTCTAAATAACATCAAGTAAAGATAAACATGTAGCTATAACCAGGTATGTGTGTAAACATGAAGGTATAGCAAGGTATATGTATCTACCTATCAGTAATGATGTAATATACCCTCCGGGTATAAGTGAAGTATGTATGCAAGGTATACATGTAGTTATGTCATTATGTGTGTATGTACCTATCACTAATGGTACAATACCCTATAGGTATACATTTAACTAGCATGTAAGCATGTCAAGGCATAAATGTAAGCATATAGATATACAGGTATGCTATAAGTCAATGCGTAAAGAAATATGAATCAAAGTCTCAATGTCCCTATCCAAGCAATATCATATCTATAAGTGGGTTATGCGTGACATGGCAATTATTGACGGTGTGTGTAGTATACAATCAGTGCTCGTGCAACATGAATCGTCAATAATATGTGCAGTGTCCTAAGAATACTAGTCCAAGCACAACAATATCTAAGTAATAGGGTAATGCGCAATTATAAATATGACATAGAAAATGCGACAGAAATAACATCTCTAGCCCAGACGCATAACGTCATGCGGGCGATTCCCCTATAGATGTTAAATCTACTCACCAACGCTCCTGGCTAAGTGAAGCCTACAACCTGTTTTCCCTTGTCGTAGCGTCCGAAGTACCCGCTTGCGAACCTAAAATTTCACAAACACATCACATAAGAAAATATCCTACATCGACGAAAAGACATAGAAACGCAAAAATAACGCCTTGAAAATTGTACTGCGCACTTAGCGTATCTATCGCGCACGACATCGGCCAAAAACCCTAATTGGGGTCGCTAAACTACAAAACACTAAGTTTAGACCCCGATCGTCCCGATTGCGCAACACAACACAAACAATTACGAGGAATAAATAGATATAACCTCACAACGACCAATCGAACCCACGTCGGAAAAACCCCGAAACCTAGTAAGCAACTTATCTCAATATTTCGCACTAGTTTCAAGCTAACGCATATCTAGCGATTAAAAACAACTTAAAATAGCTTAACCAAGCTATCTAAACCATTTCTATATTTTTAACACTTGCTAAATAAATTTTAGCAAAAACCTAGTAAGCAAAATTGCATAATTAAACAAAGTGTTCATTAGCAAAAATTAACATTTTCTACTAGGTTAATCTTCTCCAAAACACAAATTAACACTTCAAATAAACATTAAACACATAAATCAAGTTTTACCCTAACTAGATTATCACAAAAATCAAGTCTTGAATTTCAAACATGAAATTAAAAGCATAAATAAACAATTAATATGCTAATTTGAAATTTAGAAACAACAAAAAGGATTAGGGCTAGGGTTTTATACCTCCACAAAAGATCAGAACCAAGAAACCAAACTCATCATCTTTTCCTCAAAAATGATGTTTTGAATGAAGATCCAAGCTACTTTTGTGAAGAAGAAAGAAGGAAAATGAATATATTTGAGTTTTTGTGATTTTATTTGGATTTTTCATTTTTTATTTGAAGAAAAAATGATTTTAGAAAGAGTGGGAATGATGGAGGGTAGCAAGGGGAAGGGAAGGGCCGGCCAAGGGGGTGAGGGGGGTATTTTTGTGAATTTTTGTGAAGAAATTGCTAGGAAAAAGAGTAATAAATGCTTAATAAATGCATTTTGCCACCTTTACACATTTTCTTTTCTTTTTAAAATAAACCTTTTGCACTCCAAAAAATATCTAGATATTTAAAAAGAAGTTTCCAAAATATTCTAGTGACAAAAAAATAATTTATTCTCAAGAGAAGAAATTTCCCGATTTACGTGCACCAAATACCGCTTAAAATAATATTTTATTTGGGAAAAATTCTATCTGAACCAAAACCTCCCAAATAGCCATAAAGTTCGCACACAAGCTTTATTTTATCTAAAAAAAGGTGCCGGCAAGCTTATACGGACGTTTGATCGAAATCGTGTTAAAACGGAAAATACCGACAATTTTGCCCTAAAACGGAAAAATTCGCAAAACGATTTCTGAAACGTTACACCATGTGACCTATTCGCTGTTCGGGCCACGCCAAAGAACCTTCACTGACGATAAGACCTTTGAACGAAGTTTCTTCACCTGCCGATCCAATATAACTACCGGCTGCTCGATGAACGAAAGATCACGCTCCTGCTGGATGATTTGGTGTTGAATCACGTGAGAAGGGTCTTGAAGGTACTTGCGAAGTATAAATACATGAAATACGGGGTGAACATCTAGAAAACTGGGCGGAAGTGCCAAACGATAGGCAACGGTACCAACTCACTCAAGGATCTAAAAAGGACCTACAAATCTGGGACTAGGCTTCCCTTTCTTCCCAAATCTCATCACACCTTTTATCGGAGAAATTCATAGGAATACATGATCACCCATTAAAAACTCAAGTCTGCGATGATGATGGTCGGTATAAGACTTCTTCCTGCACTGGGCTGCTCTCATCTTATCCTGAATCAACTGGATCTTCTCCGTAGTCTCCTGGACTAGCTGTGGTCCCAAAATCCTACCCTCGTTGAGTCCGGTCCAACAGACTGGCGATCGACACTTCCTACCATACAAAGCCTCAAAAGGTGACATCTGAATCGTCTCTTGGAAACTGTTATTGTAAGAGAACTCTATCAACGGCAAGTGAGAATCCCGGCTGCCACCAAAATCAAGAACGCACGCACGAAGCATATCCTCGAGAGTCTGTATAGTCCGCTCTGACTGCCCATCGGTCTGTGGATGGAAAGCGGTGCTGAAACTCAATCGGGTACCCATAGCTTCCTGAAGTTTCTGCCAAAGACGGCTAGTAAATTGGGTGCCTCTGTCGGATACAATGCATGTAGGAAGGCCGTGCAAACGCACAATATAATCAATATACAGCTGAGCATACTGAGCAAAACCGAAAGTGGTCTTCACTGGAAAGAAGTAAGCCGCTTTTGTCAACCGGTCAACAATCACCCTAAATGGAGTCATACCCTCGACTGGACCTAGGTAGACCCATAACTAAATTCATGGAGATCTGCTCCCATTTCCACTCTGGAATGGATAAATGCTGCAGCTCTCCTGTCGGTCTCTGATGCTCAGCCTTACCTTGCTGACAAGTCAGGCACCTCGAAGCGATGTCTGAAACAATTCTCTTCATCCATCCCCACCAGTAGATATCCTTCAAGTCACGATACATCTTGGTGGAACTTGGATGAACACTGTATGCTGACTGATGTGCCTGCTCTAGGATCTCGCGTCTCAGCCCCTTGGAATCTGGCACACACAGACGAGTCCCAACATGTAGCACACCATGATCATCAACCACAAACTCTGAATCTCTACCCTGCCGAACATGCTCTAAGATCTCGGACAAATGAGCATCGTCGGATTGTGCCTCACGGATACGGTCAAGTAGAAATGGACGGGCGCGGACATGAGCAAGCTGTCCTCCAGCGGAAGTGAACTCGAACTGTACTCTACTATCGCACAAGATCTACCAATCTGTAAAAGACTGTCTCTGAATTACGCTCAAATGGAACAAGCTACCTCCGGGCCTACGACTCAAAGCATTAGCTACCACATTCGCCTTGCCTGGGTGATAAAGGATTTCACAATCATAATCCTTCACAAGCTCCATCCAACGGCGCTGCCTCAAATTCAAATCCCGCTGCTGAAAAATGTACTTCAAGCTCTTATGGTCCGTGAAGATCTGACATGACTCTCCGTACAAGTAGTGTCTTCAAATCTTGAGTGCAAAGAATGTTAGTGTTATGCCCTAGAGTCCATTATTGTATAATACTAGTTTGTATATTACATTTTGGAAGCTTAGGATACACACGGATTTTATGACAGTCTTGCTCAATATAGTAGTATGTTCCTTGGTTTGTTTCTATCTTAATATGTATATATGTTTCTTTTAACATATCGCTAAAACATATTGATAGAGCCATTAGGATATTTGCTTGACTACCAGCGTTGTGATGGAAGTCACATTAGTGGGGGCTGTATAGTCTATAAGCACATCCTTATACAGGTCCCTAGTCGTAGGATTATCGAGATAGGGCATCGATACTCCAGAGTAGACTAGTTTATATGCTTCTCATCCCAGCAGGGGAGATGGTCTATCCCACAGCCATTAGTACGTCGTACTGGAGATATTATGCAGGTGCTCATTGGGTTATGACTTACACTGGACGGACTCGTAGGGAACTACTCGTTGGTACTATACATATCGTCAGGTAGCAGTTCCCAGGTGACATGAGTATAGAATAGTTCGTTGACTTGACACTGCTACTTCACCTCGAGTGTGTTCCCACTGTTCTTAGATTACTATCCTACCACGGCTCTATTGAGTCGTACAAACAGGCATTAGTTGGGTGCAGTCCCAAACAGGCATTAGTTGGGTGCAGTCCCGAAGCACTTGGAGGCAGTGGCGGTTAGATAGGATTCGTCTTTCCCGGTATCGGGGGTCGATATCGCGCTATGTTCGGAAAGCCATTACACAAAGTTCCTGGACATGGCAAGTGAGATTTACTGGTTGGTACTCTAGTAGTTTCTCAGGGTGTTTTGCGCTCTACCCGGGGGTGACTTATTGCGCTATTAGTGGTCTGACAGCTACCGCCCCCTAGGCCCGATATGCGATACTCTTAGACAAACATACCGGACTGTACGGAAATTTTCACAGATAGGCTCAGTAGGAGTTCGGGTGAGTCTGCTCATCAGCTTTCTTATCGACAGATACCTGGGTAGCCGTTACGTACAGCTAGTACAACCCTATAACCCCGATCGACCCATAAGCCCTAGATAACAAAACAAGCAAAGGAGTTAGAATGGTTATACCGAATAGAACTGTGTCCTTCGGTCTTCAACCATCATCCTAAGCTCCTAGGGGCTTCCTTGATCAAGCTTGATCTCCGGTCTCCTTCCATCGAAGATGATCCACCCGGGATTATATGCAACGAGCTCCAACCTCATATCCGAAGTAACTAGGGTACCTAGATCGCTACACTAGATACCGTAGAAGAAGTAGAGAGTGATGAAGGATTAATTTGTCTCAAGACACCCAAGGTTTCTCAATACATGAGAGGGTTTGGGTGGAGGAAGAAGAAGATGCCATGAGGATGAGGTGTTGAGAGCAACTCAAGAGAGAGAAAAAGAAAATGAATAATGGATTGTATTTTTTTTGGTTGTGTGTGTATGATAAGAAATAATGGAGCCATCACATAAATGTCCATGTCTCCAAAATATCTTAGTCAACAAAAAATATCTCAAGTCAACATAATCTCACAACAAACAAAAACCTTAAGCATGATAGAATAGTAACTATAGGTCACTAATTAGCCATGCCACAAAAATGCAATAAACACTCCATCCTACACCTCAATAACCTTTTAATCCAAAAAGGTCTAAACCATGATGAGGTGTAATCTTCTAAAAGTAATCTTGTAATAAATTATAAGAATAACCCTCAACCGTATATACATACTCGCATCCGTATTCCGAAGAATACGAATACAAAGAGACGAAAATAATCCAACAAATATAATACTAGGATTCGGCTTAAACCAAAGCCTACTAGTATTTTCCGTGCGAACATCATCCGTGCACAAGTACACGTATGTGATCGAACCATGCTGTAAAAACATACGGCCTATACATCGTTTCGCCCAAAGCATGGAAACCTTCTGTGTGGGACTCTAAAGACTCGTCAATACGCTGGCAGTGGGTTTAACCATAAGCACGTAAGCAGCACTACCAGTACGTAACAACTACCCAAGTATTGAGCGAAAGGGAGGCCGACGAGCAAACTCATCCAGAAACCCATACTGAGCCTAACAGTGAAAATATCCGTACAGTCCGGTCCGTTCATCTATGAGTATCGCATATCGAGTCAATGGGATAGATAAAGTCAGACAGCTAATAACGCGACATTTAGTGTCGGTATGAAGCCCATCACCACCTGAGAAACTACCGATCCTAGATCAGTAATTCTCGACTACCTTGGCCAAGGATTTCTGGTGTTGGCCACCCGTGCACAACCACGACATCAAACCCTAAGACCGGGAGAGAAGAATCCCCCGACAATCCGCTCACTGCCTCCATGTGGCTCGGGATTGTACCCAACTAAAACATGTTTGCACGACTCCTTTGAGCCGTGGTAGGGTAGTAATCAAAGCACAGTGGGAACTCACACGAGACAAATGACGATCTCAGGTAGATAGACTAACCTGTACACATGTCACCAGGAAACTGCTATCTGACAATAGGTATAATACCAACTAGCATATTCCCGGTGAGTCCGTCCGGTGTACTCATAACCCAATGAGCACCTATATACATCTTAGGTGAACAAACTAACACCAATGGATTGTGAGACCGGCCACCGCCCCTCGTGTAACATTTCAGAAAAATAAAATATTATTTTTGGGGAATTTTTATAATTTAATAATATTTTAATGAATATTCTAATATTTCGGTATAATTAAATACCGATAAAATTGGGAAAAATTATGGAAAATTCTAAAATAGGGTATTTTATGGAATTATGCCATATTTAAGTTTTTAAGATTAATTATATGCTAATTTAGTGCTAATCGCGATTAAAAATCGCTAATCGGTTTTTTAGCAATTTTGTGCAAAACATGCACATATCTTTTTTTTTTACACTTGTGCATTTCTACCATGTTGTTTTGGGGTTACTATTGGTGTGAGAAGGAATTTGGGTTATAGAAAAAAGAAAAGAAAAGAAAAAGGATTAGAATATTGAAGCATGGGTGAGAGAGAGAAAGGGGGTTTTATCATTGACTTGTTGAACCATTCCTCCATTATTCTTACCTCATTTCCTCTCTCCCTCTTCCTTGGTTGCTGCTGCTGCTGCCCTAGCTCCCTCCCCCTCTTCAACTCCTCAAAACACATCCAAAAACACTCCAAAACATAATCTCCTTTTCACAAAAAAAGATGCACAAGCTCGAGGGAAACACATTGGACCAAGAAAGCAAGGATTTTGGCCACCAGGGGCAACTCAAAAAAATTCTTGAGTTGCCAAATGAGATATTTTTCTGAAACACTAGCTTAGTTTTTGCATTACTTATACCCCCATGCTAGATTAGAACCGATATTGTGTGATGTTGTGGACTTAAGGAAAACCTAGTTAGGGTTTATGGGAAATTGAGAGTTGTGTTGTGAAATTGAGATCAGTAGAAGCCACACAAACACCTTAGTGCTTGAATTAAGACCCAAACCTGAGACTTGAAACCCGGAATACGGATTTAGAAACTGATATCGGAAGATTTATGGAATCTGTGAAGGTTATAAGGAATCTGCTATCACCCCGAGACTCTGAAAATTATTTTGCATTGACAGTGATACATGCTGTAACATTTTCAAAAATATAAAATATTAATTTTGGGAATTTTATAATTTAATATTATTTTATTGATTATTTTAATATTTAATGCAAATAAATAGGAAAAATGTTAGAAAAAAATTATGAAAAATTATGGAAAATTCTAAAATGGGTTAATTATTGAAATTATGACATTTTTAAGTTGTTGTGATCATTTTGACACTAATTTAGTGCTAATCGCGATTAAAATCGCAAATCGGGTTTTTTGGTAATTTTGTGCAAAACTTGCACATATCACTTTTTCTACACTTGTGCATTTTTCTAGCCATGGATTTCTTTTCGGGTTACTATTGATGTGAGAAGATTTGGTTTTTAAAAGAAAAGGAAAAGAAAAGAAAATGTAATGATGAGGGTAGGTGAGAGAGAGACATGGGGTACCATTGACCTTGAGACTTAGCCATTCTCCCATCATTTTCTCTCCCTCTTCCTCTCCCTTGCTGCTGCAGCCCTAGCCTTCTCTCCCCTCCACTAAATCCTCTCACTTCATCTCAAAAACATACCCAAAACCCCAAACCCCTTTCATTAAAATTGTGCAAAATCCCTAGATCTACATATGGAGCCAAAGAAGCATGGATTTGGCCACTAGAGGGCAACTCAAGAGTTTTCTTGAGTTGCTAATGAAGGTAATTTCTGAACCATTTGCTTAATTATAGCTTTTCCTATAACCCCATGTTAAGATTTAATCGATATTGTGTGATATTATGGATTTGATGAAAACCTAGTTAGGGTTTGAGAGGAACTTGGGTTGTATTGTGAAATTGAGTTCAATTGAGGATACACCAACACCCTAGTGTTTGAATTGAAACCCAAAACCTGAAGCAAACACCAGAATACGGATTTTAGAAACCGATATCGGGGAAATTGTGTAATCTGCCACTGTTAAATTGAATCTGCTATCATACGAGGTATCCTAAAATAAAATTGAGTGGACAGTAGCATGTGCAGGCACCCAGGAAACTAACCCCAAAACCCTAGCCCCTAACTCTTCTTCCCGGCCGCCAAAACCTCCTTTCTGGCCGCAAATTGCGGCCAGACCAGAGAGGAATGTCCTCGTTTTGCGTGCCTGGCCCCATTTCATCAATTCTTGGCCCTGGGTACTTCTAGTTTTGACAGATCCTTTCTAGGATGAAATCTGGGACATATATCCTAAGTTGTTGTTTTGGATTCGTATTTCCGTATTCCGTATTTTTGATTCTGAAATGGTGGAACGTGTTTTGCCTCGACTATTTGTCGTTTATACGACGGTATAGAGGAGTTATTGATGGTTTTGAAGGCGTGCCATAGGTTTTCACCTATAGGCCCCTTATCGCATCGTTTTGGATTTCATGCGCCGTTTTAGATTGGATTTGGTTTTAATGCGCATATACGATATTTTGATGTGTAGGTACCCATGAAGACTTCGGGACGACAAGCATACGTGGTGACGTCCGCAATTGGTGAGGCAAGGTGAGTAGATTATATTTACAGGGGGAAGTCGGGTGGATGGCGTATAGCACCCCCGCAGTCCGTAGATAGATTATTATGTAGTTATTGTGATATAGGTGTATTGTGGATAGTATAGGGTTAGAAATGACTAGTGTAGTTCATAGTCGCGAACCCTAGGATAGAATTACACCTATACACACACACCCTTGCTTATCACTTGTACTTGCACTGTGATTGACGATATGTGATGACTTTGGAGATGAGTCGATGATGTGGTCTTGGTGCCCTGGGATCGGTGATTTGATACGATTCATATGTGGGATATGACTTGTGATTCTCGCGGGTTTGGGATATGTGTTTACCCCCGCATGCATACTTATTGATGTTACCGTTTGTACTAGACATAGAGTAGTACTCAAGACTATATGATCTGATGATGGTGATATCTGTTATGTGATGAGACAGTGAGATGTTGACCCCTACCCAGCTATGGGGATGCCGTACGATGATATACTGTACGTGCCGATATTGATGATAGATCCGCACTCATAACTCGAGGATATCTTACGATATGACATTGAGGCGGGATCGCCGACTATATATCTTTATATATATATATATATACCGACTCAGATTTAGGTGGTTTCCACACCTACCCCTCCTGATAGACCTGATACTTAGATGTAGTTGCATAGTAGATACTTCACTGTGGTGTTGACTACTAGATATCTGCATTTTCCTGCTATTCGCATTGCTGGCATATGTTCATTATTATGCTATTATCATGCTGTTAGGACACCAGCACCATTATCGATGATGCGTATGTTTCACGTACACTATTTGCCGGCTCACACACTTCATCATCGATAATTGCCATGCCACTACATTGTAGTACTGTTGCATTCATGATATGATTACTGCTTGGCATATTGTACACATGTACCTGTACACAAACATAGATGATTCATACTTGATTGAGATTGAGGACTACAAGATATTCCATGTTACATGATTTCCGATATGATTACTTTTCTTTACATGTCGCATACATCATGGATTGATTGCATAGCACATCGCATTGGATGTACTTCTTGATGTTGGATATTCATGGGATTTCTGGATTTGGGAACCGTGTCCTTTTCAATAGCAATCATTTAAAAAAACCGGTTCCCTTGATATGATATTTGGGGCGTCGTCCCGTGTTTTCTCGGTGCTAGAGGATGTACTGAGAGAGGGCTGACCCGGACTGACGGAAGCCCGATGGATTGATAGAGGGCTGACCCGGACTGACGGAAGCCCGATGTACTGATAGAGGGCTGACCCGGACTGACGGAAGCCCGATGTATTGAGAGAGGGATGACCCGGACTGACGGATTCCCGATATATACTTTGAGATAGGGCATGATCCGGAATGACGGATGCCCGATGGATTGATATAGGGCATGATCCGGAATGACGGATGCCCGATGGATTGAGAGAGGGATGACCCGGACTGACGGATTCCCGATATGTACTTTGATATAGGGCATGATCCGGAATGACGGATGCCCGATACAGGAGGATTTACGTGTCGATGCTAGGCACGGGTTTCATGATGTTTTTCCATGATTTTGTTTATATCCTCACATTGCATACATGATGCTTATTGTTATTGGGTGACGGGTGGACGGGTTCCACATATATACAGATATGGATCATATACAGACTGGATTTACACTTATCTTACACCAATATTAGTGGTATGGGACGCTAATATATGTGTATTGATATCTTTGATATTTCACTATATTTACTTCATGCAGACATACCTTATATTGATGACATGTTATTACCTGAGTACCTGGCACTGCATACATGATTAGATGTTATCTTGCCATCTTGTTACACTCAGATGTACTCTTGTGGATTATATTACTGATCGTTGACTTAGGTTTATGTCTTGCATTCGGTTTCTGCTTGTAGATGTTTCTATTCACGAGTCGGCAACTCACCCCCGTTGTGCCACAGTTCTTGCAGGTTCTGCCGTACAGGTCCTATTGCGGCATTTCTGGCACACTACCTTCTTGCGGGTGATTTGCCTTGGTAGGTGGATTCTTTCGTATCAGGAATCACCTTTGTATTTATTTATTTCATTGTATCTAGAAATTGTCCATCAACCAAAACTTGTTTATTATTTCAGACTCAGAGACAGTATTGTATTATTCGACCTAGAGTCGCGCTTAGTAGTATTGTGGTTTTACTGTTGCTTTTGAGCTTTCTTTTGGATTTGATCCTCGCCACCTGGCGTTGTATATTATCATATCATTGCATGGTTGTGACCGTCGATTGACGAAGAGCTAGCTCCCGCTTGGGGATGCCTTTATCATTTTATATATTGTTATTCATATTGTACCCCATTCGGGGCCAGTTTTACAAGAGAAACTCTGCCGAAATTTTTAGAAAAGACTTTATTGTTTTCAAAACATACTTTCGGCTTAGTTATTTAAAAACCTTGATTTCAAACCTGTATTCTTCACTTCTTTAAACCAGTTTTCTTTACTTATTCCTAAAATGGTTTTAGATTTCTGGGCTTTTGGCTTACTTGGATCAGATGGAGTCCTATAGACTTCATATGTTTCAAGGGCCAGTCACGTGCTCTTTCGGGTCGTGACAAAGTTGGTGTCAGAGCGCTAGGTTGACCTTGGTTCGAGTCTAAGTTTGACTATGTGGAGCCTAGGGAGTTATCTATTTGCGGAACTCAGACTTGGTCGAGGGGGTATTCGACCCGAACTTTCGTCGTATTAGGATGACCCTTGGTTGATGGATTAGGTGACTAAAGTAGAGTGACGTACCGTTGGTATGTTCCGCGGCATACTTACGACACGCCACCTTGCTTAAGGAACCTTAGGATGTACATATTCTTCGAGATCAGTGATTCTCTTCATATCCTGGATTATACATCCATTTGAGATCCCCGATTCTATTAGTTTCATGATCATACCTTCATTGATGTTGTTCCTTCCTATGATCATGTATCCACTTTGGATCTGTTGTTTCCTTTCTTGCCATTGATGTGCTCTCTTTGATACTCGATTGAGATTCCTGTCACCATGTTTGAGCGCAGTTTGGGCTGCTGCTAGGGTTACGGTCGGTGTGAGCTCGTTTGGTACGAGGGCCGACCATTGTGTTTTCTGGTGACATGGGAACGTCTCGAGTTAGTGTTGGTGATTGTGACCTCTAGTGGAGGCGAGTGCTTGGTCTTGCACCGGATGATCGGGCCATTGTTAGAGCTACCAGTTGAGAGATGACTGTTGATGTACAGCATACCTCACAGATGTGATGTCGCCTATCGTGCAGACCAATGGACCAGCTGTTGCTGAGATTGGCAGGATGTTGCTTTCGGAGCTTACGAGCTGAGATTGCCGGAGCTTTCAGGCAGATATGAGACAGATGATAGCTAGTCTACCCGATTTGAGAGACGAAGGTGATTCGTCCGATTTTGCGCCAGAGCGGGCCCAGTTGAGTTGAAGATTCCCAGTGTGGAGAGTCTTACTCAGATCTAGAGCAGACCGACTCAGAGATGACCGCTTATGTATTGCCTTTCCTGGAGGATTGAGGCGTTGTTCGGCGTACAGGCGTATGAGCCAGTTGCTGCTGCAAATGACGAGATATCGCCCAGATGATTGGAGCTACTGCAGCATAAGCATGTTCTTAGAGAGATGATAGCGAGTTGCTAGTCACCGAGGATGGATGACTAGGACGTGTGGTGAGTTCGCTTACCCCGATGCGAGGTCATCAGGCGGATTGATTCCAGCTAGAGACGACTTCACGCAGGTTCGTGAGAGTCGATAGAGACGATCGAATGTCAGGAGCCTATTTTCCAAGTTTAAAGTATACGGAAAGACATGCAGGTGATTCTATGGACCCTCTAGAAGAATGAAACCCTAACTCGACTTAATGACCGTGTGACAGCCTTGGAACCTTAGGGTTTACGGCGGTTCCGCGGCGCCATTAGTGAGGCTTGGGTTTGCCCTTCTACGGCTGGACCACCGACGCTGTGGCATGTACTCGATACTATTAAACTGTACCCGAGATGTGGGCTCTTGGGGGATTATGAGGATCTGACGAGTCGATCGGATGGTTCGACATCTTTCGGATATCGTGATGGGACACTGCTTGGGAGACTCCAGATGCGAGCATAGCCGTTGGAGCACAGTACATGCAGCCATGATGAGACGAGTCCGGACCAGTTCGGCCTGACATCTGCTACGGAATGATGAAGCTACAGAGTACGCGATTTCGAGTCCGTGTGAGAGACTTCAGATTGGCCGAAGCCGAAGACAGTGTAGTGCGTAGTAGCTTGCGTGGCGTCATAGTGGACGACGATGGAGATAGTTGGAACAAGAGGTTCGTGTGAGACACTGACGAGCTGTCATTGCTTCCCGTCGAGACTAGAGACCTGTTTTGCTTACAGAGACGTTGGGATGTGACCAGTTTCTGAGAAATGTTGTTCTGAGGACACAGGTGTCTTTTGAGCGAGAAGAGGTTGTGCAGGAAAGCCAGCCTCTGTACAGATCGGCATAGGCATGATTGGAAGAGACCTTGAGCAGGATTCCTTCCAGGACATTGCTGCAATGATGTTTGCACCCAGGATCAGATGTGTGACGTACATTCAGAGAGCCAGAGGCCGACGCCAGTGATATGCTGCCTTACGAGTGATCGTGAGGTTTGACCGAGAGGTGACCAGAGAAGTGCCAGAACGGAATCGTCCCCGTTAGCACACCTGACAGGGCCAATGAGCCGATTGACTGTGAGATTGGTAACCCACAGAGAAGATAAGGACCCAGAGAGTCAGAGGACGCCAGATCGTGAGCAAGAGGCAAGTAGATGTCTTGCGCTGCTAGCAGTGGATGCACCGACTCCTTCTCGACTTTGAAGGAGGAACTACCGAAGACGGTATTTATGATTTGTGATTTTGTGATTTGATTATCACGTATCCGTCATTTTGGATTTCGGTATTTTGGGCGTTCTGTTGCATGATTTAGTTTTGGTGACTGAGTTTCATGGTATTGGTTTCATGCACCCACTGGACATTTATATATTTTACGCAGAGTTTTCATGCATTTTAGTGTTATGCTTTGATTCGTGCACGCTGATGCACACGGTTGTGAGATTCTCCTTTGCGGTACACCTGATTTTGGTTTGAGCCGCATTATATCGTTGATTTTGACCCGGATTTTGATGGTGGATTTTTGCACTCCGTGCGGGTGATATGCTTTACGCCTGTTCGGTGTTTGCTATTGGATTTCGTGATTCCGTGCATGTTGAGTGCGCAGGGCCTAGATTTTCATTCGTGCACGATGGATGCACCGGTTTGGATTTTCGCGCATGTTGGGCGTATGTTTTTAGACACGATTTTGGTGCACGCCAGATGCGCTAAATCGGGATTCTTCGTGCATGTCACATGCACCTGATTTATTTTTCTGTCAGGCACACACGTTGCCTACGACAGATGTTTCGTGCACACCCGTTGCACCTAGATGTGTTTTGTATACCTGTTTGACACATTTATGGATTCTTGATTTCCGTGCGCACCAGACGCACAGGATTGCGTTACGTGCATTTTGGGATTTATTCCTTTTGGAGCAGTACCTTTTATGATGTTGGATTTTTGCTTTCATGCTGAGCAGGACTAGTCAGTGGACGGTACCTGGATACACTTTTGCATGCTTTTGCATCAGCTACTTACATGTATGGATTGGATGTCTACATGTGTAGTTTTGATCCATATCATATCGGTTTTGTATTGGATTTGATATTGTGTTTTTACCTCGACTCCGATGATTGCGAGATGCTTGACGGAGTTTTGCTTTTGAGTTATCTGCTCATTTTTCATGCGCATGCATTGCGCTATGATGTTTTATGTGTTGATATTTTCGGAGCCCCGACAAAATGGATTATTACTGAAACTGTTTTTAGTATTGGGGGTTTAAATTTAAATTCGGGGACCGAATTTCTTTAAGGGGGGTAGATTGTAACATTTTCAAAAATATAAAATATTAATTTTGGGAATTTTATAATTTAATATTATTTTATTGATTATTTTAATATTTAATGCAAATAAATAGGAAAAATGTTAGAAAAAAATTATGAAAAATTATGGAAAATTCTAAAATGGGTTAATTATTGAAATTATGACATTTTTAAGTTGTTGTGATCATTTTGACACTAATTTAGTGCTAATCGCGATTAAAATCGCAAATCGGGTTTTTTGGTAATTTTGTGCAAAACTTGCACATATCACTTTTTCTACACTTGTGCATTTTTCTAGCCATGGATTTCTTTTGGGGTTACTATTGATGTGAGAAGGTTTGGTTTTTAAAAGAAAAGGAAAAGAAAAGAAAATGTAATGATGAGGGTAGGTGAGAGAGAGACATGGGGTACCATTGACCTTGAGACTTAGCCATTCTCCCATCATTTTCTCTCCCTCTTCCTCTCCCTTGCTGCTGCAGCCCTAGCCTTCTCTCCCCTCCACTAAATCCTCTCACTTCATCTCAAAAACATACCCAAAACCCCAAACCCCTTTCATTAAAATTGTGCAAAATCCCTAGATCTACATATGGAGCCAAAGAAGCATGGATTTGGCCACTAGAGGGCAACTCAAGAGTTTTCTTGAGTTGCTAATGAAGGTAATTTCTGAACCATTTGCTTAATTATAGCTTTTCCTATAACCCCATGTTAAGATTTAATCGATATTGTGTGATATTATGGATTTGATGAAAACCTAGTTAGGGTTTGAGAGGAACTTGGGTTGTATTGTGAAATTGAGTTCAATTGAGGATACACCAACACCCTAGTGTTTGAATTGAAACCCAAAACCTGAAGCAAACACCAGAATACGGATTTTAGAAACCGATATCGGGGAAATTGTGTAATCTGCCACTGTTAAATTGAATCTGCTATCATACGAGGTATCCTAAAATAAAATTGAGTGGACAGTAGCATGTGCAGGCACCCAGGAAACTAACCCCAAAACCCTAGCCCCTAACTCTTCTTCCCGGCCGCCAAAACCTCCTTTCTGGCCGCAAATTGCGGCCAGACCAGAGAGGAATGTCCTCGTTTTGCGTGCCTGGCCCCATTTCATCAATTCTTGACCCTGGGTACTTCTAGTTTTGACAGATCCTTTCTAGGATGAAATCTGGGACATATATCCTAAGTTGTTGTTTTGGATTCGTATTTCCGTATTCCGTATTTTTGATTCTGAAATGGTGGAACGTGTTTTGCCTCGACTATTTGTCGTTTATACGACGGTATAGAGGAGTTATTGATGGTTTTGAAGGCGTGCCATAGGTTTTCACCTATAGGCCCCTTATCGCATCGTTTTGGATTTCATGCGCTGTTTTAGATTGGATTTGGTTTTAATGCGCATATACGATATTTTGATGTGTAGGTACCCATGAAGACTTCGGGACGACAAGCATACGTGGTGACGTCCGCAATTGGTGAGGCAAGGTGAGTAGATTATATCTACAGGGGGAAGTCGGGTGGATGGCGTATAGCATCCCTGCAGTCCGTAGATAGATTATTATGTAGTTATTGTGATATAGGTGTATTGTGGATAGTATAGGGTTAGAAGTGACTAGTGTAGTTCATAGTCGCGAACCCTAGGATAGAATTACACCTATACACACACACCCTTGCTTATCACTTGTACTTGCACTGTGATTGACGATATGTGATGACTTTGGAGATGAGTCGATGATGTGGGCTTGGTGCCCTGGGATCGGTGATTTGATACGATTCATATGTGGGATATGACTTGTGATTCTCGCGGGTTTGGGATATGTGTTTACCCCCGCATGCATACTTATTGATGTTACCGTTTGTACTAGACATAGAGTAGTACTCTAGACTATATGATCTGATGATGGTGATATCTGTTATGTGATGAGACAGTGAGATGTTGACCCCTACCCAGCTATGGGGATGCCGTACGATGATATATTGTACGTGCCGATATTGATGATAGATCCGCACTCATAACTCGAGGATATCTTACGATATGACATTGAGGCGGGATCGCCGACTATATATCTTTATATATATATATATACCGACTCAGATTTAGGTGGTTTCCACACCTACCCCTCCTGATAGACCTGATACTTAGATGTAGTTGCATAGTAGATACTTCACTGTGGTGTTGACTACTAGATATCTGCATTTTCCTGCTATTCGCATTGCTGGCATATGTTCATTATTATGCTATTATCATGCTGTTAGGACACCAGCACCATTATCGATGATGCGTATGTTTCACGTACACTATTTGCCGGCTCACACACTTCATCATCGATAATTGCCATGCCACTACATTGTAGTACTGTTGCATTCATGATATGATTAATGCTTGGCATATTGTACACATGTACCTGTACACAAACATAGATGATTCATACTTGATTGAGATTGAGGACTACAAGATATTCCATGTTACATGATTTCCGATATGATTACTTTTCTTTACATGTCGCATACATCATGGATTGATTGCATAGCACATCGCATTGGATGTACTTCTTGATGTTGGATTTTCATGGGATTTCTGGATTTGGGAACCGTGTCCTTTTCAATAGCAATCATTTAAAAAAACCGGTTCCCTTGATATGATATTTGGGGCGTCGTCCCGTGTTTTCTCGGTGCTAGAGGATGTACTGAGAGAGGGCTGACCCGGACTGACGGAAGCCCGATGGATTGATAGAGGGCTGACCCGGACTGACGGAAGCCCGATGTACTGATAGAGGGCTGACCCGGACTGACGGAAGCCCGATGTATTGAGAGAGGGATGACCCGGACTGACGGATTCCCGATATATACTTTGAGATAGGGCATGATCCGGAATGACGGATGCCCGATGGATTGATATAGGGCATGATCCGGAATGACGGATGCCCGATGGATTGAGAGAGGAATGACCCGGACTGACGGATTCCCGATATGTACTTTGATATAGGGCATGATCCGGAATGACGGATGCCCGATACAGGAGGATTTACGTGTCGATGCTAGGCACGGGTTTCATGATGTTTTTCCATGATTTTGTTTATATCCTCACATTGCATACATGATGCTTATTGTCATTGGGTGACGGGTCGACGGGTTCCACATATATACAGATATGGATCATATACAGACTGGATTTACACTTATCTTACACCAATATTAGTGGTATGGGACGCTAATATATGTGTATTGATATCTTTGATATTTCACTATATTTACTTCATGCAGACATACCTTATATTGATGACATGTTATTACCTGAGTACCTGGCACTGCATACATGATTAGATGTTATCTCGCCATCTTGTTACACTCAGATGTACTCTTGTGGATTATATTACTGATCGTTGACTTAGGTTTATGTCTTGCATTCGGTTTCTGCTTGTAGATGTTTCTATTCACGAGTCGGCAACTCACCCCCGTTGTGCCACAGTTCTTGCAGGTTCTGCCGTACAGGTCCTATTGCGGCATTTCTGGCACACTACCTTCTTGCGGGTGATTTGCCTTGGTAGGTGGATTCTTTCGTATCAGGAATCACCTTTGTATTTATTTATTTCATTGTATCTAGAAATTGTCCATCAACCAAAACTTGTTTATTCTTTCAGACTCAGAGACAGTATTGTATTATTCGACCTAGAGTCGCGCTTAGTAGTATTGTGGTTTTACTGTTGCTTTTGAGCTTTCTTTTGGATTTGATCCTCGCCACCTGGCGTTGTATATTATCATATCATTGCATGGTTGTGACCGTCGATTGACGAAGAGCTAGCTCCCGCTTGGGGATGCCTTTATCATTTTATATATTGTTATTCATATTGTACCCCATTCGGGGCCAGTTTTACAAGAGAAACTCTGCCGAAATTTTTAGAAAAGACTTTATTGTTTTCAAAACATACTTTCGGCTTAGTTATTTAAAAACCTTGATTTCAAACCTGTATTCTTCACTTCTTTAAACCAGTTTTCTTTACTTATTCCTAAAATGGTTTTAGATTTCTGGGCTTTTGGCTTACTTGGATCAGATGGAGTCCTATAGACTTCATATGTTTCAAGGGCCAGTCACGTGCTCTTTCGGGTCGTGACACATGCAGGCACCCAGGAAGCTACCACCAAAACCCTAGCCCCTAACACGGCCGCAAATTTAATCCCTCTGGCCACAATTTGTGGCCAGACCAGGGTGGATTTGCCTCGTTTTGGTTCTGTAGCTCCTAAATCTATAGATTAGACCCCTGACATGTGCAAAATTGTCCAATTTGACCTAGGGTAGAATCTGGAGCCTTTTTCCTAAGTTGTTGTTTTGATTTGTGTTTCTGTATTCCGTATTTTGAATTCTGGATTTGCGTATTGCGTTTTAGCTCAATTACTTGGCGTTTGTACGACGATATCGAGGATTGTTCGATGATTTTGAAAGCGTAGTCCATAGGTTCTAACCTATAGGCCTTAGCGTATCGTTTTGGTTTTCGTTTGGTTTTAATACGCATTTACGATACGTTGATGTGTAGGTACCCCATGAAAACTTCGGAACGACAAGCAAGCGCGTGGCGACGTCGACAAATGAAGATCGGGTGAGTAGATTATATCTACGGGGGAAGTAGGGTGGATGGCGTATAGCACCCCCGCAGTCCGTAGTTGGTATACCATATATGCTTATATTATATATATATGATAGCTTATAGTGTGTCGTGGATATTGAGAATAGAAGTACTATGGTTAGAGTAGGGCATAGAAGTAAACTAGTATAGTTCCTATTTGCGAACCCTAGAATAGGTTTACACCCACACGCACACACGCTTATTGCTATACTTATACTGTGATGATGAGGATAGTGGATGACATTGGAGATGAGTCGATGATATTGGGCATAGTGCCATGAGATCGGTGATATGATATGATTCGTATTTGGGATACGACATGTGATTTTTAGCGGGACTTTGGACATGTGTTTCACACACGCATTCATACTTATATAGATGGTATCGATTTGTACTAGACTTAGATCAGTACCCCAGATCATGAGAGATGATGATAAGGATACCAGATAATTGATGAGATGACTGTGATATTGACCCGTACCCAGATTTGGGATGCCGTACGACGGATTTATGTACGAGCTATATATTGATGATAGATCCGCACTCATGACTCGAGGATGTCATATGATATACTGTATCATACGCGATACTATTAAGGCGGGATCACCGACTATTATTTTTATATTCATACTTATATCGACTCAGATTTAGGTGGTTTCCATACCCCTCTCGATTGACTTGATAGTTAGATCTGTAGTTTGCATAGTAGAAGTTAGACTAGACCCGAGTCATACCTATTTCAAAAACTAACGAATCGGGAGTATTTTAAAGACAGGCAAAGGGATTCTACGGATATTTTCAAACAACGCATCTTTTCTTAAAACACCGTAGCCCTTATTTTACTAAAAACCCCGATTCGTCTAATTTCAAATGGCATAACTGCATGACATATACATATTGATGTAGATTCTTCACTGTTGCGTTGATTATTCGATTTCCGCATATTCATGTTATTCGCATCGCTTTGCATGTGTAAATGTGTTTATTGCTATATTACAATCATGTTGTTAGGACACCAGCACCATTATCGATGATGCGTATGTTCCACATACACTGCTTGCCGGCTCACATGCTTCATCATCGATAATTGCCATGTCACTACACTGTAGTACTGTTGCATTCAGGATATGACCCTTGCATGGCATACTTGTGTACCTATATACTGTATTTTCATACGTATTCGCACATACACAGATGGTTCTGGCTTAATTAGAGATTTGGGAACCGCAAGATACTCCTTCAAACTGATTCTTTTTAAAAGAGTGGTTGCCCTCAATATGTGCATATTACTATTCCATGTTGCATGATATACTAATATGCTTGCATTCCTTTTACATGTCGCATACATCATGCTTTTGATTATACGCATTGATATATGTTGTTTCCATGATATTTCTGGATTTGGGAACCGTGGGTATTTCAAAGAGATTATGTAAATGTTTTAAAAACCCGGTTACCCTTGATATGATATTTCAGCATCCACCATGAGTTTTATCGGTTCTGATATATATATACCCCATGCGAGGAGGCGTCGAAGCCGTATGAGGGTACATGGTGGGGCCCGGAGGTACCCCGGGGCAAGAAAGGGATGTCGATGCACCACGCCGATGAGCCCGACAGGGGAACCATACCGTCTGGTGACATTACCTATGACTCGGCGGTTATCGTGGGGATACCGACCGGAGTTATGTACATATGGATACGTAGAAATTCGAGGGTCGAAGCTGGGCACTCGGGTTTTCGAGATAGAGTATGGTACGTACCTATCAGGGCCAGTCGCGGTGACAGCACCTGATAGATTAGTATTTCTGTGTCGATGCTTGACACATTGGTTTCATGATATTTCTTTTTACTCATATATATATATAACAGTGGATTAGGACGCTGTTATATATGCCCTTACACCAATATTAGTGGAATGGGACGCTAATATATGTGTATTTATATCAATTTAGATACTTCATCATATTATTCATGCAAATATACCTCATATTTATGATATGTTATTACCTGAGGCACTGGCATGAGCACTTGGCACTACACTCATGTATAGATGTTACATTGCCACCTTATCATGCTTCAGACTTAATCATTTAAGAATATATATATATCTGATCGTATTGACCTAGGATTATGTCATGCATTCGATTTCTACTCGTAGATGTTTTCTACTCACGAGTTAGCAACTCACCCCCGTTGTGCCACAGTTTCTTGCAGGTTTTGTCGTACAGGTTCCATGGCGGCATTTCTGGCACACTGCTCCATTGAGGGTGATTTGCTTTGGTAGGTGGGTTCTTTTGTATCAGAACCACCATTGTATATGTATTATTCAGTTGTATCTAGTAATTCCATCAACCAAAACTTGTATATTGTTCAGACTTAGAAACCAGTTATGTATTATTTCGACCTTAGAGTCGCGCGTTGTAGTATTACGGTTTTCATGCTATTTGAGTTTCTTTTTTTTTTTGAGTTTTGATCCTCGCCATTCGGCGTTGTATATTTTATTGCTTGCGTAGTTGTGACCGTTGATTGACGAAGAGCTAGCTCCCGCTTGGGGATGCCTTTTATCATTGTATATATGCTTTTATCATGTTGTACCTCGTTCGGGGCCATTATTTACAAAGGAAACTCTGCCGAAATTTACAGAAAAGACATGAGATTTTTAAAATGCATATTCGGCTTATGTTAGTTAAAAACCCTTGTTTTAAAACATGTTTTCTTCACTTCTTTAAAACTAGTTTTCCTTATTTACTCTTTAAAATGGTTTTAGATTTCTGGTCTTTTGGCTTACTTGGATTAGATGGGGTCCTATAGACTTCATATGATTCAAGGGCCAGTCACGTGCTCTTTCGGGTCGTGACAAAGTTGGTATCAGAGCACTAGGTTAACCTTGGTTCGAGAGTAAGTTTGACTATGTGGATCCTAGAGCGTTTATATATATACGGAACTTAGGCTTGACCTTACGAAACATAGACTTGGTCGAGGGGGTATTATACCCGAACTTTCGTCGCGTAGGATGACCCTTGGTTGATGGAGTAGGTAGCTTCAGTAGAGTGACGTATCGTACGTATGTTCCGCGGCATATTTACGATGCGCTACTCCGCTTAAGATACCTTAGGATGTACATTTCCTTGCATAGTATTATATTCGTTCCTATGATCTACCCTCATCGATACTGGTTATGATTTTGCTGCTACGAGTACACGGGCAGAGAGAGCTACGGCTAGAGTTGCGTCAGCTTGATCTCGTCACGGACGGGGACTGACCAAGGCGTGATTCGAGAGACATACGATTGCATGTGGTGGCGTCGTTTTACTGTGTTTTTGCACCATGAGCGTTTGACAGATCGCTTTTACGAGATTTCCCGGATGTGCTGATCGGTACCAGAGGATCAGGCTAATGCTAGAGGCCAGCCAGGATGTGATGATCATTAATATATCGCTTACTTAGGATGATTGAGGCGCTGTTCAGCGTACAGACGAATGAGCCAGTTGTTACTGGAAATGACGAGATATCGCCCAGATTTTGGAGCTACTGCAGCATGAGTATATACATAGAGATATGATGGAAGGTCGCTAGTCACCCGAGGATGAACGACTAGGACATGTGGTTAGTTCGCTTACCCCGATGCGAGGTCATCAGATTGGTTGATTCCAGCTAGAGACGACTTCACGCAGGTTCGTTGGTAGTCGATGGAGGTGATCGAATGTCAGAAACCCATATTCCAAGTTTAAAGTATTCGGAAAGACATGCAAGCGACTCTATGGACCCTCTAGAAGAATGAAACCCTAATGACCGTGTGAAAGCCTTTGAACCTTAGGGTTTGCGGCAGTTCCGCGGTGCCATTAGTGAGGCTTGGGTTTGCCCTTCTACGGCTGGTCCACCGATGCTGAGGTATGTACTCGATACTATTAAACTGTACTCAAGATGTTGATCTCTTAGGGGATTATGAGGTTTTGACGAATCGATCGGATGGTTCGACATCTTTTGGATATCATGTGATGGGATACACTGCTTGGGAGACTCCCGATACGAGTATAGCCGTTGGAGCGCAGTCCATGCAGCCACGAGAAGACGAGTCCGAATCAGTCGACATTGGAGCAGAGTGGAGTAAAGAGTTCGCACAAGATTTCGACGAGATGACGCTCCACTCCGCAGACATCCGAGATGCGATACGCATGCAGAGGCGTTGGGATGCGACCAGTTTCCGAGGAAATGCTGTGCTGAGGACGCAGATTGACCAGAGAAGTACCAGAACGGAATCGTCCCCGTTAGCACACCTGACAGGGCCGATGAGCCGATGGATTGCGAGATTGTTAATCCGCAGAGGAGATAAGAACCCAGAGACAGAGGACGCCAGACCGTGAGCAAGAGGCAAGTGGATATCTTGCGCTGCTAGCATTGGATGCACTGACACCTTCTCGACTTTGAAGGAGGATATACCGACGATGGTATTTATGATTTGTGATTTTGTGATTCGATTTTCACGTATCCGTCACTATGGATTTCAGTATTTAGGGCGATCTATTCGCATGATTTGGTCTTGATGGCTGAGTTTCATGATATTTGTTTTCGCGCACCATGGTTGCACCTACTGGGTATTTATATTTTGCGCATAGTTATTACTCTTTAGGTATTGATTGTGATTTCATGCCTATTTTATGTCGGTGATTTGATTATGCTTTCAGCATCGTTTTCATGCACTTTTAGTGTTTTGATTTGATTTGTGCACGCTGATGCACATGGTTGTGAGCTTATATACGCGGTATACCTGATTTGGATTGAGCCGTATTGTATACCGTCGATTTCGATTCTGATATTGATATTGATTTCTTGCACTCCGTGCATTTGATTTGGATTTTCACGCGTGATGAGCGCATGTTTTAAGATACGATTTTGGTGCACACCAGATGCACTAAATCGGGATTCTTCGTGCATGTCAGATGCACCTGATTTTGCTGTCAGGCACACACGTTGCCTATGACAGATGTTTCGTGCACACCCATTACACCTAGATGTTGTTTTGTACACATGTATGGCGCATATATGGATTTTGATTTCCATGCTCACCAGACACACAGGGTATTCTCATATACATTTTAGGTTGGATTCCTTATGGAGCAGTACGTTTTTATGATATTTTCTATTTGTTTTCGTACTGAGCAGGACTAGTCAGAGGACAGTACCTGGATATATTTTGCATGCATTGATAGTTATCGAAGGGATTTCCAAAAAGGGAGCTATAGTCTCAGTATTTACCTATGTGTCTGATATGACACGAAACGTTTAAAACAAGGAAACCCTTCTAAATTGTTTTCAAAACGGCGGGACGTATATATTAAACAAAATATATATACGTATATGATTATTTTCTTATGATAGACGTCCGCCACTGTGCAGTGTTATGCGCATCGCACAGCGACTTAAAAAGATTTGGCATGCATTTACTTCAGCTATTTACATGTATAGATTTGATATTTACATGTATAGTTCTGATTTATATTCTATTGGTTTTGTTTTGGATTTGATATTTGTGTCTTTACCATGACTCCGATGATTGCGGGATGCTTGACGGAGTTTCGATATTGAGTTATCAGCTCATTACTCATGCGCATGCATTGCGCTATGATGCGTTTTATGTATTGGTGATTTCGGAGCCCCGACGACTTGGACTTTCATTTGAAATGTTTTGGAATTTGGGGGTTTAAATTTAAATTCGGGGACCGAATTTCTTTAAGCGGGAAAGATTGTAACATTTCAGAAAAATAAAATATTATTTTTGGTGTATTTTTATAATTTAATAATATTTTAATGAATATTTTAATATTTCGGTATAATTAAATACCGATAAAATTGGGAAAAATTATGGAAAATTCTAAAATAGGGTATTTTATGGAATTTTGCCATTTTTAAGTTTTTATGATTAATTATATGCTAATTTAGTGCTAATCGCGATTAAAAATCGCTAATCGGTTTTTTAGCATTTTTGTGCAAAACATGCACACATCTTTTTTTTTTTACACTTGTGCATTTCTACCATGTTGTTTTGGGGTTACTATTGGTGTGAGAATGAATTTGGGTTATAGAAAAAAGAAAAGAAAAAGGATTAGAATATTGAAGCATGGGTGAGAGAGAGAAAGGGGGGTTTTACCATTGACTTGTTGAACCATTCCTCCATCATTCTTACCTCATTTCCTCTCTCCCTCTTCCTTGGTTGCTGCTGCTGCTGCAGCCCTAGCTCCCTCCCCCTCTTCAACTCCCCAAAACACATCCAAAAACACTCCAAAACATAATCTCCTTTTCACAAAAAAGATGCACAAGCTCGAGGGAAACACATTGGACCAAGAAAGCAAGGATTTTGGCCACTAGGGGCAACTCAAAAAAATTCTTGATTTGCCAAATGAGGTATTTTTCTGGACCACTAGCTTAGTTTTTGTATTACTTATACCCCCATGCTAGATTAGAACCGATATTGTGTGATGTTGTGGACTTAAAGAAAACCTAGTTAGGGTTTATGGGAAATTGAGAGTTGTGTTGTGAAATTGAGCTCAGTAGAAGCCACACAAACACCCTAGTGCTTGAATTAAGACCTAAACCTGAGACTTGAAACCCGGAATACAGATTTAGAAACCGATATCGGAAGATTTGTTGAATCTGTGAAGGTTATAAGGAATCTGTTATCACCCCGAGACTCTGAAAATTATTTTGCATTGACAGTGATACATGCAGGAACCCAGGAAGCTACAACCAAAACCCTAGCCCCTAACTCCCTAACACGGCCGCAAATTTAATCCCTCTGGCCGCAATTTGCGGCCAGACCAGGGTGGATTTGCCTCGTTTTGGTTCTGTAGCTCCTAAATCTATAGATTAGACCCCTGGCATGTGCAAAATTGTCCAATTTGACCTAGGGTAGAATCTGGAGCCTTTTTCCTAAGTTGCTGTTTTGATTTGTGTTTCCGTATTCCTTATTTTGAATTCTGGATTTGCGTATTGCGTTTGACCTCGATTACTTGGCGTTTGTACGACGATATCGAGGATTGTTCGATGATTTTGAAAGCGTAGTCCATAGGTTCTAACCTATAGGCCTTAGCGTATCGTTTTGGTTTTCGTTTGGTTTTAATACGCATTTACGATACGTTGATGTTTAGGTACCCCATGAAGACTTCGGAACGACAAGCAAGCACGTGGCGACGTCGGCAAATGAAGATCAGGTGCGTAGATTATATCTACGGGGGAAGTCGAGTGGATGGCGTATAGCACCCCCGCAGTCCGAAGTTGGTATACTATATATGTTTATATTATATATATATGATAGCTTATAGTGTGTCGTGGATATTGAGAATAGATGTACTATGGTTAGATTAGGGCATAGAAGTAAACTAGTATAGTTCCTAGTTGCGAAACCTAGAATAGGTTTACACCCACACGCACACACACGCTTATTGCTATTCTTATACTGTGATGATGAGGATAGTGGATGACATTGGAGATGAGTCGATGTTATTGGGCATAGTGCCATGGGATCGGTGATATGATATGATTCGTATTTGGGATACGACATGTGATTTTTAGCGGGCCTTTGGACGTGTATTTCACACATGCATTCATACTTATATAGATGGTATCGATTTGTACTAGACTTAGATCAGTACCCCAGATCATGAGAGATGATGATAAGGATACCGGATAATTGATGAGATAACTGTGATATTGACCCGTACCCAGATTTGGGATGCCGTACGACGGATTTACGTACGAGCTATATATTGATGATAGATCAGTTTGAAACTGGTGCATAACTACGGATATTCAAAACCAAATATTTATCGTCCGGCAAAAACTCAGGTGATTTCCTCAAATATCACCAATTACAACGAATTCCGATATAATGAGGATATAATCACCTAATTCCCAATATCTTACTCCCACTCATCATCTGTAATACCATACAGATGCGAGAATCAAATCTGGTAAATACATACCCTGGAGTAAGAATCTAATTGGGAAATCAGTTTTCAATTAACAACTCACAATGAAACTGAAACATGAAAATGCTTCGAAGGGGTATCCGAGTATTCTTAGTAATGCCTCTTCCACTATCCAGATTCATCACTGTAACCGTATATTTCGTTGCCATCTCTCCAATCCCTTTATTTGTCTATACTTATTACCTTCTGTATACCGTACTTAGGCTAAATGGTTTTCTTCCTTCCCTACCTTTGGTACCAGCCTATGGTTTGGAAGAAAACTATCCAATAAGCGTAATAGGTGTACTCTCCTAATTCTAGGAGCCCTCGCAACCTGACAGAAGGTAAAGATAAAAGACAACTGAATAATCCTTATTCTATTTCTCCTGAACCAGAATCCATTCTCAAACTGAAACAAGTTCCTTCGAGTTCGTATGTAACTATAAGATGGATTATCCAATAAATGTGGTCTTCGTAGTGATACGGGGTATTCTGGAGAAATGCAAAGGTGAAGTAGGATTGACGATGATATACGCGGTTTGGTCTTGAATGATACAGTCGCAATTTACTTTTCCTTCTTTCTAATCCCTTTATTTGTCTTTACTTATTACCTTCTGTACACCTCACTTAGGCTAATTAGTCATTCCCCACCTTTTGGAACCAGCCTATGGTTTGGAAGAAGACCATCCAATAAGCGCAATAGGTGTACCCTCTCCTAATCCTAGGAGCCCTCACAACCTGAGAGAAGGTAAAAGGAAAAGACAACTGAATAGTCCTATTCAATTTCTCCAGAACGGAAACCATTCTCGAATCTGAAACAAGTTTCTTCGAGTTCGTATGTAACTATACGATGGTCATATCCAATAAATGTGGATCTTCGTAGTGATACGGAATGTTCCGGAGAAAAGCAAAGGGTAAAAGTAGGAGTGGCAAAGACGAATGCAACTCTAACAATCCAAAAGCCAGTGTGTTTTAAGAAGGTACGGTTAACTTGGTTTATGAGTTCAAGTCTAGGGTCGGGCCATGGTCGCTGCCAAAGAGAGAGAGAGAAAAGAACCACTCAGCGTGCACTCTAACTTAGATCAGAATGGTTAATCACTTTATCTAATCAGAATGTCTCCCACTGTATCCTCAAATTCTTCTCCAAACCCAAAAGAAGAAATAGCCGGGATCATCTAAAATCTCCCTAGGAGTAAACTAACTCATCAGTGGTAATCGGGATCCAACTATCATCGCATGATAACCTGATGGAATCCACTCAAGTTATCATACTCTAGAAGGTATGTGCATGCCTGGCAAGTTTCCTCTATGTTTGAAACACCCGATGTGATTTCTGCCCCCATGCTCTTATGACCTTGACGAAGGCCAACATATCATAAGTGACATGTCAAGTTCTACCCGTCATTGTCCAGGTTAATTTGAACCCACCCGTACATACCCTTGACGAAGGCCAACATCGTAGTATGACTGTCACGACCCGAAATTTAGTTCGTGACTGGCACTTAATCACGCAACGTCTAAAGGCGTAACGTAACTTAAGTAAGCCGAAGCCCAGAATTCTAAACCCTTTTAAAGAAAATAAAAGTGGTGAAGTTTTGAAAATAAAGGTATTAGGAAATCAAATGTTTTCTTAAATGCATAGATAATGAAACATGAAAAATGCTAGTGGATTTTACTAGTTGAAAAACATGTTTCGTCTTTTAAAAATTTGGGCAGCACCTCCCTTGTATATTTTGATCCAAAACCACATATACATGATAATATAAAAGTCATCCCAAAGCGAGAGCTAGCTCTTTGCCAAACGGCAGAATCACAACCATGCAAGTCATAATATATATATATATATATACGACGCCTAACGGCGAAGATCAACACAAAAGGAAAATGTAAAGCAAGACATCAAACCCACCAAGCGAACATATAATCCATCGCTCTAAGTCTCGCAACCACAAGTCTTTCTAAGTCTTACTATTTATACAAATACTAGTTTTGATTGATGAAGTTGACTAGATATAACAGGAATAATAAATACAAGTGTGGCACGATCCAATATGTCCTACCTACCAAAGCAAATCACCCGAATGCAAGCTGTGTGCCAACGATGCCGCTACTGATCCATGCGGTCAACCTGCAAGAACTGTGGCACAACGGGGGTGAGTTTCCAACTCGTGAGTAGAAAACATCATCAGGTAGAAATCGAATAAAACAATGATTCCTAGGTCAATTATATCATAAAGGTAATACTATGATATCTAGGGTGGCCGTATCTGCATATATGCCAACAATATAATCAATGCCTATCTGCATGTGGATAACATCTACGTGTCCATTAAAGACATAACAACATCATGCATGTAAATATCATAAAAGCATATTCATGTAAATATCATGAAAGCATATGCATGTAAATATGAGGATATCAACCAACGGGTGTCCATCAACGATACATCAAAATCATGGAATCTGAGTGTCCGACATCGACACTCGAAACATCATGAAACCCGTATCCAGCATCGACACGTAAATCCATATATCTCAGGCACCGCATCCTCAGATCGGCCCTCAGGCACCGCATACTCTGGTCAGCCCTCATATCCATCTCACGACTCAGGTCGGTACCCACCGGATAACCGCCGAGTCCAAATACTATCACCGGTAGGTACTGCTGCCCTGCCAGGCTCACCGCCTAACTATACGAGTCTTCTTGCCCCGGGATACCTCACCGGGTCCACTATGTACCCGCAGACGGTGCTTACCGCTCCTCGAATCGGGTTTCATATATCAATCTTAGAACCGAGAAAACTCATGGTAGACGTCTCGAAATATCATATCAAAAGAAACCGGGTTTTTAAAACAATACATACTTTCTTTTGAAATATAACAACGGTTCTCAAATCCATAATCTCATGAAAACGACATCTCAATGCATATAATCATAAAGCATGATGTATGAAAATATAGAACAGAAATGTAGGCATATCGGTGTAACATGCAACATAGAACAGTGATGTGAGCATATCAGTAAATCATGCAACATATCATAATGATGTGAACATAGCAAGTATATCATGCAACATAGAATAATGATGTGGCAAATCTACTATGTAAATGATATAGCAATTATCGATGATGAAAGTGTGTGAGCCGGTAAATCTGTGTAAGTGTTGTTAGTGCATGTTGCATGCTCCCACAACTCTTGTGAGGGGGCGGAAGCGATAAACGAAAATTTTCTTTGCATACAACACACACTTTTCATAAGATCTTGTCTAAACCATAACTAGAAAAACCTAACTAGAGATCTTATCTACTATGTTAAGGATTATACCTCAATGATACGGTCCTCCGGGTCTTCTCTTTGGTGCAACTCCTTTACTCCTTGCCACTCCTTAGCTCCTTTGGATGTTGCCGATGTTCTCGATCTCCGGCCACCCCAAGACCTAGATGATCCACGCGAGAGTTGTCGTGCAAGCTAGAAACTCTTCATAAGAGCTTAACCTAGAGACCAAGATTGCTAGAAGAGGTCACTAGGATCATGTAGAGATTAGGGTATTGGATTATCTTTAATCCTAAACTTTTGTTTCACAACACATGTGAAGGATAAAGCTTAGGATGAAGGAGGACAAGAGAAGAAGGAGAGAGAAAGTGTTGTGATAATAAGAAAATTCAAGCATGGAAATTAGATATGGCTCAAATAAAATAATTGAAGCATGCATTATAAAATTAGCACCATGCTTCAATAGTAACTCCAAAACAATATAAAATAAAACAACCCATTCTTTCAACCATGCTTGGACTTTCTAAATTCCACCTCATTTATTTATTTTCACAAAACAAATAATGTAATTATGAGGTGGCACCTTCTAGAAGGTATTCTTGTAACAATTATAAAAATACCCCTCCTCCGTATACCATATACCGTATACCGCATACGTATACCCGTATCCGAATTCCGAAAAATACGTATACAAATAATCCAATAATATAATACCGGTATCCGGCTTAATCCAAAGCCTACCAGTATTATCCTCCCGATCATTATTCCTGTAACAATTATACGAACATGATCGAACCCTGCCGTAACACCTTACGGCTGTCGTAACAACTTACAGACTCTACATCTTTCGCCTGAAAGAGGGAACCCTCTGTGTGGGACTCTAAAGACTCGACAGTACGCTGGCAGTGGGTTTAACCACAAGCACGTCAGCGGCACTAGCTGTGCGTAACGGCTACCCAAGTACATGATGAAAAGGTGGCCGACGAGCGAACTCATCACAACCCTAAGGAGCCTGTAAGCAACACTTACCATACAGTCTAGTCTTTTCGTCTGATACGTCGCATATGAAGTCTAGGAGTGGTAAATGTCAAACCCCAGTAACTTTATAAGTCATGCTGATTTATGGCCCATAACGGTTCGAGAAACTACTGATAACACTTATCAGTAAATCTCGAGAACCCTGGCCAGGGATTTGATGTTATGGCCGATCAAGCATAGAACGACACCAACTCCCTATACTGAGAGAGACGAAACCCCTCCTATCGCTCACTGCCTCCATGCGATTCGGGACTGTACCCAAAATCCACCTGTTTGCACGACTCGGCAGAGCCGCGGTAGGGCGGAAATCAAAGCACAGTGGGAATCACACAAGACACTATGACGATCTCGGGTCTACAGACTAACCTGTACAATTGTTTCCAGAGAACTGCTATCTGACAATTGGTATATATACCATCTAGGAGTTCTCGGCGAGTCCTGTTCGGTGTACCCATTCTCCAATGAGCACCTGTGTACAATCTTTGATGTCAAACACCAATGGTTGTGGAATCAACCATCGCCCTCCAGGGTCAGGAAACATACACACTAGTCTAACTTGGTAATACCGATGCCCTGTCTCGATATACCCTCGACTAGGAACTATTAAAGGATATGCTTATATACTATCCAGGCCCCACTAGTATGATCTCATCATAATCCTGGTAGTCAAGCATAATCCTAAGGGCTTCATCAACATGCATATAAAGATATGAAATATAACACAAGTTAGGATGATGATAAATCAGATAGCATACTATCATTTCGAGCAAAGATTGTTTCTGCACATATACATGCCTAGCATCCTATACAATACAGGCCTCTAGGGCATACACATCTAATAATCTCTCACTTGCACTAAGGCCTGTAGTTGATGCAATAAGTACCAACTGTCTGTACTAGAACCAGTTGCCTGCGTACCGCATTCCCAACAGCTCGAACAGTTTCTCAAACTGTACTTGAGGGATGGCCTTGGTTAATGGATCTGATGTGTTGTCCTTCGTGTCTACTCTCCGTACCTCGATGTCCTGGCGATCCACTATCTCCCTGATGAGGTGATACCGCCTCAAGATATGTCTGGATTTCTGATGGGACCTCGGTTCCTTTGCCAAAGCCATGACTCCATTGTTATCGCAATACAGAGGTATTGAATTAGCAATGGATGGAACCACTTGAAATTCGGAAATGAACTTCCTCATCCAGACTGCCTCTTTTGCGGCATCATTAGCAGCAATATACTCAGCTTCCATCGTGGAGTCAGCGACGGTATCTTATTTGGAACTCTTCCAACATACCGCCCCTCCGTTTAGGGTAAATACAAACCCTGAGATGGACTTACTATCATCCTTGTCGCTCTGGAAGCTGGAGTCGGTAAATCCCTCTATTTGGAGATCTCCGTTACCATACACCAAGAACACTTCTTCAGTTCTTCTCAAGTACTTCAGAATGTTCTTCACAGCAGTCCAGTGTTTCTCCCCTGGGTTAGATTGATACCTACTTACTGCACTCAGTGCATAAGCTACATCTGGGCGAGTACACAACATCGCATACATTATAGATCCTACTGCTGAAGTGTAGGGAATAATGCTCATGTGAGCCCTCTCTTCATCAGTCTTTGGAGACATCTCTTTGGAGAGGGTGATCCCATGACAAGCGGGTAAATTACCCCTCTTGGAATCTTCCAAACTAAACCTCTTTAGTATGGTGTCAATGTATCTCGATTGGGACAATCCCAATAATTTCTTAGATCTATCTCTATAGATCTTAATCCCCAGAATGTATGAGGCATCGCCCAGGTCTTTCATGGAGAACCTTTGCGATAAGAATAGTTTGACCAATTGTAGCATAGGAATATCATTTCCTATTAAGAGAATATCTTCTGTGTACAATACGAGGAATGTAACAATACTCTCTACAATCCTTTTATAAATGCATGGTTCATCCACATTTTTGATAAAACCAAACTCTTTGATTGTATCATAAAAGCATATGTTCCAACTCCGTGATGCCTGTTTTAATCCATAAATGGATTTAAGCAGCCTGCACGCTTTTCCGCTGCTCCCACTATCAATGAAGCCTTCTGGCTGATCCATAAAAACGCATTCTTCTAAATCACCATTTAGGAATATCGTTTTAACATCCATCTGCCAGATCTCATAATCATAGTGAGCAGCTATAGCAAGCAGGATCCGAATGGATTTGAGCATCGCGACTGGTGAAAAGGTTTCATCATAGTCCAGTCCTGGTCTTTGACGAAATCCTTTTGCTACCAGCCTAGCTTTATAGGTCTCCACCTGACCATCCACACCGATCTTTCTTTTAAAGATCCATTTGCACCCTATGGGTTTTACTCCAGAAGGTGCAACCTCCAAAGTCCATACTTTGTTGGTGTGCATGGATTCCATTTCGGATCTCATGGCATCCAGCCACTTCACTGAGTCACCACTCGTGATAGCTTGCTGAAAACTAGTAGGGTCATCATCATCCATGATGCAATCTTCTCTAACACCATCAATTAGAAAACCGTAGTATCTATCAGGTCGGCGAGAAGTCCTACTAGATCTACGGAGTGGCTGAGGTTCGTCAGGTTCTATTGAAATCTCAAGTTCAACCAAATCATCGGTAATTGTTTGTGTATCTAGAATTTCTTCCAGTTCTACCGTATTGCCAACAGTATCATTTGCAAAAAAATCATTTTCTAAAAATGTGGCATACTGAGAAACAAACACTCTTTGTTCCTCCTTGTCGTAGAAGAGATATCCATACAAGTGTTTTGGATATCCCACAAATCTACACAAAACCGATCGTGTCTCGAGTTTGTCTGGATTCTGCTTTTTCACATAAGCCGGACAACCCCATATCCAAAATCTTTTAAGAGATGGTCTCTTCCCATACCATATCTCATATGGAGTGGTAGACACGGTTTTGGTCGGCACCCTGTTCAAAAGATGAATCGCGGTCTCTAATGCATGTCCCCAGAATGATATTGGTAACTCAGCATCACTCACCATAGATCGTACCATATCTAATAGGGTGCGATTCCTCCTTTCCGATACTCCATTGTGCTGTGGTGTGTATGGAGGAGTGAGCTGAGAGAGAATCCCATTCTCTTTTAGGAAATCTAGAAACTCTGAGCTTAGATACTCACCTCCTCGATCTGATCGAAGTTTCTTGATACTTAGGCCTGTTTATTTTTCTACTTCAGATTTATACTCCTTGAATTTTTCGAAGGCTTCAGACTTATGTTTCATCAAGAACACGTGTCCAAATCTTGAGAACTCATCAGTAAAGGTTATGAAGTATGAAAAACCACCTCTTGCATGTATAGACATTGGTCCACATACATCACTATGTATGAGGCCTAAGAGTTCAGTAGCTCTCTCTCCGTGTCCAGTAAACGAAGTTTTGGCCATTTTACCTATGATGCAAGACTGGCAAGTCGCATAAGATTTATATTCAAATGAGTTTAAATATCCATCTTTATGTAGATTGGTTAGTCTTTTTTCGTTAATATGACCAAGTCTACAATGCCAAATGAAAGCTTCATTTATGTCTGAAACCTTTCTTTTGTTTGTGTGTTGTACGTTAAAAACTGTATGTTGGTTTAGGACGTATATCCCGTTATTTAATGTACCAGACCCAATCAACTCTTGATTAAGGTTAATGTTCATAACATTAGATTGCAATACAAAATTATATCCTGCATTGTCCAACACCGATACAGATATAATATTACATAACATAGAGGGTACAAAATAACACGGGTTCAAAACCAATATACAACCCGACAGCAAACCAAGGTGATACTCTCTCATTGTTGTAGCATGTACTGAGGAACCATTCCCAACCCGGAGAGTGTGATCACCTTTCTTCAAAAACTTTCTATTTCTCAGCCCCTGCAGACAATTGCAGATGTGAGATCCTGACCCAGTATCTAATACCCAGGAAGCAGAGTTAATTGAAAAACAGTTTTCTATTACAAACACACCTGAAGTGGAAGCTTCACCCTGCTTCTTCTTCTTGAGGTCGGCCAAGTATCCAACGCAGTTTCTCTTCCAGTGCCCAGTCTGGTGGCAGTGGAAACATTCCCCTCGTCCTGTCGCAGCAGCCCCTTTCTTGTCCCTTCCCGGTGCCTTTTTCACTCTACCTCTCTGGTTGATAGGATTCTTCTTCTTCTTTCCCTTTCCCTTGGATTTGGCTTTTAGGATGGAGGAAGAAGATGGCCCAGCAATAAGAGCGGGAGTTTTCACTACCTTTAGTGTGCTCTCTGCGCTCCTCAACATATTGAGGAGTTCAGGCAAAGACTTCTCCATGTTGTGCATGTTGAAGTTTGCAATGAATTGAGCAAAGGCAGGGGAAAGGGACTGTAGAACAATATCAACATACTGCTCGTTCTCCATGGTCCAACCCAGGTCCTCAAGTTCTTCGATAAGTCCAATCATCTTCAATACATGGTCACTTACAGACGTGCCAGCGACCATTCGCATCTGAAACAACTTTCGAGATGCCTCGTATCGGAGAGTACGAGATTGCTCTCCATACAACTCCTTTGTATGGAGAAAGATGGATTGAACATCCATCTTCTCGTGCTGCTTCTGATGTTCATTGTTTATAGAAGCAAGCGCGAGGCACTTGGCTGTGGCGTAGTCTATATCCCATGTCTTGCGGATTTCTTTATCCACAACTGAAGAATCAGGGCCTGGGATAGGAGGGGCTGGAGTAGTCAGGACGTATCCGACCTTATCATAGGTCAGGGCAATATTCATGTTCCTTAGCCAATCTTTGTAATTCGGTCCCGTGAGTTTATTTTTGTCTAATAAAAGCTTAAGTCCCATCATAGGTATCTACCATTAGGAGAGAGAAAAGAAGACACTCAGCGATTGCTCTTGCATAATTAGATAGGTTATTAATCTTATCTAACCGATGTCTCCCACTGCTTTTTATCAAATTTTCCTTCAAACCTTTCAAAAAGAAAATTAGCCAGGATTAATTGTAATCTGCAAGTTCGCTAACCGGTCAGCCAGGCCAGTGTCGGTACTTCGAGGGAGGTTCCTGTTCATTCCAGAATATTGCATTTTACACCGCCCATTCTTACGCTCGTTTGTTTATAGGCACGTGCTTTTAATCAGTGTTTGCTACATATTTACAGGATACTGGTTCTCAGCTCTGAACAGTGCAATTCATGGAAAAGTACGTCAAATTCCGGATTACTGCCAACAATAGATAAAATACGGGTCTCCGCTCTCTATCCGTATGTTGCCACACACCAGTTTAAGGGACAAAATGGCAAATCGATGTTATTTTCGTGCACAAAGCACAATGGCAACACAAAATCCAACATATCTACGCGGAGCTCGAGGAAATCTTGGCAAAAGATCCACATCACATCACCTTCTGATCTACTGAAATTCTGGAAGAAATGGGAAGAGTTTCTGAGAAAAAGTCATATACCACATAGCAGACAACATAAAACCAGGGATCCCCACAAAATATGAACGCCTAACTCCACTAAAGCGCCGCGGTTCCGCGGCATAAGCGCGCTTAGGCCGCGGAACCGCGGCTATTTGGTCTCCTCGCTTTGTCGTTTTTTGTGGGCAGTTGGGTAATTTTATGTGGAGCCGGATTCTTACCCTAGGTTTCCATTTCCCCGCCTATAAATACCCCAGATCTGAGCCAAGCCAAGGTGTTAAATTCTTTGTTCCTCTTTTGAAGGTTCTAGTGTAGTTTTAGTTCTTCTTCTTCTTTATCTTTCCTCCATGAAAATGTAGTGAGAGCATTGAGTGGATGATCAATGAAGATGAGGGTTTTTGTATCATTCTCTTTTGTTTAACTTCCCCTTGAGATTCTTGCTTTCTCTTTATCTTTCAACCTCTTCATTGAGCTTGAAAGGTTAAGAGTTTGTTATTGATCTCAAGGGTTGTATTTTCTTATGGAATTAGTTCTTCACTTCACATGAGTTCTTTACCCTTCTCTTGATCTTGCAACCTCTTGATTGAGCTTGCAAGTTTAAGGGTTGGCTATTGATCCCATGCTTGTCCTGAGTTCTAGTTTCTAGTTTTCTTTCTTGCTTTTTATTACTAGCTTTTTATTACCTTGCTTTACTTTCTTGCAATTTAAATTCATGCACTTACTTACTTGTAATATTTTCTTATCCATTTTCTTTTTGTTTTCTCTTTTTTGTTCATTTTGTGAATGGTTGTAATTATCGTTGTTAAGAATCAATACGGTATTGTAAGTTAACGTTTCTTTGCTCGTTTCCTTTTCCCGTTATTTTCCATTGAACTCTGCCCAAACATTACGCAAGCGCTCCGTTAGGCACCCTCCCCTAACTAGGTAACGGTGATTCCTAACCGCGACCGGTTGCGTTCGGTTTGGCCGGAGGCGAAAGCAAGAGACAAGAACGGAAGGACAAGGGTAAATAAGCCAGATTCCACGAATACAGTGCTTAAATCCCCTAATCCACGTTGTTGCCGATTGCTCTAGCTTCAATTGGTCAAGACTCAGCTCAAAGGTTTTGAGTACGGATTTCTTTAGCTTACAATTTCGTATCTTTTTCTTAACAACTTCATACTTGCATATAAAACACATAGGTTAGTTTGAACAAACACATACAAATTCTTTATTGACTCGTCTAGGACAAGAACGGAAATACAACCATCTCCCTGTGGATCGACCCGTGCTCAACCGGCTAGCTGCATAGCGACACCGTCCTGATCGCGGTTATACTTTAGAACTTTGAACATCCGACACGCCAAAAGCGTGCGATCAAATGGCGCCGCTGCCGGGGAGGCGGTAGCGTATTTTCTTTCTTGTTATTCGGGTTAATATTCTTTTTATATATATTTATAAATAAAAAATAATCTTTTTGTTTTTGTTGATAATTTTTGTGGGCAAGAGTGCAGATTTTTGCGGATTTGCAAACTGCGATTGTGGGAAGCAAAGTGTACGTTCAAGGTTAAGGTGATTACGAAGTACAGTGCCAAAGATCCGGGAAGTTTGACCCGCGCAAGCGAACTTTTCAAGCATACCGGATTTGATTCAACGGGGGTTTCCTAACCCAAAAATTAACGGTACGTACTTTACTAACACCTTCTTCTCAAATTCGACGCATCCAATATACTATTCTTTGCAGGATTCTTTGCAAGTTCGCTAGCAAACGCTAAAAAAATTGACTAACCCGTATTTGTTGCAGTGCCGTGCTTAAACTAATAAACGATTGTTTAATTTTTTATAGAATTTTAATTGGATTGCGCATTGCATACATTAATACGGACTTAAGGGCAAGCGAACCCCACAACATACGGTAAAAGATTTCATCACCTTTTCCGTGGCCCACAAATCACGAACTTGAGCATAACGTTTACCCGCACAAATTTTAAAAGAAATTAGACTTTAAGTCTTAAGGACTTCGCGCTCATTAAGAGAAGTTAACTGTGTTTAGAACCTCGCTTAACGGTATATTGTTTACGGGGTGTCTAGGAAAGTGTTAACGGCGAAACCGCCAAAAGAGAAAGGGTTATTTAATTAAGGAACTTCGCGAAAGCGTTGGAAAACATCCCCTTATCTCTGCACTTACCTGGCCTCGTGATCAGTGTATCTTAAGCCCGTTTCTCGACACAGTTTTATTTCGACAATCAAGTTCTGGAGCAGGTCTAGTTGACCTAGGTGAACCCTAGAACGATTAGGTGTGTGGTATTTTTGTGTCGTGATTGTTTTTGTCCAGATTCTTTTTGTGTGTATATTTCATTCTTTTGTTAATAACTAAAAAAAATAAATCACATCCTTTTTCCCTCCTTTTCTCTGCCTTTCTTTCTTTCTCTCTTCATATCATGGGTACCCCACCTCGCAAAACTCTTGCCGAACTTTGGTACCCACAACCAGACATTACTTCTTACAGTTCTTGCTTTGGCCGAACGTCGAACGATCCCTCCATGCCCAAAATCTCTTTGAAAGATCGTATAGACGCGTCTAGGACAAACACTTGCCCTCCGCAATCCACTTTGTATCAACCTTTTCAACCTCCCCCACCCTCTTATGTTGATACCCCTTTTGCAAGTCGTCCTTTGTCCGTCGCTGAACATATTGAACAATCCTGTAGCCGATCTTTCACTCCTTTCACCACTACAGATTCTTAGGACCAACAATTCCCTTCACCTTCTTATCCAAATGTTGATCATGTTCCTGTCCAGCCATTCAATTCCTACCAGTCCTACCCGACTTTTGCACCTTCCCTAGACATTGCTTCTGAACTTCCATTTGGGAATTTTCAATATCCAAACAACTTTGAATCTTTTACTGAAACCCCTTCACAACCCATGTCTAGTCTGGAACAGTCCTTGGAAGACTTTAGGGTAGCGTCGTACCAACAGATGATGGATTTGAATGCTTCCATGGCTTCCCTCATACAACCTAGTGACCGGGTAGCCAGTTTTCAACTAGCTCCAAATTTTCCAATGTATGAAGAGGCGGTAGGACAGGTTGAGAATTTGAGCGGAGAGAGTGAGCCATACCCTTCCAAATCAAACCTACCCGTTTCAACTTGAATCCCACAACTCCTGTTTTGAAAGTCTATCAAGTGTCCCAAATGATTTATCAATTGAAGAGAGAATGATTAATGAGTTGTGCGACTTTGTAATGTTTGATTTGCCCGATTGTGAAGGGTCCCTTTCGAGTGAAACCGCACCCAACCCTTTTGACCTCTACACCTCCATCTTAGAAACTGAATTGATTGATATCCATGCTTTTGTTAAGGTGTCTGAGAATATAGATTTTCACTTGATTGAGGATATTGACGCTGGGAATATTTTGGATGATGAACCCGTAGATTTAGCTGAGTTTTTCTCTCCAATTCATCATCCCGAGTCATTAAATGTTTTTCCCGAACCCCATATTCGTCTGGATTTTGAGGATAAACGCATGGATGTGCTTAACTTTGAGGAGACTATTGAGGATATTTTTAAGGATGAACCAGTTTTAATTGATGAGTCGGATTTTCCAATTCATCATGTTCCTTTCTGTAGCGTCTTGAAAAGTCGTTTTGGTGTTTTCCTGAAATTCGGTGAAAATTCGGTATTTTTCCGAAAACCGTCTTTCTCGATATTTTGCAGTTTAGGGCTAATTATACCTAAAATGGATAGGTAATTGCTTGTTTTAGTGGCTAATGAGTTAATTATGAAATTTTAGTCTTTTAAAAAATTTTCCCTATTTTTTCAATTTTTTCAAATTATTTTGAGCCGGTAAGAAAATACATTAAATAAGCGATAAATACAAATTTTTCCGGGCTAATTTTAATCTCTAAAATTATGATAATTAAAATCTAGTGGTAACATAAATTTTTAGTAATTTATTTTGATTTTTAACAAATTTTTATGATATGAAACGAATTTATTGAATTTTGAGCTAAAACTTGCAATTTTTGAGTTGTAGGGGGCCTTTTTGCATAAAATTTCTTTTGTAAAATCCCTCTCTCTTTTCCCTCATCCTTAGGACAGCCCAACCCTGACAAAGTCTAGAAATTTCTGGCCTCATTTCTTGGGTTGCTTTCTTGAGTTGAATTTGATAGTTTATGGATTTATTTTAAATGTAATGGATAAAGTATGGTGCATTTGACTTTGTGGACTTGACCATTGACTTTCCCCACTTGCCCACACCCTCCCCCTCACCTCTTGCTGGCCGAAACCTGCACTTCCCCCTCTTCATCTCTTTTCTTCTCATTTTCCTCACAATTCTTCAAGTTTAATTCAAAGAAAATTGCAAATTAAAGCTTGCAAATTTAAAACCATCCTTCATCCTTCTTTTCCTTCACCTCCCTAGCATGGATCTTGATGCTTGAGGCCATCATTTGGAGCAAAATCCATTCTTGCTAGATCCCAAATTGAGGTATAATTCTCATCAAGTTACTTTCTTTTGCAAAAATTCCTTTAATTGTATGGTTTAGTGTTAAAAGTTAACTAATTTCTATTCTAGTTTAAAAAAAGAGAGTAGTTTGTTTAAACTAGGGTTTTGAACCATGATAATTAATTAGGTTGTTTTATAGTTAATCTAGTTGTTAATGAACTAATCTATATGGTTACCTTGTTATGTAGTCTTCAATTTTACTAATTTAGGTAATTTTAGAAGTTTGATTTTAGTTGTAAATTGTTGTTTTAGGATTTTCAAGAGAGGGTTATGTATGGAAATGGTTTGTGAAACATGATAATGAGTTGATTAGGGTTAGAAAACATTATTTAGTTGATTTAAATCTAATTTGTTATCTAGTCTTTTTGCTAACCTAATCTAAGAGATTAATTTTCTTATGTGGGCTTTTGTTGTGTTAATTTAAGTTTGCAAGTGTGGAAATTGATTTGGAATTTGCTAGGTTATAAATTCAAGAGATGGTTGTTTAGGGAAAATAGGATTGGAATCATTGTTATTGTGTTGTAATTAGTGTTTGTAGATTGCTAGTAGTGTGGTTGGGTGTTCAAGCATGATAGTAGTCTTTTGTAGCCAATCGGCGATGTTTGCACCGATTTTTTTTTGAAATGTAACCGCTTACTAGTTTTGTTATAAAATTACGCGATGAATTATTTTTTGATATATTGATGATTGTAATGGGTTGTCCTACGACTTTTAGGATGCGTGAGTGCGGATTTTTGGGTAGTCGGGTTTTAGTTTTGCCGGGCGACCAAATCGGCGTTTTTTTGGCAGCTTTTGCGATTTTCGCGTGTGTTCCGCGCACTTTGTGCACGTTGTACCTAACTAGCGAACTTTAGTAGTTTCGTTGGGGTTTTGCGTCGTTCTTGATATTTAACCTTATGTTTGGTATTGATGTAAATTCCAGGTTCGGTCGCGGAGACGTCAGACGCGGCGCGAAAGGGAAAGGCGGTGATTGGACACAGCTAGCCAGGGATTCCGGTGAGTAGATGTAACATCTACGGGGGACTATCGTTGGATGGCGCAAGCCGCCCGATAGTTGTAATAACTTACAAGATCCTTAGTAATGTTATTAATTAGGGGTGAAATGCTTAATTGACTATTTGCTGCATCCATGCATTATATTGACATACTTATACGAAACCATTTCATAGGACACCTGCACCATTACCAGGGTTTTTATATGCAGCACGAGCACTATTCATGCTTACACACACACCCTGGTAATTGCCATGCCACCACACTAGATAACCTTTAAATTTAACCCTTTTACCAATTGATACTTAAACTTGTGCTATTGCTTTTAATTCCTTAAAATGAAACCGTAGTATTGCTATTCATGTGCATGTACTTCATCATATTAATTGTTCATGCTTAATTCATTAATCACACATCGCAACTTGATTATTGATACCATATGCATTCATTATCATTGTTATATGCACTTATGAGGATTTCTTGAGATTTTATGATATTGCTGGATTTCGGGGGAAAGCCGCAAAATTTCCAAACTTATTATATTTTTAAAACATGTAAATTGCGGTTTTCTAGTGATGTAAGTGTCGTCCACCATGAGTTTGCTGTGGTCTTGGAGACCCGTTTCGAGGAGTTGGATGAACCGTTTTGGGTACATGGTGGGCCCGGTAGGGTACCCCGGGGCAAGAAGCTCGTGGTGCTGACGATAAGCCTTGCAGAGGACGGATTACCTACCGGTGACTTCATTGGGCACGGCGGATATCCAGAGGATACCGACCGGGGCCGCGAGAGGATGAGATATTGATATTGTGATGGGTCAGCCGGATGGCTGAGGCCAGAGACACTATGACATGGATTTATGAGATTTGAGACAGCTTTTGGGTGTCGTTGCTGGACACCGATTTTCGTCGATTCATTGACATTATGCTGGCATTCTAAAAGAGTTTCAAAAACAAAAGGAGATAAAATATTTCTTATATATACCTATCGAGACCTCAGATTTCCATGTTGCATACATATCAGTACACTGATGTTGTATACACACCTGCTAGTGCATCCAGACATACCTGTATTATAGATGCTAGGATGCTTGTGTGCATGCATACGATAGCCTTTGTAGATGTTATTTATTACTCACGAGTTGGCAACTCACCCCCGTTGTGCCACAGTCTTTTGCAGGTCCGCTCCGTCAGTTCAGTAGCGGCGGGCGCACTTGTTCTTTTGCCTCTTTTGCCTGAGCTTGAGATTTGCTCATAGGTGGGTTATGTTATTATTTTGTACCACCTTGTATATTCTTTGTATCTAGTGTACTCCATCTACTGTTTCTACCAGATTTATTGTATATTGACCTAGAGGTGAGACTGTGAGGTTTGTGGATTTTATGCTGTATTTTGGGGTCGAGCTCCCTTGAGCCGACATGCTACTTTTCTCATGCTTCCTTATGATTATTATGCTTGTTGTCATTTTACATTGCGTGGGATTTGTGACCGCCTTGTGGCGAAGAGCTAGCTCCCGCTTGGGGATGCCCTATTTTGTTGGATTCATGCATATTTTTGTTGTACCCATTTTAGGGGCCAGTATTTACAAAGGAGACTCTGCCGAAATTTTCGGGAAAAATTGGTATTGTTTTTAAAAAGGGTTTTACATGACATATTTGATAACTTGCTTTCAAAGGTTTGGGTTTTCTTCACTCTTTTGCTTAATTGGTTTTGTTTTCTGGGCTTTGGCTTACTTATTTTACGGACGTCTTTAGACGTTTCGTTAACTTAAGTGCCAGTCACGTTCCGTACCCTGCGGGTCGTGACAAAGTTGGTATCAGAGCGATAGGTTTTACCTTTGTGAGTGTAGGATGACCCTTGGTAGATGGAGTAAGTGACTTAAGCAGGGTAACGTAGCGTGCGTATGTCCGCGGCATACTTACGATACGGTACTCCGCCTAAGTGACTTTAGGGTATACTTACTTGAAAATTCCTTCTTCAATTCCGTGTATCCTATGATCCTATTGCACTGTTCTTACTGTCCTGTTTCCTGTACCAGTCACTATGCCGCCGAAGGCTATTAGGGAACAGAGGGCTGCCGCCAGAGACGAGATTCGAGCTGGCTCGTCCGAGACTAGGACTGAGCAGGGTGGTATGCCTACGCCATAGGGACAGACCGATCCACCTTCCCCAGGCCGTATGGATAGGCTCGAGACCGGTATGGATTAGTTGCGACAGATGATGGGAGGCATGCAGGAGCTACGTCAGATGGTAGGATCCCTAGTTGCAGCCAGTCGTACACCGAGGCCGGATGACGTACCTACTACATCACAGACGACCATGATACCTGCTCCTACTACTACCACCGTGGCCATCCCGGTTTCACTACAGGACTTCATGAGGCTGAGACCTCCAGTATTCACCGGCACCGAGACAGCGGAGGACCCACAGACGTTCCTTGACAGTTTAGCCAGGATCTGCCGTTCGCTGAGATGTTCGGATGATCGATGGGTAGAGCTTGCGAGTTTCCGACTAGAGGGTCTCGCGCAGACATGGTGGGAGTCAGTCTTGAGAGGTCGAGCTGCAGGTCTACCGCCTATGACTTGGGCCGAGTTTACAGCGGTCTTTCTAGCCCGTTTCCTTCCAGAGAGCGTTCGTGACGCCAGAGCTCGTAGCTTCGAGGCCTTAGTCAAGACACCTGGGATGACGGTGTCTGAGTATGACATCCAGTTTACACAGTTATCCCTCTATGCTCAGTATTTGGTGGATACCGAGGAGAAGATGGTGAAGAGGTTCGTACAGGGACTTGATGCCCAGCTATATCTTGCCATTGGCGCCCAGCACTACGACACTTATTCAGCGGCTATGGATACGGCATTGCGGATGGAGGCACGCATATCACGGACTTCGGCCGTTTCTGGGCCGAAGAGGATTCGCACCGATGTACCGTCTCCGAGGCAGCGCGCCAGATTCTTTCCGAGAGATAGGCCTGGCAGAGGATTTGGACGGGGACAGTTATATGGTTCTTATCCCCAGGGGCAGCAGCCGTCGCCAGGATGTTTTGGGTGCGGGAGTCTGCACCATCTTGTCAGAGACTGTCCGGTGAGACGACAGGGAGCAGCGACAGTTCCGCATGTGACCCTACCACCATCACCACCCCCTCCTCAGAGAGCCCTACTTCCTATCCCAGGCGATGCTCCACGCCAGTTAGGTGCACCGAGAGGCCGTAGACGCGGCGGTCCTGTTCAGAGAGGACGAGGAGGCAGAGGACGAGGTCGAGGTCAGCCCGCTATCGGTGGAGGACAGGCCTGAGTATTTGCTTTGACACCGCAGGATGCGCAGGCATCCAATGCCGTTGTGACAGGTACCTTGCCAGTTTGTTCTTTCGACGCACGGGTATTATTCGACCCAGGTTCCACACATTCGTACGTCTCTACACACTTTGCACCGATGTTGGGCCGTGAGTCGTCGTCGTTAGATCAGCCGCTTGTTGTTGTTACTCCGGTAGGCGAGTCGTTTGTCGCTCGTTTTGTATTTCGTTTGTGTTCCGTTCGTATCGGGGAGAGGGATTCATCAGTTGATTTGATACTCCTCGATATGTTGGACTTTGATGTGCTTCTGGGCATGGATTGGCTAGCCACTTGTTATGCTTCGGTGGACTGCCGTGAGAAGGCAGTCAGATTTAGCTTTCCGGGAGAGCCAGTCCTTGTTATTCGGGGAGACCGCAGTGTCACCCTTCCCAGCTTAATTTCGTCTCTTCGCGCTGGTCAGCTCTTGCGGAAGGGATGTCAGGGATTCTTAGCGTGTATTTGTGATACTCGAGCTGCAGAGGTTCCGTTGGACCGGGTCCCGGTAGTTTGTGAGTTCCCTGATGTTTTCCCTGATGAGCTACCTGGGCTACCTCCTGAGCGCGATGTTGAGTTCTGCATTGATTTGATTCCCGGTTCGGGGCCTATTTCTATACCGCCTTATCGGATGGCCCCGGCAGAGCTTCGAGAGCTGAAGGATCAGTTGCAGGATTTGTTGGATAAGGGGCTTATTCGACCGAGTGTTTCTCCGTGGGGTGCTCCGGTCCTGTTTGTCAAGAAGAAGGATGGAAGTTTGCGCTTATGTATCGACTACCGCCAGCTGAACAAAGTTACCGTTCGGAACAGATATCCGTTGCCGCGCATTGATGATTTGTTCGACCAGCTTCAGGGTGCGGGGTATTTTTCGAGGATCGACTTGCGATCAGGATACCATCAGCTGCGAGTTCGACAGGAGGATATACCGAGGACAGCTTTCCGCACGCGCTACGGCCACTACGAGTTTTTGGTGATGTCGTTCGGACTCACCAACGCCCCAGCAGCATTCATGGATTTGATGAACCGTACATTCAGGCCGTATCTTGACTTGTTCATCATCGTGTTTATCGACGATATCTTGGTGTACTCCCGGAGCAGAGAGGAGCACGAGCAGCACTTGCGGATTACGTTACAGACTCTGAGGGAGCACCAGCTGTTCGCGAAGTTCTCCAAGTGTGCATTCTGGCTGGACAGCGTCGGATTCTTGGGTCACGTGGTTACGAGAGACGGCATTTGTGTGGACCCGAAGAAGATTGAGGCTGTTCAGCAGTGGCCCCGACCTACATCGGTTACTGAGATCCGTAGTTTTCTAGGCTTGGCGGGCTACTACAGGCGTTTTGTTCAGGACTTCTCCCGTATAGCTGCACCGTTGACCGGTTTGACCCGGAAGGGAGTTCCTTTCGTTTGGACAGAGGAGTGCGAGCGCAGTTTTCAGCAGCTACGGACTTGTTTGACTACGGCGCCGGTATTATCTTTGCCTTCGGGATCAGGCGGGTTTGTTGTCTACTGTGATGCTTCGCGAGTGGGATTAGGATGCGTATTGATGCAGCATGACCGGGTGATCGCTTATGCTTCTCGGCAGTTGAAGAAGCATGAACAGAACTACCCCACTCATGATTTGGAGATGGCTGCAGTGGTCTTTGCACTGAAGATTTGGCGACATTACCTTTACGGCGAGTCGTGTCAGATATTCACTGATCACAAGAGCTTAAAGTACATATTTCAGCAGCGAGACCTGAACCTCAGACAGCGTCGTTGGATGGAGTTGGTGAAAGACTACGACTGCGAGATCTTATATCACCCCGGCAAGGCAAATGTGGTGGCAGATGCGTTGAGTAGGTGGCCCGGGGGTAGTCTATCCTTTTTGCGCGCAGTTCAGAGGCAGTCGTCAGCAGATTGGCAGATGTTATGCAACAGCCGAGTTGAGTTCGAGTTCACTCAGACGGGGGGACAGCTCGCGCATATTCGTGCACGCCCACAGTTGCTTGACCGTATATATGAGGCACAGCGCAGTGACGACCGTTGCTCAGAGATCATGGCACAGATGGGACAGGGCAGATTTTCCGAGTTCGTGGTTGACGATCAGGGGATTTTACGATATGGATCTAGACTGTGCGTACCAGATGCTGATGGATTGCGGCGCGACATTCTTGAGGAGGCACACCGATCAATGTATAGTGTCCACCCCGGTTCCACCAAGATGTACCATGATATGAGAGAGACCTACTGGTGGGACGGGATGAAGAGGGACATTGCGGAGTTCGTTTCGAGATGCCTGACTTGTCAGCAAGTCAAGGCCGAGCACCAGAGGCCCGCAGGAGAGCTACAGCCGTTACCCATTCCAGAGTGGAAATGGGAACAGATTTCGATGGATTTCGTTGTGGGTCTACCCAGGACCAGTCGAGGGTACGACTCCATCTGGGTGATCGTGGATAGATTGACGAAACGGCTCACTTCCTACCGGTGAAGACGACTTTCAGCTTCGCTCAGTATGCTCAGCTCTATATTGACGAGATCGTGCGACTACATGGCGTACCGACTTGTATCGTGTCAGATCGAGGCACTCAGTTCACCAGCCGACTCTGGCAGAGACTTCAGGAGGCTTTGGGCACTCGTTTGAGCTTCAGCACATCGTTTCATCCGCAGACAGACGGACAGTCAGAGCGGACCATTCAGACTCTCGAGGACATGCTCAGAGCGTGCGTTTTAGACTTTGGTGGTAGCTGGGATCGTCATTTACCTCTAGTGGAGTTCTCCTACAACAACAGCTTCCAGGATACTATTCAGATGGCACCTTTCGAGGCATTGTATGGGAGGAGATGCAGATCGCCCGTTTGTTGGACAGAGCTCAGCGAGAGCAGCATTTTGGGGCCGCAGCTTGTTGAGGAGACGACATCGAAGATACAGTTGATCCGAGACCGGATGAGAGCGGCTCAGAGCAGACAGAAATCCTATGCAGACAGGCGCCGTCGCAGATTAGAGTTCGCAGTTGGCGACCATGTTTTTCTGAAAGTCTCTCCGATGAAGGGCGTGATGCGTTTTGGGCGAAAAGGGAAGCTTAGCCCTAGATTCGTAGGTCCCTTCGAGATCCTCGAGCGGGTTGGCGCTGTTGCATATCGTTTGGCTCTTCCTCCCAGCTTTCCCGATGTTCACCCCGTCTTCCATGTTTCGATGCTCCGCAAGTACCTTCACAACCCTTCGCATGCGATTCAGCACCCGACAGTCCAGCTAGAGCGCGACCTTTCTTTTGCAGAGCAGCCGGTGGCCATCCTGGATCGGCAGGTGAAGAAGTTGAGGTCGAAGATTATACCAACCGTCAAGGTCCTTTGGCGTAGCCCGAGCAGCGAGGAGGTTACCTGGGAGACCGAGGGCGAGATGAGGAAGAAATATCCCCATCTCTTCGAAGGTACGCGTAGCTATATTTTTAAATTCGGGGACCGAATTTCTTTAAGGGGGGAAGATTGTAGCGTCTTGAAAAGTCGTTTTGGTGTTTTCCTGAAATTCGGTGAAAATTCGGTATTTTTCCGAAAACCGTCTTTCTCGATATTTTGCAGTTTAGGGCTAATTATACCTAAAATGGATAGGTAATTGCTTGTTTTTAGTGGCTAATGAGTTAATTATGAAATTTTGGTCATTTAAAAATTTTCCCTATTTTTTCAATTTTTTTATATTATTTTAAGCCGGTAAGAAAATACATTAAATAAGTGATAAATACAAATTTTTCCGGGCTAATTTTAATCTCTAAAATTATGATAATTAAAATCTAGTGGTAACATAAATTTTTAGTAATTTATTTTGATTTTTAACAAATTTTTATGATATGAAACGAATTTATTGAATTTTGAGCTAAAACTTGCAATTTTTTAGTTGTAGGGGGCCTTTTTGCATAAAATTTCTTTTGTAAAACCCCTCTCTCTTTTCCCTCAGCCCTAGGACAGCCCAACCCTAACCAAGTCCAGAAATTTCTGGCCTCATTTCTTGGGTTGCTTTCTTGAGTTGAATTTGATAGTTTATGGATTTATTTTAAATGTAATGGATAAAGTATGGTGCATTTGACTTTGTGGACTTGACCATTGACTTTCCCCACTTGCCCACACCCTCCCCCTCACCTCTTGCTGGCCGAAACCTGCACTTCCCCCTCTTCATCTCTTTTCTTCTCATTTTCCTCACAATTCTTCAAGTTTAATTCAAAGAAAATTGCAAATTAAAGCTTGCAAATTTAAAACCATCCTTCATCCTTCTTTTCCTTCACCTCCCTAGCATTGATCTTGATGCTTGAGGCCATCATTTGGAGCAAAATCCATTCTTGCTAGATCCCAAATTGAGGTATAATTCTCATCAAGTTACTTTCTTTTGCAAAAATTCCTTTAATTATATGGTTTAGTGTTAAAAGTTAACTAATTTCTATTCTAGTTTAAAAAAAGAGAGTAGTTTGTTTAAACTAGGGTTTTGAACCATGATAATTAATTAGGTTGTTTTATAGTTAATCTAGTTGTTAATGAACTAATCTATATGGTTACCTTGTTATGTAGTCTTCAATTTTGCTAATTTAGGTAATTTTAGAAGTTTGATTTTAGTTGTAAATTGTTGTTTTAGGATTTTCAAGAGAGGGTTATGTATGGAAATGGTTTGTGAAACATGATAATGAGTTGATTAGGGTTAGAAAACATTATTTAGTTGATTTAAATCTAATTTGTTATCTAGTCTTTTTGCTAACCTAATCTAAGAGATTAATTTTCTTATGTGGGCTTTTGTTGTGTTAATTTAAGTTTGCAAGTGTGGAAATTGATTTGGAATTTTCTAGGTTATAAATTCAAGAGATGGTTGTTTAGGGAAAATAGGATTGGAATCATTGTTATTGTGTTGTAATTAGTGTTTGTAGATTGCTAGTAGTGTGGTTGGGTGTTCAAGCTTGATAGTAGTCTTTTGTAGCCAATCGGCGATGTTTGCACCGATTTTTTTTGAAATGTAACCGCTTACTAGTTTTGTTATAAAATTATGCGATGAATTATTTTTTGATATCTTGATGATTGTAATGGGTTGTCCTACGACTTTTAGGATGCGTGAGTGCGGATTTTTGGGTAGTCGGGTTTTAGTTTTGCCGGGCGACCAAATCGGCGTTTTTTAGGCAGCTTTTGCGATTTTCGCGTGTGTTCCGCGCACTTTGTGCACGTTGTACCTAGCTAGCGAACTTTAGTAGTTTCGTTGGGGTTTTGCGTCGTTCTTGATATGTAACCTTATGTTTGGTATTGATGTAAATTCCAGGTTCGGTCGCGGAGACGTCAGACGCGGCGCGAAAGGGAAAGGCGGTGATTGGACACAGCTAGCCAGGGATTCCGGTGAGTAGATGTAACATCTACGGGGGACTATCGTTGGATGGCGCAAGCCGCCCGATAGTTTTAGTAACTTACAAGATCCTTAGTAATGTTAGTAATTAGGGGTGAAATGCTTAATTGACTATTTGCTGCATCCATGCATTATATTGACATACTTATACGAAACCATTTCATAGGACACCTGCACTATTACGAGGGTTTTTATATGCAGCACGAGCACTATTCATGCTTACACACACACCCTGGTAATTGCCATGCCACCACACTAGATAACCTTTAAATTTAACCCTTTTACCAATTTATACTTAAACTTGTGCTATTGCTTTTAATTCCTTAAAATGAAACCGTAGTATTGCTATCATGTGCATGTACTTCATCATATTAATTGTTCATGCTTAATACATTAATCACACATCGCAACTTGATTATTGATACCATATGCATTCATTATCATTGTTATATGCACTTATGAGGATTTCTTGAGATTTTATGATATTGCTGGATTTCGGGGGAAAGCCGCAAAATTTCCAAACTTATTATATTTTTAAAACATGTAAATTGCGGTTTTCTAGTGATGTAAGTGTCGTCCACCATGAGTTTGCTGTGGTTTTGGAGACCCGTTTCGAGGAGTTGGATGAACCGTTTCGGGTACATGGTGGGCCCGGTAGGGTACCCCAGGGCAAGAAGCTCGTGGTGATGACGATGAGCCTGGCAGGGGACGGATTACATACCGGTGACTTCATTGGGCACGGCGGATATCCAGAGGATACCGACCGGGGCCGCGAGAGGATGAGATATTGATATTGTGATGGGTCAGCCGGATGGCTGAGGCCAGAGACACTATGACATGGATTTATGAGATTTGAGACAGCTTTTGGGTGTCGTTGCTGGACACCGATTTTCGTCGATTCATTGATATTATGCTGGCATTCTAAAAGAGTTTCAAAAACAAAAGAAGATAAAATATTTCTTATATATACCTATCGAGACCTCAGATTTCCATGTTGCATACATATCAGTACACTGATGTTGTATACACACCTGCTAGTGCATCCAGACATACCTGTATTATAGATGCTAGGATGCTTGTGTGCATGCATACGATAGCCTTTGTAGATGTTATTTATTACTCACGAGTTGGCAACTCACTCCCGTTGTGCCACAGTCTTTTGCAGGTCCGCTCCGTCAGTTCAGTAGCGGCGGGCGCACTTGTTCTTTTGCCTCTTTTGCCTGAGCTTGAGATTTGCTCATAGGTGGGTTATGTTATTATTTTGTACCACCTTGTATATTCTTTGTATCTAGTGTACACCATCTACTGTTTCTACCAGATTTATTGTATATTGACCTAGAGGTGAGACTGTGAGGTTTGTGGATTTTATGCTGTATTTTGGGGTCGAGCTCACTTGAGCCGACATGCTACTTTTCTCATGCTTCCTTATGATTATTATGCTTGTTGTCATTTTACATTGCGTGGGATTTGTGACCGCCTTGTGGCGAAGAGCTAGCTCCCGCTTGGGGATGCCCTATTTTGTTGGATTCATGCATATTTTTGTTGTACCCATTTTGGGGGCCAGTATTTACAAAGGAGACTCTGCCGAAATTTTCGGGAAAAATTGGTATTGTTTTTAAAAAGGGTTTTACATGACTTATTTGATAACTTGCTTTCAAAGGTTTGGGTTTTCTTCACTCTTTTGCTTAATTGGTTTTGTTTTCTGGGCTTTGGCTTACTTATTTTACGGACGTCTTTAGACGTTTCGTAAACTTAAGTGCCAGTCACGTTCCGTACCCTGCGGGTCGTGACACTTTCATTGACTGTGTACACCCTCCTGAACCTTTAACCGATAACCTTCCTCAATCACCTACCTCCATCCTTTCCATTGTTCCGACATTGCAAGAAACCGTATCATTTTCACTCCCTGTTTCTGGTTTACCAAGTTCGGCGTACCCATGGTTTCTCATGAATCTTAAGTGATTTGACCCAATTTCTCTCCATATTGATAAATTAGTACAATCCATCTTTTCACATCGATCATTACAGATTGTTCTAATTTATTCAATCCATTTCCACCCTCAAGTTCGTATTCCACTTCTTTCTCCCATCCGCCATTCTTCTCTTCCACCGAGACCGGATGCCACTTCTATCCCCACACGGTTTCGCGTGTTTCTTATTTCTTTTCTCTACACTCCATTCTTTCACCAACCGTCGCTTTATAACGATAAAATCTTTGAATGGTTGGTACTCACTTTTGTCCTGTGTAAGGCCTTGTATAGTTTGAAACTGTTCTCTTTCCCCCCCTAATCCTACACTTCAACGCTTAAAAGTGGAAACACTGTTTTACTTAAGTTTGGGGGGGACTCTTTTTTTTGTATATATATTTTTTTGTTTTCCTTTTTGTTTTGTATATAATTTGTTTTTAGGGAGAGCGCCGACAATTTTGACCCTCTTGGTATAGCCTGACAGTGAGGGCACTGTCAAGTTTAAGTTTGGGGGTGTGCTCGGTAAGCTTTCTTCCTTCGCATTCATTTGTATATTTTGCATTTGCATACCTTATTAAAAACCCACAAAAATTGAAAATTTTCCAAAACATATAAAAACTTTGTCGTCAAGTTAGCTAATAGGGTAACTTAGATTTTTATTCTGAAAGTTCAGTTAATATGTTAGAAATAACTAAATTCTAGGCTTAGGAATTGAAAACCCTTAAAATAACCCTCATTCTGTCTAACTTTGGTAAGTATACATCCTTACAGTTTTTTTGAGAAATAGGTAATCTTGAGTTCAGTTCTTGAGTTAAGTCAAGATGAAGGGAAAGTATTGAAGCTTTACTGAAAGATAAGTCTGAAAAATAGTTTCTTTTCTTGAGTTCAAATTTAGAAAGTATATACCCTACAAACTGCACTTACACGCACCTTGAAACTTGGGATAGTAGAGGATACCTAGAAATACTCTTGCCTGAAAGCCTAGTATGAAAGAAAAAACGGTATTTAAAGCTAAACACCAAAAGAGCATATTGAAAAATATATCCGGTCTTGAAAAAGAAAAAGAAAAAGAAAAAGAAAAATAGAATAAAGTCAAGACCTGGAAACTGCTATTTACGCTTTAAAAGTTCACACATTCAGTAATCGGCCGTTAGTGCCTCAAGAAGCATTAATAGTCGCATGAAAGGTGTGTGAGCAAATCCGTCCATCCTTAATGAAAAGAAGTATTATTAGGTATTAGGGCAAGGGTATTATAGCTTGAATTGAATTCTTGAGTGTAGGGGTGCAAATATACACACACGTAGGGGTATACAATCGATATTTGGATAAAAGATAGAAATAAAGAATAATACTTATGTTTTCTGTAAAGTTGATAAAAATCCCTGATTTAAGACCACACTTAAAGAAGGAAAACTCAGGAGATACCAACATCTTTCTAAACTTTTTTGGAACGTATATGATCTAAGGTTAAATAGATAGGAGGTGTGAAGCATTAGGGTTGGATATTTCTAACTTAGGATGATAGAATTTCTAACGTAAATACTAAACTGTAGGAGTAGAATCGACGTTAACTTATGACACTAGCTTGACGGGATTTTGTGGGTGTAATCCGCTGAAAACCCTCAGGAGACAACACTCCTCCTACTAGGGACACCTAGAGGTTTAACGGCTTGTTGCACACGCTCAGTGCAATCGCGTTCCCTGCGAAAGTGTGGTTAGGATTTTATTTTTGTAAATAAATGGTTTTGCTCGGGACGAGCAAAAGTTAAGTTTGGGGGTATTTGTTCATTCCAGAATATTGCATTTTATACCGCCCATTCTTACGCTCGTTTGTTTATAGGCAGGTGCTTTTAATCAGTGTTTGCTACATATTTACAGGATACTGGTTCTCAGCTCTGAACAGTGCAATTCATGGAAAAGTACGTCAAATTCCGGATTACTGCCAACAATAGATAAAACACGGGTCTCCGCTCTCTATCCGTATGTTGCCACACACCAGTTTAAGGGACAAAATGGCAAATCGATGTCATTTTTGTGCACAAAGCACAATGGCAACACAAAATCCAACATATCTACGCGGAGCTCGAGGAAATCTTGGCAAAAGATCCACATCACATCACCTTTTGATCTACTGAAATTCTGGAAGAAATGGGAAGAGTTTCTGAGAAAAAGTCATATACCACACAGCAGACAACATAAAACCAGGGATCCCCACAAAATATGAACGCCTAACTCCACTAAAGCGTCGCGGTTCCGTGGCATAAGCGCGCTTAGGCCGCGGAACCGCGGCCATTTGGTCTCCTCGCTTTGTCGTTTTTTGTTGGCAGTTGGATAATTTTATGTGGAGCCGGATTCTTACCCTAGGTTTCCATTTCCCCGCCTATAAATACCCCAGATCTGAGCCAAGCCAAGGTGTTAAATTCTTTGTTCCTCTTTTGAAGGTTTTAGTGTAGTTTTAGTTCTTCTTCTTCTTCTTCTTCTTCATCTTTCCTCCATGAAAATGTAGTGAGAGCATTGAGTGGATGATCAATGAAGATGAGGGTTTTTGTATCATTCTCTTTTGTTTAACTTCCCCTTGAGATTCTTGCTTTCTCTTTATCTTTCAATCTCTTCATTGAGCTTGAAAGGTTAAGAGTTTGTTATTGATCTCAAGGGTTGTATTTTCTTATGGAATTAGTTCTTCACTTCACATGAGTTCTTTACCCTTCTCTTGATCTTGCAACCTCTTGATTGAGCTTGCAAGTTTAAGGGTTGGCTATTGATCACATGCTTGTCCTGAGTTCTAGTTTCTAGTTTTCTTTCTTGCTTTTTATTACTTGCTTTTTATTACTTGCTTTTTATTACCTTGCTTTACTTTCTTGCAATTTAAATTCATGCACTTACTTACTTGTAATCTTTTCTTTTCCCTTTTCTTTTTGTTCTCTCTTTTTTGTTCATTTTGTGAATGGTTGTAATTATCGTTGTTAAGAATCAATACGGTATTGTAAGTTAACGTTTCTTTGCTCGTTTCCTTTTCCCGTTATTTTCCATTGAACTCTGCCCAAACGTTACGCAAGCGCTCCGTTAGGCACCCTCCCCTAACTAGGTAACGGTGATTCCTAACCGCGACCGGTTGCGTTCGGTTTGGCCGGAGGCGAAAGCAAGAGACAAGAACGGAAGGACAAGGGTAAATAAGCCGGATTCCACGAATACCGTGCTTAAATCCCCTAATCCACGTTGTTGCCGATTGCTCTAGCTTCAATTGGTCAAGACTCAGCTCAAAGGTTTTGAGTACGGATTTCTTTAGCTTACAATTTCGTATCTTTTTCTTAACAACTTCATACTTGCATATAAAACACATAGGTTAGTTTGAACAAACACATACAAATTCTTTATTGACTCGTCTAGGACAATAACGGAAATACAACCATCTCCCTGTGGATCGACCCGTGCTCAACCGGCTAGCTGCATAGCGACACCGTCCTGATCGCGGTTATACTTTAGAACTTTGAACATCCGACATGCCAAAAGCGTGCGATCAGTTCCCCGTGCTTTCGCATGGACCTAATTAAAGTAAACCTCATTTTCCTAGAGGCGTAACCCCATTGACACCTTTCTAGACACCTACTGGATTAGCTAATTGTAAAGTGCAAAATTCTCCCGGGAGTAACTTTTACTCACAGTGGGATCGGGATCCAGCCATCAAATAGAAGGTATGCAATCTCATTACAAATTTCAACTCTTGAAATTCCCGATTTGATTTTTACCCCTAGTGTCTTATGACATTAACTATGGTCAACAAATCATAAGCACTAGTCAAGTTCTACCCTCCATTTCGGGATTGATTTAGACCCACCCACAAGACCCTTAACTATGATCAACAAAGTCATGCGAATGTCCTAATTGATCGTATCAAATGCTTTGTAGGAAGACATCACTTAGCTACCGTACACCACGCCTTAACTATATAGTCAACAAACGTGGTAAGAATACTAAGTACTCTGCTTCCTAAAATGGCGGAGGGCAACAGATGGTTTTTGTGAAAACCTCTGACGTTTTGAACTTGATATCGTTGTAGAATCGAGTGAAAAGAGTGCTTTAAGCTCCAGTTTTAAAAATCGAATGGTTTTGTAGTGTTTTTCTAATTTTTCTAAAGAGGTCACTCCCGGTGAAGGGATCTCGGCTCTTTCCTCATCGAATGAGGTGCAGGATATTGATGAATACCATGATGCAAAACAAAAGTTAGATCAACTATAAAAACAATCGAGTTCTTTGTAACATTTGCTAGTTTCGCTAAAAGGGTCACTCCCGGTGAAGGGATCTCGGCCCTTTCCTCATCGAATGAGGTGCTGGATATTCAAGAATACCACTATGCAAAGCAAAAACTAGAGTTACCCATTTTTAAAAATTTGATTCTACAAAATCTTCAGGTTTCTTTTTCTTCACATTAATCACATTAATGCTGTCCCATCATTTACGTTTCCTAAATATCACAGAAAAGAAATGAAAATAAAGCGTACGCTTATGCCATCCGCATTCGCCGCTAGGCCCCGTCATGCACCGTTAGGTTACTTAACTAACGGCAGAGCGGGGGCTGGACTAGCGCGGGTGCAAAACATAAGCAACTTTTATTATATATCTCATATATAAATATAGCCATTACCGATCACAGATGAATACGTTGGATATACTAGGAATTTCGCATTTCATTCAAGCCTTAATGAAATACGGGTTCCACGGTCGTGATGAATAGCCAAAACCCCACCCTAGACCCCTACGGGTGCGGCAAACTACCCGCCAAATCCCCGAAGAGGAGCAACCTCCCTCAACAAAGTGAGTAGGCCACTCGGCACTTCGAAACCCCGGTATTTTGTGCACCCCACCTTGGGTCTATCCTAAGAGCAAAAATGGTAAAAAGAAATTATACAACGGTGGCTACAACCTCAACCCGGATGTGCCCCGCAAAATAATATTACATTTCTTTTTACAAATTACATTGAATGAAAGAAAAGAAAAAACGCTCTTGTCACATCCCCCGCCATTCATCACGACGATCCAACATATTCATATACACATACCATCTCATGATATCATTACAGAAGTGTGCAACCCCGGCTAATCGACTTATAGCAATTAGTCGACGTTTCAAACACATATATCATTAACCAAGAAGACCCAATTAGCCAAGCACTTTAGAATTTCGATCGATAATTTTAAACCATGCCAACACTTGTCTCAATCCAGAGCACAATACACTCTGTGTAAATTCCAGATATCCCAGAAACACAATTTTCTTAATCTAAACAAACTGCTGAAAAACAAGTCAACTCGGCCATGACTCGACCGCGGATCGGCGGCCAAACATTGAGTTTGGCCCGGATCCGCTGCGTTCCTGGCGAGTTAGAGTCTCGTTTTTCTGCAGTATGCTTAGAAAACCCTGCATGTATTTTTAAGGCTACTGAATTGATTTTTTGAACACTTTAAAAATCGACAAAAAACGGGGACAGAAAATGTGTTTTTCCGGGAAAAATTCGTCGATCGAAGTTCTAACTTTTGGCTAATGATCTAATTATGGTTTAGTTAGTCTCTGATACCATGTTAGTGAATGTTGCATGCTTCCACAACTCTTGTGAGGCGGCGGAAGCGATAAACGAAAATTTTCTTTGCATACAACACGCACTTTTCATAAGATCTTGTCTAAACCATAACTAGAAAAACCTAACTAGAGATCTTATCTACTATGTTAGGGATTATACCTCAATGATACGGTCCTTCAGTTCTTCTCTTTGGTGCAACTCCTTTGATCCTTGCCACTCCTTAGCTCCTTTGGATGTTGCCGATGTTCTCGATCTCCGGCCACCCCAAGACCTAGATGATCCACGCGAGAGTTGCCGTGCAAGCTAGAAACTCTTCATAAGAGCCTAACCTAGAGACCAAGTTTGCTAGAAGAGGTCACTAGGATCATGCAGAGATTAGGGTATTGGATTATCTTTAATCCTAAACTTTTGTTTCACAACACATGTGAAGGATAAAGCTTAGGATGAAGGAGGACAAGAGAAGAAGGAGAGAGAAAGTGTTAGTGATAATAAGAAAATTCAAGCATGGAAATTAGATATGGCTCAAATGAAATAATTGAAGCATGCATTATAAAATTAGCACCATGCTTCAATAGTAACTCCAAAACAATATAAAATAAAACAACCCATTCTTTCAACCATGCTTGGACTTTCTAAATTCCACCTCATTTATTTATTTTCACAAAACAAATAATGTAATTATGAGGTGGCACCTTCTAGAAGGTATTCTTGTAACAATTACAAAAATACCCCTCCTCCGTATACCGTATACCGTATACGTATACCCGTATCCGAATTCCGAAAAATACGAATACAAATAATCCAATAATATAATACCGGTATCCGGCTTAATCCAAAGCCTACCAGTATTATCCTCCCGATCATTATTCCTGTAACAATTACACGAACATGATCGAAACCCTGCCGTAACACCTTACGGCTACCGTAACAACTTACGGACTCTACATCTTTCGCCTGAACAAGGGAACCCTCTGTGTGGGACTCTAAAGACTCGACAGTATGTTGGCAGTGGGTTTAACCACAAGCACGTCAGTGGCACTAGCTGTGCGTAACGGCTACCCAGATACATGACGAAAAGGTGTCCGACGAGCGAACTCATCACAACCCTAAGGAGCCTGTAAGCAACACTTACCGTACAGTCCGGTCTCTTCGTCTGATACATCGCATATGAAGTATAGGGGTGGTAAATGTCAGACCCCGGTAACTTTATAAGTCATGCTGATTTACGGCCCATAACGGTTCGAGAAACTACTGTTAACACTTATCGGTAAATCTCGAGAACCCTGGCTAGGGATTTGATGTTATGGCCGATCAAGCATAGCGCGACACCAACTCCCTATACCGGGAGAGACGAAACCCCTCCTATCGCTCACTGCCTCCATGCGATACGGGATTGTACCCAAAATCCACCTATTTGCATGACTCGGCAGAGCCGCGGTAGGGAGGAAATCAAAGCACAGTGGGAATCAAACAAGACATTAAGACGATCTAGGGTTTACAGACTAACCTGTACAAGTGTTGCCAGAGAACTGCTATTTGACAATTGGTATATATACCATCTAGGAGTTCTCGCCGAGTCCTGTTCGGTGTACCCATTCTCCAATGAGCACCTGTGTACAATCTTTGATGTCAAACACCAATGGTTGTGGAATCAACCATCGCCCCCTAGGGTCAGGAAACGTACACACTAGTCTAACATGGTAATACCGATGCCCTATCTCGATATACCCTCGACTAAGAACTATTAAAAGATATGCTTATAGACTATCCAGGCCCCACTAGTATGATCTCATCATAATCCTAGTAGTCAAGCATAATTCTAAGGGCTTCATCAACATGCATATAAAGATATGAAATTTAACACAAGTTAAGATGAAGATAAATCTGATAGCATACTATCATTTCGAGCAAAGATTGTTTCTGCACATATACATGCCTAGCATCATATACAATACAGGCCTCTAGGGCATACACATCTAACAAGTGTAACATACGCATCATCGATAATTGTGTAGGTGTACTAGCACATGTATATGTAATGCAGTGAGAATATCATAAGCGTAGCAGAAAGTAAAACGTGAGCGCATTGCTATAAGGTATACGTATCTAATCTAACATCTACGTAAAGGCTAAAATAAGCAGTGTAGACTGGGATTAGATATCTATAACATATCTGAGTCGATGAATCTATCAATCAGCATCCAGCCTCACAACATCACGTACGGTATAATCTATCGTACGGCATCCTCTAGTCAAGGGTATGAATCAATCATCAGGTAAAACTCATCATGTACGGTAATCCATCGTACGGCGGCATTAAAAAATTAGGGATTCTATCATCCTATACGACAATGAAGGTACGGATCTAAGTCTCGTGCGGCATATCACTCATTATTATCATAATATATCTATATACCTATATCTCAGGTCACATCCGTATCAATCTCATATCATGGGACTGACAAAGGTATCAATTATCTCATATCGCCTCGCATCCGTATAACGACATATCAAACCAAGTCATCATATCTCATCGTATACTCTTTTCATCATATCAATATCTCACATCAAGTCATCTTATATATATATACATTCTATCTTATTAATCTCATGTCGTATGCATCGATCTCATATCATGCTACTACAAATCTCATACTTATTCTCTTACACTACATATATATCACGATTCATATTCACATTTCATATCCTCATATATCAATTCGAGACATCCTTACCAATCATATCATTTTATACTAAAACCTTTAATCACATCCGTAGGTTCCTAGTATAGGTTTCTCCGACTATATCCTATATATCGGTTTCGATTTTAAAATTGCGGGGGTGCTATACGCCATCCACCCGACTTCCCCCGTAGATATAAATCTACTCACCTGCGGAACTCCTTGTTCAGCCGTAGTCAATGTGCTTCGTCATCTCGGAATCCACGCGAAGGTACCTACAAATCAACACATATCGCCACGTTATGAAAACCAAATCCAGAAAACTGATACGGCACACGGTGCGCTCATAGGTTAGAACCTATAGCCTACGCATGCAAAAACAACCAAACAACCCTCGTCGTTGACGTACAAACATCTAATGACCCAATACAATATAACCAAGAATTCCAATATCGGATAACATAACCAAAACCACCCCAATATTCTCCCAGATTTTGGCTCATGTAATCTGGAACAAAACTAAAAATACAGTATCTATGTTATAAGGTATGTGAGCTACAGGCAAACCCCTGCACAATTCCCCAAATTTTGGTCGGCCTACTTCCTACAGTAACCGCCCCCCGCCGGCCTTACCTTAGAGTTTGGGCCTCGTCTTATCATGGTGGTCTCCTATTAGTCTAACTAGGTTAATGTATATTTTTGATTTTTTTTTATAAAGGTCCCGGGTTGCTCCAGATTTCCTATAGACCTCCAAAAATGTCATAAAACCGACAAGGAAATTTTCTAAGTTCGTATTTTGGTTCTAATCTCGGGTCTCGGCCAGTAAAACCTCACTAAGGGTTAAGTAAACACCCACTACAGATCACAAGTCCACACAATCACCCAAACCCTCTCTTGAAATTTCCAAACATCGCTAATCTATATTGATTTAACTCTAAACTACTATAGGGTGCTAGGAAACTAAAAATCTAAACTAAAAGTGTAGGAATTATCTCGTTTGGCAACTCAAGAATTTTCTTGAGTTGCTCAAAGTCTTCAAAATCCAAGTTTGGAAGGTCCATAAGGTGTAAGATGGGATAAGGATCATTTTTAATGAAGGGAGTATATGGTTTTAGCAAGGTTTTTAAGGTGATCCATGGAGGTAGAAGTGGAGGGAGTATGAGGATGAGGGAGATGAAGAAACAAAGGGGAAAGGAATGAAGGAGGCAGCCCCCCCTCTCTCTCTTTCTTATTCTCACCCTCTCAATTATCACATGTCACACTCTCTCTCCAATAAGTGTCTCATTCTCACCTTTTCTATTTTTTCTTTTTAAAACCAAATATTAACAAATACCAATGAGACAACATACAACCAAATGCAACATGTAATGGTGCACTAATCATGGAAAATTGTAGAAACACGGATTTGGCCTAATCGCGATTAGTAGTGCACTAATTAATTTTTATTTAAACTGCATATAATTAATTATAAAAATACCCAAATCCGATAAATATATTTTTAAATGAATAAATCATTTTAATCTCCAATTATTTCACAAATATTGGTATATATTTATACCATTTTACGAAAACCCTAAATTTGCCAATCGGGTAGTTTTCGCGAAATATATTATTTTAATATTAAATTCCAAAAATAATATTTTATATTTTCTGAAATGTTACAATCTTCCCCCTTAAATAAATTCGGTCCCTGAATTTTAAATTTAACCCCCAAATGCTAAAACATTTCAATAATCAGCTCAAATCAACGGGGCTCCGAAATCACGGAAGACACAGAAATACCACAGCGCATCACGTGCGCTTGAAAACGAGTACGAAACTCTAAATCGATCTCCGTCAAACGTCACACAATCATCGGAGTTAAAATGGAGACACAGATCTCTAAATCCACTACTGAAATTCAATATACACCAGTCGAATACAATAATACGTATATAGTACGCATCTTTGGAAAAATCCCTTAAAACTGAATACAACACATGCAAAATCTTTTCTGAACCGCCCTGTGTTGCGTAACTGACGGCACAAGTGACGGACGCTTATTTGTAAGGTAATAAATATACGTTAATATATGTTTTGCTCAAATATACGTTCCGCCATTTTGAAATATCCCAAAAGGTTTTCCTTGGTAAACGTTCGTGTCGCTCGCGGACACGTAGGAAATAGCGAGACTATAGCTCTTTTTTTAAAACCTCTTGTTAAACTTTTAATGCATGCAAAGTACTCAGGTACTGTCCTCAGATCAGTCATGTTCGGCTACTACATAATATAGTACCTATCATGAAAACAAAGTGCTCAAGAGCAAAATCAGCCTCAAAAGGCGTATCCAATAATCACGTGCATCTGGTGCACACGAAAATCAAGCCAAATACAAGTGCTAAGAATGTGCAAAAAACCAAACTAAGTGCAACGGGTGTGCACAAAAGCATCTGTCCAGTGCAACGGGTGTGCACGACAATAATATCAAGTGCATCTATAACGCACAAAATCACATCCCATATCATGTGCCCAACATGCGCGAAAATCCAAATCAAGTGCATCCAACGCGCACAAAATCCAATACCAAGTGCCTAATATGCGGAAAAATCCAACCCAAGCGCGTCAGGTCCGTATAAAGCATCTAGTGCAGTAGCATGCACAAAAACGAACGTTAAGTGCAAACGCGCAGAAAAATATAAATCTGGTGAAACAAATGCTCAAAAACATAAATCGGGTGCAACCAATGCATGGAGTATAAATCTGGTGAAACCAATGCACAAAAACTCATCCATATCTCAAATGCTCACAAAAACAACACCGAGCATGCCAATGTGTATAAAAATCATAAGCGTGTGCAACTGCGTGCACAAAACACGTATCAATGCACTGCAAGCATATGTGAGCTATACCGAGTGCAAAAATCAAATCAAGTGCGTACCACATGCACAAAATCCAATCAATCGTATGAAATCCACGAAATCATAAACACGTGCAGCCAAGGCACAAAATCAATATCAAGTGCAACTGATATGCACAAATCGCAAACCGATGTTGCTGTGTATAAACATAAATCAAGTGCAATAACTATGCACAAAATGTAAATACCCAATAGGTGCAGCCATGGTGCACGAAAACTATATCATGAGACTCAATCATCAAAACTCAAATCCAAGCTATATAAGCGTGATGCTCGATCACAAACGCAAATCGCAACAACTGACATCGAGGTACACCTCCTACAATGTCGAAAAATGTCGGTGCGCCCAAAACTGGCAGAGCAAGAACCTCCACTTGCCTCCTGCTCACGGTCTGGCATCCTCTGTCTCTGGGTCCTCATTTCTCTGTGGATTTCCAATCTCTCAATCCATCATCTCGTCGGCCCGGTCAGGTGTACTAACGGAAATGATTCCGCTCTGACACTCCTCTAGTCAGCTCTCGGCCAATTAGCATGACCACTTGTAAAGAAGCACATCACTGGCGTCGGCCTCTGGTCCTATGAATACACGTGACACAATTGATTCTCGGTGCAAATCTTATCGCAGCAGTGTCCTGGAAGGCACCTGCTCAAGGTCTCTTCCAATCTCGCCTATGCCGAACTGTACAGAGGCTGGTACTCTTAAATAATCTTTTCTTGTTTTCTAGACATCTACGTTCTCAGCACAACATTTTCTCGGGAACTGGCCATATCCCAACGCCCCTGTATACATATCAGATCTCTAATCCCTACGGGGAGTAACAACAGCTCGTTAACATCTTGCACGAACCTTTTGTTCCACTCGTATTTATTATCGTCCACTTCGACGTCACGTCATGCTATCTGCGTAATGCAATTGTTCTCGGCTACAATCAATCCAGAGTCTCTCACACGGACTTGAAATTACAAACTCGGTATCTTCATCACTCTGTAGAAGATATCTAGTCGAACACATCCTCGGGAACTCGTCCATGTCATCGGAGGAATATACCTTATTCATCCGTTCTCGATCAACTCACAACGCATCTGGGTGAGGTCCTTCTATCTGAAACTGGTCCACTTACTGATCTCCTATCGGATCATCCAACGAACAACGTCATCTCTGGATCGATCTACTCTAGATCTGAGTAAGATTCTCCACACTGGAATCTTCAACACAACTGGGCCTGCGTCGGCGCATCAAATCAGACGAATCATATCAGTCGCTCAACTCAAGATACACTAGCTATCTCCTTTCACATCTCTGCCTGAAAGCTCCAATGGTTTCAGCTCATAAACTCTAGAAGCGACATCCCATCAATCTCAGCAACAGCTGGGTCATCTGTCTACAAGTTAGACAATATCACAAACTCTAAGGTAGGCTGTACATCTACAGTCCTCTCACAACAAGCAGCCTCTATCAGTGGCCCGATCATCCGGTGCAAAACCGAACAATCGCCTCAAGCGAGAGGTCACAACACAAACACTAAATTGATACGTTCCCGTGTCACCAGAAAACATGATGGTCAGTTCTCGTCCACAAAGAGCTCTCCCTGACCGCATCCCCTAGCAGCAGCTCAATCTGCGCTCAAACCATGGTGACAGGAACCTCAAGCATGTATCGATGAAGATAGATCAAAAGGATGAAAAGAATCAACAGATCCCAAAATGGATACATGATCATAAGGAGGAACGGAATCAATGAGAGTATGATCATCGGAACGAATAGAATCAAGGATCTCAAATAGATGTATGATCATGGGGACGAAAAGAATCACAGGTCTCAAGATATGTACATCCTAAGGTCACTTAAGCGGAGTATCGTATCGTAAGTATGCCGCGGAACATACGCATGGTACGTCACTCTACTTGAGTTCCTTACTCCGTCAATCAGGGTCAACCTATGTAACGAAAGTTTGGGTCTAATACCCCCATGTTCAAGTCAAAGTTCCATAAGGTCAAGCCTAGGTTCCGAAATACATACGCCCTGAACTCCGCATAGTTAAACCTAGACTCGAACCAAGGTTAAACCTGGCTTTGATACCAACTTTGTCACGACCCGAAATTTAGTTCGTGACCGGCACTTAATCACGCAACGTCTAAAGGCGTAACATAACTTAAGTAAGCCGAAGCCCAGAAATCTAAACGTTTTTAAAGAAAATAAAAGAGGTGAAGTTTTGAAAATAAAGGTATTAGGAAATCAAATGTTTTCTTAAATTCATAGATAATGGAACATGAAAAATGCAAGTGGATTTTACTAGTTGAAAAACTTGTTTCGTCTTTTAAAAATATATGCAGCACCTCCCTTGTATATTTGGATCCAAAACCACATATACAAGATAATATAAAAGGCATCCCCAAGCGGGAGCTAGCTCTTCGCCAAACGGCGGAATCACCACGCAAGTCATAATATATGTATACGACGCCTAATGATTGATAGAATTTTTGCGTGCTTAGTTAATTACCGCAATCAAGGCGGTTTCGCTTGTAGCTAGCCGGTTGAGTACGGGTTGTCCGCAGGGAGATGGGAATCTTTTTCTATGTGCTTTAACGAGTTAAGTCCAAATGTCCAGGTTTGTTTTTTAGATTAACTATGTGCTAAAATGATATATAAAGAGAGCTTGTTAGGATTAGGTTAGTTTGAGTTAGGAGTCGCTCACTTCTTTCATTGCCACTCTTAATATCGGTGTTACGGTAATCGGCAACAACGGGGATTAGCACGACTAGGAAAGAACTTGCGAGTATAAGCTAGGCTTTCCAACGCTTAAGTTCTTCCTTTTGGTGCTTGTCCGTCCGTTCTTGGCTCTTAGCCTTAACCTTCGGTTAATTCTACCATAACCGGTCTCACTAAGGAATCACCGCTATCATGTAGGATAGGGTGCCGTAGGGAGCGGATTGTGGTTCGATAAACGGGAATCCGAATTAAGATGTTGGGCAAGAAAAGAGTCTCTCAAACTTTCCTTATCCTACCTTAACAAGTGGGAAAACTACTCACCCATTACAAGAAAAAGGAAAATAAAACAAAGGAGGAAGATAGAAAGAAAGAGGTTAGAAAATTACAACTAGCTATTTGAGACCTCACTTTGGCAAGGATCAAGCTTAAACATCATTGTTGTTTAAGGATAAAGAAAAAGAGAACAAGAAAGAAACAAACAACAAATAACAACAACTAGATTTGCAAATGAAAAATACAAGCAATTATAATTAACAATAAGACAAACATGGTAACAAAGAGAACTCTTTATTCATCACTTCACTCACAAAAGCTCACTACAAGGTTTTAATGGAGAAGAGATGAGAAGAGGAAGAAGAACAACAACATGTATTCTAAAATCTAAATACAAGAATAAGCACCCTTGGCTTTGGCAAGTTCTGGACTATTTATAGGAAGGCAACAGAAATTCTAGGGCAACATTCTGGATCATCATGAAAAGACAAAACAGCCCCTGAAAAGATTCCAGCTGACAAGCCAGTATGGCCGCGGTTCTGCGGCCTAAGCGTGCTTATGCCGCGGAACCGCGTCCTAAGCGTGCTTATGCCGCGAAACCGCGGCCTTTATGGGGACTTAGGTCTTCAAATTTGGTGATGTTCCTTGGTTTGTAGTACCATTCAGTCTGGTATATGTTTTTTCTCATAATTTCTTCACGATTTTTCCAGAATTTCTGCTGATCAAAAGGTGATGTGATGTGGATCTTTTGCCATGATTTTTCTTGAGCTCCGCGTAGATATGTTGGATCTTGTGTTGACATTGAGTTTTGTGCATGAAAATGATATCGATTTTCCATTTTGTCCCTTAGACTGGTGTGCGGCAACATACGGATAGAGAGCGGAGACCCGTGTTTTATCTGTGGTTGGCAGTAATCCGGAATTTGTCGTGTTTTTCCATGAATTTCACTGTTTAGAGCTGAGAACCTGTATCCTGCAATTTACTAGCAAATACGGCTCAAGAGTACCTACCGATAAGCAATGTGATAAAAATTAGGCGGTATAAAAATGCAAAAATCTGATATGAACAAATACCCCCAAACTTATCATTTGCTCGTTCCGAGCAAAGCCAATTTATTCACAAAAAATCCTTAACCTCACTTTCGCAGGGAACGCGATTGCACTGAGCATGTGCAACAAGCCGTTAAACCTCTAGGTGTCCCTAGTAGGAGGAGTGTTGTCTCCTGAGGGTTTTCAGCGGATACTACCCACAAAATCTGGTCAAGCTAGTTTTGCAAAATAACTATGATTCAAACCCCTAAAGTTTTGTTTCAGAAATAACAATTCTATTATCCTAAGTCTAGACTATCGAACCTTTATTTTTCACACCTCGCTTCTTATTTAACTTAAGATTTTATATGTCTTTACGTGCAGTGCAAATAGTGTCGTTAAGTTCCAGAAGGATCGATAAAAGTCATCATGTCACACAATAAAGCCCAGATAAAGATTTTAAAAGGATCACATAAGTTTTATAAAGAGTTAAGCATTTTTCAAGTTTCGTTTTCCAGTAAGGTTTTAACTTCAGAATTTCTATCTTCCTTAACAGGAAACTAGGTCTTATTTTTCACTCCACCTTTTTCTTGTTTTCATTTCATACACACCTCTGTGAACGTGCAATAGTCTTTATCATAGTATAAAACCTTCATATCTCCGCTAGAAATATTTTTTTATAAAAACCTGTCTTTTGTTAAGATTATTCTCACACAAAGAACCGTTAGGAATTTTTACTCGGAGAGAACACTTGCTTGACTTTGTTTTAATCTGGACTTTCTAGGCTTCTTAACGATCTTTGGGCCTGTAAGTCTACGCTAGCGCCCCGGCCGTCTACAGACGCCAAAATGCGGAACAAAAACTTTTAAACTGGCGCTATCGTATACTTTAACCCGGATCTTCCATTATTGCTAAACTAACAAACTGTAAAGAGTGTAGAAAGGTTATACCGAACGATCCGAGTCCTTCGTTATTCAACCATCATCCCACACTCCGTTGCGGCTGCTCCGATCTCGTCGATCTCCGATATCCTCGTCGAGGTGGCACCACATCGACGATTCTTTAAACGGGCTCCCGCCTCTGACTTGAGGCAACTCGATCGTCAAGTTTGCTAAAAGAGACGACCAAGAATGATGTAGAGAATGAGTAGATGACTTTGTCTCACTTCGTCCAAAACCGTGGACGATCGGTTAATGAAGTTGCCGATGGAAATGAGATATGAACTATGAAATTTCCATGCATCCAAAACTTTAGTCTTTTCTTTTAACAACCATAATTTTTCTCTCATGAGTGAATTAATGGAGGAGAGGGGGCCGGCCATATTTATTCAAGGAGGGAGGTGAGTGTAAGAGAGGTCAAGGGGGTGACCATAAAAGAAAGCTTCTCACAAAATATCCTTAAGAAAATAAGAAGCTTTAATGATAATGCATGAGTCACTAATACACATCATCAAGCCTTTAATGCAACCAATGAAAACACCACACCAATTAATCCTAGTCACCTCATCTAGATGCTTCTAGAACACTGACTCACCTCATCTGAAGAAAAGATAAATCCGTCTTTAACCGAATGTTAAAAGACGGCTGATAGAAAACTGGAAACTGGCAACTTCCAAAAGTGATCCTGAAACGACTTTCAGGATAAACCCGAAACTGTATAAATATACCCGCATTTGTATTACGACCGAATACAAATACAACTGAGACAAAGATATTATACCTACTCAATATAATACTCGGATCCGGCTTAAACCAAAGCCGACCAGTATCATCTGTCCGAAAAATAACACGTGCGTAAACGCACGTGCATTTTCCGAACCCTGCCATAAAACCATACGGCCTCTACAACGTTTCGCCCGAACTTGGGAAACTGTCTGTGGGGGACTCTAATGACTCGTCAGTACCCTGGCAGTGGGTTTAACCACAAACCGTCAGCGGCACTAGCAATGCGTAACGGCTGCCCATGGACTGACCTCAAGGGAGGCTGATGAGCGAACTCATCCAGAAACCCTACTGAGCCTAACAGTGACTATGTATATACAGTCCGGTCCGTTCATCTATGAGTATCGCATATCTGCCTAGGGTGCTAGTAACGTCAGACCCCCAAGAGCAGTATAAGTCGTGTCGGAGTGAAGCCCAATTACACCCTGAGATACTACTGGAGTACCTACCAGTAAATCTCCTGCCACGGCCGTGGGCTTTGTGTAATGGCTCTCCTAGACACAGCACGATCTTGCCCCCAATACCGGAAGAGACGAATCCCGTGCCGATCCGCTCACGTGCCTCCATATGGCTCGGGACTGTACCCAAAAACTACCTGTTTGCACGACTCCTTTGAGCCGTGGTAGGGTAGAAATCAAAGCACAGTGGGAACTCACACGAGACAAATGACGACCTCAGGTCGATGAACTAACCTGTACACATGTCACCAGGGAACTGCTATCTGACGATAGATATAGTACTAACTAGCAGATTCCCGGCGAGTCCTGTCCGGTGTACTCATAACCCAATGAGCACCTGTATACATCTTAGGTGATCCAACTGACACCAGTGGCTTGTGAGACCGGCCACCGCCCCTCGTCGGGGTCTCGACTGTACACACTAGTCTACACCGGAGTATCGATGCCCTGTCTCGAAACTCCCACGACTAGGGACCACAATTAAGGATATGCATATAAACCACCCAACTCTCACGTATATGATCGCCATCATACTGTCGGAGGTAAAGCAAGATCCTAAGGGCTCTATCAAAGTGTAACATGTAATCAGTCACCTGAACATGTACACGACTGATAAAGGAAAACCAGATAGCATACTATCATCTCGAGTAAGACTGTCCTACCGGTATAGGTCCTCCGCAATCATTGCAATCACGTACCTGCGATCCAATAATTGACTATGAGGGCACTATCCCCAACAATCTCCCACTTGCACTCAAGGCTAATTATTGCGATGTCGACTACTCACAGCCCGTGTGAAACCGAACATCCAACTCCTCTACTAATCAGTTTCACAAAGGCCGTTTGTAAAACTATTGTGTTCGAGAAATAGCCTCGGTGAGTGGATCCGCCTAGATGTTTCTTTCTATATCTCTCTTAATCTCAAGTTCGCGGAGAAAGTCATCTCCCGAATTGAGTAACACCTGTCTTAGAATATGTCTGGATATCTGATGGGACCTAGTTCATAAATGAACTCCAAATCCAAACTTCTTAGACTGTATCGATCACTGAACCTAATCAGTATCCGGCACTATGCCACCCACAGTATCCTCTTGGACCACCTGTCCATAATACTGTCCCTCTTCGTCAGAGGGAAAAACTATAACTCTGACAATCACTCTGTCAACCATGTCACCTTTGAAGCTTGGAATGATAACCGTCTCCCGAAGGAGGCTGCCGTCATCAAATCCGTAGAACATGTACTTATGTTCTAAAACTGCTTCCTTATGTTTCTCCAGGATTGGATTAATACAAACTTATTGCATCAAGTGCAAAAACAACATCTGGTGTGGTACTTGACATCTCATGATTGACTCAATTGCCTAAGCAAGTGATCTGCCAATCATGCACATCCCTCTCCCCTTTAGTCTACACGACACCTTTAGAGAGGGTGACTCCATCACCTGCAGGTACACCACCATGCTAGAAGTCAACTATTCCAAAAACCATTAGAATATCTGTCAAAGTACCCACATTGGGAAACTACCCAAATCCAGATCTAAAACCATAGATCTAGAAACCATAATGTCAAATATTATATCCATATCCTGTCTGGAGAAACAACTGTGTGACGACCATAGTAATACCGATCGTAGTATAGGAATTTTACTTCCTACTCTGTGTATGTCATCCAGATACCATGACATCACACCCTACTACCTTCTTAAACAGATCCATCCCCTATTCTGATTGAAGTCAAAACCATGACTGTCATATCAAAATTAGATGATCTATCTCCGCTATAACTGCTCTAGTCTATAAATAGACATAAGCTACTTGCCCACCATGCTTCCGTTGCTCCCACTGACTACGACAACCCTCCTACCGGGTCTCATAACCTGGAACAACAGTAGTGTCAAGTCTGGGTAGATTAGAACCTCCCTGTCACCGTCCTTGAGGATACCGGAGTACCTCTCGGGTGTCTGAGGTTACCCACCATATCTGCGGAGTGGCTATTGGAATGTCAAACCTGATTGAATGTATAGGTCCTATTAAATTTTCCGTAATCGTTCGCGGTTCTGGAATCACTTCCAGTTCTACCATACTCCCACTACTGTTTTCTGAAAAAGATCTATTTTACTAAAACTGTGGCGAGTCAAGAACAATATCACTATTGATCTTCCAAATGGTAGAATATCAACCCTCGTCATAGCCAGGGTCAACCCGCAAACAGCCATTACAGAAACGTGCCCTGAGTTATCCAGAGTCTGGTTTTAAGCATAAGCTGGACAACTCCCCGTACCTCAATATCTTTTAAGGTACGATCCATTCTATATCCAATACAGAAACTTTGGCACTTATTTCATTGGAACCAGATTCAAATCATGCAGCTGTCTCCAGTGCATATCAACTTAATGGAAAGAGGCTAATCAGCATTACTCAACTTAGGAATCCATCCAATTATGAGCAACCTGAAAGAGAAACACGTTTCTCAAAACCATCACTATCATCTGAATACCAATCACAAGAATCTACATCTTCGATATCTTTGAAGAATCCCGATACTTGTGATACCTGGTTCTCTACTTTATTCTTATACCCATAACTTCTCAAAACTTAGACCTTGTATTTCTACGAAACACTCGTCTAAATACTAGAGAAGTTATAAGTAAACAGAACATAGTACGAGGACCACCCCTTTGTCCTGATGGACACCGGACAACATATAATACTCTGTATAAGTCCGCTGAGTTGAACAACTCATAACCTGTGCGTTGTAGGTGGAAAACTGTACCCTGGCGATTTCCTCAAATATCACCAATTACAACGAATTCCGATATAATGAGGATGATCACCTAATTCCCAATAACTTACTCCCACTCATCATCTGTAAAACCATACAGATATGAGAATGAAACCTGGTAAATACATACCCTTGGAGTAAGTATCTAATCGGGAAAACAGTTTTTCCTTTAACAATGCACTGAAACATGAAAATGTTTCGTAAGGGTATCCTGGTATTCATAGTAATGCCTCTTCCATAATCCAATTCATGACTTCAACCGTATATTTTATTGTCGTCTCTCCAAATCCCTTTATTTGTCTTTAGTCGTTACCTTCTGTACACCATCGTTAGGCTAAGTGGTTTTCTTCCTTCCCTACCGTTCGGCACCAGCCTATGGTTTGGAAGAAGACTATCCAGTAAGCATAATAGGTGTACCCTCCTAAACCAAGGAGTACTCGCATCTCGAGAGAAGGTGATGATAAAAGACAACTGAATAATACCTTATTCCTTTAAAGGTGAAATAGGAGTGGCGATGAAGTACGCGGTTTTGGTCGTGAATGATAACAGTCGCAATTTACTTTGCCCTCTTTCTAATCCCTTTATTTTTTCTTTACATATTACCTTCTGTACACCCTACTTAGGCTAATTGGTTTTCTTCATTCCCTACCTTTCGGCACCAGCCTATGGTTTGGAATAAGACTATCCAATAAGCGTAATAGGTGTACTCTCCTAAACCAAGGAGCCCTCGCAACCTGAGAGAAGGTGATAATAAAAGACGACTGAATAAACCAATTCTATTTCTCCTGAACCTGGATCCATCCTCGAAGAAGTCCCTTCGAGTTCGTATATAACCATACGATGGATCTATCCAATGGAAGTGGATATCCGTAGTAATACGGGTGTTCTGAGAAATTCAAAGGGTAAAAGAAGGAGTGGCAATGACTTATGCAACTCAGACAATCCAAAAGCCAGTATTTTAAGAAGGTTCGGTCAACCTGGTCACTGAGTCATAGTCTAGGGTCGGTCAAAGGTCGCTGCTAAAGAGAGAGAGAAAAGAAACACTCTGCGTGCACTCTAACCTAGATCAGAATGGTTATCACTTTATCTAATCCGGAAACCTCCCACTGTCCTGTCAAATTCTCCTCCAAACCTAAAGAAGAATCAATCGGGATCACCCGAAGAGTAAACCAACTCATCAGTGGGAATCGGGATCCAACTCTCATCGCGTGATAACGTGACGGAATCCACTCGCGTTATCACACTCCAGAAGGTATGTGCATGCCTGGCAAGTTTCAGTTTCTTTAGAAACTCCCGATATGATTTTTACCCCATGTTCTTATGACCTTGGCGAATGTCAACAAATCATAAGTCACATGTCAAGTTCTGCCCGTCATTATCTTGTTAATTTGAACCCACCCGTACATACCCTTGACGAAAGCCAACAAGGTAATACGACTGTCCCAAACCAACACATCTATCTATGCAACAAATGAATACCCCAGCAACTACCAAACACTATGCCTTGACAAAAGCCAACAAACATAGCTTGAATATTACTGACCATCCATAAGAAACGACGGAGGGCTACGGCTGGTTTTTGGCGAAAAACCTTTAACGTAATGAACTTGATCTCGTTGAAGGAACCTGATAGCTTTTAAAATATAGTGGCGAAAACCTTTTGCTAAAGAGGTCACTCCCGGTAAAGGGATCTCGGCTCTTTCCTCATGGAATGAGGTGCAGGATATTCCACCGAATACCGCTATGCAAAGCAACATGTAATCGACTATAGTGAAGTTATTACCCTGACGCAAACTTCTGCCCAAGGGGTCAGTCCCGGTGAAGGGATATCAGCCCTTGCCCCGTCGAATGAGGTGCAGGATATTCCAACCGAATATCTCTATGCAAAACAAAAGGAAACGTCTTTGCAATAACACTTTTTAAATTTGTTCCAACAACATCCAAACAGGTTTGTTTTACTTTGCATTGATCAGAATCAACACAGTCCCATCATTGATCACACCAGAAAAGAACGAAAATAAAATGTATGTATATGCCATCCGCATTCGTCACTGGGTCCCGTCATCACCCGTTAGGTTACTTAACTAACGACAGAGCGGGGACTGGACTAGAGCGGGTGTAAAACATATACAATATCTAATAGTATGTAAACCAATATACAATAATCGCTCCAGGCGTGATAATATGCAACATTACAGAAAAGTAATAAGCATCACAGAACAATACAGATAATCTGGGATCCCCGAGTTTCACAGAGCCGCTGCTGAAACTCGACGTTCCCCTGTCGTGTGGATAGCCTGTGCAATGAAACCTAGACCCCTACGGGTGCGGCAAGTTACCCGCCAAAACCTTAAGCGAGGCAGCCCCCTACAGCATAGTGAATGGACCACACAGCACTCCACGGAATCCGGTAATCTTGGGCACCCCTCCTTGGGTCAACCTGTACCCCCTACGAGTGCGGCGAATAGTCTGCCAATTCTAGAGTGGGACCCCTCTGCCTCTCAAAAGCCATAAGATGCGGACCCGTTGCCCTCCAGAACCCGGCTATCCGTGCACTTCGTCGCGGGGTAAAACCTAGTACAGTAATGAAAAATAGTACAATAGGTACATCGACCGCAACCTGGTCGTGCCCCAAAAGAATATTATACAACAGGCAGTGACGGCAGTCCACAAGTTGGACGCTCGCCCCGCAATATCAAATGTACAAATAAACACAAACTGTACTATCATTGCACACTGCTATCCACCATGACAAATCCGCAACATCACAGCACAAAACAGAACATCAACGCGAATGTCACGTTCGCAAACCCGTCTAAAAGAACTATAGCAATCAAACGCGGTTTACCGATCAAATTACATTCCCGGTCGGAGATATAATGTAAGCACTGTAAAACTAACATGTTTAAATTTCGATCGACCAAATATCAAGAAGTGGGCCCCACGACTTACTGGTGAACAGTAACAAAATCTGGGCCCAAATGATATATATACCAAAACCCCCAAATTCCAACAGAGAAGACACATACAAAATTTGGTGCACTGATCCCATCATATGGCCGCGGATGCGCGGCTAAACCATGGGTTTGGCCGCTAATCCACGGCGCTTTGGTGAGATCACGTGCTCAAATTTTGCACGTGCGCTTAAAAAATCCTGCACAGTTTTCTGAGATGTGTGGAATATTTTTAGGACACCATTTAAAATCAACAGAAACTGTCAAGTTGGAAAAATGCGATTTTTGATTTTCGTTTCGATCGATATTTTAAACGCGTTAGCATAATTTAGTAAAGCAAAATGGTGAGGCTCTGATACCACTGTAAGTCTATGCTAGCGCCCCGGCCGTCTACAGACGCCAAAATGCGGAACAAAAACTTTTAAACTGGCGCTATCGTATACTTTAACCCAGATCTTCCATTATTGCTAAACTAACAAACTGTAAAGAGTGTAGAAAGTTTATACCGAACGATCCGAGTCCTTCGTTCTTCAACCATCATCCCACGCTCCGTTGCGGCTGCTCCGATCTCGTCGATCTCCGATATCCTCGTCGAGGTGGCACCACATCGACGATTCTTTAAACGGGCTCCCGCCTCTGACTTGAGGCAACTCGATCCTCAAGTTTGCTAAAAGAGACGACCAAGAATGATGTAGAGAATGAGTAGATGACTTTGTCTCACTTCGTCCAAAACCGTGGACGATCGGTTAAAGAAGTTGCCGATGGAAATGAGATATGAACTATGAAATTTCCCTGCATCCAAAACTTTAGTCTTTTCTTTTAACAACCATAATTTTTCTCTCATGAGTGAATTAATGGAGGAGAGGGGGCGGCCATATTTATTCAAGGAGGGAGGTGAGTGTAGGAGAGGTCAAGGGGGTGACCATAAAAGAAAGCTTCTCACAAAATAACCTTAAGAAAACAAGAAGCTTTAATGATAATGCATGAGTCACTAATACACATCATCAAGCCTTTAATGCAACCAATGAAAATACAACACCAATTAATCCTAGTCACCTCATCTAGATGCTTCTAGAACACTGACTCACCTCATCTGAAGAAAAGATAAATCCGTCTTTAACCGAATGTTAAAAGACGGCTGATAGAAAACTGGAAACTGGCAACTTCCAAAAGTGATCCTGAAACGACTTTCAGGATAACCCCGAAACTGTATAAATATACCCGCATTTGTATTACGACCGAATACAAATGCAACTGAGACAAAGATATTATACCTACTCAATATAATACTCGGATCCGGCTTAAACCAAAGCCGACCAGTATCATCTGTCCGTAAAATAACACGTGCGTAAACGCACGTGCATTTTCCGAACCCTGCCATAAAACCATACGGCCTCTACAACGTTTCGCCCGAACTTGGGAAACTGTCTGTAGGGGACTCTAATGACTCGTCAGTACCCTGGCAGTGGGTTTAACCACAAACCGTCAGCGGCACTAGCAATGCGTAACGGCTGCCCATGGACTGACCTCAAGGGAGGCTGATGAGCGAACTCATCCAGAAACCCTACTGAGCCTAACAGTGACTATGTATATACAGTCCGGTCCGTTCGTCTATGAGTATCGCATATCTGCCTAGGGGGCTAGTAACGTCAGACCCCCAAGAGCAGTATAAGTCGTGTTGGAGTGAAGCCTAATTACACCCTGAGATACTACTGGAGTACACAATTAAGGATATGCATATAAACCACCCAACTCTCACGTATATGATCGCCATCATACTGTCGGAGGTAAAGCAAGATCCTAAGGGCTCTATCAAAGTGTAACATGTAATTAGTCACCTGAACATGTACACGACTGATAAAGGCAAACCAGATAGCATACTATCATCTCGAGTAAGACTGTCCTACCGGTATAGGTCCTCCGCAATCATTGCAATCACGTACCTGCGATCCAATAATTGACTATGAGGGCACTATCCCCAACAGGGCCAATACACTCAAACCAGTTGGCTTTAGGGCATTAGGTGTAGAGACACCCCAGCGGACTTAATTAGTCAAGTTACCTAGGCCTAAAAACAAAAGACAATTTAGCGTGAAAATCATGATGATTCAATGCGAACGGAGATATAACCGGCAGTTCAATTATTTTTTTGGATAAAAGACGTGTTTAGTACGTTCGGTGTGTAATCATTCCAATCAAGTTCCAGATGGGTTATTTTTCAGACTTAGTTCCAATTAAGGCATCAATAACATTCCTTCATATTCACTTCACTTCATAAACTATTCTTGATATTACTTATTTCAGAACAAACCTTTTGATCCTCAGAAAATCATTTATCCAATTAAAAGTTTTTAGACATAAAAGACTTGTCATCTAATTTCCAAAACTCACGACACGTGTAGTGTGATGTAAAGACGTATATCAGCTATAGTTAATTTCAAAGGAGAGTTATATTTCAGGTTTTTAAAATCTAAAAATAAGATTTAGTTATTCTTATCTTATCAAACAAAACCGTCGAAATGTTGAATCAGAGTTCTCCCACTAGCTAACTTGACAGAAAAGTTTTTATGTTTTTAGAAAATTTTCTGATTTTTATGGATTTTATGGATTTTAGTATGCAGATGCAAAATATACATATGAATGTGAAGGTTAGAAATGCGTATCGAGCGTACCCCCAAACTTAAACTGGACAGTGTCCTCACTGTCATTGCATTAAGAGATCATTGAAGGGTCAAAATTGTCGGTTAGATATACACAAATTTTTTTTGTTTTTGTTTTTAAAGAAAAGAAAAATAGTAAAAATGGAACAGAATATCCACAAATATATACAAAATGGTATATACATACCCCCAAACTTATTTGGAACAGTGTCCACTGTTCTTGGCTGGATAACCGAAGTTTGGTGGTAGGCAGAGGAAGATTATGCAGGGTAAACCGGCTCCTGTAAGACTATGAGCTCCTCTGTTGGTTCGGCGCTAAGGTACGGTTTTATTCGGTGTCCGTTTACTTTGAAAAATGAACCGTCCTCTGGATTCTCCAAATCCACAGCGCCATGCGGATACACATTCCGCACAAAATACGGCCCTTTCCAGCGAGATCTGAGCTTTCCTGGATGGAAATGTAGCCGGGTGTCGTAAAGCAATACCTGTTCACCAGGTACGAAAGTTTTGCGCAAATGGTGTTTATCGTGAAACACCTTCGTTCGGTTCTTAACGACAACCGCGTTTTCGTAAGCCTCATCCCTAAGCTCGCTCAATTCGTTCTACTGTAGCTTCCGATGGCTGCCCGCATCTTCGAGAGACAGATTCAGCTCTTTTATCGCCCAAAATGCGCGATGCTCTATTTCCACAGGGAGGTGGCAAGCCTTTCCGTACACAAGCCGATAGGGAGACATGCCAAGATCGGTCTTATAAGCGGTTCGAAATGCCCAAAGGGCATCAGTGAGTTTCAGCGACCAATCCTTACGGTTCTTGGAAACCGTCTTCTCCAGTATCTGCTTGATTTGCCTATTTGAAACTTCGGCTTGCCAACAGGTTTGGGGGTGGTAGGGCGTAGATAGCTTATGATTAATGGAATATTTCCGCATCAAGGCCTCGAAAGTCTTGTTGCAGAAATGAGTTCCATTGTCGCTAATGATCGCTCGGGGGTGCCCAAACCGGGAGAAAATGTTTTCTTTAAGAAACCTAACGACAACCTTGTTGTCGTTAGTCTGGCTGGGCACAGCCTCGACCCACTTAAAGACGTAATCAACAGCGAGAAGGATGTACAAGTTCCCAAAAGAGCTGTGAAACGGCCCCATGAAATCTATCCCCCAAACGTCGAAAATCTCCACAACCAAGATTGGTTGGAGCGGCTTCTCGTTCCTCCTGGATATCCGGCCCAAGTGTCGGCACCGGGAGCAAGTCTTGCAGTAGTCATGAGCGTCTTTGAAGAGTTGTGGCCAGTAAAAACCACACTGCAAGATCTTCTCAGCTTTCTTTCTGGGGCCAAAATGCCCGCCACATGCTTGATCGTGGCAAAATGACAGCACACTCTTGAATTCATCGTCAGGGACGCACCGACGAATAATCTGGTCGGGACAGTACTTGAACAAATAGGGTTCGTCCCAGTAAAAGTGTTTTACTTGGGATAAGAATCGAAGACTGTCCTGACTTGATCATTCAGTCGGTAGTAACCCTGTGGCCAAATAGTTCACAATATCTGCGAACCAGGGTTCGCAAGATACTTTCAAGAGTTGTTCATCCGGAAAAACTTTGTAGATCGGAAGTTGAGGCGACGGCGAAGAAGGAAGTCGTGAGAGATGGTCGGCGACTACGTTTTCACATCCTCTTTTGTCCTTGATGACAAGGTCAAATTCTTGAAGCAAGAGGATCCAACGTATTAGCCGAGATTTTGCATCTTTCTTCGCAAAAAGATGGCGCAGAGCAGAATGGTCTGTGTAGACAATGACTGGAGAGCCGATGAGGTAGGGCCTGAACTTTACTAAAGCAAATACAACAGCTAAGAATTCCTTCTCAGTTGTTGTATAATTAAGTTGGGCGTCGTTCAGGGTTCTGCTAGCATAATAGATTACGTGCAGCATCTTGTTGATGTGTTGTCCAAGGACAGCACCAATGGCAAAGTCGGATGCATCGCACATAATCTCAAATGGGTGCGTCCAGTCAGGTGAAGAAAGAACGGGAGCAGAAGTGAGTGAGCTTTTTAATGACTCGAAAGCAGTCACACAGCTCGAGTTGAAGTCGAATGGCGTGTCCTTGGCCAGCAAAAGAGTCAAGGGCCTAGCAATCTTGCTAAAGTCCTTGATGAACCGTCTATAGAAACCGGCATGGCCAAGGAAGGCTCGGATGTCTCTGACGCATCTGGGAGGAGGGAGATTAGAAATGACCTCAATCTTCGCTTTGTCAACCTCTATGCCATTTTGTGAAATGATATGTCCTAAGACAATACCTTCGCGAACCATGAAGTGGCACTTCTCCCAATTCAAAGTGAGGTTCTTGTCCTTACATCGGGTAAGGACAGCGTCAAGATGCAGCAAACACTCATTAAACGAATCGCCGAAGATGGAGAAATCGTCCATGAAGATCTCCAGGAATTTCTCCACCATGTCTGAGAAGATTCCCATCATACACCACTGGAAGGTAGCGGGTGCATTGCATAACCCAAAGGGCATGCGACAATATGCAAACGTGCCGAAAGGACAAGTGAATGTGGTCTTGTCCTGGTCTTTTTCGGCGATGGGAATCTGATTATAGCCGGAGTAGCCATCAAGAAAGCAGTAGTACTCGTGTCCGGCCAATCGTTCAAGCATTTGGTCAATGAAAGGTAGCGGAAAGTGGTCCTTCCGCGTTGAGTTTTCTGTAATCGATGCATACTCGCCACCCAGTTTGGGTGCGAGTAGGGATTAATTCGTTCGCCTCGTTAGTGATGACCGTTATGCCTGATTTCTTAGGGACAACGTGAATGGGGCTAACCCACTGGCTATCAGAGATAGGGTAAATGATACCACTATCCAGACACTTTACGACTTCCTTTTTCACAGCCTCCTTCATGACTGGGTTGAGTCGCTTTTGTGGATCCCTGGCTGGTTTGGCATCATCCATCAGATGAATGTGATTTTCAACGATCAGGGGACTAATCCCCTTGATGTCCGCCATGGACCAGCCAAAAGCTTGCCTATTGCTGTGCAAGACCGCAAGAAGGGCTTTCTCTTGCTCTGGAGCTAGAGAAGCCGAGATGATAACAAGGAAGGTCTCGTTCTCACCCAAGTAAGCGTACTTAAGGTGAGACGGCAAAGACTTGAGTTCGAGCATTGGAGGTGAAACGATTAAAGGCAAGATTGGTGAAACGGTCTCGAACTCAAAGGATTCTATCAAAGGTTCAAAACGAGTGTAAGCGACCGAGTTGGATGGTTCAGGTAACTCATCCGGAAATTCGAAGGATTCAAACTCGGGTGGTGAGTGGCTAAGATCGTTCGAGAAAGTGAAACACTCGTAGTCATTGTCAGGCGCAGAAACAACAGCTGGTTCGAAGAGGAACACACTAGTGGCGTTAAGGTTATCGTGATCGAACAAAAACTCCTCGAATTCACACTCTTCTGGGGTGATCTCCTGGATTGAGCAAATGTCTAGTATATGAGCATTAGGTTCGGTGGGATGATTCCCCAACCTAAAAATGTTGAGTTCAATTGTCATGTTTCCAAAAGATAGGTTCATCGAACCATTTCGACAATTGATCACAGCATTTGAGGTTGCAAGGAATGGGCGACCGAGTATCACCGGAATTTGATTCCAGGGGTTAGCTACAGGCTGTGTGTCTAATACAATGAAGTCAACGGGGAATATGAAGTCCCCAACCTTGATTAACACATCCTCTAGCTCACCCCTAGGATGGGTGATTGATCGGTCAGCCATTTGGAGAGTACAGTGTGTGGGTTTCAGCTCTCCTACACCTAATTGCTCATATACTGAGTACGGAAGCAGGTTAACACTGTCACCAAGATCTAATAGTGCGCGGTTGATGTTCTTATCCCCAATGGTAATAGAAATCGTAGGACAGCCAGGGTCCTTCCGGTTTTGCGGTAAAGATTGGGTAAGAGCATCACTCACAGCACTAGCCAAGAAAACTTTCTTGGGTACCTGAGATTTCCTCTTTTTCGTGCACAAGTCCTTTAAGATTTTCGCGTAGGACGGGACTTGTTGGACAGCATCTAAAAGGGGAATGTTGATGTTAACCTGCTTAAACAACTCCAAAATCTTCTCCATTTATGGATTTTGTTTATTGGACCTTAACCGGTTTGGAAATGGAACGTTTTTAAAATTGGTTGAGTCCAATACTTGTGGAGGAGATTGTGGAGTTGGAACGAATCCCAGAGCTATTGTTTTCGTGGAGTGAGAAGTGGGTCCATTCAGAGCAGAAGAAGAAGAGGAAGAAGTGCCTTTTGACGAATGGAGAATAGGCTCAGAAGACGAAGAAGAAGAATAAGCGGTCGGGGTATCATTATCCTCAATTGTTGTGCCGATGTTGTTGTGCAGCATCCTTCCCGATCTCAATGTAGTCACGACACTCACATTATGGTTCTGTTGTTCAAGAGTAACATGTACATTATGTGGGTGACCGGGATTTGCGAGTGGTTGAGATGGAAGCTTCCCCTTTTCTCGCTCGCTTAACGCCGCATTCAGCTGTACAATCTGGGCTTCGATGGTCTTGATGCTTTGCCTGTGTGCAGCAGTGTGTTGCACCAAAGACTGAATAGACGACTGGATGTTGGCGGTGGATTGTGTCGATTGTTTAACGAACGCCTCCAGACTTTGTTCTAGCGAGGAAACCTTATCGTTGTTTGACGGAACAAAGTTGTTTTGTGGAAAAGAATTGTTGGGCGCAAAGTTGTTCGTCTGATTATGAAAAGGTTGGGGTTGGAAGGGCTGCTGAAATTGATGTTGAGTTTGTTGTTGAGCTTGTTGTTGCGGAGGAGGGGGCCTCTGGAAATTGTTGCCTTAGAATTGATGCTGATTCTGATTCCAGTCGAAATTGGGGTGGTTTCTCCAACCGGGATTGTAGGTGGAAGAGTATGGATCATTTCTCGGTCTTTGCTGAAATGCCGCATTAACCTGATCCTGTCCTTGAGATGGTGGATTGTAAGGACACTCTTCGGTTAAGTGAGAAGGATCGGAACAACAAGCACAAATGGTACGAAGGGGAAGAACAGGGGAAAGAGCAGGAGATGAAAATTTGCTCTCTATCGCTTCAAGTTTTCTCGTTATTGCAGCCATTTCAGCTTTCATCGCAATGTTGGAGATAGTGCCCTCATAGTCAATTATTAGATCGCAGGTACGTGATTGCAATGATTGCGGAGGACCTATCCCGGTAGCACAGTCTTACTCGAGATGATAGTATGCTATCTGGTTTGCCTTTATCAGTCGTGTACATGTTCAGGTGACTGATTGCATGTTACATTTTGATAGAGCCCTTAGGATCTTGCTTTACTACCAACAGTATGATGGCGATCATATACGTGAGAGTTGGGTAGTTTATATGCATATCCTTAATTGTGGTCCCTAGTCGTGGGAGTTTCGAGACAGGGCATCGATACTCCGGAGTAGACTAGTGTGTACAGTCGAGACCCCGACGAGGGGCGGTGGCCGGTCTCACAAGCCACTGGTGTCAGTTGGATCACCTAAGATGTATACAGGTGCTCATTGGGTTATGAGTACACCGGACAGGACTCGCCGGGAATCTGCTAGTTAGTATTATATCTACCGTCATATAGCAGTTCCCTGGTGACATGTGTACAGGTTAGTTCATCGACCTGAGGTCGTCATTTGTCTCGTGTGAGTTCCCACTGTGCTTTGATTTCTACCCTACCACGGCTCAAAGGAGTCGTGCAAACAGGTAGCTTTTGGGTACAGTCCCGAGCCATATGGAGGCACGTGAGCGGATCGGCAGGGGATTCGTCTCTCCCGGTATTGGGAGCGAGATCGTGCTATGTCTAGGAGAGCCATTACACAAAGCCCACGGCCGTGGCAGGAGATTTACTGGTAGGTACTCCAGTAGTATCTCAGGGTGTTATTGGGCTTCACTCCGACACGACTTATACTGCTTTTGGGGGTCTGACGTTACTAGCCCCCTAGGCGGATATGCGATACTCATTGACGAACGGACCGGACTGTATATACATTGTCACTGTTAGGCTCAGTAGGGTTTTTCGGAGGAGTTCGCTCATCGGTCTCCCTTGAGTTCGCTCCTCGGCCACCCTTGAGGTCAGTCCATGGGCAGCCGTTACGCATAGCTAGTGCCGCTGACGGTTTGTGGTTAAACCCACTGCCAAGGTGCTGACGAGTCATTAGAGTCCCCCACAGACAGTTTCCCAAGTTCGGGCGAAACGTTGTAGAGGCCGTATGGTTTTATGGCAGGGTTCGGAAAATGCACGTGCGTATACGCACGTGTCAGTTTTCGGGCAGATGATACTGATCGACTTTGGTTTAAGCCGGATCCGAGTATTATATTGAGTAGGTATAATATCTTTGTCTCAGTTGCATTTGTATTCGGTCGTAATACAAATGCGGGTATATTTATACAGTTTCGGGGTTATCCTGAAAGTTGTTTCAGGATCACTTTTGGAAGTTGCCAGTTTCCAGTTTTCTATCTGCCGTCTTTTAACATTCTGTTAAAGACGGATTTATCTTTTCTTCAGATGAGGTGAGTCATCATTCTAGAAGCTTCTAGAAGTGATGATGAGGCTTGGTGAGTCATTTGTGATAAGGTGACTAGGTTTATTCTAATTGGTTCCATCATTTGAGTCATCATTTACATTAAAGGATTTTGTTTTGGTTTAGATATTTCCTTCATGATATTTGTGATATGGTCACCACTTGAACCCTCCTACCATCACCTCCCTCCTTGCTTAAATATGGCCGGCCACTTCATTGTGGGTGTGGAATTGATTCATTAATTTTTGGCCAAAGATTTCATATAGTTTGGATGCATGGAAATTTCCTAGTTCAATTTCCATTCATCCGATTTCCACGGCAACTTCATTTACCGATCGTCCACGGACTTGGACGAAGTGAGACAAAGTCATCTACTCATTCTCTACATCATTCTTGGTCGTCTCTTTTAGCAAACTTGGCGATCGAGTTGCCTCGAGTCAGAGGCGGGAGCCCGTTTAAAGAACCGATCATGTGGTGCCACCTCGATGAGGAGATCGGAGATCGACGAGATCGGAGCAGCCGCAACGGAGCGTGGGATGATGGTTGAAGAATGAAGGACTCGGATCGTTCGGTACAATCTTTCTACACTCTTTACAGTTTGTTAGTTTAGCAATAATGGCAGATCCGGGTTTAAGTATACGATAGCGCCAAGTTTAAAAGTTTTTGTTCCGCATTTGGCGTCTGTAGACGGCCGGGGCGCTAGCGTAGACTTACAGTGGTATCAGAGCCTAACCATTTTGCTATACTAACTTATGCTAACGCGTTTAAAACATCGATCCGACCGAAAATCGAAAAACACAAAATCCTAGCTCGACAGTTCTGTTAATTTTAAATGGTCTCAAAATTCATTTCTGTATATCTTAAAAATCCGTGCAGGCGTTTTTAAGAGCCACGACAAAATTTGGGGTCGTGATCCCTCCAAGCTGCCGCGGAAGGGCGGCCAAACCCATGGTTTGGCCGCGCATCCGCGGCCACGTGGGGAGCACGTGCTCCCAAATTTTGTCAGGATGTTCAGTGTTGGATTTTGGGGTTTTTGCTATATATCATTTTGGCCCAGGTTTTGTTACTGTTCACCAGTAAGCTGTGGGGCCCACTTTTTGATAATTGGTCTTTGGTCGATCGTAATTTAAACACGTTAGTTTACAGTGCTTACATTATATCTCCGATCGGGAATGTCATTTGATCGGTAAACCGCGTTTGATTGCTATAGTTCTTTTAGACGGGTTTGCGAACGTGACATTCGCGTTGATGTTCTGTGTTGTGCTGTAATGTTGCGGATTTGTCGTGGTGGATAGCAGTGTGCAATGATAGTACAATTTGTGTTTATTTGTACATTTGATATTGCGGGGCGAGCGTCCAACTTGTGGACTGCCGTCACTGCCTGTTGTATAATATTCTTTTGGGGCACGACCAGGTTGCGGTCGATGTACCTATTGTACTATTTTTCCATTACTGTACTAGGTTTTGCCCCGAGACGGAGTGCACGGATAGCCGGGTTCGGGAGGGCAACGGGTCCGCATCTCATGGCTTTGAGAGGCAGAGGGGCCCAACTTCAGAATTGGCAGACTATTCGCCGCACTCGTAGGGGGTACAGGTTGACCCAAGGAGGGGTGCTCAATTTACCGGATTCCGTGAAGTGCCGGGTGTTCCATTCACTATGCTGTGGGGACTACCTCGCTTCAGGTTTTGGCGGGTAACTTGCCGCACCCGTACGGGTCTAGGTTTCATTGCACAGGCTATCCACACGACAGGGGAACGTCGGGTTTCAGCAGCGGCTCTGTGAAACCCGGGGATCCCAGATTATCTGTATTGTTCTGTGATGCTTATTACTTTTCTATAATGTTGCATATTATCACGCCTGGAGCGATTATTGTATATTGGTTTATATACTATTAGATGTTGTATATGTTTTACACCCGCGCTAGTCCAGTCCCCGCTCTGTCGTTAGTTAAGTAACCTAACGGGTGATGACGGGACCCAGTGACGAATGCGGATGGCATATACGTACATTTTATTTTCGTTCTTTTCTGGTGTGATTGAATGATGGGACTGTGTTGATTCTGATCAACGCAAAGTAAAACAAACCTGTTTGAGTTGTTGGAACAAATTTAAAAAGTGTTATTGCAAAGACATTTTCTTTTGTTATGCATAGCGGTATTCAGTGGAATATCCTGCACCTCATTCGACGAGGCAAGGGCTGATATCCCTTCACCGGGAAAGACCCCTTGGACAGAAGTTTGCGTCAGGGTAATAACTTTACTATAGTCGATTACATGTTGCTTTGCATAGCGGTATTCAGTGGAATATCCTGCACCTCATTCCACGAGGAAAGAGCCGAGATCCCTTTACCGGGAGTGACCTCTTTAGCAAAAGGTTTTCGCCACTATATTTTAAAAAGCTATCAGGTTCCTTCAGCGATATCAAGTTCACTACGCTAAAGGTTTTTCGCCAAAAACCAGCCGTAGCCCTCCGTCACTTCTTTTGGGTATTCAGTAGTATTCAAGCTATGTATTTTGACCTAACGCCAAGGCATAGTGTTTGGTAGCTGCTGGGTATTCAATTGTTGCATAGATAGATGAGTTGGTTTGGGACAGCCGTTCTGCCATTTTGACCTAACGCCAAGGGCATGTGCGGGTGGGTTCAAATTAACAAGATAGTGATGGGTAGAACTTGGCATGTGACTTATGACATTTTGACCTAACGCCAAGGTTATAAGAGCATGGGGCAAAAATTATATCGGGAGTTTCTAAAGAAACTGAAACTTGCCAAGTATGCGCATACCATCTGGAGTATGAGTAACGTGGATGCATTCCATCACGTTATCATGCGATGAGAGTTGGATCCCGATTCCCACTGATGAGTTGGTTTACTCTTCGGGTGATCCCGATTGATTCTTCTTTAGGTTTGGAGGAGAATTTGACAGGACAGTGGGAGGTTTCCGGATTAGATAAAATGATGACCATTCTGATCTAGGTTAGAGTGCACGCAGAGTGTTTCTTTTCTCTCTCTCTCTTTGGCAGCGACCTTTGACCGACCTTAGACTATGACTCAGTGACCAGGTTGACCGAACCTTCTTAAAATACTGGCTTTTGGATTGTCTGAGTTGCATAAGTCATTGCCACTCCTTCTTTTACACTTTGCATTTCTCAGAACACCCGTATTACTACGGATATCCACTTCCATTGGATAGATCCATCGTATGGTTATATACGAACTCGAAGGGACTTCTTCGGGGATGGATCCAGGTTCAGGAGAAATAGAATTGGTTTATTCAGTTGTCTTTTATTATCACCTTCTCTCAGGTTGCGAGAGCTCCTTGGTTTAGGAGAGTACACCTATTACGCTTATTGGATAGTCTTATTCCAAACCATAGGCTGGTGCCGAAAGGTAGGGAATGAAGAAAACCAATTAGCCTAAGTAGGGTGTGCAGAAGGTAATATGTAAAGACAAAATAAAGGGATTAGAAAGAGGGCAAAGTAAGTTGCGACTGATATCATTCACGACCAAAACCGCGTACTTCATCGCCGCTCCTATTTCACCTTTAAAAGAATAAGGTATTATTCAGTTGTCTTTTATCATCACCTTCTCTCAAGATGCGAGTACTCCTTGGTTTAGGAGGGTACACCTATTATGCTTACTGGATAGTCTTCTTCCAAACCATAGGCTGGTGCCGAACGGTAGGGAAGGAAGAAAACCAGTTAGCCTAACGATGGTGTACAGAAGGTAACGACTAAAGACAAATAAAGGGATTTGGAGAGACGGCAATAAAGTATACGGTTGAAGTCATGAATTGGATTATGGAAGAGGCATTGTTATGAATACCAGGATACCCCTACGAAACATTTTCATGTTTCAGTGCATTGTTAAAGAAAAACTGTTTTCCCGATTAGACACTTACTCCAAGGGTATGTATTTACCAGGTTTCATTCTCATATCTGTATGGTTTTACAGATGATGAGTGGGAGTAAGATATTGGGAATTAGGTGATCATCCTCATTATATCGGAATTCGTTGTAATTGGTGATATTTGAGGAAATCACCAGGGTACAGTTTTCCACCTACAACGCACAGGTTTTGAGTTGTTCAACTCAGCGGACTTATACAGAGTATTGTATGTTGTCCAGTGTCCATCAGGACAAAGGGGTAGGTCCTCGTACTATGTTCTGTTTACTTATAACTTCTCTAGTATTTAGACAAGTGTTTCATAGAAATACAAGGTCTAAGTTTTGAGAAGTTGTGGGTATAAGAATAAAGTAGAGAACCAGGTATCACAAGTATCGGGATTCTTCAAAGAGATCGAAGATGTAGATTCTTGTGATTGGTATTCAAATGATAGTGATGGTTTTGAGAAACGTGTTTCTCTTTCAGGTTGCTCATAATTGGATGGATTCCTAAGTTGAGTAATGCTGATTAGCCTCTTTCCATTAAGTTGATATGCACTGGAGACAGCTGCATGGATTGAATATGGTTCCAATTAAATAAGTGCCAAAGTTTCTATATTGGATATAGAATAGTTCGTACCTTAAAAGATATTAAGGTACGGGGAGTTGTGCAGCTTATGCTTAAAACCAGACTCTGGATAACTCAGGGCACGTTTCTGTAATGGCTGTTTTGTGGGTTGACCCTGGCTATGACGAGGGTTGATATTCTACCATTTGGAAGATCAATAGTAATATTGTTCTTGACTCGCCACAGTTTTAGTAAAATGGATCTTTTTCAGAAAACAGTAGTGGGAGTATGGTAGAACTGGAAGTGATTCCAGAACCGCGAACGATTACGGAAAATTTAATAGGACCTATACATTCAATCAGGTTTGACATTCCAATAGCCACTCCGCAGGTATGGTAGATAACCTCAGATGCCCGAGAGGTACTTCGGTAGCCTCAGAGACGGTGACAGGGAGGTTCTTATCTACCAAGACTTGACACTACTGTTGTTCCAGGCTATGAGACCCGGTAGGAGGGTTGTCGTAGTCAGTGGGAGCAGCGGAAGTATAGTGGGCAAGATGCTTATATCTATTTATAGACTTGAGCAGTTATAGCGGAGATAGATCATCTAATTTTGATGTGACAGTCATGGGTTTGACTTCAATCAGAATAGGGGATGGATTAGTTAAGGAGGTAGTAGGGTGTGATGTCATGGTATCTGGATGACATACACAGAGCAGGAAGTAAAATTCCTATACTACGATCGGTTGTACTGTGGTCGTCACACAGTTGTTTCTCCAGACAGGATATGGATATAATATTTGACATTCTGGTTTCTGGATCTATGGTTTTAGATCTGGATTTGGGTAGTTTCCCAATGTGGGTACTTTGACGCATATTCTAATGATTTTTGGAATAGTTGACTCCTATCATGGTGGTGTACCTGCAGGTGATGGAGTCACCCTCTCTAAAGGTGTCGTATAGACTAAAGGGGAGAGGGATGTGCATGATTGGCAGATCACTTGCTTAGGCAATTGAGTCAATCATGAGATGTCAAGTACCGCACCAAATGTTGTTTTTGCACTAGATGCAATAAGTTTGTATTAATCCAATCCTGGAGAAACATAAGGAAGCAGTTTTAGAACATTGGTACATATTCTAAGGATTTGATAACGGCAGCCTCTTTCGGGAGACGGTTATCATTCCAGGCTTCAAAGGTGACATAGATGACAGAGTGATTGTCAGAGTTTTAGTTTTCCCTCTGACGAAGGACAGTATTATGGACAGGTGGTTCAAGAGGATACTGTGGGTGGCATGGTGCCGGATACTGATTAGGTTCAGTGATCCATACAGTCTAAGAAGTTTGGATATGGAGTTCATTTATGAACAAAGGTCCCATCAGATATCCAGACATATTCTAAGACAGGTACTACTCAATTCGGGAGATGGCTTTCTCCACGAACTTGAGATTAAGAGAGATACAGAAAGAAACTTCTAGGCGGATCCACTCACCGAGGCTATTTCTCGAACACAATAGTTTTACAAACGGGCTTTGTGAAACTGATTAGTAGAGGAGTTGGATGTTCGTTTTCACACGGGCTGTGAGTAGTCGACATCGCAATATTAGCCTTGAGTGCAAGTGGGAGATTGTTGGAGATAGTGCCCTCATAGTCAATTATTGGATCGCAGGTACGTGATTGCAATGATTGCGGAGGACCTATCCCGGTAGCACAGTCTTACTCGAGATGATAGTATGCTATCTGGTTTGCCTTTATCAGTCGTGTACATGTTCAGGTGACTGATTGCATGTTACATTTTGATAGAGCCCTTAGGATCTTGCTTTACTACCAACAGTATGATGGCGATCATATACGTGAGAGTTGGGTAGTTTATATGCATATCCTTAATTGTGGTCCCTAGTCATGGGAGTTTCGAGACAGGGCATCGATACTCCGGAGTAGACTAGTGTGTACAGTCGAGACCCCGACGAGGGGCGGTGGCCGGTCTCACAAGCCACTGGTGTCAGTTGGATCACCTAAGATGTATACAGGTGCTCATTGGGTTATGAGTACACCGGACAGGACTCGCCGGGAATCTGCTAGTTAGTATTATATCTACCGTCAGATAGCAGTTCCCTGGTGACATGTGTACAGGTTAGTTCATCGACCTGAGGTCGTCATTTGTCTCGTGTGAGTTCCCACTGTGCTTTGATTTCTACCCTACCACGGCTCAAAGGAGTCGTGCAAACAGGTAGCTTTTGGGTACAGTCCCGAGCCATATGGAGGCACGTGAGCGGATCGGCAGGGGATTCGTCTCTCCCGGTATTGGGGGCGAGATCGTGCTGTGTCTAGGAGAGCCATTACACAAAGCCCACGGCCGTGGCTGGAGATTTACTGGTAGGTACTCCAGTAGTATCTCAGGGTGTTATTGGGCTTCACTCCGACACGACTTATACTGTTTTTGGGGGTCTGACGTTACTAGCCCCCTAGGCGGATATGCGATACTCATTGACGAACGGACCGGACTGTATATACATTGTCACTGTTAGGCTTAGTAGGGTTTTTCGGAGGAGTTCGCTCATCGGTCTCCCTTGAGTTCGCTCCTCGGCCACCCTTGAGGTCAGTCCATGGGCAGCCGTTACGCATAGCTAGTGCCGCTGACGGTTTGTGGTTAAACCTACTGCCAGGGTGCTGACGAGTCATTAGAGTCCCCCACAGACAGTTTCCCAAGTTCGGGCGAAACGTTGTAGAGGCCGTATGGTTTTATGGCAGGGTTCGGAAAATGCACGTGCGTTTACGCACGTGTCAGTTTTCGGGCAGATGATACTGATCGGCTTTAGTTTAAGCCGGATCCGAGTATTATATTGAGTAGGTATAATATCTTTGTCTCAGTTGCATTTGTATTCGGTCGTAATACAAATGCGGGTATATTTATACAGTTTCGGGGTTATCCTGAAAGTTGTTTCAGGATCACTTTTGGAAGTTGCCAGTTTCCAGTTTTCTATCTGCCGTCTTTTAACATTCTGTTAAAGACGGATTTATCTTTTCTTCAGATGAGGTGAGTCATCATTCTAGAAGCTTCTAGAAGTGATGATGAGGCTTGGTGAGTCATTTGTGATAAGGTGACTAGGTTTATTCTAATTGGTTCCATCATTTGAGTCATCATTTACATTAAAGGATTTTGTTTTGGTTTAGATATTTCCTTCATGATATTTGTGATATGGTCACCACTTGAACCCTCCTACCATCACCTCCCTCCTTGCTTAAATATGGCCGGCCACTTCATTGTGGGTGTGGAATTGATTCATTAATTTTTGGCCAAAGATTTCATATAGTTTGGATGCATGGAAATTTTCCTAGTTCAATTTCCATTCATCCGATTTCCACGGCAACTTCATTTACCGATCGTCCACGGACTTGGACGAAGTGAGACAAAGTCATCTACTCATTCTCTACATCATTCTTGGTCGTCTCTTTTAGCAAACTTGGCGATCGAGTTGCCTCGAGTCAGAGGCGGGAGCCCGTTTAAAGAACCGATCATGTGGTGCCACCTCGACGAGGAGATCGGAGATCGACGAGATCGGAGCAGCCGCAACGGAGCGTGGGATGATGGTTGAAGAATGAAGGACTCGGATCGTTCGGTACAATCTTTCTACACTCTTTACAGTTTGTTAGTTTAGCAATAATGGCAGATCCGGGTTAAAGTATACGATAGCGCCAAGTTTAAAAGTTTTTGTTCCGCATTTGGCGTCTGTAGACGGCCGGGGCGCTAGCGTAGACTTACACGCAATAGAGACATCAAGTTGGTGAATTCCTACCCTATACTGGCCTGTAGAAGTGGAGGAAGAAGAAGAAGAAGTTGGTCTGGTGTTCTCCCATTGAAGCGTTTGTTCCGCAAGGTCGTCAAAGAATTGCCACGCTTCCTCGTCAGATTTCGATAGGAAGTGGCCCTGACAAATGGTTTCCAACAACTGCTTGGTTGCTGGGTTCAGGCCCTCGTATAAGGTTTGGAAAAGTTTCCATTTCTCAATACCGTGGTGAGGGCACTGAACAAGAAGGTCTTTATACCGGTCAAAGCACTTCCAGAAGGGTTCAGTAGGAAGCTGAGAGAATTGGTTGATTTCATTACAGATCCTTGCGGTTTTATGATTTGGATAAAATTTCTTGAGAAACGCTTTCACTAACTCATCCCAACTGGTTATGGAGTGGGAAGCGGTGCTATACAACCATTTTTCAGCAAGATCGTACAAAGTGAACGGAATGACCCGTAGTTGTATAGCATCGTCCGACAGCTGGGTATTTTTCATCATGGCACAAACATTTTGAAACTTGTTGATGAAGATATAGGCATCTTCAGATTCAAGCCGATGAAATTTCGGAAGCATGTTAATGAAGTGGGGCTTAATTTCAAAATTATCCCCATTGGCCGGTGGAAGGGAAAGACAGGTGAGGAGTGCAGAACGGGTGGGATAGAAACGATCCTGGAGCACGATTCGCTGTGGTGCTACAACAGGCGGTGGTGGTGGATTATTCGCATCCATATGAGGTCGAATCAATCCCGGGGGAGTTGTAGGGATGTTTGGATTAAATCCTGACATCACGGAAGAAGAGGTTAGTGATGGTGAAGGTAAGGATGTATGAACAGAATTCTGGTCAACGTCGGAGTTGGCCGGCAAAGGTAAGGATGAAAGAGGCGTGGACGGAGTTTCGACGTCTGAGTCGATCGCGTAGTCGGTAGCGACTAACGTAACGCGGACTAGGAGGGCGCTAGTTTCCCGAGTCCAAGCGAACATACACTAAATGAGTTTAGTATAGTCAAAGCGGAGAAGGTGAGGGTAAGAAAACGTCATTGGAGAAATACGATGGGTGGTGGGTGAAAAAATGGATTTTGGCGACAAAGGGCAAGTTTTTATAAAAGTTTTTGGTTTTGTGTTTTTTTTAGAAAGTGCTTTACAAAAATATGTACGGACTTACGGCTTCAAGCAATCATAAACAAGATATGCACAATCACACCTAGATCTAGGGTCACCTAGGTCAGCTAGACAGCTCCTAACTGTTCCAAAGGACTAGAAATAGGACCTCAAACCGCTTCTTCTCCGCCAATTGCGGCCAGGTAAGTGCCAGGTAAGTAGGAGGCTCCCCACTACGTAACTAGTGGTCCTAATTAATGAATCACTTGCCTTGAACACACTTGCCTAGACACCGCAAAGTCAGGATAGGATAAACGACCGATGCTTGTAACTAGTCCTTTGTCCTATTGAGCGCGAAGTCCTTAGGGCTGAGTCTAGTATTTTTTAATTAAACAATGGTCAATGCATATGCTTTTTGTGATTTCTGGGGTCCTGGGAAGGGTGATGAAATCCCCACCCAATCTGGATTGGTTTCAAGCCCCTTAAAGTCCGTATTAATATATGCAAAGCAGTAACAATCAACTGCAATCAATTTTTATTTTTTAGCGCGGCGCAAAGAATCCTGCAAAAGAACAATTTATTGGAAGGGGGAAGAGAGTTTGTGCAGAGAATGCTGCAGAAAACACAGTTCAGTGGAGTTCAGATGAGTGGGGAAGGAGGAAGAAATACTCACAAAAAAACTGAAACCCTGAAGCCAACAAATGGCCGCGGTTCCGCGGCCAGACATGTGCTCAGGCCGCGATTCCGCGGCAAGAAGGAAGAATTGGTCTTCTGGATTTCTTGTGTGTGCTTCCTGGTGGGTACTCTTCTTGTCTGGAGCTCCCAAATCTTGATATGCTCACTGGGTCTGCTCCAGAATTTTATAGTAGACCGTTAAATCCGTCATGATCCATCGCGGTGTAGCCGCGAGATATGGGTCTAACTTCCCACGTCTTTGGCACTGAACTCGACCTTTCCTTTTCTCCTGCACACTTGCACAAAAACTAATCAAAAATAACAAGATGGTTTTTACAATATTTTTTTTTTGTTTTGTTTTTCGGTTATATTTATATTAACAAATTAACCCGAAATTACACAAAGAAATAAACTACCGTCTCCCCGGAAATGGCGCCATTTGATTGATAGAATTTTTGCGTGCTTAGTTAATTATCGCAATCAAGACGGTTTCGCTTGTAGCTAGCCGGTTAAGTACGGGTCGTCCGCAGGGAGATGGGAATCTTTTTCTATGTGCTTTAACGAGTTAAGTCCAAATGTCCAGGTTTGTTTTTTAGATTAATTATGTGCTAAAATGATATATAAAGAGAACTTGTTAGGGTTAGGGTTAGGATTAGGTTAGTTTGAGTTAGGAGTCGCTCACTTCTTTCATTGCCACTCTTAATATCGGTGTTACGGTAATCGGCAACAACGGGGATTAGCACGACTAGGAAGGAACTTGCGAGTATAAGCTAGGCTTTCCAACGCTTAAGTTCTTCCTTTTGGTGCTTTTCCGTCCGTTCTTGGCTCTTAGCCTTAACCTCCGGTTAATTCAACCACAACTGGTCTCACTAAGGAATTACCGCTATCATGTAGGATAGGGTGCCATAGGGAGCGGATTGTGGTTCGATTAACGGGAGTCCGAATTAAGATGTTAGGCAAGAAAAGAGTGAGAGAGATTTCCTTCTCTCAAACTTTCCTTATCCTACCCTAACAAGTGCGAAAACTACTCACCCATTACAAGAAAAAGGAAACTAAAACAAAGGAGGAAGATAGAAACAAAGAGGTTAGAAGATTACAACTAGCTATTTGAGACCACACTTTGGCAAGGATCAAGCTTAAGCATCATTGTTGTTTAAGGATAAAGAAAAAGAGAACAAGAAAGAAACAAACAACAAATAACAACAACTAGATTAGCAAATGAAAAATACAAGCAATTATAATTAACAATAAGACAAGCATGGTAACAAAGAGAACTCTTTATTCATCACTTCACTCACAAAAGCTCACTACAAGGTTTTAATGGAGAAGAGATGAGAAGAGGAAGAAGAACAACAACATGTATTCTAAAATCTAAATACAAGAATAAGCACCCTTGGCTTTGGCAAGTTCTGGACTATTTATAGGCAGGAAACAGAAATTCTAGGGCAACATTCTGGATCATCATGAAAAGACAAAACAGCCCCTGAAAAGTTTCCAGCTGACAAGCCAGTATGGTCGCGGTTCCGCGACCTAAGCATGCTTATGCCGCAGAACCGCGGCCTTTATGGGGACTTAGGTCTTCAAATTTGGTGATGTTCCCTGGTTTGTAGTACCCTTCAGTCTGGTATATGTTTTTTCTTAGAATTTCTTCACGATTTTTCCAGAATTTCTGCTGATCAAAAGGTGATGTGATGTGGATCTTTTGCCATGATTTTTCTTGAGCTCCGCGTAGATATGTTGGATCTTGTGTAGACATTGAGCTTTGTGCATGAAAATGACATCGATTTGCCATTTTGTCCTTTACACTGGTGTGCGGCAACATACGGATAGAGAGCGGAGACCCGTGTTTTATCTGTGGTTGGCAGTAATCCAGAATTTGTCATGTTTTTCCATGAATTTCACTGTTTAGAGCTGAAAACCTGTATCCTGCAATTTACTAGCAAACACGGCTCAAGAGTACCTACCGATAAGCAATGTGATAAAAATTGGGCGGTATAAAAATGCAAAAATCTGATATGAACACCTAACGGCGAAGATCAACACAAAAGGAAAATGTAAAGCAAGACATCAAACCCACCAAGCGAACATATAACCCATCGCTCTAAGTCTCGCAACCACAAGTCTTTCTAAGTCTTACTATTTATACAAATACTAGTTTTGATTAATGGAATTGACTAGATACAACAGGAATAATAAATACAAGAGTGGCACGATCCAATATGTCCCACCTACCAAAGAAAATCACCCGAATGCAAGCTGTGTGCCAGCGATGCCGCTACTGATCCATGCAGTCAACCTGCAAGAACTGTGGCACAACGGAGATGAGTTTCCAACTCGTGAGTAGAAAACATTATCAAGTAGAAATCGAATAAAACAAAGATTCCTAGGTCAACTATATCATAAAGGTAATACTATGATATCTAGGGTGACCGTATCTGCATATGTTGAAGGGTTACGCTAGCGCCCCGGCCAACTTCCGTGGCCAAATGCGGAACAAAAATTTTACTACGATCATAAACTTGGCGCTAGAATAAACCTAAACCGGATCTCTAACCATAAACCTAACTAGCATGTGAGGGTTCTATCTACTATGATAGAAAGTATACCTAAAGAAAACAAGTCCTTCGGGTCTTCGATCCTCTCCTTAAGCTCCTCGATAGATGTATGGGTCGTGCTTGAACTTCGGCTTCCTTATGTCAACGATGATCCACCCGAGAGCTCCAACCTTGAGATAAACCTCCAACTTGAGGTAACTAGAATACTTAGCTTGCTAATCTAAGTAGACTAGAATGAGTAGAGTGTGATTTGAGTGGCTTAGTCTCACTAACCTTTGATTCTCAACTCATGAGACAGTAGGCTTTGAGAGAGGAAGAAGGAAAGAGCAAGCTTGAGAAAAGAGAAAATATTTGTGGTAATGATAATAAAAATTAGAATGGATAGCTTTTATATGACCTCAAGCATGGCATGGAAAATATCTCACAAAAATATCTAGTGCTCAAAAATATCTCACAAAAATATCTAAGGTCAACAAGTCAAGCCAAGTCAAAAGGTCAACCCAAGTAGCCATGCCAAATAATTATCATTTATCAAAAATAACAAAGCCTTTTCTTTACCTCATATTTGTTTTGACCAAGTCAATGGTCAAAACCCTAATGAGGTGTCTCCATCTATACCTCCTCTCATCCGTATATACATACCCGCATCCGTGTTCTGAGAAACACGAATACTATGAGACGAAGCTAATCCAACAATCAAATACTAGGATCCGGTTTAAACCAAAACCCAACAAAAACCTTTTAAGATACGGTCTTTTTCCATTCCATATCTCGAATGGTGTCTTAGGCATAGATTTTGACGGAACATCATTCAATAGGTATGCTGCTGTCTGAAGCGCATGCCCCCAGAATGAAAGAGGCAACTCAGTATTACTCATCATGGAGCGAACCATGTCCAATAGGGTCCGATACACCGTTGTGCTGTGGTGTATAAGGAGGAGTAAGCTGAAAGAGAATTCCATTCTCTTTTAAGTAATCTAGGAATTCCGTGCTTAAGTACTCCCCTCCCCTATCAGATCGGAGGATCTTGATACTTTTGCCAACCTGGTTCTCTACTTCGTTTCTGAATTCTTTGAATTTCTCAAAAGCTTCAGATTTGTGTTTCATAAGTTACACATATCCGAATATAGAGAGATCGTCAGTGAATGTGATGAAGTAAGAGAACCCACCCCTTGCATGTATAGACATCGGACCACACACATCACTGTGTATGATTCCCAAGAGTTCTGCTGCTCTTTCTCCATGTCCAGTGAACGGAGATTTGGTCATCTTTCCTTTGAGACAAGACTGACAAGTTTCATAAGATGAAAATTCAAACGTATTCAAGAGTCCATCTTTATGTAACTTACTTAGTCTTTTCTCTCCGATATGACCAAGTCTACAATGCCACAAGTAGGATTCGTTCGTATCTGAACTCTTCCTCTTACGTGTGTTTTGTATATTGAGAACTGTATTCTGATTTAAAACATAGATACCATTGCACAGTGTACCTTCTACAACTAGTACCTTAGCAAGGTAAATGTTCATGATATTTCTATCAAGAACAAAGTTATATCTATCTTTATCAAGTAAAGAAACTGATATGATGTTACAAACCATGGATGGTACATAGTAGCAATTGTTCAAAATCATAGCATTACCATTTGGCAATACTAGGTGATATTCAACGACGGCTGCAGCATTAACTTATGCTCCGTTCCCTACCCTGAGGGACATATCACCAGGTCCAACTATCCTACTTTTTTTCAGTCCCTGCAATAAATTACAGATATGAGATCCTGATCAGGTATCTAGTACCCAGGAGGTAGGACTGACCGAAAAACAGTTCTCAACTACAAGAACACCTGAAATAGATGCAATAGTATGCTTCTTCTTCAATAGGGTCTCCTTGGAATCCATACAATTCTCTTTCCCTTTGTTATATCTATCTTTATCAAGTAAAGAAACTGATATGATGTTGCAAACCATGGATGGTACATAGTAGCAATTGTTCAAAATCATAGTATTACCATTTGGCAACACTGGGTGATATTCAACGACGGCTGCAGCATTAACTTATGCTCCGTTCCCTACCCTGAGGGACATATCACCAGGTCCAACTATCCTACTTTTTTCAGTCCTTGCAATAAATTACAGATATGAGATCCTGATCAGGTATCTAGTACCCAGGAGGTAGGACTGACCGAAAAACAGTTCTCAACTACAAGAACACCTGAAATAGATGCAATAGTATGCTTCTTCTTCAATAGGGTCTCCTTGGAATCCATACAATCCTCTTTCCCGTTGTCACACTTATGACTGTTGTCGTAAGTTAGAGCCGAACCAACGTTCCTCAGCCCCGAATAAGAATTCGGATCGGTCAAGCGATACATTTTATTATCTTGATTAGGGCGTGAAATGGTTGCTACCTGGAGAGAGAGAAAAGAAACACTCATCATGCGTTCTTGCAAGATTAGATTGGTTATTAATTTATCTAACCAGGATGGCTCCCACTGTTTCCTCAAATTCTTCTTCAAACCCTAAAAGAAGAACTAGTCAGGATTTAATCGCACGTCACAATACTTGCTTAACCTTTCAGCCAGGCTAGTGTTGGTACTTCGAGGGAGGTTTTCCAACGCTTTCGCGAAGTTCCTTAATTATATAACCTCTTTTCCCTGGAGGTGTAGCCCCGCTAACACCGTTCTAGACACCTACTTGGTTTATAGCATTGATTATTAAGTGAAATAATCTCCCGAGAGTAATCCAACTCATCAGTGGGATCGGGATCCAACTATCATTGTGTGATGACCTAGATGGAATCTACTCTAGTCACTACACTCCAGAAGGTATGCTAAATATGCAAGTTTCCTGTATGTTTGAAACTCCCAATGTGGTTTTTAGCCCTAACAGTTTATGACCTTGACTAGGTCAACAAACCATAAACCACTAGTCAAGTTCTACCCATCATTTTCTTTGTTGCATTAAACCCACCCGTACGTACCCTTGACTAGGTCAACAAGGCCGCACGACTGTCCTAACCAATCGCATTTGCGATGCACAGAAAAATACCACTTAGCTACCATTCACTAAGCCTTGACTAGGTCAACAAACGCAGCACGAATACTAAATATTACTATTCTGAAATGACGGAGGGTCGCGGCTGGGATTTTAGCGAAAAACTCGTTAACGTAATGAACTTGATATCGTTGAAGGAACCTGAGCAATTTTGAAAAAGGAGTGATTTAAGCTCCGCCTTTTGAAAATTTCTGGTTTTGAAAAACCGAGTAATCTACAGTACAGACTTTAGCTCAAGAGGCCACTCCCCATGAAGGGATCTCGGCTCTTGCCTCGTAGAATGAGGTGTTGGATATTCATGACTGCATACCACTATGCAAAGAGAAAGAATATAACTGTAGTTTTTCGAAATTTGTTCCAACAACATCTTTTCGGTTTATTTTCTTGAATTAATCAAAATCAATGTGTTCCCATCAATTAACTTATCACACCACAAAAATAACGAAAATACAATGTACGTATATGCCATCCGCATTCGCTACGGGGCCCCGTCATCACCCGTTAGGTTACTTACCTAACGACAGAGCGGGGGCTGGACTAGCGCGGGTGCAAAACATATACAACATCTACTAGTATATATATAAGTATATACAACATTCGTCCCAGGCATGATAATAATTAATGTCACAGAATCTCAGCCAACAATACATAATGGTGGATAATCATTGAGCCCCGGGTTTTATTTGAGCCGCAAATAAAACCCAACATTCCCGGTCGTGTGGATAGCCAGTGCAATGAAAACCTGGACCCCTACGAGCACGGAAAGTTACCCGCCAATCCCAGAAGTGAGGCATCCCCCTTCAAAAAAGTGAATGGGCTACCCAGCACTTCACGAAATCCGGTAACTTTGGCGCCCCTCCGTGGGTCAAACTATACCGCCTACGAGTGCGGTGAATAGCCCGCCAATTCTAGAACGAAGCCCCCTCCATCTCAACGCCATGAGATGCGGGCTTGTTTCCTTCTAGAACATGGCTATCCGTACACTCCACCGTGGGGTAATCCTAGTATAGAAAACGAAAATAATATGTACAAATGGTGACAGCGACCTCAACCCGGTAGTGCCCCAAAATAATATACAAACCGGCAAAGACGGCAGTCCACATGTAGGACGCTCGCCCCGCGATAAAAATGTACAAATGAATATAAACTGTACTACTAACATTGCACCACATGCTGTCCACCATGACTATCGAACCACAATCACAGCACAAGCAAAAAACATCAACGCGAATGTCACGTTCCCAAACCCGTCTAAAAAACATATAGCAGATAGACGTGTTTACCGATCAAGTGACATTCACGGTCGCAGATAAAAGTGAATGTACTGTAAACTATTAAACAGTGTCAAATATAACGACTTCGAAGCACTCCAAATTGCCCCATACAGAAAACAACAGAGAATCAAACTTTGGCAAAAAGCTAGCAACACCAGACAACCAAACTCCTTGAGATAAGAACCCAGAACAAAACTCGATGCATTTCTCCACCACAAAACCGAGGAGGCCAGATTTAAAGGGGTTTTGGCCGGCCATATCATGGTAGAAATGCATCATTTTTGTTCTGGGTACATCTCACAGTCTAAGGATCACTCTGCACTTGTTTTAAATTTTTTTTTGAAGCCTTTAAAAAATCGACAGAAACTGCAGTTTGGTTTCGATGTTACGGAGTCGTTTCGGTTTCGTTGTTTTACACTTGCTAGTCTAGGGTTTATGGGCTGGCTCTGATACCATGAAGGATTACGCTAGCGCCCCGGCCAACTTCCGTGGCCAAATGCGGAACAAAATTTTTACTACAATCATAAACTTGGCGCTAGAATAAACCTAAACCGGATCTTTAACCATAAACCTAACTAGCATGTGAGGGTTCTATCTACTATGATAGAAAGTATACCTAAAGAAAACAAGTCCTTCAGGTCTTCGATCCTCTCCTTAAGCTCCTCGATGGATGTATGGATCGTGCTTGAACTTCGGCCTCCTTGTGTCAACGATGATCCACCCGAGAGCTCTAACCTTGAGCTAAACCTCCAAGTTGAGGTAACTAGAATACTTAGCTCGCTAATATAGGTAGACTTGAGTGAGTAGAGTGTGATTTGAGTGGCTTAGACTCACTAACCCTTGATTCTCAACTCATGAGACACTAGGGATTGAGAGAGGAAGAAGGAGAGAGCAAGCTTGAGGAAAGAGAAAGTATTTGTGATAATGATAATAAAAAATAGAATGGATAGCTTTTATATGACCTCAAGCATGGCATGGAAAATATCTCACAAAAATATCTAGTGCTCAAAAACATCTCACAAAAATATTTAAGGTGAACAAGTCAAGCCAAGTCAAAAGGTCAACCCAAGTAGCCATGCCAAATAATTATCATTTATCAAAAATAACAAAGTCTTTTCTTTACCTCATATTTGTTTTGACCAAGTCAATGGTCAAAACCCTAATGAGGTGTCTCCATCTATACCTCCTCTCATCAGTATATACATACCCGCATCCGTGTTCCGAGAAACACGAATACTATGAGACGAAGCTAATCCAATAATCAAATACTATGATCTGGCTTAAACCAAAGCCCACTAGTATTGTCCGCTCGAATCACCACATGCTCACAAGTACACGTATGTGATCGAACCCTATCGTAAAACCATACGACCTCTACTCGTTTCGCCCGAAGCTGGGAAACCCTCTGTGTGGGACTCTAAAGACTCGACAGTACTCTGGCAGTGGGTTTAACCACAAGCACGTCAGCGGCACTAGCTGTGCGTAACGGCTACCCAGGTATCTATCGATCAGAAGGTCGACGAGCAAGCTCATCCAAACTCCTACTGAGCCTATCTGTGACAATCTCCGCACAGTCCGGTCTGTTCGTCTAAGAGTGTCGCATATCAGGCCTAGGGGGTGGCAAACGTCATACCCCTAATAGCGGTATAAGTCGTGTCGGAGTGTAGCCCAGAACACCCTGAGAAACTATTGGAATACTGTAACATTTCAAAAAAATAAAATATTATTTTTGGGGAATTTTTATAATTTAATATTATTTTTAATGAATATTTTAATATTTCGGTATAATTAAATACCGATAAAATTGGGAAAATTTGGAAAATTATAGAAATTACTAAAAATAGGTTGTTTTATGCGAATTATGCAATTTTTAAGTTTTTATAATTAATTATATTCTAATTTAGTCTTAATCGCGATTAAAAATCACTAATCGGATTTTAAGCGGGTTTTGTGCAAACATGCACCATTTCTTTTTTTTAACACTTGTGCATTTTCTACCATGGTTGTTTTGGGTTTACTATTGGTGTGAGAAGGGAATTAGAGAAGAAAAGAAAAAGGGATAGAATAGAATATTGAGGTATAGTGAAGAGAGAGAAAGGGAGGGTTTGCCTTGACTTGGACTTGGTCATTCTCTCATGTTTCCAACACTCATTTCTCTCCCTTTCCTTCACTTGCTGCTGCTGCTGCTTCCTTCACCTCTCTCCCCTCTTCAACTCCTCAAAACACATCCAAAAACACTTCAAAACCCCACTCCCATTTCACTAAAAAGATGCACAAGCTCAAGGCAAACACATTGGACCAAGAAAGCAAGGATTTTGGCCACTTGGGGCAACTCAAGAAAATTATTGAGTTGCCAAATGAGGCAATTTCTGAACCATGAGCTTAGTTTTTCCATTACTTATACCCCCATGTTAGATTAGAACCGATATCGTGTGATTTTGTGGACTTAGGAAAATACTAGTTAGGGTTAGTGGAAATTGAGAGTTGTGTTGGGAAATTGAGCTCAGTTGAGGGCATACAAACCCCCTAGTCCTTGAATTAAGACCCAAACCATAGACTTGAAACCCGGAATACGGATTTATAAACCGATATCGGAAGAATTGCGGAATCTGTGAGGGTTATATGAAATCTGCTATCACCCCGAGAGTCTGAAAATTATTTTGTGAACACAGAGAAACATGCAGGCACCTAGGAAGCTACCACCAAAACCCCAGCCCCTGTATCATTTTCCAGGCCGCAAATCAAAGCCTTCTGGCCGCAAATTGCGGCCAGACCTGGGCCATTTAGTCTCGTTCTTGTTCTGTGGTCCCCACATCAGTAAATTAGACCCCTTGCATATGCAAAATTGTCTGATTTGACCTAGGGTGAAATCCGGGACCCTTTTCTGTAGTTGTTGTTATGGATTCGTGTTTCGTTTCTCGTATTTTAAATTCTGGATTTGCGTATTGTGTTTTACCTCGATCACTTGATGTTTTTACGACGAGATCGAGGGTCGTTTGATGGTTTTGAAGCGTAGTATATAGGTTCTAACCTATAAGCTTCTAAGCGTATCGTGTAGGTTTTTGTGTGTCGTTTTGATTTTGGTTTGGTTTTAATGCGATGCGCTGCATGTGATATGTAGGTACCCCCACGACGATTCGAGGTGATGAAGAAGATGAAGGCGACATCGACACCGACACGTAGGATTCACGGTGAGTAGATTATATCTACGGGGGAAGTCAGGTGGATGGCGTATAGCACCCCCACAGTCCGATATTTAGTATAGTATATATATACTACTTATGATAGCTTATTGTGCGTCATGGATATTTGAGATGAGATTAGGTGTACTATGGTTAGATTAGGGCGTAGAAGTAAACTAGTATAGTTCCTAGTTGCGAACCTTAGAATAGGCTTACACCCACACGCACACACCTGCATATTCGTTATACATATACTTAGGTGACGAGGATAGTGGATGATATTTGGAGATGAGTCGATGAGATTGGGCATAGTGCCATGAGATCGGTGATATATTGTGATTCGTATTTGGGATACGACATGTGATTTTAGCGGGCCTTTGGACGTGTGTTTCACACACGCATTCATAATTACCTAGATGGTATCGACTTATACTAGACTTAGATCAGTACCCCCGATCATGAGCTATGATGATAAGGATACCAGATAATTGATGAGATGAATGTGATATTGACCCGTACCCAGCTTTTGGGATGCCGTACGATGATTTGCCGTACGAGCTTTATATTGATGATAGATCTGCACTCATGACTCGAGGATGTCATATGATATTGTATCGTACGCGGTACCTTTGAGGCGGGATCACCGACTATTATACTCTTATGTATATATATACATATCGACTCAGATTTAGGTGGTTTCCATACCCCTCCTGATTGACTTGTTAGCTAGATCTGTAGTTGCTTAGTAGATGTCAGACTAGGCCGATATCATACCTATTTCAAAACTAACGAATCGGGAGTATTTTAGAGACAGGAAAAAGGATTCTATGGATATTTTCAAAAGACGCATCTTTTCTTAAAAACACCGTAGCCCTTATTTTACTAAAAACCCCGATTCGTCTTATTTCAAATGGCAAACTGTGTGACTTTTTATATTGATGCAGATGCGTCACTGTTGCATTTATTAGTCGATTCTTGCATATTCTTGTTATTTGCATCGCATTGCATGTGCAAATGGTTATTGTTATATTAAACTCATGCTGTTAGGACACCAGCACCATTATCGATGATGCATATGTTCCACGTACACCTGCTTGCCGGCTCACACACTTCATCATCGATAATTGCCCTGTCACTACACTGTAGTACTGTTGCATTCAGGATATGATCTTTTGCATGGAATACTTGTGTACATACCCATTGTACACCTATATTCACATACATAAGTATTTGCACATACATAGATGATTCTAGCTTGATTAGAGATTTGGGAACCGCAAGATACTCTTTAAAACTGATTCATTTTAAAAGAGCGGTTTTCCATCAATATATGCATATTACTATTCCATATTGCATGATATACTGATATGCTTACATATCTTTTACATGTTGCATACAACATGCTTTTGATTATACGCATTGAGATATGTTGTTTCCATGATATTTCTGGATTTGGGAACCGTGGATATTTCAAAAGAGATATGTAATTGCTTTAAAAACCCGGTTACCCTTGATATGATATTTCAGTGCGTCCACCATGTGTTTTCTCGATGCTGAGAGCGACATGTGAAACTCGATTCGAGGAGGCGGTGAAGCCGATTGCGGGTACATGGTGCGCCCGGTATGGTACCCCGGGGCAAGAAAGGGATGTTGTGTATACAGACGGTGAGCCTGGAAGAGGGAGTACTACCTACCGGTGATTGTATTTGAGCTCGGCGGATATTCGGAGGATACCGACCGGAGTTGAGAGATGATATGGGCCGACCCAGACTGACGGAGCCCGATATATGAGGATTTACGTGCCGATGATAGGCACAGGTTTCATGATGTTTTCGAGTGTCGATGCTTGACACTCAGGTTCCATGATTTTATATGTCGCGAGCGACACATGTTGATTTATATCCTCATATTTCCATGCATATGCTTTATGATATTTACATGCATGATGTTTATTGTCATTGGGTAACACGTGGGCAATTTCCACATACGTATATTGATATTGATGACATTGATTACATAGTTGGATGATATCCAATTTTTCATAGACTTCATGATATAGTCGACATTGATCATACCTCATATTTATGATATGTTATTACCTGAGGCACTGGCACGAGCACATGGTACTACACTAATGTATAGATGTTACATTGCCACCTTATCATGCTTCAGACTTATTCATTTGAGGTTTATATATATCTGATCGTATTGACCTAGGATTATGTCATACATACAATTTCTGCTCTGTGATGTTTTCTATTCATGAGTTGGCAACTCACCCCCGTTGTGCCACAGTTCTTGCAGGTTTTGCCGTACATGTTTCATTGCGGCTTTTCTGGCACACTGCTCCCTTTCTGGGTGATTGCATTGGTAGGTGGGTTCACTCGCATCGTGACCACCCTTGTATTATTTTATTCAGTTGTATCTAGTAATTCCATCAACCAAAACTTGTATATTGTTTCAGACTTAGAAAACCGGTTATGTATTATTTCGGCTATAGAGTCGCGCGTTGTAGTATTATGGTTTTCATGTTGATTTTGAGTTTCTTTTGAGTTTTGATCCTCGTCCTTTGGCGTTGTATATTATATTGCTTGCGTGGTTGTGATCGTCGATTGACGAAGAGCTAGCTCCCGCTTGGGAATGCCTTTTATTGTGCATATATATATTATTCATGTTGTACCCCGTTCGGGGCCAGTATTTATAAAGGAAACTCTGCCGAAATTTTTAGAAAAGATATGGAGGATTTAAAATGCATATTCGTCTTACCTATTTTAAAACCCTTGTTTTAAAAAACTTGTTTTCTTCACTTCTTAAAACTATTTCCTTTATTTATTACTTAAAATGGTTTTAGATTTCTGGGCTTTTGGCTTACTTGAATTAGATGGGGCCCTATAGACTTCATATGATTCAAGTGCCAGTCACAGGCTATTTCGGGTCATGACAAATACCTACCAGTAAATCTCACTTGCCCTGGACAGGGACTTTATGTAATGGCTCTCCAAACACAGCGCGATATCAACCCTCAATACCGGGAGAGACGAATTCTATCTAACTGCCACTTCCTCCAAGTGCTTCGGGACTGCACCCAACTACTACCTGTTTGCACGACTCAATAGAACCGTGGTAGGGTAGCAATCTAAGAACAATGGGAACACACTTGAGGCGAAGTAGCAGTGTCAAGTCAACGGACTAAGTTGTACTAATGTCACCTGGGAACTGCTACCTGAAGAAAGGTATAATACCAACCAACAGTTCCCGACGAGTCCTGTCCAGTGTACTCGTAACCTAACGAGCACCTGCATACTATCACCAGTACGACGTACTAATGGCAATGGGACAGACCATCTCCCTTGTTGGGATGAGAAGCGTATACACTAGTCTACTCTGGAGTATCGATGCCCTGTTTCGATAATCCTACAACTAGGGACCTGTATAAGGATGTTCTTATAGACTACCCAGCCCCCACAAGTGTGACCGCCATCACAACGCTACTAGTCAAGCAAAGATCCTAAGGGCTCTATTAATATGTATTAGCGATACGTTAAAAGAAACATACACATATTAAGAAAGATACAAACCAAGTAGCATACTACTATATCGAGCAAGACTGTCGTAAATCCGTGTATATATCCCAAGCTTCCAAAATGTAATATACAAACTAGTACTATACAATAATGGCCTCTAGGGCATACATATCCAACATATGTGCGAACAATATAATCATTGTTAGTGTATATGCCCTAGGGGCCATTATTGTATCATACTAGCATGTATATTACTTAATGGAAGCTTGGGATATTCACGGTTATATTATCAGTCTTGCTCAATATAGTAGTATGCTACTTGGTTTTCATTTATCTTAATATATGTATATGTTTCTTTTAGCATATCACAAATATATATTGATGGAGCCCATAGGATCTTGCTTGACTACCAACGTTGTGAGGGCAGTCACGCTAGTGGGGGCTGGGTAGTCTACAAGCACATCCTTTTTCAGGTCCCTAGTCGTAGGATTATCGAGACAGGGCATCGATACTCCATAGTAGACTAGTGTGTACGCTTCTCATCCCAGCAGGGGAAATGGTCTGTCCCACAGCCATTAGTATGTTGTACTGGAGATAGTATGCAGGTGCTCGTTGGGTTACGGGTACACCAGACAGGACTCGCAGGGAGCTGCTAGTTGGTATTATACCCGTCGTCAGTTAACAGTTCCCAGGTGACATGAGTACAACATAGTCCGCAGACTTGACACTGCTGCTTCGTCTCGAGTGTGTTCCCACTGTTCTTAGATTGCTACCCTACCACAGCTCAAAGGAGTCGTGCAAACAGGTAGCAGTTGGGTGCAGTCCCGAAGCACTTGGAGGCAGTGGCAGTTAGAAAGGATTCGTCTCTCCCGGTATTGGGAGTTGATATCACACTATGTTTGGAGAGCCATTACGCAAAGTCCCTGGCTAGGGTAAACGATATTTACTGGTAGAATTTCCAGTAGCTTCTCAAGGTGTAATGAGCTTCACTCCAACACGACTTATACCGCTTTTAGGGACTGACGCTTGCCGCCCCCTAGGTCCGATATGCGATAGTATTAGACGAACAGACCGGACTGTACGGAGATTGTCACATCAGGCTCAGTAGGAGTTCGGATGGGTTTCCTCATTGGCCTTCTTATCGACATCTACCTGGGGACCGTTACGTACAGCTAGTACCACTTGCGTCCTGTGGTTAAACCCACTGCCAGCGTAGTATCGAGTCTTTAGAGTCCTACACAGAGAGTTTCCCTGCTTCAGGCGAAACGATATAGGTTCGGACATATACGTGTACTTGTGCACGTAAGATGTTCGGACAGTTTATACTAGCGGGCTATGGTTTAAGCCAGATTCTAGTATTGGATTAGTGGATTTATGCAGTCTCAGAATATCCGTGTTTTACGGATGGGAGGGGCATTCTCGTAATAAGTCAAGAAGCTTCTAGAAGAAAGGTGAGGTGGAGAGCTTATGTGTAATTTGCATTAAATGAATTAGTGACTCATGCGATGATTCATCCAAATGAGTTAATGAAGTATTAATTGTTTTAATGACTCACTAGATGATTCATTCATTTGTATTAAATGAAGCATGAAGATATTTGTGTAAGATATTTGTGCAAGATATTTTATGCTTCATAATATATACACAAATGAGGTATTTTTCATTTCAATAAAACAAACACATTCTCTCTCTTCAAGCTCTCCTCTTCTTAAATCTAACCCTAATCCTCTCATGTGTTAAGATCCCAAGGGTTAGCAAGACTAATAGATCCTTAATCCACTTCTATATCTTCTAGGTCACTTGGATTAGCAATCCTTGCCACTTAGTTACCTCAAGTGAGAGGTTAAAGCTTGGAGGAGGATCTCTCGGGTGGATCTTCTATCACATCTAGGAGGCCGATGAGGAGGTGAACAACAAGAACAAGAAGGACTAGTATCTTGAGGTATAATCATCTATCATAGCAGTTTAGCACTTCTAGATAGTTGTTAGTTAGGGTTTAGCAAAGATCCGTAAAGTTAGTCGATGTTAACTTAAACCAAATAATTGTTTTACCTATTCTGCATCCCCGCATCATGTGGGGTGTCTAATGTCGACTTACAGTGGTATCAGAGCCTAGCTAAACCATAACTAACATGTTAGCAAAGTCTTTAGAAATTCGATCGCAAAACGAACCCGAAAAAACGACATTTTCACATAGTTTCTGTCGATTTTAAAACGGGGTCTAAAAATTTTTCATCGACCCTTAAAAATACAAGCAGGGTTTTTTAAGAATTGTGAAGAAATTTGGGATCGTGACTCGACCAAACCACCGTGGAACAGCCGCCGATCCAAGCGATCCGCCGCGGATCCGCGGCCGAGTTGACACCGAGTCAACCCAAATTTGCTCAGTTATTCTTCTGTGTTGATGTTGTATTTTCTGGGATGTTTTGTTTCTGCTTAGGTTTTATGTGCACAGAGAATTGTTTGGAGTAGATTCATATGTGTTGCTTGATCGAAATTCTAAGATATTTGGCTAACTGGATTATATCTGTGTTGTGATTTATGTGTTCGTAAACCTCCCCTAACTGCTAGTATGTCGGTTAGCAGGGGGTTGCACATTTCTGTAATGGTTTTTACTGGTTTGTGAATGTGGACTTGTTGGATTGTCGTGAATGGATAGCCGGGGATGTGAGACGAGTGTTTCTTTGATTCAAATGTAAATTGTAATTTGTTGTAATATTCTTTTGCGGGGTACATCCGGGTTGAGGTTGTAGCCACCGTTGTATTATTTCATTTACTGTTTTGTCACGACCCGAAATTGGCACGTGACGGCCCTAATACTACGCAACGCCTAAAGACGTAACGCAGTAAAAGAAAGCCAAAACCCAGAAATCAAAACCATAAAAAGACGATAAGAAAAGATAATAGAAGTTTTGAAACATTTGAAATCGCAACCCAAATTCTTTAAAAGTCCCACTTTCTATATTTAAAATTTTGGCAACACCCCTTTTTGTAAAAACTGGCCCAAAGGCGGAAAACAATCCACATCACAAATATACGACGCCGTAGCGAAGAAATAAAGACAATAGAGATAAAGCTGAATATAAGACAACAAAGCCACAAATAATATAAAATATCATCCTCACCAAGTCTCTAAATCAACAACATAATAGTAGATGGAGAGTACAAGATACAACGAATGTACAATATGAAATACAGATAATCATCTAACCCACCTAAGCAAAAATAGTATACTGTGAGCCGATGCGGTATCTGTAGCAAAAGATGATAGGTGAATAGCTGAATAGCCTGCCTCGACTACTCTGGGGAACACCCTGCAACACCTATGGCACAACGAGGGTGAGTTGCCAACTCGTGAATAGTAAATAACATATGCAGGTAATCGTAGGAATGTACGTACAGCATGAATCTAAGATATACAATTGCAGTAATAACAGGTCATGTGAAATGCAGAATAAAGGAAAGTACACTAGCAGGTACAATCAATATGTGAAGCAATAATAACATGACAATAGTATGCAATAACCATGCAATAGGGATATAAGAATGTAGATATGCAGCAATCATGAAGGGTACACTAACAGGTACTCCTAATATATGGAACAGTGCGTAAGTGAAAAGGTATGAGGTATGGAGTGAAATATGTCATCCCACGGAATCCTGTCATCGTGGTAGGATCACAATCCATCAAGACACTCAAATCCCAATTCCTCAAATCAGCCCCAAGTTGGGCTCTCACATCATATAAGTCTCACATCTCCTCAATGTAAAATATCGAGTAATCTCCTATATCCCGAATGTACAAATCAGTAATCCCATATGTATGTCCAACATCCAATCTCAATGAATCACCTAATATCCCAAATCAAATCTCAAGTAGAATTCTAACATCCTAAAGGTATATATTTGCAGAAATAAATATGATGGGGTCAATACACATATATTAGCGTCCCATTCCACTAATATTGGTGTAAGGGTATATATAACAACGGCTAAATCCCCTGTTATATATATACAATGGTGTTTAAAGGAAATATCATGAAAACAATGTACCAAGCATCGACACATAAATCCTGATAGGTACGTATCATACGCTATCCCGAAAGCACGAGTGCCTAGCTCTGACCCTCGCCTTTCGACGTATGCATACGTGCATGACTCCCAACGGTATCTCCATGATCCCTGCCGAGTCATTAGTACAGTCACCGGTAGGTACTCGCTCGCCTCCAAGCTCAATCGGCAAAGTCCATCGATCATCTTGCCGAGGGGAACCATACCGGGCCCCACCATGTACCCTTATACGGCAACCACACCTCGTATGGAGTATATAATCAGAACCGATAAATCTCATGGTGGCAGCGCAAATATCATATCAAGGAAACCGGGTTTTTCAATGTATGCATAATTTCATGAACTCCCGCGGTTCCCAAATCCAGAAAACAACATGTAAAATCCAAATAAACAATGCGCAAATCCAGGAACAAATATATGCGATATATCTGAAATGCGAGCATATAAAGGAAAATATGTAGCTGAAACCAGATGTATGCGAAATCAATAAGGTACATATAAGTATAGGTGTCTACCTATAAGTAAAATATGTCGTATACCCTCCTGGGTATAAGTAGAATATGTAGGATACCCCCCTGGGTATAAGTAAAACATGAGCAAGGTATACCTGTAGCTGTATCGTAAGGTGTATATGTACCTATCACTAATGGTATGATACACTATAGGTATACCGACAAGCTAGAAGTCATGTGTGACAAGCAATATAGTATCTATAAGGGGTTTGTGTATGACACGGCAATTATTGACGGTGTGTGTGTGGCATACAGTCCATGCTTGTGCAACATGAACCGTCAATAATATGTGCAGTGTCCTACGGCTGCTAGTCACAGTATCATTACATCTAATATATAGGGTAAGGCGCAATTCTAACAATGACGTAGAATACGCATCAAGTATTAGAATTCTAACCCAGACGCATAACGCCATGCGGGCGATTCCCCTGTAGATGTTAAATCTACTCACCTACGCTCCACGCTAGGTGAATCCTACCACCTGTCTCCTTCTGTAGCCGTGTCCGTAGTTCCCGCCTGCAAACCTGAAAATGAGACAAGGAAATTATATATAAGCCAAATATTTCGCAAAACGCGATATCTAACCCAAACAAGAAACTCGCGTCGCGAACTAAACGCGCATGTGCACGATACGCTAAAACGTGTGTATACGCGTCTAAAACTACCGCGACACGCTGGGTCGCAGAACCCACTTACGTATCGCGCGTATCGCGCAAACAAAACGGACATGAAATACGATATTTGATCCCAGATTTTCCTACAGGCCAAACCTTACAAAACTATACATGCCAAAACACTAGAGAGCACAGCAGAGAACCCTAGCCAAGACCCCAATACCCCAGCCCCCTACTTGGCCGCAAATTGCGGCCAAACCTATTAAATCTGCGGCCTTAGTTGGGAATGGGGGTCTCGTGTTCTGGTGGTGTGTTCTAGACCTAGTGTGCATGCCCCAGTTTTCCCAATTTTGTCCTGAAGGCCTCAGGTCAAAAACAGATTACAGAATGCCAATATATCGACTAAAAACACTGATTTTGCACAAAACACAAACCCTATGGTATTTTAGTGAAATCTGGGGAATTTCCCAGTTAAGGTGACCTTAACAATACTAAAATAAGTAGGGTTTACCAACACAATCATCACTTTGCCACAAGTCCACACAATTCACCATAATTTAGCACTAAACTAACTTAAATGCAAACCGAAGCTAATTAACACACGAGCTAAGCAACTAGGGGATTGGGTTCAGAAATATACCCTATAGAACCCTAGAGAGCAGGAGGAGAAGTGAATTGAGTTGTTGTTGTTGCTAATGCATGAGCTGCTGCTGATATTGATGCTATTCTGCTACTACTGCTCTTGCTTCTGGTGCGGCCTCTGCTGCTGAAGATGCTGATGCCTCTGCTGTTGCTGCTGCCTGCTCGAGTTGTTGCTGTTGGTGTTGTCTCGAGCTGCTGCTGCTGCTAGCTGTTGCTGTTGCTTCTATTACTGTTGCAGTTGTTGCTGATGTTGTTGTTGCTGCCACTGCTGCTTGCTGTTGATGCTGAGGCTGCTGCTTCTATTCTAAGGTGTGTGTGTGTGTGAGAGAGAGAGAAAACAAGAGAAAAGAGAGGAAATGAGAGAAATGAGTGAGAGTGAGAGCAAATACAAAGACCCCTCCCATTCTCACTCTCTCTCTTTATTAAATGGGCATGGCACAAGCCATGTAGCCCCATGTCCATTTCTCTCTCTCAAGTCAACCATTCAACCCTATTATTCAAAAACATTTAAAACCCTTTTTTAAATTTAACAACCATGCACATTAAAAACCCAAAACACTTAAACAAAATATAAAACTAGATTAGGGAAAAGGTTAACCCACCATGTTGCAAATCATGGTTTAACCCCAAATTAACACCCTAGTTATCATGCACAAGTGTGTGCAAGCCTAGGAAAAATCTAATAAAATATTCATTAAATAAGATAAAATAATTAAAAACCAATTTGGTAAACTTTTTATTAAAAACCATAAATTAAAATATAATTAGCCATAAAACACATTCTAAGGTGTTACGTTTTTTCTGCTCCTAGGATAAACCCAAGGTGGGGTGAACAAACTACCGGGTACTTTGAAGTGCTTAGTGGCCTACTCACGTCGTTGAGGGAGACCGCTTCACTTCGGGTACTTGGCGGGTAGTTTGCCATACCCGTAGGGGTCTAGGGTGGGATTTCGGCTATTCATCGCGACTATGTAATCCGTCTTTCTTTGCAGGCTCAAAAGGAATGCGGATTCTTAGAAAATCCAATATGTTCATCTGTGATCTGGAATGCCTATTATTGCGTCTGACGAATGTACAATATCTATATATGATATCTAGTAGGCGTCACTTATGTTTTGCACCCGTACTAGCCCAGACCCCGCTCTGTCGTTAGTTAAGTAACCTAACAGGTGAATGACGGGGCCCAGTGGCGAATGCGGATGGCATAAGAGAACGTTGTATTTTCGTTGTTTTCTGCAATGATAGGTTAATTGATGGGCCGCATTATATTAATGCAAAGAAAATAAACCAAAGTTGAATCGTTGGAACAGTTTAAAAGAAACCACTCGGTTATTTTAAAACAAAAGATATTTTTTTAATTGCAGAGCTTAAACCACTCCTTTTAAAAGCTATCAGGTTCCTTCGATCATATCAAGTTCACTACGTTCACGGTTTCGCCAAAACCATTCGTAGCCCTCCGTCATTTCATTTGGGTATTCAGTAGTATTCAAGCTATGTATTTTGACCAACGCCAAGGTCATAAGAGAATGGGGCAGAAATCGATATCGGGAGTTTCTAAAGAAACTGAAACTTGCTAGTGTTGCATACCATTTGGAGTGTGATAATTTTGGTAGGATTCCTTCAGCTTTATCACACGAAGATATTTGGATCCCGATCCTACTGTGAGTATATGCTACTCATCGGGAGATTCTTTCACTTAACGATCAATGCTATAAACCAAGTAGGTGTCGAGAAAGGTGTCAGAGGGGCTACGCCCCCAGAGAAAAGAGGTTATTTAATTAAGGAACTTCGCGAAAGCGTCGTAAAACCTCCCTCGAAGTACCGACACCGGCCTGGCTGAACGGTTAAGCAAGTATTGTACGGTGAGAATAGTCCTGACTAGTTCTTCCTTTTTGGTTTGAGGAGGGATTCGAGAAACAGTGGGAGCCATCCTGTTTAGATAAACTAAAAACCACTCTAAACTTGCAATAGCATCATGCTAAAGTGTTCACTCTCTCTCTCATTGCAGCGACCCAGAACATGACAGGCCTTAAGTTATTATTAGATAAAAATATTTTGACAGGGCCAAACTATAAAGATTGGTTCCGGAATGTTAAGATGGTAATTACCTATGACAAATTGGGGTATGTCCTTACTACTAAGGTCCCTGTCGTCCTAGGTCCTGAATCCAGTGTCGCGGATAAGGAAATCCGCAAGACCTGGGAGTTAGACTGCACGAAAGCCAAATGCATCGTGGTTGCCTCTATGAATAATGAACATCAGAGGAGGCACGAGAATATGGATCTAGAATCCATATTTCTCCACACCAAGGAACTGTATGGAGAGCAATCTCGTATAGCTAGATACGAGATCTCGAAGAACTTGTTTCAGTCGAGGATGGTCGTCGGATCATCTGTAGGGGAACATGTCCTTAAGATGATTGGCTATATTGAAGAGATCGCAGACCTCGGGACAACATTAGAGAACGAGTTGTATAGAGACTTGATTCCCCAGTCCATTCCTTCTACCTACGCCCAGTTTATCTTGAATTTCAACATTCAAGGTAAAAAAGTTGAACTTCCAGAACTCCTTAACATGTTGAGGAGTGCAGAGGGAACCTTGCAGAAGGCAAGGGAAACGCCCACTATGTTTGTTCGTGGTGCTTCCTCTTCCAGGTCCAAGGCAACGGCCAAAGGAAGGAAGAAGAAGGCCGCTACCAAACCGAGAGGTGGTGTTGGTAAGGTGGGAGTCAAGGGAAAGGCAAAAGTTGCGGTGCCAGTAGTGGCAAAGGACGAATGCTTCCACTGTCGTAGGAAAGGCCATTGGAAGAAAGATTGCAAAGCTTGGATTGCCAAGAACCAGGACCTGAGAGAAGTTGTGGCTTCGGCTTCAGTGTGTTTGTAATTGAAAATTGTATGTCAATCAACTCTACTTCCTGGGTATTGGATACCGGATTAGGATCTTATATATGCAATTCATTGCAGGCATTGAGAAACCGTAGAGTGCTGAAGGTTGGTGATATGACCCTCCAGGTTGCTAACGGAGCTAGCGTGAATGCTGTGTCCGTAGGGGATTATCACCTTGGATTGACGAGTGGACATATTTTGGTTTTGTGCAACTGTTTTTGTGTACCTAGTTTAATGTGTAATATCATATCAGTATCGTTGTTATCAAAAGAAGGTTATGATTTCACGTTTGTAAGCGATATTGTTAACATCCACCTTAATCATGGTTTGATTGGGTCCGGTACACTAGAAAACGGTATATACGTATTAAACCAATTACAGATTTTCAATGTCCAGAACACACTAAAAAGAAAGTCTCCAGATATAAATCAGGTTTTCTTATGGCATTGTAGACTAGGTCATATCAATGAGACAAGGTTAACTAAGTTACATAGAGAAAGATATTTGGATCCGTTTGAATATCAATCTTATGCCACTTATCAATCATGTCTCAAAGGAAAGATGACAAAGACTCCATTCACTGGACATGGAGTAAAAGTGAGCGAGCTCTTAGGACTCATACACAGCGATGTATGTTGTCCAATATCTACACATGCAAGAGGCGGTTTTTCATATTTCATTACTTTTACGGATGATTACTCTAGGTATGGATTCATTTTCTTGATGAAACATAAATCCGAGGCCTTTGAGAAATTCCAAGAATATAAGAATGAAGAGAAAACCAAACAGGCAAAAGTATCAAGACACTGAGATCTGATCGAGGTGGTGAATACTTAAGTGCCGAGTTCCTGGGTTACCTAAAAGAGAAAGGAACTCTCTCTCAGCTTACTCCTCCATACACTCCACAACATAACGGTGTATCGGAAAGACGGAACCGAACCCTATTAGATATGGTACGTTCCATGATGAGTAATGCTGAGTTACCGCGATCTTTCTGGGGTTATGCACTAGAATCAGCTGCATATCTTTTCAACAGTGTTCCTACTAAGACTGTGCCTACCACACCATATCAGATGTGGAGTGGGAAGAAACCCTATCTTCAATATCTGAAGATATGGGGATGTCCAGCTTTTGTTAAAAAGCAGCATGCGGACAAACTCGAGGCACGATCAGTACGGTATAAGTTTGTGGGATATCCAAAGAACTCCAAGGGGTATTTTTTCTATTACGCAGAGGAACAAAAGGTTTTTGTTTCTCGTAATGCTTATTTTCTAGAACAACAGTTTTTAGAAAAGGAAACAAGTGGGAGCGCAATAGAACTGGAAGAAATTCCAGAACCACAAACTACTACTGAAAGTTTGGTAGAGCGAGAAGTTCCAGAAGAACAGGACATTCCAGCACCCCTCCGCAGGAGTAGTAGGCCGTCTCATCCGCCTAAGAGATACTATGGTTTTCTCATAGACGGGGATAGAGAGGATTGCGTCATTGATAATGATGAACCTACTGGCTTCCAGCAGGCCATCCAGAGCGGCGACTCAGTAAGATGGTTGATGCATTGCGGACCGAGATGGAGTCCATGTACACCAACAAAGTATGGACTTTGGACTTTGCTCCAGATGGGGTAAAACCCATAGGATGCAAGTGGATCTTCAAGAAAAAGATTGGTGTAGATGGACAGGTGGAAACCTATAAGGCTAGACTTGTTGCAAAGGGTTTTCGTCAAAAACCTGGTTTGGACTATGACGAAACTTTTTCTCCAGTGGCTATGCTCAAATCCATTCGGATCCTTCTTGCCATTGCCGCCTTCCATGATTATGAGATCTGGCAGAAGGACGTAAAGACGGCTTTTCTAAATGGTAATTTAGAAGAGTGATTCTATATGGATCAGCCAGAAGGTTTCAATCAGAGTGGGAGCAGCAGGAAAGTATGCAAGTTGCTTAAGTCCATTTATGGACTAAAACAGGCATCGCGGAGTTGGAACATCTGTTTTGATGAAACGGTCAAAGAATATGACTTTATCAAAAATCCAGATGAACCATGTATATATAGTAAAATTATAGCACGAACTGTCGTATTCCTCGTCTTGTATGTGGATGACATTCTCTTGATAGGAAATGACATTCCTATGCTACAATCTGTCAAAGGATTCTTGTCACACAGGTTCTCCATGAAAGACCTGGGTGATGCCTCTTACATTCTGGGGATCCGAATCTGTCGTGATAGATCTAAGAGGATGTTGGGACTTTCGCAGTCCAGGTATATCAACACTATACTGAAAAGATTCAGTATGGAAGATTCTAAGCGCGGTAATTTGTCGGCTTGTCACGGAATCACCCTCTCCAAAGAGATGTCTCCCAAGACTGATTTGGAAAAGGATCGCATGTAGATTATACCCTACGCTTCTGCGGTAGGCTCTATAATGTATGCGATGTTGTGCACCAGACCAGATGTAGCTTACGCACTGAGCGTGGCAAGCCGGTATCAGTCAGACCCAGGGGAGAAGCACTGGATAGCAGTAAAGAACATTCTTAAGTACCTGAGAAGGACTATGGATATGTTCTTGGTTTACGGCGGAAAAGACCTCAAGATCGAGGCTTTTGCTGACTCCAGCTTCCAGAGTGACAAGGATGACTCCAAGTCCATGTCAGGTTATGTCTTTACCCTCAATGGAGGGGCGGTGTGCTGGAAGAGTTCCAAGTAGGACACCGTTGCTGACTCGACGATGGAAGCGGAGTATATCGCTGCTTGCCATGCCGCAAAAGAAGCAGTCTGGATGAAAAAGTTCCTCACAGAACTTCAGGTGGTTCGATCCATTGTTGATCCAATACCTCTGTATTGTGACAACAACGGGGCTATAGCTTTAGCAAAGGAACCCAGGTCCCATCAGAAGTCCAGACACATCTTAAGGCGGTATCACCTGATCAGGGAGATCATAGATCGCCAGGAGATCGAGGTACAGAGAGTTGCTATAGAGGAAAACACCGCAGATCCATTCACAAAGGCCTTACCTCAGACACAGTTCGAGAGGCTATTCGAGATAATAGGTCTTCGATACGCTAGTACATGGCCCTAGTGCAAGTGGGAGATTGTTAGTGTATATACCCTAGGGGCCATTATTGTATCATACTAGCTTGTATATTACTTAATGAAAGCTTGGGATATTCACAGTTATATTAACAGTCTTGCTCAACATAGTAGTATGCTACTTGGTTTACATCTATCTTAATATATGTATATGTTTCTTTTAGCATATCACGAATATATATTGATAGAGCCCATAGGATCTTGCTTGACTACCAGCATTGTGATGGCAGTCACACTAGTGGCGGCTGGGTAGTCTACAAGAACATTCTTTTTCAGGTCCCTAGTCGTAGGATTATCGAGACAGGGCATCGATACTCCAGAGTAGACTAGTGTGTACACTTCTCATCCCAGCAGGGGAAATGGTCTGTCCCACAGCCATTAGTACGTTGTACTGGAGATGGTATGCAGGTGCTCGTTGGGTTACGGGTACACCGGACATGACTCGCAGGGAACTGCTGGTTGGTATTATACCCGTCGTCAGTTAACAGTTCCCAGGTGACATGAGTACAGCATAGTCCGCAGACTTGACATTGCTGCTTCATCTCGAGTGTGTTCCCACTGTTCTTATATTGCTACCCTACCACGGCTCAAAGGAGTCGTGCAAACAGGTAGCAGTTGGGTGCAGTCCCGAAGCACTTGGAGGCAGTGGCAGTTAGAAAGGATTCGTCTCTCCCGGTATTGGGAGTTGATATCGCACTGTGTTTGGAGAGCCATTACGCAAAGTCCATGTCCAGGGAAAACGAGATTTACTGGTAGGATTTCCAGTAGCTTCTCAATGTGTAATGGGCTTCACTCCGACACGACTTATACCGCTTTTAGGGGACTGACGCTTGCCGCCGCCCCTAGGCCCGATATGCGATAGTATTAGACGAACAGAACGGACTGTACGGAGATTGTCACATCAGGCTCAGTAGGTGTTCGGATGGGTTTCCTCATCGGCCTTCTTATCGACATCTACCTGGGGACCGTTACGTACAGCTAGTACCGCTTGCGGCCTGTGGTTAAACCCACTGCCAGCGTAGTGTCGAGTCTTTAGATTCCCACACAGAGAGTTTCCCTGCTTCAGGCGAAACGATATAGAGGTCGTATGGTTTTACGACAGGGTTCGGACATATACGTGTACTTGTGCACGTAAGATGTTTGGACAGTTTATACTAGCGGGCTTTGGTTTAAGCCAGATTCTAGTATTGGATTATTGGATTTATGAAGTCTCGGAATATCCGTGTTTTATGGATGGGAGGGGCATTCTCGTAATAAGTCGAGAAGCTTCTAGAAGAAAGGCGAGGTGGAGAGCTTATGTGTAACACCTTAGGATAAGGGTTAGTGAATAATTATAATTAAATAATGATTTTTAATAAAAAGTTTACCAAATTGTGTTTTAAATATTTTTCCTAATTTAATAAACATTTTTCCAAAATTTTCCTAGGCTTGCACACACTTGTGCATGTAAGCTAGGGTTTTTGAAATGTGATAATACCATAATTTTACCATGGTAGGTTAATATTAGAATTAAGTCTTTTGTTTTAATTTTAATTGTGTTGAGTTGGCATGAGAGAGAGAGAGAGGCATGGCTCAGCCATGCTTGGCCATGTTGTGGAGAGAGAGAGAGGAGGGTTGACCTTGGACTTGAGTGTGGCCCCCATTCCTTTGCCATTCCCTCACAAACACTCACACACACACTTACCTCATTCCAGCACCAGCAGCAGAAACAAGCAACTGAAGAAAATCCCAGCAGCAGCAGGAGCATGGAAACAGCAGCAGCAAGAGGCAGCATCAGCAGCAGGGAACAGTAGCAGCAGCAATAGGGAACAGCAAGCACAGCAGCAGCAACCACAGCCTCTTCCCTTCACTTCTTCTTCTTCCTGCAGCTCACTAGGGTCGAGAGTGAGGTATATTTCCTAACTTGATTCCCTAGTTAGCTTAGATTGTGTAGTTTTGCATCGGTTTATGGATTTTTGTGTGTTTTAGTGCGATATGGGGTGTTTAGTGTGAACTTTGTGCTAATGAGGTGTAGATTAGTTCCAGTAGGATGCTTGAGGTTTGTTGTGACCATGTAAACCTAGTCCAACCCCTATTACACTAAAATACCACCAGATTTCATATTGGATGCAAATGTCGTATTTTGGGAAAATCTGAGTTTTCTGGAACTGCTATTGACCCTGTGAGTGCAGAATGATTTTGGGAAGACTGTAGTGTAGTGGAGTGGAGATGATGCACCAGGTGAAACCCGACCCCCTAACTCCCCCCTTTGGCCGCCAAAACCGCCATTCTGGCCGCAATTTGCGGCCAGACAGGGGGTGTTTTGGTGGTTTTTGGGTTCTGTAGGTGTGTTTTTGTGTGTAGGGTATTTTGGTATATTTATATTTTTAAGATTAGTTCTGTAGAAAAATCTGGGACCAGTTACCTGTTTTGCCGTTTTTCTAAACCTTCGCGACACGCATGATACGTGAGTAGGTTTGGGTTCTGCGTATCGCGGCGCGTCGGGGTAGTTTTGTGGCGCGTGAGTACACGTTTTAGCGTATCGCGCACACACGCGATTAGTTTGCGACACGAGTTTCTAGTTTGACCGTGATATCGCGTTTTTGACGAATTTGAGCTTATATGTGTGATATGTGTTTATGATTCTAGGTTCGCAGGCCAGTGAGACGGACGCCGCAAAGAAGGGCAAGCAAGTGGTTGGATACACTTAGCGCGAGACACGGTGAGTAGATTTCACATCTACGGGGATATCGCCCGCGTGGCGTTATGCGTCAGGGCTGATAGGACTTATTTACTATATGTTGCATGCACCTCATAGACTGTCATCGCATATTGCATTTTCTGCTGTGTTGATATATATATTGCTTAGAACTGATAGAACACCGCACTATTACTAACGGTTTATGTTGCACGGGCACTATTTACATGCTACACACACACCGTTAGTAATTGTCATGTCACACTCACTATAGAGCTGCCATGTTTATATTGCTATAGTTCGCCTCATATGTGATTTGATATGACCTACATGTATATTGGGAGCCGCATGATATCTTTTAAAACCGGAAATGAAACTACTTTAAAAAGCGGTTTTTCCCTTATACCTATACCATGGATTGATGTATATTGTACCTCGCATTGGATTTTACTATTGGTATTGGATTCTCATGTGATTTCTGTTTTGAGGACCGTGGAATTTTTAAGGAAAGATATGCTATTTTGAAAAACCCGGTACCTCGTGGTATGATATTTTGGTGTGTCCACCACGCGTTTTCTCGGTGCTGAGACGTGTGCTTGAAACCCGATTCGAGGAGTGGATGTTCCGTTTGCGGGTTCGTGGTGGGCCCGGTATGGTTCCCCTCGGCGAGACGATCGATGGGATTTGCCGATTGAGCATGGAGGCGGGCGAGTACCTACCGGTGATTGGTTGGACCTGGCAGTTGTCCGGAGGATACTGACCAGAGTCGAGTGATGGATGCGGGATGATCCGTGCTGCCGGGGCCGAGGGCCGATACCGCAGACAGACCCCGTGGGGCCGGTCCGGACTGACGGCGCCCGATGTTCGAGGATTTACGTGTCGATGCTGGACACGGGTATTTTATGATGTTTTGGGTGCCGATGTTGGGCACTCGTGATTCCTCCGAGATATACAGGATTTGAGGGCCGATGGGTGTGCCGGCGCCTGAGTATATGTGGGATTTGGGTGCAGTTTGAGGCACCGATTATTGCTTTCCATGTTGACATAGTCCATGTAGATATTATTTATCCCATACTCAGTATTGATTACTATACATCTCATCCTGTGGCATTTACCTGTTAGAGTACATGCATTACTACTGTATCCACTGTTGACATGCATTGATATCATCTGCTGGCATTAGTAGAGCCACGCTATATATGCATGCTTGCGATCACCTTTATATGTTATCTCTATTCACGAGTTGGCAACTCACCCCCGTTGTGCCACAGTGTTTGCAGGTTGCCCTTAGGAGTAGTCACGGCTGGCTGTTATCTCATCTTTTGGCACAGATACCCCTTTTGAGCAGAGATAGCCCTTTTGCTGTTTAGGTGGGTTTTGTATGGTATCTGTTATCTTTCAGTTGTATATTGATGTATCTAGTACTCTCCATCTACCTTCGGTTTTGACTTAGAGACAGTTGTGAGGACGATATGTATGGTTTTATTTTCTGGTATCGAGCTCGCATGTGAGCCGACTTTACTTTATGCAGTCTCATCTTTTATGATATTGTCCTTGTTTTACTGTGTATTATTCTCTACGGCGTCGTATATCATATTGTGATGTTTTATTCATGTCACTTGTTATTTCCGCCACACCTTACTTTTACCCGACTTGCGGGGCTAATGTTTTTAAAAAGGAAATGTTACCAAAATTATAAAACTCATAACTTGTGAACTAAAAAGGGATTTCTACTAAATAAATGGAAGTTTTTCAGACATTTACTATTGCTTTTTACAAAACGTTTTAAATCACTCTATTTATTGGTTTTGATTTCTGGGTTCGGCTTACTTAGCCGCGTTGCGCCTGTAGACGTTGCGTGGTTAAGTGCCGGTCACGAGTCGAATTCTCGGGTCGTGACATTATGTGTAATTTGCATTAAATGAATTAGTGACTCATGAGATGATTCATCCAAATGAGTTAATGAAGCATTAATTGCTTTAATGACTCACTAGATGATTCATTCATTTGTATTAAATGAAGCATGAAGATATTTGTGCAAGATATTTTATGCTTCATAATATATACACAAATGAGTTATTTTTCATTTCAATATAACAAACACATTCTCTCTCCTCAAGCTCTCCTCTTCTTAAACCTAACCCTAATCCTCTCATATGTTGAGATCCCAAGGGTTAGAAAGACTAATAGATCCTTATTCCACTTCTATATCTTCTAGGTCACTTGGATTAGCAATCCTTGCCACTTAGTTACCTCAAGTGAGAAGTTAAAGCTTGGAGGAGGAACTCTCGGGTGGATCTTCTATCACATCGAGGAGGCCGACGCGGAGGTGAACAACAAGAACAAGAAGGACTAGTATCTTGAGGTATAATCATCTATCATAGCAGTTTAGCACTTCTAGATAGTTGTTAGTTAGGGTTTAGCAAAAATCTGTAAAGTTAGTCGATGTTAACTTAAACAAAATGATTGTTTTACCTATTCCGCCTCCCCGCATCATGTGGGGTGTCTAACGTCGACTTACAATCAATGCCTATCTTCATGTGGATAATATATATGTGTCCATTAATGACATAAAAACATCATGCATGTAAATATCAGAAAGCATATGCATGTAAATATCATGGAAGCATATGCATGTAAATATGTGGATATCAACCAATAGGTGTCCATCAACGACACATCAAAATCATGGAACCTGAGTGTCCGACATCGACACTCGAAACATCATGAAACCCATTTCCAGCATCGATACGTAAATCCTCATATCTCAGGCGCCGCATTCTTAAATCGACCCTCAGGCGCCGCATACTCTGGTCGGACCTCATATCCATCTCACGACTCCGGTCGGTAACCTCTAGATAACCACCGAGTCCAAATACTATCACCGGTAGGTAGTGCTCCCTTGCCAGGCTCACCGCCCAACTATACCTGTCTTATAACCCCGGGGTACCTCACCGGGTCCACCATGTACCCGCAGACGGTTCCTACCACTCCTCGAATCAGGTTTCACATATCAATATCAGAACCGAGAAAACTCATGGTGGACGTCTCGAAATATCATATCAAGAGAAATCAGGTTTTTTAAACAATAAATAATTTCTTTTAAAATATAACCACGGTTCTCAAATCCAGAATCTCATGAAAACAGCATCTCAATGCATATAATCGTAAAATATGATGTATGCAAACATAGAACAATAATGTGAGCATATCAGTATATCATGCAACATAGAACAGTGATGTGAGCATATCAGTATACCATGCAACATATCATAATGATGTGAGCATAGCAAGTATATCATGCAACATAGCATAATGATGTGGCAATTCTACTGTGTAAGTGACATAGCACTTATCGATGATGAATGTGTGTGAGTCGGCAAATCTGTGTAAGTGTAATATACGCATCATCGATAATTGTGTAGGTGTACTAGCACAGGTATATGTTATGCAGTGAGAATATCATAAGCGTAGCAGAAAGTAAAACGTGAGCGCAATGCTATAAGGTATACGTATCTAATCTAACATCTACGTAAAGGCTAAACTAAGCGGTGTAGACAGGGATTAGATATCTATAACATATCCGAGTCGATGAATCTATCAATCGGCATCCAGCCTCACAACATCACATACGGTATAATCCATCGTACGGCATCCTCTAATCAAGGGTATGGATCAATCATCAGGTAAAACTTATCATGTACGGTAATCCATCGTACGGAGACATTAAACAATTAGGGATTCTATCAACCTATACGACAATGAGGGTATGGATCTAAGTCTCGTACGGCATATCACTCATTATTATCATAATATATCTATATACCTATATCTCAGGTCACATCCGTATCAATCTCATATCATGGGACCGACAAAGGTATCAATTATCTCATATCGCCTCGCATCCGTATAACGACATATCAAACCAAGTCATCATATCTCATCGTATACTCTTTTCATCACATCAATATCTCACATCAAGTCATCTTATATATATACATTCTATCTTATTAATCTCATGTCGTATTCATCGATCTCATATCATGCTACTACAAATCTCATACTTATTCTCTTGCACTACACATATATTGCGATTCACATTCACATTTCAAATCCTCATATAGCAATTCGAGACATCCTTATCAATCATATCATTTTATACTAAAATCTTTAATCACATCCGTAGGTTCCTAGTATAGGTTTCTCCGACTATATCTTGTATATCGGTTTCCATTTTATAATTGCGGGGGTGCTATACGCCATCCACCCGACTTCCCCCGTAGATATAAATCTACTCACCTGCGGAACTCCTTGTTCATCCGTAGTCGATGTGTTTCGTCGTCTCGGAATCCACTCGAAGGTACCTACAAATCAACACATATCTCCATGTTATGAAAACCAAATCCGGAAAACCGATATGGCACACGGTGCGCTCATAGGTTAGAACCTATAGCCTACGCATGCAAAAACAACCAAACAATCTCGTCGTTGACATAAAAACATCTAACGACCCAATACAATATCAAATACCAAAACCAAGAATTCCAATATCGGAAAACATAACCAAAACCACCCCAATATGCTCCCAGATTTTGGCTCATGTAATCTGGAACAAAACTAAAAATACAGTAGCTATGTTATAAGGTATGTGAGCTACAGGCAAAACCCCAGCACAATTTCCCAAATTTTGGTCAGCCTACTTGCCACAATAACCGCCTCCGCCGGCCTTACCTTAGAGTTTGAGCCTCGTCTTCTCATGGTGGTCTCCTATTGGTCTAACTAGGTTAATGTATATTTTTGATTTTTTTTTATAAAGGTCTCGGGTTGCTCTAGATTCCCTGTAGACCTCCAAAAATGTCACAAAACTGACACGGAAAGTTTCTAAGTTCGTATTTTGGTTCTAATCTCAGGTCTTGTCAAGTAAAACCTCACTAAGGGTTAAGTAAACACCCACTACTGATTACAAGTCCACAAAATCAACCAAACCCTCTCTTGAAATTTCCAAACATCGCTAATCTAAATCGATTTAACTCTAAACTACTATAGGGTGCTAGGAAACTAAAAATCTAAACTATAAGTGTAGGAATTACCTCGTTTGGCAACTCAAGAATTTTCTTGAGTTGCTTAAAGTCTTCAAAATCCAAGCTTGGAAGGTCCATAAGGTGTAGGATAGGATGGGGATCATTTTTAATGAAGGGAGTATAGGGTTTTAGCAAGATTTTTGAGGTGATCCATGGAGGTAGAAGTGGAGGGAGTATGAGGATGAGGGAGAGGAAGAAACAAAGAGGAAAAGAATGAAGGAGGCAGCCCTCTCTTTCTCTCTTTCTTATTCTCACCCTCTCAATTATCACATGTCACACTCTCTCTCCAATAAGTGTCTCATTCTCACTTTTTCTCTTTTTTCTTTTTAAAACCAAATATCAACAAATACCAATGAAATAACATACATCCAAATGCAACATGTCATGGTGCACTAACCATGGAAAAATGTAGAAACACGGATTTGGTATAATTGCGATTAGTAGTGCACTAATCAATTTTTATTTAAACTGCATATAATTAATTATAAAAATGCCCAAATCCGATAAATATATTTTTAAATGAATAAATCAATTTAATCTCCAATTATTTCACAAATATTGGTATATATTTATACCATTTTACGAAAACCCCAAATTTGCCAATCGGGTAGTTTTCGCGAAATATATTATTTTAATATTAAATTCCAAAAATAATATTTTATATTTTCTGAAATGTTACAACGACTGTCCCAAACCAACGCATCTATCTATGCAACAGAAAAGTAACAAATAGCTACCATACACTATATCTTGACGAAGGCCAACAAACATAGCATGAATACTAAGTGCTACCCGTCTGAAATAACGGAGGGCTACGAATGGTTTTTGGCGAAAATATTGGTATATATTTATAAATGAATAAATCAATTTAATCTCCAATTATTTCACAAATATTGGTATATATTTATACCATTTTACGAAAACCCCAAATTTGCCAATCGGGTAGTTTTCGCGAAATATATTATTTTAATATTAAATTCCAAAAATAATATTTTATATTTTCTGAAATGTTACAACGACTGTCCCAAACCAACGCATCTATCTATGCAACAGAAAAGTAATAAATAGCTACCATACACTATACCTTGACGAAGGCCAACAAACATAGCATGAATACTAAGTGCTACCCGTCTGAAATAACGGAGGGCTACGAATGGTATTTGCCAATCGGGTAGTTTTCGCGAAATATATTATTTTAATATTAAATTCCAAAAATAATATTTTATATTTTCTGAAATGTTACAACGACGGTCCCAAACCAATGTATCTATCTATGCAATAGAAAAGTAACAAATAGCTACCATACACTACACCTTGACGAAGGCCAACAAACATAGCATGAATACTAAGTGCTACCCGTCTGAAATAACGGAGGGCTACGAATGGTTTTTGGCGAAAAACCATTAACGTAATGAACTTGATATCGTTGAAGGAACCTGATAGCTTTAAAAATATATAGTGGCGAAAACCTTTGCTAAAGAGGTCACTCCCCGTAAAGAGATCTCGGCTCTTTCCTCGTCGAATGAGGTGCAGGATATTCCCAACTGAATACCTCGATGCAAAGCAAAAAAGTAATCGACTACAGTGAAGTTATTACCCCGACGCAAACTTCTGCCCAAAAGGTCACTCCCGGTGAAAGGATCTCGGCTCTTGCCTCGTCGAATGAGGTGCTGGATATTCATAACCGAATACCGCTATGCAAAACAAACGAAAACGTCCTTGTAATAACTGCTTTTGAAAATTGTTCCAACAACATCATATAGGTCTATTTTCCTTGCATTGATCAGAATCAACACGGTCCCATCAATTAATCACACCAGGAAAGAACGAAAATATGATGTACGTATATGCCATCCTCATTCGCCACTGGGCCCCGTCATCACCCGTTAGGTTACTTAACTAACGACAGAGCGGAGGCTGGACTAGCGCGTGTGAAAAACATATACAACATCTACTAGTATATATATAACAATATATAATAATCGTTCCAGATATGATATATGCAACATCACTGATAAGTGATAAGCATCACAGAACAATACTGATAATCTGGGAGCCCCGGGTTTCCTTTGAGCCGCAAGTGAAACCCAACGTTCCCGTGGTCGTATGGATAGCCTGTGCAATGAGAACCTAGACCCCTACGAGTGCGACAACTTACTCGCCAATCCCAGAAGTGAAGCAACCCCAATCAACAACGTGAATGGGCCACCCGATACTTCACGGAATCCGGTAACTTAAGCACCCCTCCTTGGGTCAACCTGTACCCCCTACGAGTGTGACGAATAGTGTAATGTCTTCAAAATAATAAAATATGATTTTTGGGAAATTTTATAATTTAATATTATTTTAATGAATATTTTAATATTTTGGCATAATTAAATAGAAATAAATGAGGAAAAATTATGGAAAATTCTAAAATAAGGTTTTTTATGGAATTATGCCATTTTTAAGTTTTTAAGATTAGTTATATGCTAATTTAGTGCTAATCGCGATTGAGAATCGCTAATTGGATTTTTAGCATTTTTGTGCAAAAATGTGCACATATCATTTTCCACACTTGTTACACTTGTGTTACATTTCTTTTGCCATGGCTTTCTTTTGGGTTCACTATTCAAGTGAGAAGAGTTTAGTGAGGAAAAGAAAAGAAAAGAAAAGAAAAGAAAAGAAAAGGAAATGGAATGATGAGAGAGAGAGGGTAGGTATAGGTCAACTTTCTCTTTTGAAGCCATGCCCCCATCATTCCCTTCTCATTTCTCTCTCCCTCTCCTTTGATAAGCTGCTGCCCTCTCCCTCACTCTCACCCTCTTCACTAAAACCCTAGATCCATCATGAAAACAAAGCCAAAACCTCATTCCCACTTCACAAAAAGTGTTCCCAAGCTCACTAGCTTCACATTGAACCTAGCAAGATTGGATTTGGAGGACTTTGAGCAACTCAAGAATTTTCTTGAGTTGCCAAAGGAGGTAATTTCTGCACCTATTAGGGTAGTATCTCATTTCTTTTACATCCATACTAGTTTTGTATCGATATTGTGATGTTTGTGGATTTTAGAGAATTCAAGTTAGGGTTTAGGGTAAAACTGAGAATCAAGATGAAATTGAGGCTTATTGTGACCTTAGAAAACCTGGTGTAATGCAAAATTGGACCCAAACCTGGAATTGGAACCAGAATACGGAATTACGGAACCGATATCGGAAAAACTGGAAATCTGTCACTGTTTTGTGGAATCTGCTATCACCCCGAGACCCCTAAAATGAAACTGAGTTAACAGTGAGATGTGCAGGCACCAGTGAACCACCACCCCAAACCCTAGCCCCCAACTCCACTTTGAGGCCGCCAATTTCTCCATTCTGGCCGCAATTTGCGGCCAGAGCAGGGTGGATCTGCCTCGTTTTGCGTGCATGCCCCTATTTCCTCTAGTATTGACCCTGGGTACTTATAGTTTTGACTGATTCCATCTAGGGTGAAATCTGGGTTGATTTTCCTATGTTGGTGTATGATTTACGACTTGATTTAGCATGGATTTTGGTGTTTTGTGATTCATTCCTGTCGGGTGGCGTTTGGACGTCAACGACAAGTGGATTTTGATTGTGTTTACATGCGAGTCGATAGGTTTTTACCTATGCGGGTAGCGTGTGCTATTTTGGTTTCCGATGTGATTTTCATGTGCTTTAGCATTGTGATATACTTGTAGGTACACTACGAGATGTTGAGGCAAAGAAGATGAAGATGGCGACATCGGCACCGACACTTGAGAAGCATGGTGAGTAGATTATATCTACGGGGAGAAGTCGGGTGGATGGCGTATAGCACCCCCGCAGTCCGTGGTGATGTATACGAATACGTATACACACATATATTTATTATGTGTTGTTTAGGGTTATTGATGGTAATAATGGATTATTGGTGATAAGGATGTATTGGTTGAGTATAGTGCGAAACCCTAGAGTAGTGGTTGCATCCACACTCACATATACACACATACTTGCATACATTCTTTCATATATCTGTGCGCATATGATGGTGGTATATCTACACATGGATATGGGACTATGTGTTTATATACGGGTTTTGAGGATGATACGTGGGATTGAGATGAGTCGATGAGATTCGATTGAGGCCGTGAGATTTGGCGACATGACTGAGTTCATATTGGAGATGTGATATGATGGTAGTGATGCCTGTCATGTGATGAGATATGTGACATCGACTCAGATTTAGGTGGTTTCCATACCCCTCTCTTTTGACTTGATTGTCGGGTTCGTAGTTCGCATAGTAGGCGTTAGACTAGACCCGAGTCATACCTATTTCAAAACTAACGAATCAGAGATATTTTAAAGATAAGCAAAAAGGGTTTATACGGATATTTAAAAAGGGCACATCTTTTCTTAAAACACCGTAGCCCTTATTTTACCAAAAGCCCTGATTCTTCTTATTTCAAAAGGCAAGGTTGCATGATATAGCTATTGAGACAGGTTCTCTACTGTTGCGTTGATTACTTGATTCCGCACTTTCATGCTGTTTGCATTGCATCGCTTGTATTGTTGATATATTTCAGTCATGCTGCTAGGACACCAGCACCATTATCGATGATGCATATGTTCCACGTACACTTGTTGCCGGCTCACACACTCATCATCGATAATTGCCATGTCACTACACTGTAGTGCTATTGCATTCAGGATATGACCCTTGCATGACATACTGATATGCTTACCTTTCTGCTATATGTCGCATACATGCTGCTTTCTGATCATACGCATTGAGATATGATGTTTCCATGATATTTCTGGTTTTGGGAACCGTGGGTGTTTCCAAAGAGAATATGTAATTGTTTTAAAAACCCGGTTACTCGTGATATGATATTTTGGTGTGTCCACCACGCGTTTTCTCGGTGCTGAGACGTGTGCTTGAAACCCGATTCGAGGAGTGGATGTTCCGTTTGCGGGTTCGTGGTGGGCCCGGTATGGTTCCCCTCGGCGAGATGATCGATGGGTTTTGCCGATTGAGCCTGGAGGTGGGCAAGTACCTACCGGTGATTGGTTGGACCTGGCAGTTGTCCGGAGGATACTGACCAGAGTCGAGAGATGGATGCGGGATGATCCGTACTGCCGGGGCCGAGGGCCGATACCGCAGATGGACCCCGTGGGCCGATCCGGACTGACGGAGCCCGATATATGAGGATTTACGTGCCGATGCTGGGCACAGTTTTCATGATGTTTTCGAGTTCCGATGCTGGGCACTCCGGTTCCATGATTTTGACGTGTCGCGAGGGACACAGGTGGTTTATATCCTCATATTTCCATGCATATGCTGATGATATTTACATGCATGATGGTTATTGTCATTGGGTGACGAGTGGACGGGATCCACGTACATGCAGATTGATTTCATTGATTGTACCTCACACTTATGATATGCTATTACCTGAGGCACTGGCACGAGTACTTGACACTGCACTTATGTATAGGGATTACATTGCCAGTTTAGCATGTTTCAGACTTATTCATTTTGAGGCTTATACATATCTGATCGTATTGACCTAGGATGGGTCATGCATTTGATCTCTGCTTGTAGATATTTTATATTCACGAGTTGGCAACTCACCCCCGTTGTGCCACAGTCCTTGCAGGTTTTTGCCGTACAGATTCCATAGCGGCATTTCTGGCACACTGCTTCCATATGGGTGACTTGCGTTGGTAGGTGGGTTCTTTTGTATCAGAACCGCCATTGTTCATGTATTATTCATTGTATCTAGTAATTCCATCAACCCAAAACTTGTATTTTGTTTCAGACTTAGAAAACAGTGTTGTATTATTTCGACCTTACAGTCGCGCTTGTAGTATTACGGTTTTCTGGCTGTTTTGAGTTTCTTTTTGGCTTTTGATCCTCGCCCTTTGGCGTTGTATATTATTATTGCTTGCGTGGTTGTGACCGTCGATTGACGAAGAGCTAGCTCCCGCTTGGGGATGCCTTTTATCATTTCTTATATATTATTCTTGTTGTACCCCGTTCGGGGCCAGTTTTTACAAAGGAAACTCTGCCGAAATTTTCAGGAAAGGTTACACATTTTAAAAATACACATTCGGCTTAGTTATTTAAAAACTTGATTTTTGAAACGTGATTTCCTTATCTCTTAAAACCAGTTTTCCTTATTTACTCTTTAAATGGTTTTAGATTTCTGGGCTTTTGGCTTACTTGGATCAGATGGGGTCCGATAGACTTCATAGGGTTCAAGGGCCAGTCACGGGCTCTTTCGGGTCGTGGAAAAGTTGGTATCAAAGCGCTAGGTTGACCTTGGTTCGAGTCTGAGTTTGACTATGTGGACCCTAGGGCGTTATTTATATACGGAACTTAGGCTTGACCTTACGGAACTTAGACTTAGTCGAGGGGGTATTAAACCCGAACTTTCGTCGTGTAGGATGACCCTTGGTTGAAGGAATAGGTGACTAAAGTAGAGTGATGTACCGTGGGTATGTTCCGCGGCATACTTACGACACGCCTGTAAGTCCACGTTGCCCACCCCGGTGCTTACGGGGAGGCGGAAAACATAATAAAAATTGGATTTTTATCAACTATAGGCAACATGGACCAAGCTTTAAGGATTTTTGCTAAACAAAAACAAGCTAACCCTAACTAGTAACTAGCTAGGTGATGGAAAGGTTATACCTTGAGCTCAAAGTCCTTCTCTCCTTGCTCCTTGGAATGGTAGAAAGAGGTCACCTTGCTTGTCTTCTCCCGTCAAAGAAGGATCCACCCGAAAGCCTCGACCTTTAGCTTCAACTCCAAGCTAGGAGTAACTAGAGTGCAAGAAATGCTAAGACTTGAACCCTAGAAGAGAGTAGAGAAGATCAAGTGAAGGTTTTTCTCAAGCTTTTTGTTTCTCAACACATGAGAGGGAGAGAGCTTGAGGGAGAGGATGAGCAAGAGAGAGAAATGATATGAGAGAATGAATTATTAGTGAGCCATTCTCACTAATATGTGTGTAATATTTTAATTCAATAATTAGCTAGAAAATTGTCATGGTTTTATCAAGATATGACCATTATCATTTCAATATTAATGCAAATTGCAAGGATCAAAGAGCATCTTCCAAATGAAATGATTATGGTCAAGTTGTCAACTAGGTCAACAAGTCAATGAAGTCAAATGGTCAATAACAACAACCATGCACAATTATTAAGCTAATTATTAATTAACTATAATACACACAAAAGCAATAGGGTTAATAAAATGACAATAGTCATTAACCCTAAACAAGGTCCTCTCCCTCAATCTCAAGCAACTGTGCATATGCACCCGCATTCGTGATCCGAGGAACACGAATACACTGAGAAAAACCAATCTCAAATCATATACTAGGATCCGGCTTAAACCAAAGCCCGCTAGTATAAACTGTCCGGACAGCAAACGTGCACAAGTGCGCGGATGCGAACGAACCCTGTCGCAAAACCATGCGACCTCTACTCATTTTGCCTAAAGGCGAATAGCTCTCTGTGTGGGACTCTAAAGACTCGACACTACGCTGGCAGTGGGTTTAACCACAGACCGCAAGCGGCACTAGCTGTACGTAACGGTCCCCAGGTAGATGTCGATAAGAAGACTGACGAGGTGAACCCCATCTGCACTCCTACTGAGCCTGTATGTGACGGTCTCCGTACAGTCTGGTCTGTTGGTCTGATACATCGCATGGCGGGCCTAGGGGGGCGGTGAACGTCAGTCCCCTAACAGCGGTACAAGTCGTGTCGGAGTGTAGCCCAGAACACCCTGAGATAACACTGGAAACCTACCAGTATATCTCGCTTGCCCTGGCCAGGGACTACTCGTGTAATGGCTCTCCTGGACACAGCGCGATGTCAACCCCCAATACCGGGAGAGACGAATCCTGTCTAACTGTCACTGCCTCCAAGTGCTTCGGGACTGCACCCAAAAACTACCTGTTTGCACAAATCCTTTGAGCCGTGGTAGGGTAGTAATCAAAGTGCAGTGGGAACACACTCGAGGCGAAGTGACAGTGTCAAGTCAGCGGACTAAGCTGTACTCATGTCACCTGGGAACTGATAACTGACGATAGGTATATTACCAACCAACAGTTCCTGACGAGTCCTGTCCAGTGTACTCGTAACCTAACGAGCACCCGCATACTATCCCAAGTACGACGTACTAACGGCTGTGGGACAGACCGTTTCCCACACTGGGATGAGAAGCGCATACGCTAGTCTACTCCGGAGTATCGATGCCCTGTCTCGATAGTCCAACGACCAGGGACCTGTATAAGGATGTGCTTATAGATTACCCAGCTCCCACGAGTACGAGCGCCATCACAACGCTGGTAATCAAGCAAAGATCCTAAGGGCTCTACTAATATGTATACCAGCAATATGCTAAAAGAAACACATGCACATATTAAAGCAGAGACAAACCAAGTAGCATACTACCATTTCGAGCAAGATTGTATATACAACTGTGAATATCCCAAGCTTCCATTAAGTAATATACAAACTAGTATGATACAGTAATGGCCTCTAGGGCATATACACTAACAATCTCCCACTTGCACTAAGGCCATGTACTGGCGTATCGAAGACCTATCATCTCGATCAGCCGCTCGAACTGAGTCTGGGGCAAGGCCTTGGTGAATGGATCTGCTGTGTTATCCTCTGATGCAACTCTCCGGACCTCGATCTCCTGGCGATCCACGATCTCCCTGATCAGGTGATACCTCCTTAAGATGTGTCTGGATTTTTGATGGGACCTGGGTTCCTTCGCTAAAGCTATAGCCCCGTTGTTGTCGCAATACAGAGGTATTGGGTCAACAATGGACGGAACCACCTGAAGTTCTTTCAAGAACTTCCTCATCCAGACAGCTTCTTTTGCGGCATCAGATGCAGTGATGTATTCCGCTTCCATAGTCGAGTCAGCAACGGTTTCCTGTTTGGAGCTCTTCCAACACACCGCCCCTCCATTGAGGGTAAAGACAAAACCCGACATGGACTTGGAATCATCCTTTTCACTCTGGAAGCTGGAGTCAGCAAAGGCCTCAATCTGCAGGTCTTTTCCGCCATACACCAAGAACATCTCCTTAGTCCTTCTCAGGTACTTGAGAATGTTCTTTACTGCTATCCAATGTTTCTCCCCAGGGTTTGACTGATACCTGCTTACCACACTCAGTGCATAAGCCACATCCGGTCTGGTACACAACATCGCATACATTATAGAGCCTACCGCAGAAGTGTAGGGTATAATAGACATGCGATCCCTCTCCAAATCAGTCTTGGGAGACATCTCTTTGGAGAGGGTGATCCCGTGACAAGCCGGTAGATTACCGCGCTTGGAATCTTCCATACTGAATCTCTTCAGTATGGTGTCGATGTACCTGGACTGTGAGAGTCCTAATATCCTCTTGGATCTGTCACGGTAGATCCGGATACCCAGAATGTATGAGGCATCACCCAGGTCTTTCATGGAGAACCTGTGTGATAAGAACCCCTTGACAGATTGTAGCATAGGAATGTCATTTCCTATTAAGAGAACGTCATCCACGTATAAAACGAGGAATACTACAGTTCTCGCTACAAATCTACAATAGATGCATGGTTCATCTGGATTTTTGATAAAGCCAAATTCTTTGACCGTCTCATCAAAACAGATGTTCCAACTCCGCGATGCCTGCTTGAGTCCATAAATGGACTTGAGCAACTTGCACACCTTTCCGCTGCTCCCATCCTGAATGAAACCCTCTGGCTGGTCCATATAGACACACTCCTCTAAATGACCATTTAGAAAAGCTGTCTTTACGTCCATCTGCCAAATCTCATAATCGTGGAAAGCAGCGATGGCAAGAAGGATCCGAATGGATTTTAGCATAGCTACTGGAGAAAAGGTTTCGTCATAGTCCAAACCAGGTCGCTGACGAAAACCCTTTGCTACCAGTCAAGCTTTATAGGTCTCAACCTGTCCATCTACACCAATCTTCCTTTTAAAGATCCACTTGCATCCTACGGGTTTTACCCCGTCTGGAGCAATGTCCAACGTCCATACTTTGTTGGTGTACATGGACTCCATCTCGGTCCGCATTGCATCCAGCCATTTTACCGAGTCGACGCTCTGAATGGCTTGCTGGAAGCTAGTAGGCTCATCACAATCTATGATGCAGTCCTCTCTATCCCCGTCAATGAGAAAACCGTAGTACCTCTCGGGCGGATGAGACTGCCTACTACTCCTGCGGAGTGGCGTAGGAATGTCCTGATCTTTCGAACCCTCTGGTTCTACTAAGCTTTCAGTAATAGCTTGCGGTTCTGGAATTTCTTCCAGTTCATTGCGCTCTCACTTATTTCTTTTTCTATGAACTGATGTTCTAGAAAGTGGGCATGGCGAGAAACAAGGACTTTTTGTTCCTCTTCGCAATAGAAGTAATATCCCTTGGAGTTCTTTGGATATCCCACAAACTTGCACTGTACTGAGCGTGCCTCGAGCTTGTCCGCATGCTGCTTTTTTACAAAAGCTGGACATCCCCATGTCTTAATATGATTAAGATAGGGTCTCTTCCCACACCACATTTGATATGGTGTAGTAGGCACAGTCTTAGTTGGAACTCGGTTCAAAAGGTATGCTGCTGATTCTAGCGCATATCCCCAGAACGATCACGGTAACTCAGCGTTACTCATCATGGACCGTACCATATCCAATAGGGTCCGGTTCCGTCTCTCCGATACACCGTTATGTTGCGGAGTGTATGGAGGAGTAAGCTGAGAGAGAATTCCATTCTCTTTTAAGTAGTTCAGGAATTCGGCGCTTAAGTATTCTCCACCTCGATCCGATCTTAGAATCTTGATACTTTTGCTGGTTTGTTTTTCTACTTCATTCTTATATTCCTGGAATTTTTCAAAAGCCTCGGATTTATGTTTCATTAAGAAGACATAACCGTACCTTGAAAAATCATCCGTAAAAGTAATGAAGTAAGAATAACCGCTTCGCGCATGTGTAGACATTGGACCGCACACGTCGCTGTGTACGAGTCCCAAGAGCTCGCTCGCTCTTTCTCCGTGTCCAGAAAACGGAGCCTTTGTCATCTTTCCTTTGAGACAGGATTGACAAGTTGCATATGATTGATATTCGAACGGATCCAAATATCCTTCAGTATGTAACTTAGTCAATCTTCTCTTATTGATGTGACCCAGTCTACAATGCCATAAGAAAGTTTTATTAATTTCTGGAGACTTTCTTTTGTGTGTATTCTGGATATTGAAAATCTGTGGTTGGTTTAAAACGTATATACTGTTGTTCAATGTACCTGACCCAATCAAAACTTGATTAAGGTGAATGTTCACTACATTACTTACAAATGCAAATTCATAACCTTCTTTAGATAATAAAGATACAGAAATGATATTACAGGTTGCATTTGGTACATAATAACAACTACGCAAAACCAAAAAGTGTCCATCTGATAATCCCAGGTGATAGTCCCCCACGGCCTCAGCATCCATGCTAGCACCGTTCGCAACTCTGAGGGTCATGTCACCTGCCTTCAAAACTCTACGCTTTCTCAACGCCTGCAAAGAATTACAGATATGAGATCCTGATCCGGTATCTAATACCCAGGATGTAGAGTTTATTGATAGACAGTTTTCAATAACATACACACCTGAAGCTGAAGCTGCAACTCGCTTCAAATCCTGTGTTCTGGCTTTCCAAGCCTTGCAATCCTGTTTCCAGTGACCACTTTTGTGACAATAGAAGCATTCTTCCTTCCCCACCAGCTTCCCCGCTACTTTTGTTGCTTTACCCTTTCCCTTCGTATCCACTTTACCGACACCGCCTCTTGGTTTGGCGGGGGCTTTCTTCTTCTTGCCCTTGTCTTTCCCCCTGGACCTAGAAGAGGAAGATCCTCCTACAAACAAAGTGGATGTCTCCCTACCCTTCTGTAGGGTGCCCTCAGCAGTCCTCAACATGTTCAGAAGTTCGGCAAGTTCAACCTCCTTTCCTTGCATGTTGAAGTTAAGAATGAACTGGGCGTAAGTGGAAGGAAGGGACTGGAGAATCAAATCGGTATAGAGTTCATTCTCCAACGTGGTCCCAAGGTCCGCGAGCTCCTCTATGTAGCCGATCATCTTAAGCACGTGGTCCGCTACCGATGATCCGACGGCCAACCTTGCCGAAAAAAGCTTCTTCGACACTTCGTATCTAGCGATACGAGACTGCTCTCCATACAGTTCTTTTGTATGGAGAAATATGGACTCTAGGTCCATATTCTCGTGCCTCCTCTGATGTTCGTTGTCCATCGAGGCTAGTACGAGGCATCTGGCCCTCGCGCAATCTATCTCCCATATCTTACGGATTTCTACATCCGCGACGCTGGAGGTGGGACCTGGGACAGGGGGAGCTTTGGTGGTAAGTATATACCCCAGCTTGTCATAAGTGATAGCCATCTTGACATTCCTGAGCCAATCTTTGTAGTTTGGCCCTGTCAATATATTTTTATCTAATAGTAACTTAAGTCCGGTCATGTTGAATGGTCGCTGCAATTAGGAGAGAGAAAAGAAACACTTTAGCATGATGCTCTTGCAAGTTTAGAGTGGTTTTTAGTTTGTCTAAACTGGATGGCTCCCACTGTTTCTCGAATCCCTTCTCAAACCATAAAGAAAAGGATTAGCCGGGATCATTCTCACCGTACAATACTTGCTTAACTGTTCAGCCAGGCCAGTGTCGGTACTTCGAGGGAGGTTTTCCAACGCTTTCGCGAAGTTCCTTAATTAAGTAACCTCTTTTCCCTGTGGGCGTAGCCCCGCTAACACCTTTCTAGGCACCTACTAGGTTTATAGCATTGATCGTTAAGTGAGAGTTTTCCCGAGGAGTAGCATATACTCACAGTAGGATCGGGATCCAAATATCATCGCGTGATAAAACCGAAGGAATCCTACCAGAATCATCACACTCTAAATGTTATGCAACGCTAGCAAGTTTCAGTACTTATGAAACTCCCGATGTGGATTTTTGCCCCATGCTCTTATGACCTTGACTTTGGCCAAAATATCATAAGTCACATGTCAAGTTCTACCCGTCATTCTCCTGGTTAATTTGGACCCACCCGTACCTACCCTTGACTTTGGCCAAAATTGCAGCACGACTGTCCCAAATCAACGCATCTATCTATGCTACACATGAATACCCAAACGCTACCAATCACTATGCCTTGACTTTGGCCAAAATACATAGCTTGAATACTTTTGACCATTCATGTGGAATGACGGAGGGCTACGAATGGTTTTGGCGAAACCGTGAACGTAGTGAACTTGATATAATCGATGGAACGAGATAGCTTTTAAAAGGAGTGGTTCAAGCTCCGCGTTTAAAAGTTTAGTTTTGAAAAGAACCGAGTGGTTTTCAAAGTGTTCCAACCGACTTTTACTTGGTTTATTTCTTGCATTAGTTCGTTTAATGCGTCCCATCATTTAATCCTACCATTGCAGAAAACAACCAAAATATGACGTACGCTTATGCCATTCGCATTCGCCACGGGGCCCCGTCATCACCCGTTAGGTTACTTAACTAACGACAGAGCGGGGGCTGGGCTAGTGCGGCTGTAAAACATAAGCAACGCCTAAATAGTTATTATATATAAATATATAGCAATGATAGACATTACAGATCACAGATGAATACATTGGATATACTAGGAATCCGCAATGCGTTCGAGCCTGCAACGTAAAGCGGATTACACGGTCGCGGTGAATAGCCAATACCCCACCCAAGACCCCTACGGGTGCGGCAAACTATCCGCCAAGCACCCGAAGCGAAGCAACCTCCCTCACCACCGTGAGTAGGCCACTCGGCACTTCGAGATACCCGGTAGTTTGTGCACCCCCTCCATGGGTCTATCCTAGAAGCAAAAACAGTAAAAAGAATTATACAATGACGGCTACAACCCCGACCCGGTTGTGCGGCCATACAAATAATATTATTACATCAATTTACATGTTACAAATGAATGAAAGAAAAATAACGCTCATCTCACATCCACCCCGGCTATTCACCCGCGACAATCCATTCCATTCATATCCACAAACCAATAACAATCACAGATCACAGAGATGTATAACCCCGACTAATCGACTTATAGCGATTAGCCGACGTTCAATACATACAAGCATCACAGATATAACCGATATAGTTAAAGTGTAGTGAAGTTCCGAAAAAATACGGATTTATAGGCCCCCAAAAGTAAATTTTAGTTCTGGAAAATCTGTGCACATATAACATATCCTAAAAATCCCACAACCAACACAGAAACACACTGCACCAAAATCGAAGCAGAGAGGGGACAAGACGGCGGCGGTTCCGCGGCAAGAGCTTCTTATTGCCGCGGATGCGCGGCCCTTTGGTCGCCTCTCTGGTTCGTCTTTGGTGGTTTTCTACACAAAACCCTGAGATAACTTTTGGTGTATAACAAATTTTATTTTGACCAGAAAAAAAATTAACAGAAACTTAGGGTTTTGTGAGTTTGGTTTTTCGATTTTCCGGTTTCGAAACTTCGTTACACTTTACTACTTAGCTAGTTTATGTTTAGTTAGGCTCTGATACCACTGTAAGTCCACGTTGCCCACCCCGGTGCTTACGGGGAGGCGGAAAACATAATAAAAATTGGATTTTTATCAACTATAGGCAACATGGACCAAGCTTTAAGGATCTTTGCTAAACAAAAACAAGCTAACCCTAACTAGTAACTAGCTAAGTGATGGAAAGGTTATACCTTGAGCTCAAAGTCCTTCTCTCCTTGCTCCTTGGAATGGTAGAAAGAGGTCACCTTGCTTGTCTTCTCCCGTCAAAGAAGGATCCACCCGAAAGCCTCGACCTTTAGCTTCAACTCCAAGCTAGGAGTAACTAGAGTGCAAGAAATGCTAAGACTTGAACCCTAGAAGAGAGTAGAGAAGATCAAGTGAAGGTTTTTCTCAAGCTTTTTGTTTCTCAACACATGAGAGGGAGAGAGCTTGAGGGAGAGGATGAGCAAGAGAGAGAAATGATTTGAGAGAATGAATTATTAGTGAGCCATTCTCACTAATATGTGTGTAATATTTTAATTCAATAATTAGCTAGAAAATTGTCATTGTTTTATCAAGATATGACCATTATCATTTCAATATTAATGCAAATTGCAAGGATCAAAGAGCATCTTCCAAATGAAATGATTATGGTCAAGTTGTCAACTAGGTCAACAAGTCAATGAAGTCAAATGGTCAATAACAACAACCATGCATAATTATTAAGCTAATTATCAATTAACTATAATACACACAAAAGCAATAGGGTTAATAAAATGACAATAGTCATTAACCCTAAACAAGGTCCTCTCCCTCAATCTCAAGCAACTGTGCATATGCACCCGCATTCGTGATCCGAGGAATACGAATACACTGAGAAAAACCAATCTCAAATCATATACTAGGATCCGGCTTAAACCAAAGCCCGCTAGTATAAACTGTCCGGACAGCAAACGTGCACAAGTGCGCGGATGCGAACGAACCCTGTCGCAAAACCATGCGACCTCTACTCAGTTTGCCTAAAGGCGAATAGCTCTCTGTGTGGGACTCTAAAGACTCGACACTACGCTGGCAGTGGGTTTAACCACAGACCGCAAGCGGCACTAGCTGTACGTAACGGTCCCCAAGTAGATGTCGATAAGAAGACTGACGAGGTGAACCCCATCTGCACACCTACTGAGCCTGTATGTGACAGTCTCCGTACAGTCCGGTCTGTTCGTCTGATACATCGCATGGCGGGCCTAGGGGGACGGTGAACGTCAGTCCCCTAACAGCGGTACAAGTCGTGTCGGAGTGTAGCCCAGAACACCCTGAGATAGCACTGGAAACCTACCAGTATATCTCACTTGCCCTGGCCAGGGACTACTCATGTAATGGCTCTCCTGGACACAGCGCGATGTCAACCCCCAATACCGGGAGAGACGAATCCTGTCTAACCGTCACTGCCTCCAAGTGCTTCGGGACTGCACCCAAAAACTACCTGTTTGCACGACTCCTTTGAGCCGTGGTAAGGTAGTAATCAAAGTGCAGTGGGAACACACTCGAGGCGAAGTGACAGTGTCAAGTCAGCGGACTAAGCTGTACTCATGTCACCTGGGAACTGATAACTGACGATAGGTATATTACCAACCAACAGTTCCCGACGAGTCCTGTCCAGTGTACTCGTAACCTAACGAGCACCCGCATACTATCCCAAGTACGACGTACTAACGGCTGTGGGACAGACCGTTTCCCACATTGGGATGAGAAGCGCATACGCTAGTCTACTCCGGAGTATCGATACCCTGTCTCGATAGTCCAACGACCAGGGACCTGTATAAGGATGTGCTTATAGATTACCCAGCTCCCACGAGTGCGAGCGCCATCACAACGCTGGTAATCAAGCAAAGATCCTAAGGGCTCTACTAATATGTATACCAGCAATATGCTAAAAGAAACACATGCACATATTAAAGCAGAGACAAACCAAGTAGCATACTACCATTTCGAGCAAGATTGTATATACAACTGTTAATATCCCAAGCTTCCATTAAGTAATATACAAACTAGTATGATACAGTAATGGCCTCTAGGGCATATACACTAACAACGCCACTCCACTGAAGGAACCTTAGGTTGTACATTTCCTTGCACAGTATTATATTCCTTCCTATGATCTATCTTCATCGATACTGGTTGTGGTGTTGCTTCCGCGATTGCACGGGCAGAGTGAGCTACGGCTCGAGTGGTGTCAGCGTGAGCTCGTCGTGGACGAGGGCTGACCGGGGCGTGATTCCAGAGACATACGGATTGCTTTGAGGCTTCGTATTTTGTGTATCCGCACTATGAGCGTTTGACAGATCGCTGTTGCGAGATTTTCTCGGATGTACTGATCTGCACCAGAGGATTGAGCCACTTATAGAGGCCAGCCAGGATGTGATGACTGTGATATATCGCTTATTCAGGATGATTGATGCGCTGCTTAGCGTACCGACGAATGAGCCAGTTGTTGCTGCGAGTGATGGGATATCGCCCAGATGATTGGAGCTACTGCAGCATGAGCATATTCTTAGAGATATGATAGTGAGTCGCTAGTCACCGAGGATTAGTGACTAGGACCTGTGGTTCGTTCGCTTACCCCGATGCGAGGTCATCAGATAGATTGTTTCCAGATAGAGGCGACTTCACGCAGGTTCGTTGAGAGTCGATTGAGACGATCGAATGTCAGGAACCCATTTTCCAAGTTTAAAGTATTCGGAAAGACATGCAAGCGATTCTATGGACCCTCTAGAAGAATGAAACCCTAACTCGACTTAATGACCGTGTGAAAGCCTTTGAACCTTAGGGTTTGCGGCAGTTCCTCGGCGCCATTAGTGAGGCTTGGGTTTGCCCTTCTACGGCTGGACCACCGATGCTATGGTATGTCCTCGATACTATTAAACTGTACCCGAGATGTTGAGCTCTTGGGGGATTGTGAGGTTCTGACGAGTCGATCGGATGATTCAACATCATTCGGATATCATGTGATGGGACACTGCTTGGGAGACTCCAGATACGAGCATGGCCGTCGAAGCGCAGTCCGTGTAGCCATGATGAGATGAGTCCGAATCAGTTGATATTGGAGCAAGGTGGAGTAAAGAGTTTGCACGAGATTTCGACGAGATGACGTTTCACTCCGCTGACATCAGAGATGCGATATGCACGCTGAGGACGTGTTCGGCTAGATATCTTCTACTGAGTGATGAAGATACCGAGTTCGTGATTTCGAGTCCGTGTTAGAGACTTCGGATGGACCGTAGACGAGGACATTGCAGTGCGCAGATAGAAACGCGACGTCGAATGGTCGATGATACAGACAAGCGGGACAAGAAGTTCGTGCGAGATGCAGATGAGCTGTCACTACACCCCGTTAAGATCAAAGGACGGATATGCATACAGAGGCGCAGAGATGCGACCAACTTCCGAGGAGATGTTGTACTAAGGACACAGATGTCCAGAGAGCGAGGAAAGATTACGCCAGAGTACCAGCCTCCTTACGGTTTGGCTTAGGCAAGATCAGAAGAGACCTTGAGTATGATTCCTTCCAGTACACTGCTGCAATAAGAGTTGCACCCAGGATCGATGTGTGATGTGCATTCACAGGACCCGAGGTCGGCGCCAGAGATGTGCTGCTCTACGAGCGGTCGTGGGGATTGACCGAGAGATGACCAGGGAAGTGCCAGAACGGAATCGTTCCTGTCAGCACACCTGACCGGGCCGATGAGCCGATGGATTGCGAGATTGGTAATCTACAGGAAAGATCAGGAACCAGAGGCAGAGGACGCCAGCCGCGAGCAAGAGGCAAGTAGATATCTTGCGCCGCTAGCATCGGATGTTCCGGTACCTTCTCGACCCTGAAGTACCGACGACACTATTTATGATTTGTGATTTTGTGATTTGACTATCACGTATCCGTTGCTTTGGATTTCGGTATTTTGGGCGATCTATTCGCATGATTTAGTCTTGATGACTGAGTTTCATGATATTTGATTTTGTGCACCATGGTTGCACTTACTGGGTATTTATACCTTGCACATAGTTATTACTCTTGAGGTGTTGATTGCGATTTCATGCCTATTTTATGCCGATGATTTGATTTACGCTTCCAGCATAGTTTCACGTACTCTTAGTGATTTGATTTTTGCACTCGGTATAGCTTATATGTGCTTGTAGTGCATTGATATGTGTTCTGTGCACGCAGTTGCACACGTTTATGATTTTCTTCATATCTGGGTACACTTGGTGTTGCTGCTTACGTATTTGAGTTATTGCTTGGTATTTGTGCATGGGATACACCAGTTCTATACTTCGTGCGTTTGTCGCACCAGTTTTATGTTTCTTGCGTTTATCGCATCAGATTTATATTTCGTGCCTTTGTTGCACCGGATTTATATTTTGTGCATTTCGGTTGCACCTGACTTCGATTTGATGCCTTTCGGTATGTCGATTTTGATTGTGATATTGATATGGATTCTTGCACTCCGTGCTTTTGACTGGACTTACGCATATTCGGCATTGCTATTGGATTTTGTGATTCCATGCATGTTGAGTGCGCAGGGTTTAGATTTTCATTCGTGCACGATGGATGCACCGATTTGGATTTTCGCGCATGTTGGGCGCATGTTTTGAGATACGATTTTGGTGCACACCAGATGCACTAAATCGAGATTCTTCGTGCATGTCAGATGCACATGTTTTGGCTGTCAGGCACACACGTTGCCCATGACAGATGTTTCGTGCACACCCGTTGCACCTAGTTGATGCTTTGTGCACCTGTATGGCACATATATGGATTTTGATTTCCGTGCGCACCAGACGCACAGGGTGGTGTTATGTGCACTTTTGGGATTTATTCCTTTTAGAGCAGTACATTTCTATGATATTGGATATTTGTTTTCATACTGAGCAGGACTAGTCAGAGGACAGTGCCTGGATATATTTTGCATGCATTGATAGTTCGAAGGGATTTCCAAAGAGCGAGCTATAGTCTCGGTATATATATACCTACGTGTCCGATATGACACGGAACGTTTTAAAAACAGGAAACCCTTCTAAATTGTTTTCAAAAATGGCGGAACGCACCTATTAAACGAAGGATATATATATACGTATATAGTTATTTTCTTATGAAAAACGTCCGCCACTGTGCAGTGTTACGCGCATCGCACAGCGACTTAAAAGATTGGGCATGCATTTACATCAGCTATTCACATGTATAGATTGGATGTCTACATGTATAGTTCTGATTTATATCATATTGATTTTGTATTGGATTTGACATTTGTGTCTTTACTATGACTCCGATGATTGCGGGACGCTTGATGGAGTGTTGCTTTTGAGTTATCTGCTCAGTACTCATGCGCATGCATTGCGCTATGATGTTTTAGGTATAGATGATTTCGGAGCACCGATGACTTGGAATTTGTATCGAAATGTTTTAGTATTTGGGGGTTTAAATTTAAATTCGGGGACCGAATTTCTTTAAGGGGGTAGATTGTAACGTCTTCAAAATAATAAAATATGATTTTTGGGAAATTTTATAATTTAATATTATTTTAATGAATATTTTAATATTTTGGTATAATTAAATACAAATAAATGAGGAAAAATTATGGAAAATTCTAAAATAAGATATTTTATGGAATTATGCCATTTTTAAGTTTTTAAGATTAGTTATATGCTAATTTAGTGCTAATCGCGATTGAGAATCGCTAATTGGATTTTTAGCATTTTTGTGCAAAAATGTGCACATATCATTTTCCACACTTGTTACACTTGTGTTACATTTCTTTTGCCATGGCTTTCTTTTGGGTTCACTATTCAAGTGAGAAGAGTTTAGTGAGGAAAAGAAAAGAAAAGAAAAGAAAAGGAAATGGAATGATGAGAGAGCGAGGGTAGGTATAGGTCAACTTTCTCTTTTGAACCCATGCCCCCATCATTCCCTTCTCATTTCTCTCTCCCTCTCCATTGATGAGCTGCTGCCCTCTCTCTCACTCTCACCCTCTTCACTAAAACCCTAGATCCATCATGAAAACAAAGCCAAAACCTCATTCCCACTTCACAAAAAGTGTTCCCAAGCTCACTAGCTTCACATTGAACCTAGCAAGATTGGATTTGGAGGACTTTGAGCAACTCAAGAATTTTCTTGAGTTGCCAAAGGAGGTAATTTCTGCACCTATTAGGGTAGTATCTCATTTCTTTTACATCCATACTAGTTTTGTATCGATATTGTGATGTTTGTGGATTTTAGAGAATTCAAGTTAGGGTTTAGGGTAAAACTGAGAATCAAGATGAAATTGAGGCTTACTGTGACCTTAGAAAACCTGGTGTAATGCAAAATTGGACCCAAACCTGGAATTAGAAACAGAATACGGAATTACGGAACCGATATCGGAAAAACTGGAAATCTGTCACTGTTTTGTGGAATCTGCTATCACCCCGAGACCCCTAAAATGAAACTGAGTTAACAGTGAGATGTGCAGGCACCAGTGAACCACCACCCCAAACCCTAGCCCCCAACTCCACTTTGAGGCCGCCAATTTCTCCATTCTGGCCGCAATTTGCGGCCAGAGCAGGGTGGATCTGCCTCGTTTTGCGTGCATGCCCCTATTTCCTCTAGTATTGACCCTGGGTACTTCTAGTTTTGACTGATTCCATCTAGGGTGAAATCTGGGTTGATTTTCCTATGTTGGTGTATGATTTACGACTTGATTTAGCATGGATTTTGGTGTTTTGTGATTCATTCCTGTCGGGTGGCGTTTGGACGTCAACGACAAGTGGATTTTGATTGTGTTTACATACGAGTCGATAGGTTTTTACCTATGCGGGTAGCGTGTGCTATTTTGGTTTCCGATGTGATTTTCATGTGCTTTAGCATTGTGATATACTTGTAGGTACACTACGAGATGTTGAGGCAAAGAAGATGAAGATGGCGACATCGGCACCGACACTTGAGAAGCAAGGTGAGTAGATTATATCTACGGGGAGAAGTCGGGTGGATGGCGTATAGCACCCCCGCAGTCCGTGGTGATGTATACGAATACGTATACACACATATATTTATTATGTGTTGTTTAGGGTTATTGATGGTAATAATGGATTATTGGTGATAAGGATGTATTGGTTGAGTATAGTGCGAAACCCTAGAGTAGTGGTTGCACCCACACTCACACATACACACATACTTGCATACATTCTTTCATATATCTGTGCGCATATGATGGTGGTATATCTACACATGGGTATGGGACTATGTGTTTATATACGGGTTTTGAGGATGATACGTGGGATTGAGATGAGTCGATGAGATTCGATTGAGGCCGTGAGATTTGGCGACATGACTGAGTTCATATTGGAGATGTGATATGATGGTAGTGATGCCTGTCATGTGATGAGATATGTGACATCGACTCAGATTTAGGTGGTTTCCATACCCCTCTCTTTTGACTTGATTGTCAGGTTCGTAGTTCGCATAGTAGGCGTTAGACTAGACCCGAGTCATACCTATTTCAAAACTAACGAATCAGAGATATTTTAAAGATAAGCAAAAAGGGTTTATACGGATATTTAAAAAGGGCGCATCTTTTCTTAAACCACCGTAGCCCTTATTTTACCAAAAGCCCTGATTCGTCTTATTTCAAAAGGCAAGGTTGCATGATATAGCTATTGAGACAGGTTCTCTACTGTTGCGTTGATTACTTGATTCCGCACTTTCATGCTGTTTGCATTGCATCGCTTGTATTGTTGATATATTTCAGTCATGCTGCTAGGACACCAGCACCATTATCGATGATGCATATGTTCCACGTACACTTGTCGCCGGCTCACACACTCATCATCGATAATTGCCATGTCACTACACTGTAGTGCTATTGCATTCAGGATATGACCCTTGCATGACATACTGATATGCTTACCTTTCTGCTATATGTCGCATACATGCTGCTTTCTGATCATACGTATTGAGATATGATGTTTCCATGATATTTCTGGTTTTGGGAACCGTGGGTGTTTCAAAGAGAATATGTAATTGTTTTAAAAACCCGGTTACCCGTGATATGATATTTTGGTGTGTCCACCACGCGTTTTCTCGGTGCTGAGACGTGTGCTTGAAACCCGATTCGAGGAGTGGATGTTCCGTTTGCGGGTTCGTGGTGGGCCCGGTATGGTTCCCCTCGGCGAGATGATCGATGGGTTTTGCCAATTGAGCCTGGAGGTGGGCAAGTACCTACCGGTGATTGGTTGGACCTGGCAGTTGTCCGGAGGATACTGACCAGAGTCGAGAGATGGATGCGGGATGATCCGTACTGCCGGGGCCGAGGGCCGATACCGCAGATGGACCCCGTGGGCCGATCCGGACTGACGGAGCCCGATATATGAGGATTTACGTGCCGATGCTGGGCACAGTTTTCATGATTTTTTCGAGTGCCGATGCTGGGCACTCCGGTTCCATGATTTTGACGTGTCGCGAGGGACACAGGTGGTTTATATCCTCATATTTCCATGCATATGCTGATGATATTTACATGCATGATGGTTATTGTCATTGGGTGACGAGTGGACGGGATCCACGTACATGCAGATTGATTTCATTGATTGTACCTCACACTTATGATATGCTATTACCTGAGGCACTGGCACGAGTACTTGACACTGCACTTATGTATAGGGATTACATTGCCAGTTTAGCATGTTTCAGACTTATTCATTTTGAGGCTTATATATATCTGATCGTATTGACCTAGGATGGGTCATGCATTTGATCTCTGCTTGTAGATATTTTATATTCACGAGTTGGCAACTCACCCCCTTTGTGCCACAGTCCTTGCAGGTTTTTGCCGTACAGATTCCATAGCGGCATTTCTGGCACACTGCTTCCATATGGGTGACTTGCGTTGGTAGGTGGGTTCTTTTGTATCAGAACCGCCATTGTTCATGTATTATTCATTGTATCTAGTAATTCCATCAACCCAAAAATTGTATTTTGTTTCAGACTTAGAAAACAGTGTTGTATTATTTCGACCTTAGAGTCGCGCTTATAGTATTACGGTTTTCTGGCTGTTTTGAGTTTCTTTTTGGTTTTTGATCCTCGCCCTTTGGCGTTGTATATTATTATTGCTTGCGTGGTTGTGACCGTCGATTGACGAAGAGCTAGTACCCGCTTGGGGATGCCTTTTATCATTTCTTATATATTATTCTTGTTGTACCCCGTTCGGGGCCAGTTTTTACAAAGGAAACTCTGCCGAAATTTTCAGGAAAGGTTACACATTTTAAAAATACACATTCGGCTTAGTTATTTAAAAACTTAATTTTTGAAACGTGATTTCCTTATCTCTTAAAACCAGTTTTCCTTATTTACTCTTTAAATGGTTTTAGATTTCTGGGCTTTTAGCTTACTTGGATCAGATGGGGTCCGATAGACTACATAGGGTTCAAGGGCCAGTCACGGGCTCTTTCGGGTCGTGACAAATAGCCCGCCAATTCTAGAGTGTGGCCCCCTCCGTCTCACCGCCATGAGATACGGGCCCGTTTCCCTCTAGAACCCGGCTAACCGTGCACTCCACCGCAGGGTAATCCTGGTACAGAAAAGAAAAATATGTACAACGGTGACATCGAACTCAACCCGGTCGTGCCCCAAATAAATAATATACAAGCAAGCAGTGACGGCAGTCCACATCTCGGACGCTCACCCCGCGATATCAAATGTACAAATGAAACTAAACTGTACTATCATTGCACTCAAGCTATCCACTACGACGATTCTTCCACAACCACAACACAACACAGAATATCAACGTGAATGTCACGTTTGCAAACCCGTCTAAAAGACGTATAGCAATTAGACAAGTTTTACTGCTCTAATGACATTCACAGTCATAGATAGTAATGTATGTATTGTAAACTACGACATTAGAATTCCGCACGCAATTAGCAAACTAAACCAATTTCCTAAATCAAGAAAAAACAGTGAGCTAAAGTTCCAAAAACTGACCGTTTAAAGCCAATTCGGAAGTCCGAATCAAAACGAAACGCGTCCGAACCTTCATGGGGAGTTAGAGCACGAAATTAACTTCAAGTCGGGAGGCCTAGAAGGGGTACCCCACCCCGAGGCCACCACGAGGTGGCCAGGGGGTGAGGCAGACCCGAAACTGCCCAAGGTGGGGCAATTTCGGGTCTCCGCCGCCAAGACCACCTTGTGGTGGTCTTAGGGAGTGGGCCCAGCCGTTCGATCCTCCCTGGGGATTCCCCAGGGTGTCCATTCACCACCCCGTGGCTTATTAGTTCAAACCGTGAGCCCACGGGGTGTGCAAACATCTCAAACTTTCAGTTTTTGGAACTGTTTTTGTCAGCAGATTTTGCACGACAAAAACGGCAGATTTCTAATGTCTCAATAAGTTAACTGAGGCTTATGGAGTGGCTCTGATACCATGTTGTGTTATGCAAGCGCTCCAGCCATCAATCCGTGGCCAAATGCGGAACAAAAATTTTCAAAAACCGGCGCTAACACAACCCTATAACCCGGATCGACCCATAAGCCCTAGATAACAAAACATGCAAAGGAGTTAGAATGTTTATACCGAATAGATCCGTGTCCTTCGGTCTTCAAACATCATCCCAAGCTCCTAGGGGCTTCCTTGATCGAGCTTGATTTCCGGTCTCCCTCCATCGAAGATGATCCACCCGAGAGTCTATGCAACGAGCTCCAACCTCATATCCGAGGTAACTAGGATACCTAGATCGCTACACTAGATACCGTAGAAGAAGTAGAGAGTGGTGAAGGATTAATTTGTCTCAAGACACCCAAGGTTTCTCAACACATGAGAGGGTTTGGGTGGAGGAAGAAGAAGATGCCATGAGGATGAGGTGTTGAGAGCAATTCAAGAGAGAGAAAAAGAAAATGAATAATGGCTTGTGTTTTTGTTTGTTGTTTGTGTGTGATAAAAAATAATGGAGCCATCATATAAATGTCCATGTTTCCAAAATATCTTAGTCAACAAAAAATATCTCAAGTCAACATAATCTAACAACAAAAAAAAACCCTAAGCATGCTAGAATAGTAACCATGGGTCACTAATTAGCCATGCCACAAAAATGCAATAAACACCTCATCCTATACCTCAATAACCTTTTAATCCAAAAAGGTCTAAACCATGATGAGGTGTAATCTTCTAAAAGTAATCTTATAATAAATTACAAGAATACCCCTCAACCGTATATACATACCCGCATCCGTATTCCGAAGAATACGAATATAAAGAGACGAAACTAATCCAACCCACTAGTATTATCCGTCCGAACATCATCCGTGAACAAGTACACGTATGTGATCGAACCCTACCGTAAAACCATACGGCCTCTACATCGTTTCGCCCGAAGAAGGGAAACCCTCTGTGTGGGACTCTAAAGACTCGTCAATACGCTGGCATTGGGTTTAACCACAAGCACGTCAGTGGAACTAGCTATACGTAACGGCTACCCAGGTATTGAGCGAAAAAGAGGCCGGCGAGCAAACTCATCCTGAAACCCCTACTGAGCCTAACAGTGACAATATCCGTACAGTCTGGTCCGTTCGTCTATGAGTATTGCATATCAAGTTTAGGGGGTGGATAAAGTCAGACCCCTAATAACGCGACATTTAGTGTTGGTATGAAGCCCATCGCCACCTGAGAAACCACCGATCCTAAATCAGTAATTCTCGACTACCTTGGCCAAGGATTTCTGGTGTTGGCCACCTATGCACAACCGCGACATCAACCCCCAATACCGGGAGAGAGGAATCCCCCGACGATTCGCTCACTGCCTCCATGTGGCTCGGGACTGTACCCAACTAAAACCTTTTTGCACGACTCGTTTGAGCCGTGGTAGGGTAGTAATCAAAGCATAGTGGGAACTCACACGAGACAAATGACGATCTCAGGTCGATAGACTAACCTGTACACATGTCACCAGGGAACTGCTATCTGACAACAGGTATAATACCAACTAGCATGTTCCCGGCGAGTCCGTCGGTGTACTCATAACCCAATGAGCACCTGTATACATATTAGGTGAACAAACTGACACCAATGGTGTTAGTTATATGTATGCCCTAGAGGCCATTACTGTACATACGATGTATATTGTAATGGATGCTTGGACGTATATAGGGAGGACTTTCTTGCTCGACATGATAGTATGCTATCTGCTTGTACTTTATCTTAACATGTACTCTGACTGTCACTATGTTACATGTTGATAAAGCCCTTAGGATATGTACTCGACTACTGGGACTATGATGAGATCATACTAGTGGGGCCACGGTAGTCGACGAGTACATCCTATAACTGTTCCTAGTCGAGGGTGTATCGAGACAGGGCATCGATACACCAGAGTAGACTAGCGTATACGCATATTGACCCATATGATGGGCTGTCACGACCCGAAAGAGCACGTGACTGGCCCTTGAACCATATGAAGTCTATAGGACTCTATCTGATCCAAGTAAGCCAAAAGCCCAGAAATCTAATACCATTTTAAGAGTAAGTAAAGAAAACTGGTTTAAGGACGTGAAGGAAAACATGTTTGAAGTCAAGATTTTTAAATAACTAAGCCGATATGCATTTCAAAAAAAGTAAAGTCTTTTCAAATAATTTCGGCAGAGTTTCTTTTGTAAATACTGGCCCCGAACGGGGTACAACAAGAACAATGTATATATGCAATGAATAAGAGGCATCCCCAAGCGGGAGCTAGCTCTTCGTCAATCGACGGTCACAACCACGCAAGCAATAATATACAACACCGAATGGCGAGGGTCAAATCCAAAATGAAACTCAATAAGCATGAAAACCGCAATACTACTAAGCACGACTCTAAGGTCGAATAATACATCACTAATGTCTATGTCTGAAACAATATACAAGTTTTGGTTGATGGAATTCTAGATACAATGAATAATACATATACAATGGTGGTTCTGATGCAAGAACCCATTTACCAAGCAAATCACCCGCAAAGGAAAGCAATGTGCCAGAAATGCCTCAATGGAACCTGTGCGGCAAAACCTGCAAGAACTGTGGCACAACGGGGGTGAGTTGCCAACTCGTGAATAGAGAATATCTACAAGCAGAAACCGAATGCATGACATAATCCTAGGTCAATACAATCAGATATATGTAAACCTCAAAGAATAAGCCTGAAGCATGATAAGGTGGCAATGTAACATCTAATCGTGTATGTAGTGCCAAGTAACCGTGCCAGTGCCTCAGGTAATAACATGTCATACATATAAGGTATGTCTGCATGAAGTAAATATGATGAAGTATCAAAATGAATATCAATACACATATATTAGCGTCTCATTCCACTAATATTGGTGTAAGGGTATATATAACAGCGCCCTCATACCCTGTTATATATACAAATGAAGTATGATCAATGTAATAAAAGTCTGTATATATGTGGATCCCGTCCACCTGTCACCCAATGACAAAATGCATCATGCATGTAAGTGTGAGGATATAATCAAAATCATGGAAACATCATGAAACCTGTGCCTAGCATCGGCACGTAAATTCTCGTCCATATGGGGCTCCGTCTGCGGTATCGGCCCTCGGCCCCGGCAGCACGGGTCAACCCATGTTCATCTCTCAACTCCGGTCGGTATCCCCCGGATATCCGCCGAGCTCAAATACAATCACCGGTAGGTACTCGCCCACCTCCAGGCTCAATCGGCATAATCCTTCAATCTTCTTGTCGAGGGGAACTATACCGGGCCCTACCATGTACCCTCATACGGCACACACTCCTCATATGGGGGTATATAATCAGAACCGATAAATCTCATGGTGACTGCGCAAATATCATAATCAAGGAAACCAGGTTTTTCAAATAAGTACATACTCTCCTTTGAAAAATCCCCACGGTTCCCAAATCCAGAAATATCGTGAAAATGAATATCTCAATGCGTATAATCAGAAAGCATGATGTATGTGACATATAAATGAGATGCAAGTATAACAGTATATCATGCAACATAGAATACTGGTATGCACATACAAAGTCATATCCTGATGCAATAATACTATGTGTAGTGACATGGCAATTATCGATGATGAAGTGTGTGAGTCGGCAAGCAAGTGTACGTGGAACGTAAGCATCATCGATAATGGTGCTGGTGTCCTAAGAGCATGATTGCAATATAGAAATAAACACATGCAATGCGATGCGGAATAGAATAATCAATGCAACAGTGAAGAATCTACACCAATATGTACATGTCATGCGGTGGTGCCATTGAAATAAGACGAATCGGGGTTTTGGTAAAAATAAAGGTTACGGTGTTTTTAAGAATAAGTGCGTCTTTTGAAAATACCCGTAGAATCCCTTTTATTTGTCCTTAAGATAATTCCCGATTCGTTAGTTTTGAAATAAGTATGACTCGGGTCTCGTCTAACATCTACTAAGCCAAGTCCATCAGGAGGGTTATGGAAACCACCTAAATCTGAGTCGATATATATATTAGTCGGTGATCCCGCCTCAATAGTATCGCGTACGATACAGTATATCATCCGACATTCTCGAGTCATGAGCGCGAATCTATTATCAATATAAAGCTCGTACGGTAAATCGTCGTACGGCATCCCAATAGCTGGGTACGGGTCAATATCACAATCAGCTCATCAATTATTTGGTATCCTCATCACCATATCACATAATCTGGGGTACTGATTGTTAGTTATATGTATGCCCTAGAGGCCATTACTGTACATATGATGTATATTGTAGTGGATGCTGGGACATATATAGGGAGGACTCTCTTGCTCGACATGATAGTATGCTATCTGGTTACTCTTTACCTTAACGTGTACATTGATTGTCTCTCTGTTACATGTTGGTAAAGCCCTTAGGATGTGTATTTGACTACCTGGACTATGATGCGGATCATACTAGTGGGGACATGGTAGTCCATAAGTACATCCTTCAAAGTCCCTAGTCGTGGGTGTATCGAGACGGGGCATCGATATACCAGAGTAGACTAGCGTGTACCTTCTCGACCCATACAGATGGGCGATGGATGATCCCATATCCATTGGTGTTTGACATCGGAGATGATATACGGGTGCTCAGTAGAGACTGGGTACACTGGACGGACTCGCCGAGAACTCCCAGATGGTATTATACCTCACGTCAGATGGCAGTTCTCTGGTGACACTGGTACAGGGTAGTCTGTTGACCCGAAATCGTCATAGAGTCTTGTGTGGTTCCCACTGTGCTTTGATTTCCATCTTACCACGTCCAAGAGGGCGTGCAAAACGGTGGTTTTTGGGTACAGTCCCGAGTCACATGGAGGCAATGAGCGATAGGAGGGGATTCGTCTCTCCCGGTATAGGGGGTTGATGTTGCGCTGTGTTCGATTGGCTATAACAAGAAATCCCTGGCCAGGGTTGCTGAGATTTACTGGTAAGTGTTACCAGTAGTTTCTCGAAATGTTATAGACCTCGTATCGACACGACTTATCGAGCTATTGGGGTCTGACGTTTACCACCCCTAGGCGAGATATGCGACATATCAGACGATCAGACCGGACTGTACGGTAGTGTTACTGGTTGGATTCACAGGAGTGTGAGCGGGCTTTCTCGTCGATCTTCTGATCGTTCAATACCCGGGTGGCCGTTACGTTTAGCAGACCGCTTGCGGCTTGTGGATGTTTGATATGATCATCATCTGCTACCGGCGTATTGACGAGTCTTTAGAGTCCTACACAGAGGTTTCCTGGCTCAAGCGAAACGAAATAGGAGCGCATATGAGATATGTGCGGGACCGAGAATAATGCGTGTATGTGATACCGTATTTCATTCTCGCGATCAATGTGTCGAATGGTTGTATGCGATATAACCTAGTTATCGATTCAAGCGTTGATTCGATAAGCCGATACATAGGTTACTAGTCGGTTATATGCGATATGACCGGATCGTTAAATCAAGTGTTGATTTAATGATTTAATGCATAATTATATATTTGATATATTACTTTGCATTAACTAGTATCGGTTCACTTTAAATGGATTTTCTCGCTCGGTTGTGCGCATTGCATATGCGATATGATTTTGTGCACTTGATTGTATCATGTTTGATGATACATGCTTCATGGTTAAGTGTAAAGAATTAAACCAAGGTTAAATTGTTGATTAGGGTTTTACTTATTCATTCATCTTATTTATTCATTTTGAATAAATTGAAAGATAAATGAATGGTGGCTTCTTTTGTTTTTAGTTAAAGCTTCATGAAGCTTTGACTTGATGACTTTTTTGTTCTCATCCTTAACCCTAACCATCAACCCAACCTTAGTCAATTCTCTACACTTAACTAAGGTAAAGATTATGATAAGTATTGTTTTATTTTCTATTTATCAAATAACTTATCATATTCTTGATCTTCTTCTTCTTCTTCACTTCAAGAAAAAGCTTCACAAGCTTTAATGGCAAAGTGAGAATTAGAGTGAGAAATCCAATTCTAAAGTTTACCCACTTTCTATTTCTTCATCCTCTACCGCTTGCCAAGTAGTAGAGTGTGTTTCCTTCACAAGTTTTCAAGACTTGGTGAAGGTGGAGCTCGATCTAGTTATGCTTCGACGTAGATCATCTTCGGCACGTCGTCGACGACCTAGCCCGTCCAGTCTCCGATGAAGCCGACGCTAGAGCCCGGATTCGATTTGGACAGCGGAGAGGACCTCATCTCGGAGCCGTGGAGGTGGACAAACGGATCTACAAAGGTTGTATTTCCGTATCTATTAGTTAAGTGTTAACTAGTTCTTGTTTTCGCCTAAACATCTAGTCTAAGATCCGTAGTCGGGTCTCTCGGCACCCATAATTTTTGAATTTGGCATGATCGATGCCTTGTGAGACCTCACTTGAGTGCCTAAGAACCCTACAGTGGTATCAGAGCCTAGCTAGAGCCTTAGGCGAAGTCCCGACGGAGTTTGAAATCCGAACGAACCCGAAACCCACATTCAAAAATGCTCTCTGTCCAGATTTTAAAAATGTGGATTTTTCAAGATTAAAAATATCCAGAAAATCAAGCAGGGTTTTGTAAGAATTACTGTAAATTTCGTGGACCTAATTCCATTTTCCCACCGCGGATCCGCGGCCGTACGGCCCCAGTGTTTAAATAATTTAGCACAGTAATTCTTAGTTTCCAGTGCTGAGTTTTCTAGGAATTTATAATATGCAGTAAACAGTTGAGCATTTTTGGGTTGTATTGGGAATCAAAGATTCGATCGGGGTTTCAAATTTTGTCTGTGTGGCTTTCCGGATAAATTTTAGAATATGTTAAAAAGTTCGACCGGATATAAATACCCAATTTTTCCCCTGTCGGGAAATTTCCAAGTGTTGGATTTTTCCGAAGTTTAACGACGTTCTAAGTAGTGCAAGTAACGCAATGGACCCTCTAGAAGACAACAAACCTTAACTCGATTATGTGACCGTCTTGAACTGCCCTTTGAACCTTCGGGTTTGGGGCAGTACGGCGTGCCACATGTGAGGCGTTGGCTTGACCCTTCTACGGCTGGACCGTTGGTACTGAGGCACGAACTGAATGTCGTTAGACTTATTTCATGTGTTGAGCTGTATCGGGAAAACTTGGGTGTTCGATTGTTCGATCGAAAAGTTTAGCATTTTCTGTTTATCCGGAATGTGATACAATAATTGGAATTCACAAATTGTTATGAGATAACGGAATGAATATTATAAACATAGCACTTTAGTCTCACATGATCGGTTGCCACGGAATTTTGATGTGATCAAAAGTGCGTCGCAATCACGTAGCGTACGCGGATACTCGCCCGGTAAACTTAATAGACAGCCTCACTCCATTGCCCCGACCAAGTGACTGTAGGAGAACCCCGTCGCCGAAAGCATCCGTTCGGGTGCTCGCGGCAGCGGTGTTCCGCCTTGGTGCACTTCGTCGACGGTATCGGGGGTGCGGCCGCCTACTAAAGTTTGCGACGAGCATTCGATCAGAATGTCGGGAATCTTGTTGAATTGCCCGACTTGATATTGAAAAGTGTTTTCGATTTTGAGACTAAAATGCGGGGTTTATAATTGTTAGGCATGCGATGTCTAAAGAATTCATTTGATTAGATATGTGATGTCTAGAGAGGTTGCGGATTCCAACTGTTGTAGTTTTACACTTTCTTTTCTGTGACCGTAAGGGTAATATGTGATATCGCCGGTTTCGTTGCTATATGTCAACGACAATTGGGATGCGCATATTTACTTACGTTGATGACATGTGATGTTATGTGTTGCTGGATATGTTATATTGGATCGTCGTATTTGAATAGCCGGGGGTTTTTATGTGAGATGAGTGTTTTTCATTTTCATTCATGTAAAAACTTGTATGTAATATTCTTTTATTGGGGCACTTCCAGGTTGCGGAAGTTGTCACCCGTTGTATATTATTTACTTTTCCGCACTAGGATAGACCCAAGGAGGGGAGCACAAGTAACCGGGTTCTGGAGTCCAGTGGGAGACCAACTCGAGGAGTCGAGTCCGGGTCTTCTAACTCCAGAATTGGTAGGGTTGCTTGCCGCTCTCGTAGGGGTCTAGGGGTGTGGGTTTGGCTATTCATCACGACCGTGGAATCCGTGTTTTATATTGGCTCGTATTTAAAACACGGACGTCCTAGTATATCCAATATTTCATATGATTCTTCTGCTGCGATATCTGTGATGTGATCATGTGATGTTCTGTGATAGATACAGTATATAGTATATATGATATATTATATAGACGTTACTTATGTTTTACACCCGCGCTAGCCCTGCCCCACTCTGCCGTTAGTTACCTAACCTAACGGTGCACGAGGGGACATCGAGGCGAATGCGGATGGCATAAGTGTACGTCGTATTTATCTGTGATGTTTAGGTACTTAAATGATGGGACTTCATTAATGTGATTAATGAAATAAAAAAACCTAAGATGTTGTAGAATCGAATTTCAAAGTAAAACAGGTAGCTACAGTTCTTGCTTTGCACAGCGGTAAATGTGATATATCCTGCACCTTATTCGATAAGGAAAGGACCGAGATCCCTTCACCGGGAGTGACTCCTTTAGCAATAACTGGCAGATGCTACACCCTCAGTTTGTCTTTTGATTGCTTTTAAGAGTTTTTGCTTTGCACAGTGATATATATGATATATCCCGCACCTCATTCGACGAGGAAAGGACCGACGATCCCTTCACCGGGAGTGACTCCTTTAGCAAAACTAGAAAAGCCTCAAAAACACTCCATTTCAAAATTCATTCGATCCTACAACGATATCAAGTTCATTACGCAATAGGTTTTCAGAAAAACCTGTCGTAGCCCTCCGTCATTTCAGATATGTACTGGTTAGTATTCGTGCTATGTTTGTTGACCTCTGTCAAGGCGTAATGTGCGGTAGCTAATTAGCGCTTATCTGCATAAGCATATGATGTGATTGATTTAGGGTAGTCGTGCGACCTTGTTGACCTCTGTCAAGGGTCATGCGGGTGGGTTTACTTCAATCAAGAAATGACGGGTTGAACTTGACTAGCAGCCTATGGTTTGTTGACCTCTGTCAAGGTCATAGGACGCTAGGGGCAAAACATTATCGGGAATTTCAAGTGTTGAAATTTACAATGAGATTGCATACCTTCTATGAGATAGTTGGATCCCGATACCCGCTGCGAGTAAGAGTTACTCCTGGGAGAGTTTTATACATTACAATTAGCCGATCAAGTAGGTGTCTAGAAAGGTGTCAACGGGGTTACGCCTCTGGGAAAACGAGGTTTACATTAATTAGGTTCGTGCGAAAGCACGGGGGACCTCCCTCAAAGTACCGACACTGGCCTGGCTGAAAGATTGGCGAACTTGTAGTATGTAATTAATCCCGGCTAGTCTTTCCTTTTAGGGTTTGAAGGAAGATTTGATAAAAAGCAGTGGGAGCCATCCTGATTAGATAAAATAATAACCAATCTATTCTTGCAAGAGCGCACGCTGAGTGTTTTCTTCTCTCTCTCTCCCGGTAGCGACCATATCACGCCTTAATCAAGATAATAATACGGATAATTGACCGAACCCGCTTGTTATACTGTGCTGGGGAACGTTGGTCCCGCTCCAACTTATAATTGTTATAAAACAGAGCAGGAAATTGGGGAATACCAGATTTCCCGTGCCGCCCTAACGAAGAGAGTGCATGCTGATGCATCATCTTCGAGTGTGTTCATTATACAGAACTGTTTCTCAGTATCCTCCGCATCCTGAGTATATGATACCGGATCAGGATCCCAGATATGTAATATGTTACATAGGGCTACAAAAGGGTAGAAAAACTGAGAACGGGTGATAAGTTTCATGAGGCAAAAAACGGGGCAAGTGTTGTAGCCAAGTCTGTTGGTCACTGTCACCCTGTATTGTAATACATTGATTCTGAACGAATGTTATTAGATACCGAACCTGATATACAAAATCATATATGTCTCTTTATTAGTAAAGAAACGATAAAATTTCGTATTGTTGGATAATGTTTTGAACATTTCCTATATCAAAAGTTGATCGGTTCAGGCACGTTATCTAAAAGCATTAATGTTCTAAATCAAACTACAGTTCTTAGTATTCGGAACACACACAAGAGGAAAAGTTCAGAAATGAACGAATTCTTCTTGAGGTATTGTAGACTAGGTCAGATCAATGCGACCTGACTGGCTGAAGTTGCATTTAGATGTATATTTAAATCAGTTTGAATTTACATCTTGTGAAACTCGCCAGTCATTTCACAAAGATAAGATGACCATAGCTCTGTTTATTAGAAACAGAGAAAGAGTTAGTGAACTCTTAGGATGATACATGTTGATGTATGTAGGTCCCCTGTCTACACATACCAAGACCGGTTCTTTGTACTTCATTACATTCTCTGATAATCTTTCGAGATTCAGACCTATGTTCCTGTTGAAACACAAGTCTGAACCTTTTGAGATATTCACAGAATATAAAATAGAAGTAGAGAACCACAATACGGGTATAAGTATTATGTCCTATGATGAGATCAAGGAGGAGAATACTTGAGCACGGAAATCCTGGACTATTCTAAAGGAGAATGAGATTCTCTTTCAGCATTACTCCTCCGTATACACCATTGCACGATGGTATGTCGGGGCGGAGCAGATACACCCTATTTGATATGGTGTGCTCTATGATGAGTACTACTGAGTTACCTTTTTCCTTAGGGGGTTATGCGCTTGAGAAGCTGCATACCTATTGAATAGGGTTCCAATCAAATCAGTTGCCTACCATTTCATATGTGATATGGAATGGGAAGAGCCTATGTCTTAAGCTAGTTAAGATTTGGGGTTGTCCGGCCTATGTCTAAAAGCAAAATTCGGACAAGCTCGAGGCAAGGTCTGTATTGTAGAACTGGAAAGGTTCCAGCCATACAAATGACAGCAGATGATTTGGTACAACCAAAGGATTCAGTAGATTCCAACGAACCTCAGCCTCTCCGCCGATCTAGTAGGGTTCCTCACCCACCTGAGAGATACTTCGGTTTCTCTATGACAGTGGGAGCGAGGATTGCATCATGAGATGATGACCCGACTACCTTCGAGCTGGCCATCAGGAGTGAGACTCTGTAAGAATGGCTGGATGCTTAGCGATCTGAGATGGAATCCTTATACACCAACAAAGTATGGACTTTGGTTGCTATATCTGAAGGGTTAAATCCCCATCAGGAGCAAGTATATCTTGAGAAGATTACTTGGTGTACTTGGAAAGGTTGAGACTTTCTAAGCTAGACTTGTTAAAGGTTTTCGTCATCAACCAGGCGTGGATAATGATGAAACCTTTTCCAGTTCCTATGCTTAAGTCCATCCAGATCCTACTTGCCACGGCTACATACCATGACTACGATATCTGGTGGTTGGGTGTCATGACAGCTCTTCTAAAATGATGTTTTGGAAGAGGGCGTCTATAAGTACACAGCCAGAGGGCTTCGTAAAAAGTGGGAGCAGCGGAAACGTGAATAAGATGCTTTATAGGATAAAGCAGGCATCGCGGAGTTGGAACATCTGTTTTGATGGATTAATCAAGGAAGTTGACATCATCAAAATGGTAGATGAACCTTGTATATACAAAAAGGTAGTAGGGAGTATGGTGGTGATCCTCGTAGAGTACGTGGATGACATACTCTTGATAAGAAAAGAGTTTCTTATGCTACGCTCGATCAATCTCCGTTTATCACAAAGATTCTCCGTGTAGGATCAAAATGATACCTCCTAAATCCTGAGTTTTGGATCTATGAGATAGATTTAATTGGATATTAGGATACTCACTAGTTGTAGTGAGATGGTATCAATCGATCCTGGGGAGAATCACCGGAAGTGTTCCAGGGTGATAAATACGACTGAATGTCAGTCGCAGGCATTGTCTTTACCCTCAGTAAAGGGACGGTATGTTGGAAGAGTTCCAAGCTAGATACCGTGACATACTAGACGATAAAGGCAGGATACATCGCTACTTAAGATGCTACCAAAGAAGCTGTTTGGGTGTATATTGGTTCATGAGATGAACTATGTTCCTCCCGTTGTGTGACAATGGAGTTGTGGCTTATGCCAAGGAACGCAGGTCCCATCAGTGATCAAGACTTATTCTAAGGCAGTATCACCTGATCATGGTGATGGTTGATCTCCAGGATGATCGAGGCAAGGAGAGCAGACTTAGAGGATAACGCAGCGGATCCACTCACAAAGGCCTATTCCCAGAGAGAGACTTTCTTGGGATGGTTGAGTATGAGATACTACGACCACTGCTACAGATGGCCCTAGTGCAAGTGGGAGATTGTTAGTTATATGTATGCCCTAGAGGCCATTACTGTACATATGATGTATATTGTAGTGGATGCTGGGACATATATAGGGAGGACTTTCTTGCTCGACATGATAGTATGCTATCTAGTTACTCTTTACCTTAACGTGTACATTGATTGTCTCTCTGTTACATGTTGGTAAAGCCCTTAGGATGTGTACTTGACTACCTGGACTATGATGCGGATCATACTAGTGGGGACATGGTAGTCCATAAGTACATCCTTCAAAGTCCCTAGTCGTGGGTGTATCGAGACGGGGCATCGATATACCAGAGTAGACTAGCGTGTACCTTCTCGACCCATACAGATGGGCGATGGATGATCCCATATCCATTGGTGTTTGACATCGGAGATGATATACGGGTGCTCAGTAGAGACTGGGTACACTGGACGGACTCGCCGAGAACTCCCAGATGGTATTATACCTCACGTCAGATGGCAGTTCTCTGGTGACACTGGTACAGAGTAGTCTGTTGACCCGAGATCGTCATAGAGTCTTGTGTGGTTCCCACTGTGCTTTGATTTCCATCTTACCACGTCCAAGAGGGCGTGCAAAACGGTGGTTTTTGGGTACAGTCCCGAGTCACATGGAGGCAATGAGCGATAGGAGGGGATTCGTCTCTCCCGGTATAGGGGGTTGATGTTGCGCTGTGTTCGATTGGCTATAACAGGAAATCCCTGGCCAGGGTTGCTGAGATTTACTGGTAAGTGTTACCAGTAGTTTCTCGAAATGTTATAGACCTCGTATCGACACGACTTATCGAGCTATTGGGGTCTGACGTTTACCACCCCTAGGCGAGATATGCGACATATCAGACGATCAGACCGGACTGTACGGTAGTGTTACTGGTTGGATTCACAGGAGTGTGAGCGGGCTTGCTCGTCGATCTTCTGATCGTTCAATACCCGGGTGGCCGTTACGTTTAGCAGACCGCTTGCGGCTTGTGGATGTTTGATATGATCATCATCTGCTACCGGCGTATTGACGAGTCTTTAGAGTCCTACACAGAGGTTTCCTGGCTCAAGCGAAACGAAATAGGAGCGCATATGAGATATGTGCGGGACCGAGAATAATGCGTGTATGTGATACCGTATTTCATTCTCGCGATCAATGTGTCGAATGGTTGTATGCGATATAACCTAGTTATCGATTCAAGCGTTGATTCGATAAGCCGATACATAGGTTACTAGTCGGTTATATGCGATATGACCGGATCGTTAAATCAAGTGTTGATTTAATGATTTAATGCATAATTATATATTTGATATATTACTTTGCATTAACTAGTATCGGTTCACTTTAAATGGATTTTCTCGCTCGGTTGTGCGCATTGCATATGCGATATGATTTTTTGCACTTGATTGTATCATGTTTGATGATACATGCTTCATGGTTAAGTGTAAAGAATTAAACCAAGGTTAAATTGTTGATTAGGGTTTTACTTATTCATTCATCTTATTTATTCATTTTGAATAAATTGAAAGATAAATGAATGGTGGCTTCTTTTGTTTTTAGTTAAAGCTTCATGAAGCTTTGACTTGATGACTTTTTTGTTCTCATCCTTAACCCTAACCATTAACCCAACCTTAGTCAATTCTCTACACTTAACTAAGGTAAAGATTATGATAAGTATTGTTTTATTTTCTATTTATCAAATAACTTATCATATTCTTGATCTTCTTCTTCTTCTTCACTTCAAGAAAAAGCTTCACAAGCTTTAATGGCAAAGTGAGAATTAGAGTGAGAAATCCAATTCTAAAGTCTACCCACTTCCTATTTCTTCATCCTCTACCTCTTGCCAAGTAGTAGAGTGTGTTTCCTTCACAAGTTTTCAAGACTTGATGAAGGTGGAGCTCGATCTAGTGATGCTTCGACGTAGATCATCTTCGGCACGTCGACGACCTAGCCCGTCCAGTCTCCGATGAAGCCGACGCTAGAGCCCGGATTCGATTTGGACAGCGGAGAGGACCTCATCTCGGAGCCGTGGAGGTGGACAAACGGATCTACAAAGGTTGTATTTCCGTATCTATTAGTTAAGTGTTAACTAGTTCTTGTTTTCGCCTAAACATCTAGTCTAAGATCCGTAGTCGGGTCTCTCGGCACCCATAATTTTTGAATTTGGCATGATCGATGCCTTGTGAGACCTCACTTGAGTGCCTAGGAACCCTACACTGATCTAAGTCTAGTACAACTGATACCATCAATATAACTGCGTGTGTAAACACACGCCCAAAGGCCCGCTAGAGATCACATATCGTATCCCAAATACGAGTCACATCAAAACACCGATCTCGCGGCACAATGCCCACATCATCGACTCAGCTCCAATGTCGTCCAATATCAATCAAACACAGTGCAAGTATAATGAATATGCAAGGGTGTACGTATAGGTGCAAATCTATTCTAGGGTTCGCGACTATGAACTACGCTAGTTGCTTCTAACCCTAAACTATCCGTAATACACCTAACACAATATCCACAACGCACTAAAACTATCATATATAATATACATATAGTATACTATCTACGGACTGCAGGGGTCCTATATGTCATCCACCCGACTTCCCCCATAGATATAATCTACTCACCTTGCGTCTTCATTTGTCGACGTCGCCACGCGCTTGCTTGTCGTCCCGAAGTCTTCATGGGGTACCTACACTTCAACGTATCGTAATATGCATATTAAAACCCAAATCAAAACTTAACACGGCACACGAAAACTAAAACGATACGCTATGGGGCCTATAGGTTAGAACCTATGGGTACGCCTCCAAAACCAACAATCAAACCTCGATACCGTGGTATAAACGCCAAATAGTCGAGGTAAAACACAATACGTAAATTCAGAATTAAAATACGGAATACGGAAACACGAATCCAAAACAGCAACTAAGGAAATAGGCTCCAGATTTCACCCTAGGTCAAATTAGAAAAATCTATACATACCAGGGGTCTAATCTACTGGTAAGGGGGCACCAAAACAAAAACGAGACAATTTGGTGGGGTCCAGGCCGCAAATTGCGGCCAAATGGGTTAAATTTGCGGCCGGGAAAGGGAAGTAGGGGCTGGGGTCTTGGTGGTAGCTTCCTGGGTGGCTGCACATGTCACTGTCCAATCAATTTTAATTTAGGATGTCCCGGGTGATAGCAGATCCCAAATAACCTTCACAGATTTCATAAATTTTCCGATATCGGTTTCTACAAATCCGTATTTTGGGTTTAAGCTTCAGGGTTGGGTCTCAATTATAGAACTAAGGTGTTGGTGTAGCCTCTACTGAGCTCAATTTCCCATCACAACTCATAATTTCCTCAAACCCTAACTAGGTTTCCCTCAAGTCCACAAAATCAAACAATATCGGTTCTATCACAACATGGAGGCATAACGAATACTAAAATTAAGCTAATGGTTCAGTAATTACCTCATTTGGCAACTCAAGAAAATTCTTGAGTTGCCCCTAGTGGCCAAAATCCTTGCTTCCTTAGTCCAATGTGTAGATCTTGAGCTTGTGCACACTTTTAATGATATGGGGGTAGGGTTTTGGTATTGTTTTTGAGGTGATTTGGGGCTTGAAAAGGGGAGGGTGAAGAGGGCAAGGGTTTCAGCTGAAGGAAAATGAAGAGGGAGAGAGATGAGGGAAATGAGAGGGAGAGAGAGAAAAGATCGAAGTCAAAATACACCATGCCTCATTAAGGCACTTGTCCCCTCTTTTTCTTTTCCTTTTTCTTTTTCTTTTTCTCTCAAAATCCTTCTCCCAAGAATAGTAACCCTAAAGTAAAACCATGGCAATAAAAATGTAACACAAGTGTAGAAAAAGATATGTGCATGTTTTGCACAAAATTGCAAAAAAACCGATTAGCGATTTTAAATCGCGATTAGCACTAAATTAGCATATAACTAATTATAAAAACTTAAAAATGGCATAATTCCATAAAATAACCTATTTTAGAATTTTCCATAATTTTTCCAAATTTTTTTGTATTTAATTTTACCTAAATATTAAAATATTCAATAAAATAATATTAAATTATAAAAATTCCAAAAAATAATATTTTATTATTTTGGAAACGTTACATGGGCGATGGATGATCCCATATCCATCGGTGTTTGACATCAAGGATGGTGTACGGGTGCTCAGTGGTGACTGGGTACACTGGACGGACTCGCCGAGAACTCTCAGATGGTATTATATCTCACGTCAGATGGCAGTTCTCCGGTGACACTGGTACAGAGTAGTCTGTTGACCCGAGATCGTCATAGAGTCAGTTGGATATATATGCCCTAGAGGCCTTCATTGTATAGGATACTGGGATAAGTATGTACATAACAGTCTTGCTTAATATAATAGTACGCTATTTGGTTTGTCTTTATCTTTACATTTGATATATTTTGGGTAATATTCATATATATATACATGTTGATAAAGCCCTTAGGATGATTGCCTGACTACCGGCGTTGTGATGGCAGTCATACTAGTGGGAGCTGGATAGTCAATAGGCACATCCTCAGATGTCCCTGGTCGCAGGAGTATCGAGACTGGGCATCGATACTCCGGAGTAGACTGGTGTATACATATCTAGACCCTGAGGAGGGGCGATGGATTGGTCCCGCAGCCATTGGTGGAGTGCACCTAAGATTGTATACAGATGCTCACTGGCTGTGAGTACATCGGACAGGACTCGCCGAGAACTGACTGAATGGTATTTATACCTAACGTCAGATAGCAGTTCTCAGGTGACATGTGTGCAGATAGTCCGTTGACTTAAAATCGTCATTTGTCTCGTGTGAGTTCCCACTGTGCTTTGATTACTACCCTACCACGGTTCAAAGGAGTCATGCAAACAGGTTTAGTTGGGCACAGTCCCGAGCCACGTGGAGGCAGTGAGTGACTGTTAGGGATTCGTTTCTCCCGGTATAGGGAGTTGATATCGCACAGTGATCGGTTGGTCATTACCATAAGTCCCTGGCCAGGGCTGATTGAGAATTACTGATAGATTGATCAGTAGATTCTCGGATGGTGATAGAGCCATACCGACACGACTTGTACGGTTATTAGGGGTCTGACGTTTACCACCTCCCTAGACCATACATGCGATACTCTTAGACGAACAGACCGGACTTCACGGATATTGTCACGCACAGGCTCAATAGGAGTTCGGATGGGTATCCTCACCGGCCTTCTTATCGACATCTACCTGGGGACCGTTACGTACAGCTAGTGCCGCTTGCGGTCTGTGGTTAAACCCACTGCCAGCGTAGTAGTCGAGTCTTTAGAGTCCCACACAGAGTTTTCCCAACTCCAGGCGAAATGATATAGAGGTCGTACGGTTTTACGATAAGGGTTCGGACGAATACGTGTTTAAACGCACGTACGACATTCGGACAGTTTTTACTAGACGGCTTTGGTTTAAGCCAGATTCTAGTATCAGGTTATTGGATTTATACAGTGTAAAGTATTTTCGTGTTTTCACGGATGCGAGGGGCGTTCTCGTAATTTTTCGAGAAGCTTCTAGAAGGAGGGTGACTAAGGAGATTAAGGTGGCATTTTCATTTAATGCAAATTATGACTCATTAGTGTGATTCACTATGTCATTAATGCATCATTTATTGCTTAATGACTCACATAGTGAATCACTCTTATTGAATTAATGAAGCATGGTGAATAATCATTTATATTCATTTATTTGATAATTCATTATGTTTCATATATTCAAGTGAGAAGCTTTTTCATTCTCATTATCATCTCCACCTTCTCTCTCCTCAAGTTCACTCCATCTTCAAACCCTAATCCTACCACTCATGAGTTAAGACCAAGGATTGGGATAGACTAAACACTCCATAACCTAACTCTACATCATCTTAGTTACTTTGGTTAGCAACTAGAGAAACAAAGTTACCTCAAGTCTTGAGGTGTGGCTTGGATTAGGGTACTCGGGTGGATCTTCTATTACGGAAAGGAGGACGAGGAGGACGTAGAGATCACAAAGACGAAGGACTAGAATCATTAGGTATAATCTCTTTACATAGTATCTTAGAACTCTATGGTTGTTGTTAATTATCGTTTAGCAAAGATCTTCGGTTAGTCGATGTACGCTTCAAAACAAGATCGTTTTTCATATTTCCGCCTCCCCACAACTCGTGGGGTGTTGCACATCGACTTACGCAGGTATCAGAGCCTCACTAAACAATAATTAACTCACTTACAAAGTCGTATAAATTTTGAACGCAAAACAAATCGGAAAATACACGGATATCATAAAGTTTCTGTCGATTTTAAAATGAGGTCCTAAAATTTTTCAGGTTCTTCCAGAATGACCAGCATGAAAATATAAGAACACAGAAGAAAAATGGGCTCCTGAATCGGCCACTGAGCCACGGAACCGCGGCCGATCCCACCTATCCGCCGCGGATCCGCGGCCGAGTTGGGGCCGATTCAGCCCAGTTTTCCTCTGTGCATCTTTTGTGATATTTTGTATTTTCTGGTACTGTTTATTTTCTGCTCAGGTTTCAAATTTACAGAGAAGATTTGGAGTAGAATTTAATGTGTTTAATCGATCAAAATTATACGATGTTTGCTTGTTTGATTATATCTGTGAACTGTATTATGTGTTCGTAAACCTCCCCTAACTGCTAGTATGTCGGTTGGCAGGGGGTTGCACATATCTGTAATGTTTTTAACAGTTTGTGATTATGAACTCTATTGGACTGTTGTGATGATTACCGGAGTTTTGTGATGGGTTATTGTATTAATTCATTCGATGTAATTGTAATAAGTTGTAATATTATTTTGCGGGGCACATCCAGGTTGCGGTTGTAGCCACCGTTGTATTATTTCTTTTTACTGTTTTTGCTCTTAGGATAGACCCAAGGTGGGGTGCACAAACTACCGGGTATTTCGAAGTGTTTAGTGGCCTACTCACGTCGTTGAGGGAGACCGCTTCACTTCGGGTACTTGGCGGGTAGTTTGCCGTACCCGTAGGGGTCTTGGGTGGGGTAATGGCTATTCATCACAACTGTGTAATCCGTCTTTTCTTACAGGCTCAAAAGAAACGCGGATTTCTTGCATATCCAATAAAGTTTATCTGTGATCTGGAATGCCTATTATTGTGTCTGACGAATGTACAATATCTATATATGATAGCTATTTAGACGTCGCTTATGTTTTACACCCGCGCTAGCCCAGCCCCCGCTCTGCCGTTAGTTAAGTAACCTAACGGGTGATGACGGGACCCCGTGGCGAATGCGGATGGAATAAGAGGACGTTGTATTTTTGTTGTTATCTGTAATGATAGGTTAATGATGGGACGCATTATTTTTTAATGCAAAGAAAAATAAAACCTAAACTGAATCGTTGGAACAATTTCTAAAGCCACTCGGTTTTCTTGAAAAAGCAAATTTTAAATGCGGAGCTTAAACCACTCCTTTTAATAAAAGCTATCTTAGTTCCTTCGATCAAATCAAGTTCATTACGTTAACGGTTTTTTGCCAAAAACCAGCCGTAACCCTCCGTCGTTTCAGATAGACAGCATATCGTATTCATGCTATACTTGTTGGCCTACGTCAAGGCATAGTGTATGGTAGCAGTGTGTTTGCCTATTTGCTGCATAGATAGATGCATTAGTATAGGACAGACGTACAGCCTTGTTGGCCTACGTCAAGGGCATGCACGATGTACCTAAATTAATCAGGACAACGACGGGTAGAACTTGACTTGCGTCTTATGACTTGTTGGCCTACGTCAAGGTCTATAAGAGCTTGGGGTATAAAAATCACATCGGGAGTTTCAAACATAAAGGAAACTTGCAGATTTAGCATACCTTCTGGAGTGTGGTGACTAGAGTGGCTTCCATCTAGTGCATCATGCAATGATAGCTAGATCCCGACCCCACTGATGAGTAGGATTACTCTCGGGAAACATTCTCACTTAACAATCAATGCTATAAACCAAGTAGGTGTCCAGAAAGGTGTTAGAGGGGCTACGCCTCCAGGGAAAAGAGGTTATTTAATTAAGGAACTTCGCGAAAGCGTTGGAAAACCTCCCTCGAAGTACCAACACCAGCCTGGCTGAAAGGTTAAGCAAGTATTGTGACGTGTGATTAAATCCTGACTAGTTCCTCTTTTAGGTTTTGAAGAAGGATTTGAGGGAACAGTGGGAGCCATCATGTTTAGATAAACTAATAACCAATCTAAACTTGCAAGAAGCATATGCTGAGTGTTTTCTTTTCTCTCTCTCTAGCAGCTACCATGACAGGACTAAAACTATTACTTGAAAAAAATATACTGACCGGGCAGAACTATAAAGATTGGCTAAGGAACGTCAACATTGCACTGACTTATGACAAAGTAGCATATGTTACCACCGCTGTTCCTCCCCTTATCCCTGGACCAGATTCCTCAGTTGTGGATAAGGAAGTTCGCAAAACTTGGGATCTGGATTGTGAGCGAGCTAAGTGTATCGTGCTGGTGTCCATGAACAATGAACTCCAGAAACAGCACGAGAGTATGGATATTGTATCCATCTTTCTCCATGTTAAGGAATTATATGGAGAGCACTCCCGTATCGCAAGGTACGAGACCTTAAGGAAACTCTTCCAGATGAGGTTAGCTCCAGGATCGCCTGTAGGAGAGCATGTCCTCAAAATGATCAGCCTCATTGAGGAACTCGCAAACCTGGGATGCGTGCTAGAGAATGATTTGTATATCGACTTGATTTTTCAGTCCCTTCCCCACACCTTCTCTCAGTTCGTGCTTAGCTTCAACATGCATGAAATGGAAGCTGATCTTCCGAAGCTCCTCAACATGTTGAGGGTAGCAGAGACCTCCTTGAAAAAGGAGAAGACCCCCGTTCTGTATGTTATCCAATCATCCTCTTCTAAATCTAAAGTGAAAGCTAAAGGGAAGAAGAAGATGAAAGCCACCAAACCGAAGGGTGGGGTCAAGAAGGTGCAGGGATAGAACAAGGCAGGAAGGGTGAAAGCGGATATAAACGAATGCCATTATTGTCACAAGCAAGGGCACTGGAAGAAGGACTATATGGCCTTCAAGGAAAAGGACATGAAGCAAGCGGTTGCTTCTGCTTCAGGTGTGTTCGTAATCGAAAATTGTCTTTCAGTAAACTCTACATCATGGGTACTTGATACCGGTTATGGTTCTCACATCTGTAATTCATTGCAGGATCTGAGAAATAGTAGAGTACTGGAGACAGGTGATATGACTCTCCGGATGGGCAATGGAATGCATGTAGATGCTGTTGCAATAGGGGAGTATCGCCTAGGGTTGACTAGTGGGCACGTTTTGGTGTTGTACAGCTGTTTTTGTATTCCCAGTATGCTGTGTAATATTATATCAGTATCTTTGTTGTCTAATAAAGGATATAATTTTGCGCTTGAAAGTAATGTCATGAACATTCTCCTAAATCAAGAACTGATTGGGTATGGCACACTGGAAAACGGCATATACATACTTAATCAACCTCGAATTTTCAATATTCAAAACACACTTAAAAGAAAGGCTCCAGATTCAAATCAAGCCTTCCTATGGCATTGTAGACTTGGTCATATAAACGAAACAAGGTTGACTAAGGTACATAAAGATGGATATCTAGATCCGTTTGAATATCCATCATATGCAACTTGTCAATCATGTATCAAAGGAAAAATGACCAAATCTCCGTTCTCCGGACACGGAGCAAGAGCTACTGAACTCTTGGGACTTGTACACAGTGATGTATGTGGTCCAATGTATACACATGCGCGAAGCGGTCACTCCTACTTCATCACTTTTACTGATGACTTCTCTAGGTATGGACATGTGTTCTTAATGAAACATAAATCAAAGGCCTTTGAGAAGTTTAAGGAGTATAAAAATAAAGTAGGGAAACAAACTGGTAAAAGCATCAAGACACTTTGATCTGATCGAGGTGGAGAATACTTAAGTACCAGTTTCCTTGAATACTTAAAAGAGAATGGAATTCTCTCTCAGCTTACTCCACCTTATACATCTCAGCATAATGGTGTATCAGAAAGGAGGAATCGCACGCTATTAGATATGGTGCGTTCAATGATGAGTAGTGCTGAGTTACCACTTTCCTTCTGGGGATTTGCTCTAGAATCAGCGGCATACTTATTGAATAGAGTTCCAACTAAGTCTGTGCCTACCACTCCATATGAAATGTGGAGCGGGAAGAGACCATATCTCAAGTATATTAAGATATGGGGGTGCCCGACATATGTTAAAAAGCATAAACCGGACAAGCTCGAGTCACGATCGGTTTTGTACAAGTTTGTAGGTTACCCCAAACATTCAAGGGGGTACATGGTCTACCACACTGAAGAACAAAAGGTGTTTGTCGCTCGCCACATTGTCTTCTTAGAGAGCGAATTTCTTGCAAAAGAAATTAGTGGGAGCGCGGTAGAGCTGGAAGAAATTCCAGAACCTCAAACTACTACCGAGGACTTAGAAGAACCTCAGATTTCAATAGAACATGACGAACCAACGCCACTCCGCAGATCTAGTAGGCTTTCTCATCCTCCAGAGAGATACTATGGTTTTCTTCTAGATGGGGATCGAGAGGATTGCATCATCGACGATGATGAGCCTACTAGTTTTCAGAAGGCTATCACGAGTATTGACTCGATGAAGTGGCTGGATGCTATGAGATCCGAAATGGAATCCATGTACACCAATAAAGTATGGACTTTAGAAGTTGCTCCTCCTGGGGTGAAACCAGTTGGATGCAAATGGATCTTCAAAAAGAAGATTGGTGCACTTGGACAAGTGGAAACCTACAAAGCTAGACTCGTTGCAAAAGGTTTTCGTCAAAGACCAGGATTGGACTATGATGAAACTTTTTCACCTGTAGCTATGCTTAAATCCATTCGGATCCTGCTTTCCATTGCTGCCTTCCATGACTATGAAATCTGGCAGATGGACGTAAAAACAGCTTTTCTAAATGGACATTTAGAAGAGAGTGTTTACATGGATCAACCAGAAGGTTTCTTAGATAGTGGGAACAGCGGAAGAGTGTGCAGGTTGCTTAAATCTATCTATGGATTAAAGCAAGCATCGCGAAGTTGGAACATCTGCTTTGATGAGACAGTCAAAGAGTTTGACTTTATCAAAAATGTAGATGAACCATGTATTTATAGGAAGATTGTAGAAGGAGCAGTAGTCTTCCTCGTTTTGTACGTCGACAACATACTACTGATAGGGAATGATGTCCCTATGCTACAATCAGTAAAGCTCTTCTTGTCACAGAAATTCTCCATGAAAGACTTGGGTGATGTAACCTACATTTTGGGCATTAAGATCTATCGTGATAGATCTAATAGAATGTTAGGACTTTCACAGTCCAGGTATATTGACACTATACTAAAGAGGTTTAGTATGGAAGATTCCAAGCGCGGTAATATGCCCGCTTATCACGGGATCACCCTCTCCAAAGAGATGTCTCCAAAGACTGATGAAGAGAGGGATCGTATGAGCATTTTACCCTACGCTTCGGCGGTAGGATCTATAATGTATGCGATGTTATGTACAAGACCGGATGTAGCTTACGCACTTGGTGTGGTAAGCAGGTATCAGTCTGACCCAGGTGAGAAATATTGGATAGCAGTAAAGAACATTCTCAAGTACCTGAGAAGGACTAAGAAGATGTTCTTGATTTACGGTAGTGGGGACCTCCACGTAGAGGCTTTTACCGATTCCGGTTTCCAAAGTGACAAAGATGATTCTAAATCCATTTCGGGTTTTGTGTTTACCCTCAATGGAGGGGCGGTATGTTGGAAGAGTTCCAAACAGGATACCGTCGTAGACTCAACTATGGAGGCTGAGTATATAGTTGCTAGTGAAGCCGCAAAAGAGGTTGTCTGGATGAGGAAGTTCATCTCTGAACTTCAGGTGGTTCCGTCCATTGCCAATCCAATACCTTTGTATTGTGATAACAATGGGGCCGTAGCATTGGCAAAGGAACCCAGGTCCCATCAGAAATCCAGGCATATCTTAAGGCGTTTTCACCTGATCTGGGAGATCGTTGATCGTCGGGAGATCAAGGTAGGAGAGTGGATACAAAAGACAACACGGCGGATCCATTCACAAAGGCCATCCCTCAAGTTCAATTCGAGAGGCTGTTTGAGATGTTGGGCATGCGATACTCCAACAACTGGATATAGTGAAGACAGTGGGTACTCATTGCGCCAATAATAGACCCTAGTGCAAGTGGGAGATTGTTGGATATATATGCCCTAGAGGCCATCACCCGCAAAGGAAAGCAATGTGCCAGAAATGCCTCAATGGAACCTGTGAGGCAAAACCTGCAAGAACTGTGGCACAACGGGGGTGAGTTGCCAACTCGTGAATAGAGAATATCTATAAGCAGAAACCGAATGCATGACATAATCCTAGGTCAATACAATCAGATATATGTAAACCTCAAAGAATAAGCCTGAAGCATGATAAGGTGGCAATGTAACATCTAATCGTGTATGTAGTGCCAAGTAACCGTGCCAGTGCCTCAGGTAATAACATGTCATACATATAAGGTATGTCTGCATGAAGTAAATATGATGAAGTATCAAAATGAATATCAATACACATATATTAGCGTCCCATTCCACTAATATTGGTGTAAGGGTATATATAACAGCGCCCTCATACCCTGTTATATATACAAATGAAGTATGATCAATGTAATAAAAGTCTGTATATATGTGGATCCCGTCCACCTGTCACCCAATGACAAAATGCATCATGCATGTAAGTGTGAGGATATAATCAAAATCATGGAAACATCATGAAACCTGTGCCTAGCATCGGCACGTAAATTCTCGTCCATATGGGGCTCCGTCTGCGGTATCGGCCCTCGGCCCCGGCAGCACAGGTCAACCCATGTCCATCTCTCAACTCCGGTCGGTATCCCTCGGATATCCGCCGAGCCCAAATACAATCACCGGTAGGTACTCTCCCACCTCCAGGCTCAATCGGCATAATCCTTCAATCTTCTTGTCGAGGGGAACCATACCGGGCCCTACCATGTACCCTCATACGGCACACACTCCTCGTATGGGGGTATATAATCAGAACCGATAAATTTCATGGTGACTGCGCAAATATCATAATCAAGGAAACCGGGTTTTTCAAATAAGTACATACTCTCCTTTGAAAAATCCCCACGGTTCCCAAATCCAGAAATATCGTGAAAATGAATATCTCAATGCGTATAATCAGAAATCATGATGTATGTGATATATAAATGAGATGCAAGTATAACAGTATATCATGCAACATAGAATACTGGTATGCACATACAAAGTCATATCCTGATGCAATAATACTATGTGTAGTGACATGGCAATTATCGATGATGAAGTGTGTGAGCCGACAAGCAAGAGTACGTGGAACGTAAGCATCATCGATAATGATGCTGGTGTCCTAACAGCATGATTGCAATATAGAAATAAACACATGCAATGCGATGCGGAATAGAATAATCAATGCAACAGTGAAGAATCTACACCAATATGTACATGTCATGCGGTGGTGCCATTGAAATAAGACGAATCGGGGTTTTGGTAAAAATAAAGGTTACGGTGTTTTTAAGAATAAGTGCGTCTTTTGAAAATACCCGTAGAATCCCTTTTATTTGTCCTTAAGATAATTCCCGATTCGTTAGTTTTGAAATAGGTATGACTCGGGTCTCGTCTAACATCTACTAAGCCAAGTCCATCAGGAGGGGTATGGAAACCACCTAAATCTGAGTCGATATATATATTAGTCGGTGATCCCGCCTCAATAGTATCGCGTACGATACAGTATATCATCCGACATTCTCGAGTCATGAGCGCGAATCTATCATCAATATAAAGCTCGTACGGTAAATCGTCGTACGGCATCCCAATAGCTGGGTACGGGTCAATATCACAATCAGCTCATCAATTATGTGGTATCCTCATCACCATATCACATAATCTGGGGTACTGATCTAAGTCTAGTACAACTGATACCATCAATATAACTGCATGTGTAAACACACGCCCAAAGGCCCGCTAGAGATCACATATCGTATCCCAAATACGAGTCACATCAAAACACCGATCTTGCGGCACAATGCCCACATCATTGACTCACCTCCAATGTCGTCCAATATCAATCAAACACAGTGCAAGTATAATGAATATGCAAGGGTGTACGTGTTGGTGCAAATCTATTCTAGGGTTCGCGACTATGAACTACGCTAGTTGCTTCTAACCCTAAACTATCCGTAATACACCTAACACAATATCCACAACGCACTAAAACTATCATATATAATATACATATAGTATACTATCTACGGACTGCGGGGGTGCTATATGCCATCCACCCGACTTCCCCCGTAGATATAATCTACTCACCTTGCGTCTTCATTTGTCGACGTCGCCACGCGCTTTCTTGTCGTCTCGAAGTCTTCATGGAGTACCTACACATCAACGTATCGTAATATGCATATTAAAACCCAAATCAAAACTTAACACGGCACACGAAAACTAAAACGATACGCTATGGGGCCTATAGGTTAGAACCTATGGGTACGCTTCCAAAACCAACAATCAAACCTCGATACCGTCGTATAAACGCCAAATAGTCGAGGTAAAACACAATACGTAAATTCAGAATTAAAATACGGAATACGAAAACACGAATCCAAAACAGCAACTAAGGAAATAGGCTACAGATTTCACCCTAGGTCAAATTAGACAAATCTATACATACCAAGGGTCTAATCTACTGGTAAGGGGGCACCAAAACAAAAACGAGACAATTTGGTGGGGTCCAGGCCGCAAATTGCGGCCAAATGGGTTAAATTTGCGGCCGGGAAAGGGAAGTAGGGGCTGGGGTCTTGGTGGTAGCTTCCTGGGTGGCTGCACATGTCACTGTCCAATCAATTTTAATTTAGGATGTCCCGGGTGATAGCAGATCCCAAATAACCTTCACAGATTTCATAAATTTTCCGATATCGGTTTCTACAAATCCGTATTTTGGGTTTAAGCTTCAGGGTTGGGTCTCAATTATAGAACTAAGGTGTTGGTGTAGCCTCTACTGAGCTCAATTTCCCATCACAACTCATAATTTCCTCAAACCCTAACTAGGTTTCCCTCAAGTCCACAAAATCAAACAATATCGGTTCTATCACAACATGGGGGTATAACGAATGCTAAAATTAAGCTAATGGTTCAGTAATTACCTCATTTGGCAACTCAAGAAAATTCTTGAGTTGCCCCTAGTGGCCAAAATCCTTGCTTCTTTAGTCCAATGTGTAGATCTTGAGCTTGTGCACACTTTTAATGATATGGGGGTAGGGTTTTGGTATTGTTTTTGAGGTGATTTGGGGCTTGAAAAGGGGAGGGTGAAGAGGGCAAGGGTTTCAGCTGAAGGAAAATGAAGAGGGAGAGAGATGAGGGAAATGAGAGGGAGAGAGAGAAAAAGATCGAAGTCAAAATACACCATGCCTCATTAAGGCACTTGTCCCCTCTTTTTCTTTTCCTTTTTCTTTTTCTTTTTCTCTCAAAATCCTTCTCCCAAGAATAGTAACCCCAATGTAAAACCATGGCAATAAAAATGTAACACAAGTGTAGAAAAAGATATATGCATGTTTTGCACAAAATTGCTAAAAAACCGATTAGCGATTTTAAATCGCGATTAGCACTAAATTAGCATATAACTAATTATAAAAACTTAAAAATGGCATAATTCCATAAAATAACCTATTTTAGAATTTTCCATAATTTTTCCAAATTTTTCTGTATTTAATTTTACCTAAATATTAAAATATTCAATAAAATAATATTAAATTATAAAAATTCCCAAAAATAATATTTTATTATTTTGGAAACGTTACATGGGCGATGGATGATCCCATATCTATCGGTGTTTGACATCAAGGATGGTGTACGGGTGCTCAGTGGTGACTGGGTATACTGGACGGACTCGCCGAGAACTCTCAGATGGTATTATACCTCACGTCAGATGGCAGTTCTCCGGTGACACTGGTACAGAGTAGTCTGTTGACCCGAGATCGTCATAGAGTCAGTTGGATATATATGCCCTAGAGGCCTTCATTGTATAGGATACTGGGATATGTATGTACATAACAGTCTTACTTAATATAATAGTACGCTATTTGGTTTGTCTTTATCTTAACATTTGATATATTTTGGGTAGTATTCATATATATATACATGTTGATAAAGCCCTTAGGATGTTTTCCTGACTACCGGCGTTGTGATGGCAGTCATACTAGTGGGATCTGGATAGTCAATAGGCACATCCTTAGATGTCCCTGGTCGCAGGAGTATCGAGACTGGGCATCGATACTCCGGAGTAGACTGGTGTATACATATCTAGACCCTGAGGAGGGGCGATGGATTGGTCCCGCAGCCATTGGTGGAGTGCACCTAAGATTGTATACAGATGCTCACTGGCTGTGAGTACACTGGACAGGACTCGCCGAGAACTGACTGGATGGTATTTATACCTAACGTCAAATAGCAGTTCTCAGGTGACATGTGTGCAGATAGTCCGTTGACTTAAAGTCGTCATTTGTCTCGTGTGAGTTCCTACTGTGCTTTGATTACTACCCTACCACGGTTCAAAGGAGTCGTGCAAACAGGTTTAGTTGGGCACAGTCCCGAGCCACGTGGAGGCAGTGAGTGACTGTTAGGGATTCGTCTCTCCCGGTATAGGGAGTTGATATCGCACAGTGATCGGTTGGTCATTACCATAAGTCCCTGACCAGGGCTGATTGAGAATTACTGATAGATTGATCAGTAGATTCTCGGATGGTGATAGAGCCATACCGACACGACTTGTACGGTTATTAGGGGTCTGACGTTTACCACCTCCCTAGACCATACATGCGATACTCTTAGACGAACAGACCGGACTTCACGGATATTGTCACGCACAGGCTCAATAGGAGTTCGGATGGGTATCCTCACCGGCCTTCTTATCGATATCTACCTGGGGACCGTTACGTACAGCTAGTGCCGCTTGCGGTCTGTGGTTAAACCCACTGCCAGCGTAGTAGTCGAGTCTTTAGAGTCCCACACAGAGTTTTCCCAACTCCAGGCGAAATGATATAGAGGTCGTACGGTTTTACGATAAGGGTTCGGACGAATACGTGTTTAAACGCACGTACGACATTCGGACAGTTTTTACTAGACGGCTTTGGTTTAAGCCAGATTCTAGTATCAGGTTATTGGATTTATACAGTCTAAAGTTTTTCCGTGTTTTCACGGATGCGAGGGGCGTTCTCGTAATTTTCCGAGAAGCTTCTAGAAGGAGGGTGACTAAGGAGGTTAAGGTGGCATTTTCATTTAATGCAAATTATGACTCATTAGTGTGATTCACTATGTCATTAATGCATCATTTATTGCTTAATGACTCACATAGTGAATCACTCTTATTGAATTAATGAAGCATGGTGAATAATCATTTATATTCATTTATTTGATAATTCATTATGTTTCATATATTCAAGTGAGAAGCTTTTTCATTATCATTATCATCTCCACCTTCTCTCTCCTCAAGTTCACTCCTTCTTCAAACCCTAATCCTACCACTCATGAGTTGAGACCAAGGATTGGGATAGACTAAACACTCCATAACCTAACTCTACATCATCTTAGTTACTTTGGTTAGCAACTAGAGAAACAAAGTTACCTCAAGTCTTGAGGTGTAGCTTGGATTAGGGTACTCGGGTGGATCTTCTATTACGGAAAGGAGGCCGAGGAGGACGTAGAGATCACAAAGAAGAAGGACTAGAATCATTAGGTATAATCTTTTTACATAGTAGCTTAGAACTCTATGGCTGTTGTTAATTATCGTTTAGCAAAGATCTTCGGTTAGTCGATGTACGCTTCAAAACAAGATCGTTTTTCATATTTCCGCCTCCCCGCAACTCGTGGGGTGTTGCACATCAACTTACAGAGTCTTGTGTGATTCCCACTGTGCTTTGATTTCCATCATACCACATCCAAGAGGGCGTGCAAAAAGGTGGCTTTTGGGTACAGTCCCGAATCACATGGAGGCAATGAGCGATAGGATGGGATTCGTCTCTCCCGGTATAGGGAGTTGATGTTGCGCTGTGTTCGATTGTCTTTAACTGGAAATCCCTGGCCAGAGTTGCTGAGATTTACTGGTAAGTGTTATCAGTAGTTTCTCGAACTGTTATAGACCTCATATCGACACGACTTATCGAGCTACTGGGGTCTGACGTTTACCAGCCCTAGGCGAGATATGCGACATATCAGACGACGAGACCAGACTGTACGGTAGTGTTATTGATTGGATTCACAGGAGAATGTACAGGCTTGCTTGTTGATCTTCTGAGCGCTCAATACCTGGGTGGCTGTTACGTTTAGCTGACCGCTTGCTGCTTGTGGGTGTTTGATATGATCATCACCTACTGCCGGCGTATTGACGATTCTTTAGAGTCCTACACAGAGGTTTCTTGACTCAGGCAAAACGGAGTAGGAGCACATATGTGATATGTGCAGGACCGAGGATAATGCGGTATGTGATACCGTATTGGATTCTCGCGATATGAGATATCGGCCGGGTATATGTGATATAGCCGGGTCATCGTATTAGTCGGTTATATGCGATATAGCCGTATTGTCGGATCAAGTGTTGATTCGATAATTTAATGTATAATAATATATATGACATATTAAATTACATTAACTAATATTAGCTCACTAAAAGATTCATTTTCTCACAGGATAATACATTGATATATATGCGATATATGTTAATTGTATTATTTTCTATTGTTACAAAATATATTGTATATGTGATATATAATATTGTAACATGTTAGGGTTACAAATTTAACAATGGTTTAGGGTTTAAACTTGGTTAGGGTTTGGATTAGGGTTAGCTTTTGCATGAAGCTTCCATGAAGTTTCATGAAGCTTTGACTTTGTGGTTGCTTGATATTTTGTGAAGATATTATGTTAACCAAATCCAAACCATTAACTCTAGTTAACTCTCTACAAGGGTTAACTCTTTCATGCTTAACCCTTGGTTAGATTTGTAACCACTACAATAATTCATTGTTCATCACAAAAGGAAAATGATATTCATTCTTCTTCTTCCTTGAGTTCCTTCTTGAAAAAGTTTTCTTTTGTGATGAAAGTGAGTGAGAAAAAGATTATAAATGAGAGCAAAAAATCCTACTTCATCATCCTCATTTATCCTTGCCTTTTAGATGAGGGTGTTCACATCATTTCATGAGTGATAGCTTGTGTTGACGAAACTTCAAGGTAGATCATCTATGTTATCGAAGATCGGAAGCAAGACTGCATCTTTCTTTTCGTGGAGCCTCTCGAGAGTCCGGAACACGATGATCGCAGCGAAGGGACCTCAACACGGAGCTTAAGAAGTGAAGGACCGGATCTACAAAGGTTGTAATCCCTCTCACTTAGTGTTAAAGAGTTTAACATGCTTTTTTTCGCCTAAACCCTAGTTTAAAGATCCGGCTTCGGGTTGTTCGGCACGGCTAAAATTTTTATCGGGCATGGTTCATGCCTCGTAGACCCTTGTGAGCGTGCCTAGCATCCCTACAAATGGCTTGTGAGACCCTCCACCGCCCCTCGTCGGGGTCTCGATCAGTATACACTAGTCTACTCTGGAGTATCGATGCCTAGTCTCAAAACTCCCACGACTAGAGACGTTTAAGGATGTGCCTATAGACCGCCCAGCTCCCACGTATATGATCGCCATCATAATGCTGGTAGTCAAGAAAAAATCTTATGGGCTCTATCAACATGTAATAGTGATCAGTAAAGCCACCTAAAGCAGATACATGATGATAAAGACAAACCAGATAACATATTATCATCTCGAGTAAGACTGTTCTACCGGTATAGGTCCTCCTTCAATCATCGCAATCGTGTTCCTGCGATCCAATAATTGACTTGAGGGCACTATAGCCAACATATAATCGAGTCAATTATTGTAATCGCAGGCACGCGATTAGATGATTGAGGAAGGACATATACGGGTAGAACAGTCTTAATCAAGATGATAGTATGCTATCTGGTTTCTCTTTATCATCATGTACATGCTTTAGGTGACATTATTGTTCACTATTACTTATTGATAGAGTCCATAGGATTACTGCTTGACTACCAGCATTATGATGGTGATCATATACGTAGGAGATGGATGGTCTATAAGCACATCCTTAAATGTCCCTAGTCGTGGGAGTATCGAGATCGGGCATCAATACTCCAGAGTAGACTAGTGTGTACTGATCGAGACCCCGACGAGGGGCGGTGGCCGGTCTCACAAGCCATTGGTGTTAGTTTGTTCACCTAAGATAGTATGCAGGTGCTCATTTGGTTATGAATACACTGGACGGGCTCGCCGGGAACATGCTAGTTGGTATTATACCTATTGTCAGATAGCAGTTCCCAGGTGACATGTGTACAAATTAGTCTATTGACCTGAGATCGTCATTTTTCTCGTGTGAGTTCCCACTGTGCTTTGATTACTACCCTACCACGGCTCTAAGGAGTCGTGCAAATAGGTTTTAGTTGGGTACAGTCCTGAGCCAGATGGAGGTAGTGAGCGGATCGTCTCTCCCGGTATTGGGGGTTGATGTCGCATTGTGCACAGGTGTCCATCACCAGAAATCCTTGATCAAGGTAGTCGAGAATTACTTATCTAGGATCAGTAGTTTCTCAGTTTGTGATGAGCTTCATACCGACACTAAATGTCGCATTATTAGGGGTCTGACTTTATCCACCCCCCTCGACTCGATATGTGATACTCTAAGACGAAGAAACCGTACTGTACGGATATTGTCACAGGACAGGCTCAGTAGGGGTCAGAATGAGTTTGCTCGTCGGCCCTCCTTTCGCTCAATACCTGGGCAGCCGTTATGTATAGCTAGTGCCGCTGACGTGCTTGTGGTTAAACCCACTGCCAGCGTATTGACGAGTCTTTAGAGTCCCACATAGAGGGTTTCCCTGCTTCGGGCAAAACGATGTAGAGGACGTATGGTTTTACGGCAGGGTTCGATCATATACGTGCACTTGTGCACGTATCATGATTCGGACGGATAATACTAGCGGGTTTTGGTTTAAGACGGATCCTAGTATTATATTGTTGGATTTTTTTCGTCTTATTTTTCGGAATACGGATACAGGTATGTATATACGGTTGAGGGGCATTCTTGTAATTTATTACAAGATTGTTTTCTAGAAGATAACAACTCATTTGGTTTATTAACCATTTAGATTAAATGGTTAATTGAGGTGGGGAAATGAGTGTGCTTAGCTTATTCAAGCATGCCCACTTAGTCACTCATGGTGGTGACTCATATGGTGACTCATGAAACACTATTGTGGCATGCTTGATCTTTTGTTTTGAGTGTGAGATATTTGTTGTGAACTTGAGAGATATTCTTTAGTTGATAATTCCACTCTCACTCTCTCACAACACAAGCATTATTTTCTTGAGTTGCTTCAAGCTTCACACTTTCATCTCCCATGGCATCTTCTTCTTCCTCCACCCTAACCCTCTCATGTGTTGAGAAACCTAGGGTGTTTAGAGACAAATTAATCCACCATTAGACTCTATATCTTCTAGGCTATCAAGTTTGGCAAACTAGATACCCTAGTTACTTCGGTTTTGGAGTAGGAGCTTAATTCATAGACTCTCGGGTGGATCATCTTCGATGGAGGGAGACCGGCGACCAAACTTGATCGTGGTGGCCACTAGGATCTTGGGAAGAGGTTAAAGACCGAAAGACACGGATCATTCGGTATAACATCTCAACTCTCTATTTAGCTTGCTAGTTTTTAGGGTTAATGGTCGATCTGTATTCGGGGTTGTTGTAGCGCCACTTCGTAAAATTTTTATTCCGCATTCGGCCACAGATTGATGGCAGAGGCACTACCATAACCCAACATGGTATTAGAGCCAACCCATTAACCCTTATCTAGCTTGTTCTTACGTGGTTAAAAGATCAATCGAACAAAAATTCCGAAAACACAATTCCAATTATTCATGTTTCTGCCGTTTTTAAAGTGGTTAAAAAATTATTTCCAGAGGCTTAGAAATACGATCAGGGTTTTTTAGAAGCCCACAAGAAAATTGGGCACAAGAGCATTTCAAACTGCTGCGAAAGCGCCGCATTTGGTCCCTATTTGCGGCGGTTCCGCGGCCGTTTAGTGGCTTCTATGCACAACTTTTCTTTTGGTGCTCTATTGTTTAGAAATGTGTTTTCTGGGATATTTTGTTTTTGGCCCAGATTTGTTTAAGTACTGGTTTGCACTTGGGGCCAATACGAAAGCTTTTGTCAATCGAAATTTTAAATGAATAAGTTATAGTACAAGCATTACTATATGCGACCGTGAATGTCATTTGAGCGGTATAACTCGTCTAATTGCTATACGTATTTTAGACGGGTTTGCGAACATGACATTCACGTTGATGTTCTGTGTTGTGTTGTGGTTGTGGTTGGATCGTCGTGGTGGATAGCCAGGTGTTGCAAAGATAGTACAGTTTAGATTCATTTGAACATTTGATATTGCGGGACGAGCATCCGACTTGTGGACTGCCGTCACTGCCTGTTTGCATATTATTTGTTTGGGGCACGACCGAGTTGAGATCGATGACACCGTTGTACATATATTTTCTTTTCTGTACTAGGATTACCCCGCGGTGGAGTGTACGAATAGCCGGGTACTAGAGGGCAACGGGTCCACATCTCATGGCGTTGAGACGGAGGAGACCTTACTCTAGAATTGGCGGGCTATTCGCCGCACTCGTAGGGGGTACAGGTTGACCCAAGGAGGGGTGCTCAAGTTACCGGATTCTGTGGAGTGCTGGGTGGCCCATTCACGTTGTTGATTGGGGTTGCCTCGCTTCTGGGATTGGCGGGTAACTTTCCGCACTCGTAGGGGTCTAGGTTTTCATTGCACAGGCTATCCACATGATAGGGAACGTCAGGTCTCATTTGCGGCTCAAGTGAAACCCGAGGCTCCAGAATTATCCACCACTCTGTGTTGTTTGGCTGAGATTCTGCCTTCATGTGCTTCGGGACTGTTGTTCATCACAGAAAACTACATTTTAATATCGCTCATTCATTATCTTTTTTTTATATATCGGTACTATTAACTAGTGTCTGCTCAGTAAATACAGATAACAGGTGTTCGTGACATAATACTGGAAACACACTCAAAATCACGGATATAACATTTGGGAGCCGACATTGCAATCAGAACAGAAAACCGACCGATATTCAAAGAGCTCTTTTGCAAATAATCAAGTGTACACAATTTTGGTCCAACACAACACAAGCGTACACTAGCTTTTTGATCCTAGGACCATGGTGGGGGCTTCCATGACACAACATGTTGTGCAAGTAGGCACAAGTGGGTGAGTGTGTGATAAATGCAAAAAGTATTGATGTGATATAAAGCATCAAGTTTCCCTCCAAATCTCTGAGTGCAAACCAGGTTTTTAAAGAGAAATCAAACAGCACCAGGGAGATAGTAGAGAGCACACAAGACCACCTCACCAATACGAGCCCCAATGACCCAACCAAGACCGGTGAAACACCCCAAAAAACCGGCACCAACGGGTCCCTTGTCTCCAAATCTCCCCATTTTTCTTCTGGTCATTTCTTAGGGTGACATCAGTCTATCTATATTGATTGTTTATTCTGGAGTTGAGGCTATAAATACCAGAACAGATATTGAGCCAGGGAGCATGTAAAAATTACACTATTTTCCATAGTTTTGTTTTGTTTTTGGTTTAGCTTGAGAGTTGTGTGGGCTTTAGCTTAGTTTCTTCTTCTTCTTCCCTCTTGAAGTTTTCTTTTGAGAGCTTCATTATGGAGGTTGAACAAGTAACCAATATCTTGTATCTCAACTACATCAAGTGTTAAATAATATTCCTTTGTTATTTACTTTGTTCTTTTGCTTTGTTTCTTTACTTGCTTTTCTTTTCATTATGTGTAACTAATCTCTTTGGTTGTGGTGATGGTGAGCAAATGAGATGAAAGGCTTTGCCTTCCTCCTCCTCCTGTTATTGTTTAATATGCTTAATGTGATTCTAACTTAAAGATTGTTTTATGTATTGATGTGATATGGTATTTTGAAACCATGGTTACTTTGTAACCTCTTCATATACCATATTCACTCCCTTTTCCCATTTCATAATGTTTAAGTTAAAATCAATTTGGTGTTAAGTTTGCTAAGTTTAGATATGGTATTTTGTTAAGTTTAGATATGGTATTTTGTGACCAAGTGGCTTGACAAACCTCATGGTTTTCATATGCTCTATACTATCACAAACACTTAGCAAAATTAACACTAAAACTAATTGCTCTCACTCGCTAATTTGTATTTTTGATGTTGTCATATGCTTGCTAACCCTTGTACTTAGTGTTGATACCTCAATCTTGGACAAACAAACGAACGTTTATAAATTTTAAAACGAGACTGAGCTCGCGTGCGCTTTCTTTCCAAAACCGATTCTATTTTCAAAACTTACGCGGTTGCGCGCGCGCGTTAAGTCCCAACAAGTTTTTGGCGCCGTTGCCAGGGAGCCGGCAAGTACGGGTCGATCCACAGGGAATTGTGTATTAGGTTTTGTTGCTTAAGGTTCCACAAATAAGGAATAGGTTTGGTTGTCACAAAAATAAAAAGAATACGAAAGCAAAGAAAACAAGTTTAGAAGAAATATGGCCGTGGCTTTGGCTCGGATGGTTGAATCGCGGCGATTCTTTCGACGCTCCCTTGTTCATAAGTTGTCCGTCCTTGTGTCGATCCCGATGCGAAGCATGACTTGTCAAGGCGGTTGCGAAGCACAAGTCGTCAAGTTGCCGATATTCGCCGCAAACACGAAACGAGTCAGTATTGTTCACTTACCGTTTGTATGTCCAAGTTTGAGGTATCAACACTAAGCACAAGGGTTAGTAAGCATACAACAACATCAAAAATACAAATTAGCGAGTGAGAGCAATTAGTTTTAGTGTTAACTATGCTAAGTGTTTGTGATAGTATAGAGTATATGAAAACCACGAGGTTTGTCAAGCCACTTGGTCACAAAATAGCATATCTAAACTTAGCAAACTCAACACCAAATTGATTTTAACTTAAACATTATGAAATGGGGAAAGGGAGTGAATATGGTATATGAAGAGGTTATAAAGTAACCATGGTTTCAAAATACCATATCACATCAATACAGAAAACAATCTTTAAGTTAGAATCACATTAAGCATATTAAACAATAACAAGATGAGGAGGAAGGCAAAGCCTTTCATCTCATTTCCTCACCATCACCACAACCAAAGAGATTAGTTACACATAATGAAAAGAAAATCAAGTAAAGAAACAAAGCAAAAGAACAAAGCAATATTATTTAACACTTGATATAGTTGAGATACAAGATGTTGGTTACTTGTTCAACCTCCATAATGAAGCTCTCAAAAGAAAGCTTCAAGAGGGAAGAAGAAGAAGAAACCAAGCTAATGCCCACATAACTCTCAAGCTAAACCAAAAACAAAACAAAACTATGGAAAATAGTATAATTTTTACATGCTCCCTGGCTCAATATCTGTTCTGGTATTTATAGCCTCAACTCCAGAATAAACAATCAATATAGATGGACTGATGTCACCCTAAGAAATGACCAGAAGAAAAATGGGGAGATTTGGAGACAAGGGACCCATTGGTGCCGGTTTTTTGGGGTGTTTCACCGGTCTTGGTCGGGGAATTGGGGCTCGTATTGGTGTGGTGGTCTTGTTTGCTCTCTACTATCTCCCTGATGTTGTTTGATTTCTCTTTAAAAACCTGATTTGCACTCAGAAATTTGGAGGAAAACTTGATGCTTTATATCACATCAATACTTTTTACATTTATCACACACTCACCCACTTGTGCCCACTTGCACAACATGTTGTGTCATGGCAGCCCCCACCATGGTCCTAGGATCAAAAAGCTAGTGTACGCTTGTGTTGTGTTCGACCAAAATTGTGTACACTTGATTATTTGCAAAAGAGCTCTTTGAATATCGGTCGGTTTTCTGTTCTGATTGCAATGTCGGCTCCCAAATGCTATATCCATGATTAAGTGTGTTTCCAGTATTATATCACGAATACCTGTTATCTGTATTTACTGAGCAGACACTGGTTAATAGTACCGATATATAACAAAATAGATAATGAATGAGCGGTATTAAAATGTAGTTTTCTGTGATGAACAACAGTCCCGAAGCACATGAAGGCAGTGAGCGGTGGAAGGGATTCATCTCTCCCGATATTAGGAGTTGATATCGCGTTGTGCTTATTTGGCTATAACCATAAGTCCTTGACCAAGGCGGTTGAGATAAACTGTTAAGTATTATCAGTTGTATTTCAGGTGGTTATTAGTTTGACATTAGCACGACTTATCGGGTTATTAGGGGTCTGACAGTTTCCACCCTCTGGACCCGGTATGTAACACTCTCTGACGAAATGACTGGACTGTACAATAATTGTCACTAATAAACTCTGATTGCGTATGGATGAGCTGCTTGTCGGTCTTTCTTTTGATCAATACCTGGATAGCTGTTATGTGCAGCTAGTACCGCTGACGTGCTTGTGGGTTAACCCGTGAGGGGATTGATCTGAAAGTGTTTCAGTTCAATCAGATATGATCCTAATGTACTACCAGCGTATTGATCAAGTCTTTAAAGTTCCACGCAGAGGTTTTTCCTGCTCAGGTAAAACGATGTAGTGCGCGTATGGAAATACGTGCTGGAGTTTGATTAAATACATATATTTGATACATGTATATTAATCGAACATTTTTATAATACTAGTTGGTTTATATTTAAGCCGGATTATTAAATCAAGGATTGATTTATCTATATATATATATATATATATATATATATATATATATATATATTCTAGTATTATGTTCACTTTCTTTTTCTCTCTCTCATGTGGTATTTGTATACGATACATATATTTTGTGTATATGATACAAATTCATGCTTCTAAAAAGGACACCTCATTTCTTATAATTAGAAATAAAGAAATAAGTCATTTCTTTATAATAATAAATGTTCCCTTATAAAAAAAAGAGAAAAAGTGATGGGGAAATTCCCCACTAATAGAGCCTCACATGCCCACACGCGAGTGGCTATATACAAAGATTATAGGCGCTGTGTTTAAACAATTGACATGACAAAATTAAGCCTCACGTGTAAGAACGTGAGTATCTATATATAAAGTATATAGGCACCATATTAGAACAAATAGCATGCCAGAGAAGCTCACGTGTTAACACGTGATGCCCTTTTTAGGCTGTTGCATATAAGCAAACAAGTTTAACTCCGTGTGGGTCACGTACTACACGTGAGTGTTCCTAAACACCTTCCAAACTGATAGAATGAAATTCTAAATAAAATGATCAAAATCCTATTTGGAAAATATCTTTCTAAACTATCTGATAGAATTAAATTCTATATATATGGGAAATATATCCCTGATCTTCATTAAAACAGAAACATCTTCTCTGTTGTTATGCGAAAGACCTTTGGATCAAAGATCCAACGGTGATCGTCTGATAGAATAAAATTCTATCTTAGGAAAATATTTCCTAATCTGGTTAAAAAATGAGAAATCTTCTCTGTTAAACAGAGAGCCTTTGGATTAAAAAATCCAACGGTGAATAAAATTCACCGATTGATCTAAAAGATCATGGAATCAATCATGATCTCTCAATGAGAGATTATCTTAACAAATTGATTCTTGTTCTTCTCGTATAAATAGGAGCGAGGAGAGGAGGAGAGAACAGAGAGAGAGAGACCCCATAAGTTTTGAGAAACAAAAGAAAAGGAGAAAAAGAGAATTCAATTCTCTAGAGGAAGAAGATCCCCTTCTTAAACAAAAAATCCTAGGTAAGAAGAAAGTACAGAGATTATCTTATCTCTTTTTTAAGGGTTTAACCCTTCATACAAGAATTTAGTTCTTCCTCTGGTTAAGGTCTGCAGAAGCAGATCTCCCTATAAGTTGAGAATTTAATTCTCATCGGGAACATTCTGTTATGCAGATTCAAAACTTAGGGAAAAGAACTAAGTTCAAAGAATTTAATTCTTCCAAAAGTATATATGAATTTAATTCCTCTGATAAAATTAGGGTTTAACCCTGTAAAAGAATTTAATTCTTATAAAACAAGGGACCTGCAATTCTCAAAACTCATATCAAAATCTCTATGCATATAAAAGAAAAGACTGGTGATTCATTAGCGTTCAATGCTATAACGAATGCTCACGTGTTCCCCCGTGAGCACCTTTCATGAACTGAAAGGAATGACTGAGATCGAATCACGTGTTCTCACGTGACCCCCAAATTGTTGCTTAACACTTATTGGAAAAGGGGAAAAATCCAAAAATAGCACTCACATTTTGAGCACCTCACATGTCCGCACGTGAGCACTATATGAGCTAAGTGCTTAGCACTTATAAAAAGAAGAGGGAATAAACCCAAAGATGCAGTGACCAACTCTGGGGAGCCTCACGTGCCCACACGTGAGGGCTACAAGAATTAAGTGTTTAACACTTATATACAGACGGAAATTTGGATGCAAGTATACAGCGCCAATTTTCAGGCGCCTCACGTGCCACACGTGAGTGCCCCAAATTTCAGTGTTTAACACTGATTTAAAGTCTCACGTGGGAGCACGTGAGCACCGAGTATATATTAGTGTTTAACACTATAAGAAGCCAACTTCAGCCCCAAATTAGCTAAGTCTTCTTGAAATTAAAATATCTTGGATCTCCAAATAGACCGAGTCTCTATGCTCATGACTTCCCAAACTAATTGACTAGAACGATGTCCATCCCACATCTCCTAAGTTAATCTTAGTCTCCCGAAAATGACTAATGATTCTTGGATGGTCTACCATGATCTCTCCCCTAATCTGGAATTTGGTTCAAGAGTACATCTCTCTACACCTCTGATACATGTCGTTGTAATTCCTCAACGTTTTCAGAGAGGTGGTGGGTCCCGACAACCAACTGCTTTTGGATGCACTTCCCCAAATGGCGACAATGGACCACAACATCCTTAAACTAGCTACGGACCGCAACGTCCTTAAACTACCAACGGATCGAAACGTTCTTAAACTAAAGCAATAGAGCCCAAATGCTCTTTTTTGGGTCTGAAGGATCCCAAAATCCTGTTGAGTAGATCTTAGTTTAAAATTAGACTAACGTATCCTTAAAAAACATTTAAATTGATCTTAATCTCAAACGAGATTAACGATCCTTAAAATCAAGCCAAACCCAAATCTAAGAATATATGGATTTGGACTAATCCACGCCCTACGGGCGACAATATAAATTAGTCTCCGTATACAATCCACGGGCAACCAAAAATAAAACAAACACACACGACACGAAGTGAACTTCCGGAACAGGAGAAAGTGGTTATCGCGATGCGGTAACGTAATTAACTGCAGGGGCTTGCGCCTGTAGGGAAGAGTGTCCCCACAATCAAAAACCCTCCACAACGAGGGGGAATCTGACGAAGTCTGCTACAACGGTCGCATCCGTCTAAACCTCCAATACACGGTGCCATAAATCAATTTGGCATCTTCGGAGAGGTGGACGGATAAATCCAAATAGTATATGCCCCTAAATTCAGGCAAGACGATCCATCCCGATTTCGTCTCTGTTGTCGGCGGTAAACAATAAAGAATTGATGTAAGGTGTAGAGTAGTATGGCTTCCATTTTCTAAATGGAAAAAGATTTTTAAATGGATGAACTACTCTCTCTCTCTCTCTCTCTCTCTTCACTTCACTTCTTCATGCTTTCTCTCTCCTCTCTTTCCTTTGAAGAGAATGAGAGCTCTTGAGAGAAAATAAATGAGAAAATGAGAGTGAGCTTGCTACATCACTTCATCTCAAATCCTAGTGTTGGGGTAAAAAGTTACACCCCAGTTGACCGAGTCAAAGTCAAAGTCAACCCCCAAGCTAGGTGGGCCCAAGCCCAGGTCAAGCGGGTCCACGCCCAAGTCGAGCCCGTGGCCAGCCTCCCCATGCCAACAACAAAACCATGTAATAAATAATTTTTATGTAATTATTTATACATGAATGTACACAAAATGGGCATAAAGCCAATATTTTGTAAGCACATGGCTTATGTGCAAAAATGATATGGCATATGAGCCATGGGATAGGCAAAATGCCATTTTGTGAAGCCCAAGGGGCTATATTTAAATATGTAAGCCTATAAAAGGCAACATGATTATGAATAAAAAAAAGACTTTTTCATTCTCTCAAAAACCTAGGGTTTGTACATCTTTCCCTTTTCTGAAGGCTTCAAACCTTCTTCTTTCTTTTGAATTAAATCAAGAGTTTTACTCTTCCTTTTCCAAAACTAAATAGTTTTTCACCACAAAACCCACAAAGGGGAACTTGGATCTACCATTAGATCTCAAAAAGAAGAGATTTTTAAAATCTCATATCTCTTGATCTTCAAGATCCGGCCAAACAACAGGAGGAAGAAGAAGAACCCCCTTAATCAGCTTCAGAACATCCTAGGAGTTTAACTCCATATATATATATATATATATATATATATATATATATATATATATATATATATATATATATATATATATAATAGATATTTCCTTTCCGAAGCATAGCTTCTGGTTTTGGGACTAAAAGCCCCTTTTTCTCGCCGGCGCCCAAGCGCCAAGCGCCCACGTGGCGCGCTAGCGCTCGAGCGCAGAGCGCCCACGTGGCGACACGTGGCACGCTTGCGCTCAAGCGTCCAGCACAAGCGCAAAGCGCCCACATACCGACACGTGGCGCGCTTGCGTTCCAGCGCCCTGCGCTCCAGCACAAAGCATCCACGTGCCGACACGTGGCGCGCTTGCGCTCCTGCGCCCAGCGCTCAAGCGCAAAGCGCCCACGTGCCGACATATGGCGCGCTTGCGCTCCAGCGCCCAGCGGTCCAGCGCAAAGCGCCCACATGCCGACACGTGGCGCGCTAGCGCCTGAGCGTACAGCACCTAAGCGCACAACGCTCAAGGTGCTGTCCCCACGCATCCTTTGGATGACTTTTCCCCCTTTTTATATATATACATATATATATACATATGTACACACACACACAAACTCCACGACACTGTCCCTGTTAGAAAAAAATTTCTAACGGGGCGCTGCCCCGTACCCTGCAAGGGGGCTGCTAGCCCCCTTGACCCCCAGCCCGCTATCCGGGTAGCGGGACCCCCGTAAAAACTCTGCGTGGCTCCCGACATATCTAAACCCCCCTTCCAAAACAACACACACGTACACTGCACATTGAGTTCGCATGACCAGTTTAACCCGTTAATCGGAGGTTCCCTCGCTCCAAAGGCGAGGGGTAATTAACGGCAGCTTAGTCCACGGCTGCCGGAGATTCGGATCCCCACAATCATTAAACCCCGGCCTACCCTAGGCAGGGGGAATCTGTAGTACGCCTGACAAGCACGCGCGTATTCCCATCTCAATGGGGTGACGAAAAACACCCTACACGTAGCAAAGTTTGAGATCAAGTTACTTTACAAGATGTATTCATTTGGTGAAATTGAAGTTTGAGTTGGAGTTTTCCTTGATGTGGATCATCTTTGGTAAGGAGATCTGCTTGGAAGCTCGTTTTACGGCGATAGAGTCTAGCTAAGGTCTTTCACGATTGGATGGACACGCTACAAAGGTTGTAGCCCCCTAAACATTACTATATGCTTATTAGTTTTTGACAACTATTAGAATTTGAATGATTTTGGGATTGGTTTTCGGTGCTATGTTCTTGATAATTTTAGTAATCATTCCGCTGCGGTACACAAGTGTTGCAACCCTATCACCAAATACCAACAAACCCCTCGAACTCTTGTGTGCAATATTTCCCGCCATTGTCGGACTTTAGGTGCTTAACCTTCGTCCCTGTTTGGTTCTCCACATGTGTAATCCAGTATTTGAAGTGACAAAAAACACCGTACTTCTTTATTGCATAAACCCAGGTCTTCCTGCTTGCATCATCAATGAATGTAACGAAGTACTGATTTCCACCATAAGACTCTACAGATGTTGTTGGATATAGTGCCCTCAGAGTCAATTATTGGATCACAGGCACGTGATTGCAATGATTGAGGGAGGACCTATGCCGGTAGGACAGTCTTACTCAAGATGATAGTATGCTATCTGGTTTATCTTTATCATCGTATACTGCTTTAGGTGACATTACTGATCACTATTGCACGTTGATAGAGCCCTTAGGATTCTTGCTTGACTACCAGCAGTATGAGGGCGATCATATACGTGGGAGCTGGGGTCTATAAGCACATCCTTAAAAGGTCCCTAGTCGTGGGAGTTTCGAGACAGGGCATCGATACTCCAGAGTAGACTAGTGTATACAGTCGAGACCCCGACGAGGGCGGTGGCCGGTCTCACAAGCCACTGGTGTCAGTTGGTTCACCTAAGATGTATACAGGTGCTCATTGGGTTATGAGTACACCGGACAGGACTCGCCGGGAACATACTAGTTGGTCTTATTACCTGACGTCAGATAGCTGTTTCCTGGTGACATGTGTACTGGTTAGTTCATCAACCTGAGATCGTTATTTGTCTTGTGTGAGTTCCCACTGTACTTTGATTACTACCCTACCATGCTCAAAGGAGACGTGCAAACAGGTTTTAGTTAGGTACAGTCCCGAGCCACATGGAGGTAGTGAGCGGATCTGCAGGGGTTCGTCTCTCTCGGTATTGGGGGTGAGGTCGCGCTGTGTCTAGGAGAGCCATTACACGAAGTCCTTGGCCAAGGCAAGAGATTTACTGGTAGGCATTCCAGTAGTATCTCAGGATGTTCTGGGCTACACTCTGACATGATTTGTACCGCTTTTGGGGGTCTGACTTTTACCAACCCCTTAGGCCCGCCATGCGATGCTCATAGACGAACAGACCGGACTGTACGGATATTGTCACTGAAAGGCTCAGTAGGGTGTCAGGATGAGTTCGCTCATCGACGTCCCTTTTGGTCAATACCTGGTAGCCCGTCACGTATGGCTAATACCTCTGACATGCTAGTAGTTAAATCCACAGCCAAAGTATTGACGAGTCTTTAGAGTCCCCCACAGACCGTTTTCTCAAGTTTCGGGCGAAACGCTGTAGAGGCCGTATGGAGATATGGCAGGGTTCGATCTTATCCGTGCGGTATTGCACGGATCATGATCGGACAGATAATACTAGCGGGCTTTGGTTTAAGCCAGATCCTAGTATTGTACAGTGTAGATTTTGTCTCATTGCATTTTTATTCGGTCGGAATACAAATGCGGGTATGTATATACAGTCGCGGGGTTTTCCTGTAATTTATTACGGGATCAGCTTTTTGAAGTTGCCAGTTTGCATTCCGTTTCAGCCAGTTTTCCTTTCGTTGGCTGATATTTGATGGAGGGGCTAATTTGCAAGTTTGCAAATTAGCAATTGTGGAGGGGGTTTCTTGTGATATGTGGTTTATGATTATTCTAGCATCTTATGATGCTTTTCTTGTGATCATTTCTTTAGCATTAAATGAGATGGAAATGTGATGGGATTTGATATGTCTTTGGAGTGACTCTTTTACCTCATTATCATACATTTCTTCTCTTACATTATTGATACATTTTTTCCCTCCACCATTGAGCAAGGGCCGGCCACTTCTAGTGGGAAAGAGATAGGTTCATTTTGTGAGTGAAAAATTCATTCATCTCATTTTTCCATGCTTGCTACAAAATTCTAGTTGATCTCCATTGTTTCATTCCTCCATCATGGCAACTTCATACCCCATGAGACAAAGCTACTACACTTAGCCTACAGCATTTATTGGGCATGTCGGCTTGCCAACTTCGTGCGCGAGTTGCCTCGGTCCAGAGGTGGGAGCCCGTAAAAGAACCCGGCGATGTGGTGCCCGTTCCGACGAGGAGATGAAGACCGGAGATTCCGCGAGGAGATCGGAGTGGAGGCCGAAGACCGAAGGACACGGATCGCTCGGTATAGCTTTCTACCCATCTTCTAGTTTGCTAGTGTTAGGTTAATGTCCGGATCCGGGTTTTAAAGTGAGCGGGGGTACTGGTTTACAAGTTTTGTAAAAGTTTCGTTTCCGCATTCCGGCGTCGGATTGACGGCCGGGGCGCTGCCGTGCACTTACATTGGTATCAGAGCCAGGTCATTAACCTATTCTTGCTTGCTCTAACGTGTTTACAAATTCGATCGAATGGATTTTCAAAAAACTGTGTTTTCATGTTCAGTTTCTGTCGAATTTTTTCAGTGCTCAAAAAATTATTTGGTACATTGTAAAAATACGTGCAGGGTTTTTTATGCATTCTTTGAAAATTTGGTAAGCTGAAGTTACTGTAGCGCGGCGGATCAGCGGCCAAAACCATGTTTTGGTCGCGGATCCGCCGCCGAATTTTAGCTTCACTGCATCAAATTTTTACAGTGGCTCTCTGACATGGAAATAGGGTTTCAGGTATATTCTTTTTGGACCCAGATGTTTTTGAGTGCTACAGTTGTGCTGGGGGCCCACTTCGGAAAATTCAGTCGATCGAAAATTTTAAACATGTTAGTTCACAGTATTTACATTATATCTGCGACCGTGAATGTCACTTGATCGGTAAATCCTGTCTAACTGCTATAGCCCTTTTAGACGGATTTGCGAACGTGACATTCACGTTGATGTTCTGTGTTGTGCTGTGATGTTGCGGATTGTCGTGGTGGATAGCCCGGATGCATTGTTAGTACAGTTTGGTTGTATATGTACATTTGATATTGCGGGGCGAGCGTCCGACATGTGGACTGCCGTCACTGCCTGTTTGTATATTATTCTTTTGGGGCACGACCGGGCTGAGGTCGATGTACCCGTTGTATGTATATTTTACTTTCTGTACTAGGATTACCCCCAAGGTGGGGTGCACGGATAGCCGGGTTCTAGAGGGCAATGGGCCCACATCTCATGGCACTGAGACGGAGGGGGCTTCACTCTAGAATTGGCGGGCTATTCGCCGCACTCGTAAAGGGTACAGGTTGACCCAAGGAGGGGTGCCCAAGTTACCGGATTCCGTGAAGTGCTGGGTGGTCCATTCACGTTGCTGAAAGGGTCTTCCTCGCTTCAGGTTTTGGCGGGTAACTTGCTGCGCCCGTAGGGGTCTAGGATTTCATTGCACAGGCTATCAACACGACCAGGGGAACGTCGGGTTTCAGTAGCGGCTCTATGAAACCCGGGGATCCCAGATATCTGTATTGTTCTGTGATGCTTATTACATTTCTGTGATGTTGCGTTTTATCACGCCTTGAGCGAATATTATATATTGATATATATACTAGTAGATGGTGTATATGTTTTGCATCCGCGCTAGTCCAGTCCCCGCTCTGTCGTTAGTTAAGTAACTTAACGGGTAATGACGGGACCCAGTGGCGAATGCGAATGGCATATACGTACATCATTATTTTCGTTCTTTATTGGTGTGATCAATTGATGGGACTGCATTGATTCGGATCAATGCAAGCTAAACAAACCTATTCTGATGTTGTTGGAACATTTTTCAAAAAGCTGTTATTGCAAGGACGTTCACTTTTGTTTTGCACAGTGGTATTCGGTTATGAATATCCAGCACCTCAGTCGACGAGGCAAGGGCCGAGATCCCTTCACCGGGAGTGACCCCTTGGACAGAAATTTGTGTCAGGGCAATAACTTCACTATAGTCGATTACTTTTGCTTTGCATCGTGGTATTCAGTTGGAATATCCTGCACCTCATTCTACGGGGAAAGAGCCGAGATCCCTTCACCGGGAGTGACCTCTTTAGCAAAGGTTTCCGCCACTATATTTTTATAAAGCTATCCAGTTCCTTCAACGATATCAAGTTCATTATGTTAAAGGTATTTCGCCAGAAACCATGCATAGCCCTCCGTCATTTCAGACGGGTAGCACGAAGTATTCATGCTATGTTTGTTGACCTTCGTCAAGGCATAGTGTATGGTAGCTGCTTGTTACCTTTCTGGTGCATAGATAGATGCGTTGGTTTGGGACAGTCGTATAGCCTTGTTGACCTTCGTCAAGGGCTTGTACGGGTGGGTTCAGATTAACCTGGACAATGACGGGTTGTCACGTCCCAAAAGTACGGAACATGACCGGCACTTAAACTACGAAACATCTCGAGGCGTACGTAATCTAAGTAAACCGAAAAACCCAGAAATCCAAACCAAGAAAAGTAGTAGAGTGAAGGAAAACCAATTTAAATCAAGTAGTTATAATAGCATAGCTGAATTATGCGTTTAAAAAAACATCAAATATTTCCTGAAAATTACGGCAGAGTCTCCTTTGTAAATACTGGCCCCCAAACGGGATACAACATGAATAGTATACGAAATCAATAAAAAGGCATCTCCAAGCGGGAGCTAGCTCTTCGTCAATCGACGGTCACAACCACACAAGCAATATAATATACAACGCCAACGGCGATGATCAAAAACTCAAAACCACAAGAAAACCACAGAAATAAAACGCGCGACTCTAAGGTCGAAAGAATAGCATCTCTGGTCTCTATCTCAAAAAAATACATTTTTGGTTGATGGAACTTCTAGATACAACAGAGTAATAATATACAAGTTATATAAATGGAGGTACGATACAAGTAACCCCCCTACTAGCAAATCACCCGAAGGAAACTATGCCGCAAGCCGTAATGAAACCTGTACGGCAAACCTGCAAGAAACTGAGGCACAACGGGGGTGAGTTGCCAACTCGTGAATAGAAAAACATCTACGGAAAGAAATCGCATAAATAACGCAACCTAGGTCAACGATCATAATATAACCTCAATTATATATATAACATGCAACCTATAACAAGGCTAGGATAAATATCTAACCCGAGTGTAATCTCGTGTGCCCGTGTCAGTGCCTCAGGTAGCAAAATATCATATGAATGAGGTATGAATGCATGAAAACAGAATACATGTACGTGAAGAACTGTTTTCATAATTTAGTGAGATTGCCTTTGTATATTTTAAAATGAGGTATCATAATGAAATCAGCATAAAACAGTGCCTAGCATCGGCACAAAACGTAATCCCAATATCTCGATATCTCTGTATCACAGTCTCTGTACCTCAATATCTCGAAATCTCAATGTCTGAATCACAATATCTAGGGCGCCGTCAGTCCAGACCAGCCCCTACCATCCATCTCAAGACCACGACGGTATCCTCCGGATATCCGACGCGTCGGGTAAAATCACCAGTAGGTAGTGCTCCCCTGCCAGGCTCACATCGTCATCATCACGCGCTTCTTGCCCCGGGGTACCTTACCGAAATGGTTCATCCAACTCCCCGAATCGGGTCTCGAAATCCATCAGCAAACTCATGGTGGACGACTCATACATCATGGGAAAAACCGCGCTTTTCATTTAAAAAAAGAGAAAGAAGAAGTTTGTATATGTTTTTGCGGTTTTCCCCAAATCCAGAAAATCTCATGGAAATCCGAATCCAAAACCTCAATAGCACGTAAAAAGTGAATATATGCATGAGAATCCATGAATGCGGCATAACAATGAATAACAGTATGCATGAAATAGCAGGTAATAACTACAATGTCTAAACTAACATAAGGCAAGTACACTAATATCATGTCTAAACTATTAGCTAACAGGCTATGTCAAGCAATAATATTTTCTAAGGTGTACGTGACATGGCAATTACCGATGAAGATGTGTGTGAGCCGGCAAGTAAGTGTACGTGGTACATACGCATCATCGGTAATGGTGCTGGTGTCCTAACCATAAGATATCAACAGTAGAATATGAAGCATAATATAAGCATGTGATGCGGAGCGAACAACAATAATGAGCGGGAGCTGAATACTAGACGCAACGATAACTAATCTGCATTAACCTAATATAAGTCCTACAATGGTGCCTTTTGAAATAACACGAATCGTGGGGTTTTGAAAATAGGGGCTACGGTGATTTTAAGAAAAGATACGTTTTTGAAATATCCGTAGAATCCCTTGACCTGTCTTTTAAAATACGCACGATTCGTAAGCTTTGAAATAGGTAGGAACCGAATCTAATCTAACAACTAACTAAACTAAAGGGCTAAGCTACAAGCTAGACTACAGGTAAGGAAACCGCCTAACATCTGAGTCGATACATATACATACCTGTATATATATTAGTCGGTGATCTTGCCTCAATAATATCATATCCGATACCATATCTATAATTAGACATCCCAAGTCAAGAGTGCGGATCAATCATCAAGATATAGCTCGTACGTAAATCCGTCGTACGGCATCCCCAAATCTGGGTACGGGTCAATATCATATTCCTCACACTATTCCTCTGGTATCCTCTTTATCCAAGATCATAGTCTAGGGTACTGACCTATGTCTAGTACAATACTAATATCCTCAATATACTCATGATCTGACTACTGATCGACAATCTCGTACAAACCGATATTGTCAGCACATAACATCATCAAGGGGGTATACATCGCCCGATACGGCCTAATATCGAAATCCTAGCATATCATGCCTCATATCACGATCACAAGTCGACCATTTTATTTAACACTATTCACCCGTATCACCGCCCCAAGATCCGCTATAACACCAGGACGTACCTCAAGTACGAATCCTGCCATATCACCGATATCACAACCACAAAACGATTCTCATCGACTCAGCTCCATCCCAAGTATCATTCTCAAACCGTATGTGAACACATAGTCCCATACCCATATGAACACATAACTATAAAGAATCCCATGAGCACATATAAAATAGGAATGTATGCAAGTACGTATGTGTGTATGTGTAGTGCAACACTACCCTAGGGTTTGCAACACTAAATAATACAACACACCAGTATCCATCCTAACATCGTTATTAAACCCAAATAACATATAATAATTGCTGGTGTGTATACGCATCCGTATACACCACCACGGACTGCGGGGGTGCTATACGCCATCCACCCGACTTCTCCCCGTGGATATAAATCTACTCACCTGGTCCTCGCTCGCCGGTGCCGACGTCGCCACGCGCTTGCTTGTCGTCTCGAAGTCCACATGGGGTACCTACATATCATAACGCACCGTATCGCATTAAAATCCGACTCATGACCAAAACGACTCACGAATCCCTCATAGGTCAAAACCTATGGTTGCTTTCACAAATCAACCCAAAAACCCTCGACGTCGGCGTACAAACGCCAAACTATCGAGAAAAACCCCAAGCACACTCATTTGCACATTCACAAACACTAATTATAATATAAAATAGGCTAAAATTCACAAAAACCTCAAACTAAAATAAAATCGATTTAACCCAAAAACCTAGTAAGCAACAAATACCTGTTTTACTTCAAAACACGATATTTTAACAAATCTAGTGGTCAAAATGCTCATAAAATATCTTAACTAAGCCACACTAACCATAACCAAATTTTTATTTCATCTAATTACATCTATCCTAAAACCTAGTTTCCAAAATATTTTCATTTGGACATTTTACATGTTACAATTGGCAATAAGTAACAAATTTAAGTTGCATAGCTTAAGATGCTAAAAAAAACATCACACAACCATGAACATATGATCACAACCTAACTTGATCTCAAACTCTTTCCATTACAAACTAAATCCCAATTAGAATCACATTTAAACTTAATTGACTTTGATCAAAGAAACTATCCAACAATTTTAAATTTGGCTTGGGATTTATACCTCACAAAATCAAGAGACCAAGCTTGAAATCTAGCCTCCCAAAATGGCCTCCAAGCTCCTAAATCCATGCTTGCTTGGGCAAGAAATAATGGGTGAGGATTGGATTTGGAATTAGCTTTGAAATTGTATGGATTTTGAAGCTTTTTTGTGGATTTTTGAAGCAAAATAGTGTGGATTTTGGGGGGGAGGGCTGCTGCTGCATGTGGCCGAGCACATGGGGAAAGGTTGCTGTTTTGGTGAGGGGAGGGGTGAGGTGTGAAGTCAAAGGAAGAGAGAAGACCCATACCCCACATGTTCACACATACACCATTTCATTTTAATTCTTTTCCTTCTCTTTTGTTTAAATGTGGAATGAGGGGATCAATTCTTTTTTTTTTTGGGCTGCCAAGGCTCGGCCACACTAGGATAGTGGGTGTGTGTGTGTGTGTAATTGTGGAGAATTTCCATGAAAAAAAAGCCCAAAACTTAAACAACAAGCCCAAGTTTCAAATTCTTTATTATCACCCTTTTTCCATTTAACCTTTTTCTTTAAATTTTAAGAACCATCATGGAATTTCTTTTCCTTTCAAAAATAATATTTTCCATGCTAGTTAAATATGTCATGATGCACAAAATTTGTTTCAACCCATTCCAATTTGTAATTTTCCCTAATTAAATCTATTAGTGGCGGCTTAAAATAATATTAAAATAATTAATTTCGGAAATTTTTTTCAGAAAATTGGAAATTTTACCAGTGGCTCAATAAACACCAAATACTAGCAATTATATAGCTAGAACATGTATATTTAATTTTATAATAAAGATATTTGTATTTTGACTTTTTACAGAAAACCCCCTTATTTTACTGATTTTTCCGAAATTTCACCGAAACGATTTTCAAAACGTTACACGGGTAGAACTTGACATGTGACTTATGATTTGTTGACCTTCGTCAAGGTCATAAGAGCATGGGGCAAAAATCACATCGGGAGTTTCTAAAGAAACTGAAACTTGCCAGATATGCGCATACCTTCTAGAGTGTGATAACGTGAGCGGATTCCATCACGTTATCATGCGATGATAGTTGGATCCCGATTCCCACTGATGAGTTGGTTTACTCCTCGGGTGATCCCGACTAATTCTTCTTTAAGGTTTGGGGAAGAATTTGACGTTACAGTGGGAGGTTTCCTGATTAGATAAAGTGATAACCATTCAGATCTAGGTTAGAGTGCACGCTGAGTGTTTCTTTTCTCTCTCTCTTTGGCAGCGACCATGACCCAACCCTTGACTATGACTCAGTGACCAAAATTAACCGAACCTTCTTAAATACTGGCTTTTAGATTGTCAGAGTTGCAAACCTTTTTGCCACTCCTATTTTTACCCTTTTCTCCAGAACACCCCGTATTAATACGAACGTCCACTTCCATTGGATAAAACCATCGTATGGTTATATACGAACTCGAAGGAATTTTTTCAAGGATGGTTTCTAGTTCTGGAGAAAACGAATAGAACTATTCAGTTGTCTTTTCCTTTTACCTTCTCTCAGGTTGCGAGTGCTCCTTGGATTAGGACAGTACACCTATTACGCAAATTGGATAGTCTTCTTCCAAACCATAGGCAGGTGCTAACCGGTAGGGAATAAAGAAAACCAATTAGCCTAACGATGGTGTGTAGAAGGTATTAAGTAAAGACAAATAAAGGGATTAGTAAAAGGGAAAAGTAAATTACGACTGCTATTCACGACCAAACCAAATATTTCTTCGCCAATCCTACATCACCTTTGTATTTCTCCAGAACACTCCGTATCACTACGAAGATCCACAGTTTATTTGGATACTCCATCGTATGGTTATATACGAACTCGAAGGAACTTGTTCCAGTTCGGGGATGGATTCTGGTTCAGGAGAAATAGGAATAAGGTTTTATTCAGATGTCTTTTATCCTCACCTTCTCTCAGGTTGCGAGTGCTCCTAGGATTAGGACAGTACACCCATTATGCTTATTGGATAGTCTTCTTCCAAACAATAGGCTGGTGTCGAACGGTAGGGAAGGAAGAAAACCATTTGGCCTAAAGGGGTGTACAGAAGGTAATGATTAAAGACATGTAAAAGGATTTGGAGAGATGGCAAAGAGATATACGATTACAGTTGTGAATCTGATAATGGAAGAGGCATTACTAGGAATACCCGGATACCCCATCGAAACATTTCAATGTTTCAGTTTCACTGTGTACTGTTAAAAGAAAACTGATTTCCCAATTAGTCCTTACTCCAGGGTATGTATTTACCAGGTATGATTATCACATCTGTATGGTTTTACAGATGATGGGTGGGAGTAAGTTATTGGGAATTAGGTGATCATCCTCATTATATCGGAATTCGTTGTAATTGGTGATATTTGAGGAAGTCACCTGGGTTGTTTGCCGGACGGCAAATATTTGGTTTTGAATATCCGTTATAATGCACCAATTTCAAATTGATATATCTGTATGTTTATTTTCATAAAGTGAGATATAACTTTTTGAAATTATGTCGATGATATTTACCTATATCAGTGGATGGTTAGGTAAGGAGCATTGAACAGCGGTGTAATTCTTCTTAACCATAAGTACAGTTTTCAACCTACGACACACAGTGAATGAGTCACTAGACTCAGGGGACTTATACAGATTATTGTATATTGTCCAGTGTCCATTAGGACAGAGGGGTTGGTCCTCGTACTATATTCGGTTTACTTATGACTTCTCTAGTTTTTAGACAAGTGTTTCGTAGAAACATAGGGTCCAAGTTTTGAGAAGTTATAGGTATAAGAGTAAAGTAGAGAACCAAGCATTGCAAGTATCGGGATTCTTCAAGGTGATCGAAGATGTAGATACTTGTGTGTGGTATTTAGTTAATAGTAATGATTAAGAGAACTTGTTTCTCTTTCAGGTTACTCATAAATGGAAGCATTCCTAAGTTGAGTAACGCTGATCGGTCTCCTTCCATTTAGTTGACATGCACTGGAGACAGCTGCATGATTTGAATCTGGTTCAATTAAATCAGTGCCTCTGTTTCTATATTGGATATAGAACAGTTCATATCTTGACATTGTTAAGGTACGGGGAGTTGTCCAGATTATGCTTAAAACCAGACTCTGGATAACTCAAGGCACGTTTCTGTAATGGTTGTTTGTGGGTTGACCCAGGCTATGACGAGGGTTGACTTTCTACCATCAGGAAGATCAATAGTGATATTGTTCTTGACTCGCCATAGTTTTAATAAAAATGGATTTTTTCAGAAAACAGAAGTGGGAGTATGGTAGAACTGGAAGTGATTCCAGAACCGCAAACGATTACTGAAAATTTGATAAGAACCTAAAGATTCAATCTGATTTGACATTCCATTGGTCACTCCGCAGATATGGTGGGTAACCTTAGACACCCGAGAGGTACTCCGGTAGCCTCAAGGACGGTGACAGGGAGGTTCTTGTTTACCCAGACTTGACACTACTGTTATTCCAGACTATGAGACCCGGCAGGAGGATGAGTATAGTGTCGTTCTGAACTAGCTTCAGAAGTGTATGTGTATATGACTCTGCCAGAGGGTTGTCGTAGTCAGTGGGAGCAGCGGAAGCATAGTGGACAAGTGGCTTATGTCTATTTATAGACTAAAGCAGATATAGCGGAGATAAATCATCTATTTCTGATGTGACAGTCATAGGTTTGACTTCATCAGAATAGGGGATGGATCTGTTAAGAAGGTAGTAGGGTGTGATGTCCTGGTGTTTGGATGACATACACAGAGTAGGAAGTGAAATTCCTATACTACGATCGGTTATACTTTGGTTGTCACACAGTGGTTTCTCCATATAAGGAATTGGATTTTATATCAGACATTCTGGTTACTAGATCTATGGTTTTAGATCTAGATTTGGGTGGTTTCCCAATCTGGGTACTTTGACAACATTCTAAAGGTGTTTTAGAATGGACGACTCCTGGCACGGTATTATACCTGCAGGTGATGGAGTCACCCTCTCTAAAGGTGTCTTACAGACTAAAGGGGAGAGGGATGTGCATGATTGGCAGATCACTTGCTTAGGCAATTGAGTCAATCAGGAGATGTCAAGTACCACACCAGATGTTGTTTTTTGCAGTAGATGCAATAAGTTGATATTAATCCAATCCTGGAGAAACGATCGGAAGCAGTTTTAGAACATAAGTTGATGTTCTAGGGTAATAATAACGGCAGCCTCCTTTGGGAGACAGTTATCATTCCAGGCTTCCAATGTGACCTGGATGATAGAGTGGCTGTCAGAGTTATAGTTTTCCCTCTGACGAGGGACAGTATTTTGGACAGGTGGTCCAGGCTTATACTGAGGGAGGCATGACACAGGATACTGATTAAGTTCAGTTGACGATACAGTCTAAGAAGTTTGGATTTGGAGTTCATTTATGAGCTAGGTCCCATCAGACATCCAAACATATTCTAAGACAGGTATTGCTCATTTCGGGAGATGGGTTTCTCCGCGAACTTGAGATAAAGAGAGACATAGAAAGAAACATCACAGTGGATCCACTCACTGAGGCTATTCCTCGAACGCAATAGTTTCGCAAACGGGCTTTGTGAAACTGATTAGTAGAGGAGTTGGGTGTTCGGTATCACACGGCCTGTGAGTATGCGAAATCGCAATAATTAGCCTTGAGTGCAAGTGGGAGATTGTTGGATATAGTGCCCTCAGAGTCAATTATTGGATCACAGGCACGCGATTGCAATGATTGAGGGAGGACCTATGCCGGTAGGACAGTCTTACTCAAGATGATAGTATGCTATCTGGTTTATCTTTATCATCGTGTACTGCTTTAGGTGACATTACTGATCACTATTTCACGTTGATAGAGCCCCTAGGATTCTTGCTTGACTACCAGCAGTATGAGGGCGATCATATACATGGGAGCTGGGGTCTATAAGCACATCCTTAAAAGGTCCCTAGTCGTGGGAGTTTCGAGACAGGGTATCGATACTCCAAAGTAGACTAGTGTATACAGTCGAGACCCCGATGAGGGGCGGTGGCCGGTCTCACAAGCCACTGGTGTCAGTTGGTTCACCTAAGATGTATACAGGTGCTCATTGGGTTATGAGTACACCGGACAGGACTCGCCTGGAACATGCTAGTTTGTCTTATACCTGACGTCAGATAGCAGTTCCCTGCTGACATGTGTACAGGTTAGTTCATTGACCTGAGATCGTCATTTGTCTCGTGTGAGTTCCTACTGTACTTTGATTACTACCCTACCACGCTCAAAGAAGACGTGCAAACAGGTTTTAGTTGGGTACAGTCCCGAGCCACATGGAGGCAGTGAGCGGATCTGCAGGGGTTCGTCTCTCCCGGTATTGGGGGTGAGGTCGCGCTGTGTCTAGGAGAGCCATTACACGAAGTCCTTGGCCAAGGCAGGAGATTTACTGGTAGGTATTCCAGTAGTATCTCAGGGTGTTCTGGGCTACACTCCGACACGACTTGTACCTCTTTTGGGGGTCTGACTTTTACCAACCCCGTAAGCCCGCCATGCGATGCTCATAGACGAACGGACCGGACTGTACGGATATTGTCACTGACAGGCTCAGTAGGGTGTCAGGATGAGTTCGCTCATCGACGACCCTTTTGGTCAATACCTGGTAGCCCATCACGTATGGCTAATACCTCTGACGTGCTAGTAGTTAAATCCACAGCCAAAGTATTGACGAGTCTTTAGAGTCCCCTACAGACCGTTTTCTCAAGTTTCGGGCGAAACGCTGTAGAGGCCGTATGGAGATATGGCAGGGTTCGATCTTATCCGTGCGGTATTGCACGGATCATGATCGGACAGATAATACTAACGGGCTTTGGTTTAAGCCAGATCCTAGTATTGTACAGTGTAGATTTTGTCTCATTGCATTTGTATTCGGTCGGAATACAAATGCGGGTATGTATATACAGTCGCGGGGTTTTCCTGTAATTTATTACGGGATCAGCTTTTTGAAGTTGCCAGTTTGCATTCCGTTTCAGCCAGTTTTCCTTTCGTTGGCTGATATTTGATGGAGGGGCTAATTTGCAAGTTTGCAAATTAGCAATTGTGGAGGGGGTTTCTTGTGATATGTGGTTTATGATTATTCTAGCATCTTATGATGCTTTTCTTGTGATCATTTCTTTAGCATTAAATGAGATGGAAATGTGATGGGATTTGATATGGCTTTGGAGTGACTCTTTTACCTCATTATCATACATTTCCTCTCTTGCATTATTGATACATTTTTCCCTCCACCATTGAGCAAGGGCCGGCCACTTCTAGTGGGAGAGAGATAGGTTCATTTTGTGAGTGAAAAATTCATTTATCTCATTTTTCCATGCTTGCTACAAAATTCTAGTTGATCTCCATTGTTTCATTCCTCCATCATGGCAACTTCATACCCCATGAGACAAAACTACTACACTTAGCCTACAGCATTACTTGGGCACGTCGGCTTGCCAACTTCATGCGCGAGTTGCCTCGGCCCAGAGGTGGGAGCCCGTAAAAGAACCCGGCGATGTGGTGCCCGTTCCGACGAGGAGATGAAGACCGGAGATTCCGCGAGGAGATCGGAGTGGAGGCCGAAGACCGAAGGACACGGATCGCTCGGTATAGCTTTCTACCCATCTTCTAGTTTGCTAGCGTTAGGTTAATGGCCCGATCCGTGTTTTAAAATGTAGGAGATAGTGCCCTCAGAGTCAATTATTGGATCGCAGGTACGTGATTGCAATGATTGCGGAGGACCTATACCGGTAGGACAGTCTTACTCAAGATGATAGTATGCTATCTGGTTTGCCTTTATCAGTCGTGTACTTGTTCAGGTGACTGATTACATGTTACACTTTGATAGAGCCCTTAGGATCTTGCTTTACTACCAACAGTATGATGGCGATCATATACGTGAGAGTTGGGTAGTTTATATGCATATCCTTAATTGTGGTCCCTAGTCGTGGGAGTTTCGAGACAGGGCATCGATACTCCGGAGTAGACTAGTGTGTACAGTCGAGACCCCGACGAGGGGCGGTGGCCGGTCTCACAAGCCACTGGTGTCAGTTGGATCACCTAAGATGTATACAGGTGCTCATTGGGTTATGAGTACACCGGACAGGACTCGCCGGGAACCTGCTAGTTGGTATTATACATATCGTCAGATAGCAGTTCCCTGGTGACATGTGTACAGGTTAGTTCATCGACCTGAGGTCGTCATTTGTCTCGTGTGAGTTCCCACTGTGCTTTGATTTCTACCCTACCACGGCTCAAAGGAGTCGTGCAAACAGGTAGTTTTTGGGTACAGTCCCGAGCCATATAGAGGCACGTGAGCGGATCGGCAGGGGATTCGTCTCTCCCGGTATTGGGGGCGAGGTCGTGCTGTGTCTAGGAGAGCCATTACACAAAGTCCATGGCCATGGCAGGAGATTTACTGGTAGGTACTCCAGTAGTATCTCAGGGTGTTATTGGGCTACACTCCGACACGACTTATACTGCTATTGGGGGTCTGACGTTACTAGCCCCCTAGGCAGATATGCGATACTCATAAACGAACGGAACGGACTGTATATACATTGTCGCTGTTAGGCTCAGTAGGGTTTCTGGATGAGTTCGCTCATCAGCCTCCCTTGAGGTCAGTCCATGGGCAGCCGTTACGCATAGCTAGTGCCGCTGACGGTTTGTGGTTAAACCCACTGCCAGGGTACTGACGAGTCATTAGAGTTCCCCACAGACAGTTTCCCAAGTTCGGGCGAAACGTTGTAGAGGCCGTATGGTTTTATAGCAGGGTTCGGAAAATGCACGTGCGTTTACGCACGTGTCATTTTTCGGGCAGATGATACTGGTCGGCTTTGGTTTAAGCCGGATCCGAGTATTATGTTGAGTAGATATAATATCTTTGTCTCAGTTGCATTTGTATTCGGTCGTAATACAAATGCGGGTATATTTATACAGTTTCGGGGTTGTCCTGAAAGTTGTTTCAGGATCACTTTTGGAAGTTGCCAGTTTCCAGTTTTCTATCAGCCGTCTTTTAACATTCGGTTAAAGACGGATTTATCTTTTCTTGGATGAGGGTGAGTCATGCTTCTAGAAGGTTCTGGAAATGGTGACTAGGGTGATGAGGTGGCGGGTGACTCATCTTTGCATTAATGAATGGATGACTAGGTTTAGTGAGTCATTCATTTCATTAATGTGTTTTGTTTTGCTTTAGGATATTTGTTGTTGATCTTTATTTATGGTCACCTCCTTGATTGCTCCTACACTCACCCTCCTCCTCCATATAAGTGGCCGGCCCCCTCTCCTCCTCCACTTACTCACTTGAAAAAGATTATGGTTGTTAAAAAGAAAAGACTAAAGTTTTGGATGCATGGAAATTTCATAATTCATTTCTTGTTCCATTTCATTTCCATCGGCAACTTCATTAACCGATTGTCCACGGCTTTGGACGAAGTGAGACAAAGTCATCTACTCATTCTCTACATCATTCTTGGTCGTCTCTTTTAGCAAACTTGACGACCGAGTTGCCTCGAGTCAGAGGCGGGAGCCCGTTTAAAGAATCGTTGACGTGGTGCCACCTGGACGAGCAGATCGGAGATCGACGAGATCGGAGCAGCCGCAACGGAGCGTGGGATGATGGTTAAAGAACGAAGGACTCGGATCGTTCGGTATAACCTTTCTACACTCTTTACAGTTTGTTAGTTTAGCAATAATGGCAGATCCGGGTTAAAGTATACGATAGCGCCAGATAAAAAGTTTTTGTTCCGCATTTGGCGTCTGTAGACGGCCGGGGCGCTACCGTAGACTTACAGTGGTATCAGAGCCTCACCATTTTGCTTTACTAACTTTTGCTAACGCGTTTAAAATATCGATCGAACCGGAAATCAAAAACTGCAAAATCCAAGTTCACAGTTTCTGTCGATTTTTAAAGAAGTCCTAAAATTATTCTACATATCACAGAAAGTTGTGCAGGGTTTTCTAAGAACACTGTGAAAATTTGGGCAAGTGATCTCTCAAGATTGCCGCGGAATCGCGGCGAAACCCATGGTTTGGCCGCGCATCCGCGGCCATTCTATGTGATCAATGCACCAAATTTGTACAGTGTCTTCTCTGTTAGAATTTGGGGTTTTTGGTATATATATTTTGGGCCCAGATTTTGTTACTGTTCAACAGATGTTCGTGGGGCCCACTTCTTGATATTTAGTCGATCGAAATTTAAACATGTTAGTTTACAGTGCTTACATTATATCTCCGACCGAGAATGTCATTTGATCGGTAAACCGCGTCTGATTGCTATAGTTCTTTTAGACGGGTTTGCGAACGTGACATTCGCGTTGATGTTCTGTGTTGTGCTGTGATGTTGCGGATTTGTCATGGTGGATAGCAGTGTGCAATGGTAGTGCAGTTTGAGTTTATTTGTACATTTGATATTGCGGGATGAGCGTCCAACTTGTGGACTGCCGTCACTGCCTGTTGTATAATATTCTTTTGGGGCACGACCAGGTTGCGGTCGATGTACCTGTTGTACTATTTTTCATTACTGTACTAGGTTTTGCCCCGCGACGGAGTGCACGGATAGCCGGGTTCTGGAGGGGCAACGGGTCCGCATCTCATGGCTTTGAGAGGCAGAGGGGCCCCACTCTAGAATTGGCAGACTATTCGCCGCACTCGTAGGGGGTACAGGTTGACCTAAGGAGTGGTGCCCAAGATTACCGGATTCCGTGTAGTGCTGGGTGGTCCATTCACTATGCTGTAGGGGGCTGCCTCGCTTCAGGTTTTGGCGGGTAACTTGCCACACCCGTAGGGGTCTAGGTTTCATTGCACAGGCTATCCACACGACAGGGGAACGTCGAGTTTCAGCAGCGGCTCTGTGAAACTCGGGGATCCCAGATTATCTGTATTGTTCTGTGATGCTTATTACTTTTCTGTAATGTTGCATATTATCACGCCTGGAGCGATTATTGTATATTGGTTTATATACTATTATATGTTGTATATGTTTTACACCCGCGCTAGTCCAGTCCCCGCTCTGTCGTTAGTTAAGTAACCTAACGGGTGATGACGGGACCCAGTGACGAATGCGGATGGCATATACGTACATTTTATTTTCGTTCTTTTCTGGTGTGATTGATTGATGGGACTGCGTTGATTCTGATCAATGCAAAGTAAAACAAACCTGTTTGCAGTTGTTGTAACAAATTTAAAAAGTGTTATTGCAAAGACGTTTCCTTTTGGTTTGCATAGTGGTATTCAGTGGAATATCCTGCACCTCATTCGACGGGGCAAGGGCTGATATCCCTTCACCGGGACTGACCCCTTGGTCAGAAGTTTGCGTCAGGGTAATAACTTCACTATAGTCGATTACAAGTTGCTTTGCACCGCGGTATTCAGTGGAATATCCTGCACCTCATTCCACGAGGAAAGAGCCGAGATCCCTTCACCGGGAGTGACCTCTTTAGCAAAAGGTTTTCACCACTATATTTTAAAAAGCTATCAGGTTCCTTCAGCGATATCAAGTTCACTACGTTAAAGGTTTTTCGCCAAAAACCAGCCGTAGCCTTCCGTCACTTCTTTTGGGTATTCAGTAGTATTCGAGCTTTGTATTTTGACCTAACGCCAAGGCATAGTGTTTGGTAGCTGCTGGGTATTCATTTGTTGCATAGATAGATGAGTTGGTTTGGGACAGCCGTTCTGCCATTTTGACCTAACGCCAAGGGCATGTGCGGGTGGGTTCAAATTAACAAGATAGTGACGGGTAGAACTTGGCATGTGACTTATGACATTTTGACCTAACGCCAAGGTTATAAGAGCATGGGGCAAAAATCTTATCGGGAGTTTCTAAAGAAACTGAAACTTGCCTAGTATGCGCATACCTTCTGGAGTATGAGTAACGTGGATACATTCCATCACGTTATCATGCGATGAGAGTTGGATCCCGATTCCCACTGATGAGTTGGTTTACTCTTCGGGAGATCCCGATTGATTCTTCTTTCAGGTTTGGGGGAGAATTTGACAGGACAGTGGGAGGTTTCCGGATTAGATAAAGTGATAATCATTCTGATCTAGGTTAGAGTGCATGCAGAGTGTTTCTTTTCTCTCTCTCTTTGGCAGCGACCTTTGACCGACCCTAGACTATGACTCAGTGACCAGGTTGACCGAACCTTCTAAAAATACTGGCTTTTGGATTGTCTATGTTTCATAAGTCATTGCCACTCCTTCTTCTACCCTTTGCATTTCTCAGAACACCCGTATTACTACGGACATCCACTTCCATTGGATAGATCCATCGTATGGTTATATACGAACTCGAAGGGACTTCTTCGAGGATGGATCCAGATTCAGGAGAAAAAGAATTAGTTTATTCAGTTGTCTTTTATTATCACCTTCTCTCAGGTTGCGAGAGCTCCTTGGTTTAGGAGAGTACACCTATTACGCTTATTGGATAGTCTTATTCCAAACCATAGGCAGGTGCCGAAAGGTAGGGAATGAAGAAAACCAATTAGCCTAAGTAGGGTGTGCAGAAGGTAATATGTAAAGACAAAATAAAGGGATTAGAAAGAGGGCAAAGTAAATTGCGAATGATATCATTCACGACCAAACCGCGTACTTCATCGCCACTCCTATTTCACCTTTAAAAGAATAAGGTATTATTCAGTTGTCTTTTATCATCACCTTCTCTCAAGATGCGAGTACTCCTTGGTTTAGGAGGGTACACCTATTATGCTTACTGGATTTTCTTCTTCCAAACCATAGGCTGGTGCCGAACGGTAGGGAAGGAAGAAAACCATTTAGCCTAACGATGGTGTACAGAAGATAATGACTAAAGACAAATAAAGGGATTTGGAGAGATGGCAAAGAGATATACGGTTGAAGTCGTGAATTGGATTATGGAAGAGGCATTGCTATGAATACCAGGATACCCCTACGAAACATTTTCATGTTTCAGTGCATTGTTAAAGAAAAACTGTTTTCCCGATTAGATACTTACTCCAAGGGTATGTATTTACCAGGTTTCATTCTCATACCTGTATGGTTTTACAGATGATGAGTGGGAGTAAGTTATTGGGAATTAGGTGATTATCCTTATTATATCGGAATTCGTTGTAATTGGTGATATTTGAGGAAATCGCCAGGGTACAGTTTTTAACCTACGACGCACAGGTTTTGAGTTGCGTAAACTCGGTGGACTTATACAGAGTATTGTATGTTGTCCAGTGTCCATCAGGACAAAGGGGTAGGTCCTCGTACTATGTTCTGTTTACTTATGACTTCTCTAGTATTTAGACAAGTTTTCGTAGAAATACAAGGTCCAAGTTTTGAGAAGTTGTGGGTATAAGAATAAAGTAGAGAACCAAGTATCACAAGTATCGGGATTCTTCAAAGAGATCGAAGATGTAGATTCTTGTGATTGGTATTCAGATGATAGTAATAATTTTGAGAAACGTGTTTCTCTTTCAGGTTGCTCATAATTGGATGGATTCCTAAGTTGAGTAATACTGATTAGCCTCTTTCCATTAAAGTTGATATGCACTGGAGACAGTTGCATGATTTGAATCTGGTTCCAATTAAATTAGTGCCAAAGTTTCTATATTAGATATAGAATAGTTCGTACCTTAAAAGATATTAAGGTACGGGGAGTTGTCCAGCTTATGCTTAAAACCAGACTCTGGATAACTCAGGGCACGTTTCTGTAATGGCTGTTTGTGGGTTGACCCTGGCTATGACGAGGGTTGATATTCTACCATTTGGAAGATCAATAGTGATATTGTTCTTGACTCGCCACAGTTTTAGTAAAATGGATTTTTTCAGAAAACAGTAGTGGGAGTATGGTAGAACTGGAAGTGATTCCAGAACTGCGAACGATTACGGAAAATTTAATAGAACCTATATATTCAATCAGGTTTGACATTCCAATAGCCACTCTGCAGATATGATGGGTAACCTCAGACACCCGAGAGGTACTCCGGTAGCCTCAAGGACGGTGACAGGAAGGTTCTTGTTTACCCAGACTTGACACTACTGTTGTTCCAGGCTATGAGACCCAGTAGGAGGGTTGTCGTAGTCGGTAGGAGCAGCGGAAGCATAGTGGGCAAGATGCTTATTTATAGACTTGAGCAGTTATAGCGGAGATAGATCATCTAATTTTGATGTGACAGTCATGGGTTTGACTTCAATCAGGATAGGGGATGGATCTGTTAAGAAGGTAGTAGGGTGTGATGTCATGGTATCTGGATGACATACACAGAGTAGGAAGTAAAATTCCTATACTATGATCGGTTGTACTGTGGTCGTCACACAGTTGTTTCTCCAGACAGGATATGGATATAATATTTGACATTCTGGTTTCTAGATCTATGGTTTTTTAGATCTGGATTTGGGTAGTTTCCCAATGTGGATACTTTGACAGTATTCTAATGGTTTTTAGAATAGATGACTCCTAGCATGGTGGTGTACCTGCAGGTGATGGAGTCACCCTCTCTAAAGATGTCTTACAGACTAAATTTGAGAGGGATGTACATGATTGGCAGATCACTTGCTTAGGCAATTGAGTCAATCGTGAGATGTCAAGTACCACACCAGATGTTGTTTTTGCACTAGATGCAATAAGTTTGTATTAATCCAATCCTGGAGAAACATAAGGAAGCAGTTTTAGAACATAAGTACATGTTCTACGGATTTGATGACGGCAGCCTCTTTCGGGAGACGGTTATCATTCCAGGCTTCAAAGGTGACATGGTTGACAGAGTGATTGTCAGAGTTATATTTTTCCCTCTGATGAGGAACAGTATTATGGACAGGTGGTCCAAGAGGATACTATGGGTGGCATGGTGCCGGATACTGATTAGGTTCAGTGATCGATACAGTCTAAGAAGTTTGGATTTGGAGTTCATTTATGAACTAGGTCCCATCAGATATCCAGACATATTCCAAGACAGGTATTACTCAATTCGGGAGATGGCTTTCTCCGCGAATTTGAGATTAAGAGAGATATAGAAAGAAACATCTAGGCGGATCCACTCACTGAGGCTATTTCTCGAACACAATAGTTTTACAAACGGGCTTTGTGAAACTGATTAGTAGAGGAGTTGGATGTTCGGTTTCACACGGGCTGTGAGTAGTCGACATTGCAATAATTAGCCTTGAGTGCAAGTGGGAGATTGTTGGAGATAGTGCCCTCAGAGTCAATTATTGGATCGCAGGTACGTGATTGCAATGATTGCGGAAGACCTATACCGGTAGGACAGTCTTACTCAAGATGATAGTATGCTATCTGGTTTGCCTTTATCAGTCGTGTACATGTTCAGGTGACTGATTACATGTTACACTTTGATAGAGCCCTTAGGATCTTGCTTTACTACCAACAGTATGATGGCGATCATATACGTGAGAGTTGGGTAGTTTATATGCATATCCTTAATTATGGTCCCTAGTCGTGGGAGTTTTGAGACAGGGCATCGATACTCCGGAGTAGACTAGTGTGTACAGTCGAGACCCCGACGAGGGGCGGTGGCCGGTCTCACAAGCCACTGGTGTCAGTTGGATCACCTAAGATGTATACAGGTGCTCATTGGGTTATGAGTACACCGGACAGGACTCGCCGGGAACCTGCTAGTTGGTATTATACATATCGTCAGATAGCAGTTCCCTGGTGACATGTGTACAGGTTAGTTCATCGACCTGAGGTCGTCATTTGTCTCGTGTGAGTTCCCACTGTGCTTTGATTTCTACCCTACCACGGCTCAAAGGAGTCGTGCAAACAGGTAGTTTTTGGGTACAGTCCCGAGCCATATGGAGGTACGTGAGCGGATCGGCAGGGGATTCGTTTCTCCCGGTATTGGGGGCGAGGTCGTGCTGTGTCTAGGAGAGCCATTACACAAAGTCCATGGCCATGGCAGGAGATTTACTGGTAGGTACTCCAGTAGTATCTCAGGGTGTTATTGGGCTACATTCCGACACGACTTATACTGCTATTGGGGGTCTGACGTTACTAGCCCTCTAGGCAGATATGCGATACTCATAGAAGAACGGACCGGACTGTATATACATTGTCACTGTTAGGCTCAGTAGGGTTTCTGGATGAGTTCGCTCATCAGCCTCCCTTGAGGTCAGTCCATGGGCAGCCGTTACGCATAGCTAGTGCCGCTGACGGTTTGTGGTTAAACCCACTGCCAGGGTACTGACGAGTCATTAGAGTTCCCCACAGACAGTTTCCCAAGTTCGGGCGAAACGTTGTAGAGGCCGTATGGTTTTATGGTAGGGTTCGGAAAATGCACGTGCGTTTACGCACGTGTCATTTTTCGGGCAGATGATACTGGTCGGCTTTGGTTTAAGCCGGATCCGAGTATTATGTTGAGTAGATATAATATCTTTGTCTCAGTTGCATTTGTATTCGGTCGTAATACAAATGCGGGTATATTTATACAGTTTCGGGGTTGTCCTGAAAGTTGTTTCAGGATCACTTTTGGAAGTTGCCAGTTTCCAGTTTTCTATCAGCCGTCTTTTAACATTCGGTTAAAGACGGATTTATCTTTTCTTGGATGAGAGTGAGTCATGCTTCTAGAAGGTTCTAGAAATGGTGACTAGGGTGATGAGGTGGCGGGTGACTCATCTTTGCATTAATAAATGGATGACTAGGTTTAGTGAGTCATTCATTTCATTAATGTGTTTTGTTTTGCTTTAGGATATTTGTTGTTGATCTTTGTTTATGGTCACCTCCTTGATTGCTCCTACACTCACCCTCCTCCTCCATATAAGTGGCCGGCCCCCTCTCCTCCTCCACTTACTCACTTGAAAAAGATTATGGTTGTTAAAAAGAAAAGACTAAAGTTTTGGATGCATGGAAATTTCATAGTTCATTTCTTGTTCCATTTCATTTCCATCGGCAACTTCATTAACTGATCGTCCACGGCTTTGGACGAAGTGAGACAAAATCATCTACTCATTCTCTACATCATTCTTGGTCGTCTCTTTTAGCAAACTTGACGACCGAGTTGCCTCGAGTCAGAGGCGGGAGCCCGTTTAAAGAATCGTTGACGTGGTGCCACCTGGACGAGCAGATCGGAGATCGACGAGATCGGAGCAGCCGCAACGGAGCGTGGGATGATGGTTAAAGAATGAAGGACTCAGATCGTTCGGTATAATCTTTCTACACTCTTTGCAGTTTGTTAGTTTAGCAATAATGGCAGATCCGGGTTAAAGTATACGATAGCGCCAGATAAAAAGTTTTTGTTCCGCATTTGGCGTCTGCAGACGGCCTGGGCGCTACCGTAGACTTACATAAAGTGCGCGGTGGTGCCGGTTTACATGTTTTGTAAAAGTTTCGTTTCCGCATTCCGGCGTCGGATTGACGGCCGGGGCGCTACCGTGCACTTACAGATGTCGGTCTCCATACATCCGTATGCATCAACTCTAGCTTCTTAGTCTTTTTTGCTACACCGCCAATCTGAAACCTGATTGCGTGTCACGTCCTGAAAGTACGGAACGTGACCGGCACTTAGATTACGAAGCGTCTAGAGGCGCCGCGTAACCTAAGTAAGCCGAAGCCCAGAAATCTAAACCATAGAGGGAGAAGTAAAGAAAACATGAAGGAAACAAGTTTAAAAGCATCAGCAAATTTTTCCAAAAATTTCGGCAGAGTCTCCTCTGTAAAAACTGGCCCCCAAACGGGTACAACAAATATAATAAACACAAACAAAATAAAGCATCCCCAAACGGGAGCTAGCTCAACGCCAACAGGCGGAAACAACCACAACAATCACAATAGTATACAACGCCAAACGGCGAGGCTCAGAACTCAAAAGAAAACAAATCCACCAAACAGAATAATACATGCGCGACTCTAAGATCGAAATAAATAACTGGTCCAATAAACTTATCAAGTAGTACAAGTATGGTTGATGGAGCTTACTAGATACAAATGAATAAATAAAAATACAATGGTGGTTCAGATACAAGTGAACCAACCTACCGTGCAAATCACCCTGAAAGAAAAGATGTGCCAGCAAGCTGCTAGGGAAACCTGTACATCGACCCTGTAATAAAATTTGGCACAACGGGGGTGAGTTGCCAACTCATGAGTAGAAGACATCTACGAAAAGAAAACGAATGCACTACGCTATCCTAGGTCATAATAATACACTACTATGTCCCAACCATCTAGTAATAGCAGGGAAAAACTACGTGTAAATGCTGATACTCCGTGCTTGTGTCAATGCCTCATATAATACTATGTCATATGAATGGATATGCATGCACCATGAATGTACAATAACCAATCCTGAAATCCAGGTATATCTGTATAAGAAATCTTTAACTGTTATCATAGTAAAACGTGTATAGAAACCTAAAATATCAACAATGAAATCCATGGAAATCCGTGTCAAGCATCGACACAAACATGTAAATCTCAAGTCTCATAGTCTCAATATCTCGGGCTTCGTCAGTCCGGATCGGCCCATATCATCAAATCTCACGACAACGGTCGGTATCCTTCGGATATCCGCCGCGTCAGACATCACCGGTAGGCAGCCTTCCCCTACCAGGCTCATCGTCTACAACTCGATCTTCTTGCCCCGGGGTACCATACCAGGCCCACCATGTACCCGAGACGGTTCATCCACTCCTCGAATCGGGTCTCGAAATCCAACAGAAAACATGAAATCTCATGGTGGACGACACATACATCACGAGAAAACCGCATCTTATATTTTAAAAAGAAAGGAGGAGGAGAGAGAGAAGTTTTATATATTCTTGCGGTTTTCCCCAAAATCCAGAAATCTCATAGAAAACCAGAATCCCAAAATCATGAGTAAGTATATGATAAGTATCGGCATATGCCCATAATACTGCATAATAACATGAAAATATGAATGCATGAATGTCTAAGTAATAAATACCATGTCTATACTAACATCAGAGAGAAATCACAATCTTATATCGGTCTAGCTGTTAACTGATTCTATCAATAAAAGATAATATGATCTAAAGTGTACGTGACATAGCAATTACCGATGATGATGTGTGTGAGCCGGCAAATAAGTGTGCGTGGAATATGCGCATCATCGGTAATTGTGCTGGTGTCCTAACAGGCAAAGTTTAATGCTGATTATAGAAACATATATATAAACATGCACATTATGATTACGGTATGAAAGTAAAGACAGATGTGTGCTACCCACCCATTTGATATACAATTATAACTACCACTATAAGACTCGAACCTAAACTAATGTCCATTTAACCTCCTAAAGAACTAAACCTAAGAACTAGTCGATAAGAAATAAGGGTACATCTAAAGTCTGAGTCCATATCTCTAATAGTCGGCGATCCAGCCTCAATAGCATCACGTACGTAGTACGGTTTCCTCGAAACAAGAGTGCGTATCAATCATCATATCTATGCCTCGTACGGTAACATCCATCGTACGGTATCCTAATATCGGGGTACGGGTCAAGTATCTCCTAAGTGTCTCATTATTCGTATAATATCATCATCAACACATGTCATGATCAAGGTGCTAAACTGTAATCGCATACCTCAATTATATAACATTGCCATCCTAAATATACCTCATTAATTTATCCTTAGAAATATCATGTCATATGTATCATATTGTGATTAAGTCATACTGATATCATATCGTCATCAAGTCACACCTATATGATGTCGTAATCAAGTCATACATATATCATGTCGTGATCAGTCACAAGTTACAGTTCGGGTTCTATTCTAGAGTCCTATGTACCTCAATATCACCATCACCCTTTATTATCTATGAATACCTATTCATTATATCATTTTTGTAATGATCCGCTAACATCACAATACGACCGTAGTCAAGAATCACGGCATCAAGCCCAACTATACTGTTTCATTCCCGTGTATCATATCACATCAATGTATCCCATATACGTGTTGTGTATATATATATATATACCTATAGCTAGTCCTATATATATATACACATACACGTATACACCAAGTCGAGTTTCAGTGTGTGCGTGTGTGTGTTTCTACCTGAAACCTACAAACCTCTTCCAAGGTATTCATCCTCTGATCTGGTCTTCCTAAATCAGTCTAATCCAGCCTAGGGTCATTACTAGGGTCCTACGCATTAAGAATCTAGGGTCACATCTGGTTTCCTAATGTCAATAAGTACTATTCCTATTCTACGTTGCGGGGTGCTAAACGCCATCCACCCGACTTTCCCCCGTAGATATACATCTACTCACCTGGTCCATGTCTGCCGAAGACGGTGTCGCCATCCTCCTCTTCATCGCCCGCAGTCCACATGAAGGGTACCTAACCGCAAACATACAAATAGTATCGTAAACTGAATCACATACAAAAGTCAAAACGACGCAAGGAACAAGCATAGGTTAAAACCTATGTCCCGTCCACGCAAAAGAACCAAATATCGCTCGATATCGGCGTACAAACTCCGATAAATCGAGATAACATCAACAAATAACTCATAGTTTTAAAACTCGTTACTTATAATATAAAGCATGATTTAATCCATCAAAACCCTAAAATCAATCAAATCGTCCGATTTCGAAAAAAACCCGAAACGCCAAATTACCATTTTACTTCAAAACATGGCATTTAAATGAAACCAATGGTCATAAAACTCATTAAATAGCATAACTAGACTATACAAACCATTACTATATTTTTATTACACAACTTTGTATTAATTTGAAATTTCTAGTTTTGCAAACTTACCCGATTTCGATACTTTTAAGCAAAATGCCACAATTTCACTTCTAGACTTGATTTGCATATTTTAAATCGTTAAACTACTCCTTGTAACCTTTAGGACGTGCTAAAACCCTAACTTTATTTTTAAATCCCGCATTTAAAAAAAATTCAAAACCTAGTAAGCATCCAAATCCCGTCTTAGCTTAAATCTTGATGTTTTTAAAAGTCTTAAAGGTCACCCCGCTCACATAATGCCTTAACTAATTAACTCGAACCATCTCATAAATTTTATATCACTACTTTAATTACATCCCAAAAATCTAGTTTGCAAGTTTAACTAGAATTGAATAATTTTAAAGTAACACATTACCATTTACCATCTAAACTAGATTGTGCATGCTTTAATATGTTAACTACACTTTACTAACCTAGAAATAATGTGAAAACCTAACCTAATTCAAAATTCCTTTTTCTTGAATTTTAAATCTAAACATCAAAACCATAATTTAAATTCCTAATTAGGCTAGATTTGAGTACTTAGCACAATTTTAACATGGGTAGGATTATACCTCAACAAGTTTTGAGATCAACTTGAAACCTTAAGTTTTCTTGACCTCCCAAAGTGATCTCTTGCTCAAGATCCAAGCTTGCTTTGATCAAGGAATCCTTAAATGAAGAAGTTGCAAGAATTTGGGTTGATTTTATTTTGGAATTTTTGAGCTTTTTGAAGGAAATAAGAGATGAAGAAGTTGGAGAATAGGGCTGTCCCATTTTCGGCCAGGTTGTGAGGAGAGGAAAGAGAGAGAGAGAAGTGTGTGGTTTTGTGTGGAATCTTCTCCAAAAAAGACCTCTTTTAACCCCCCCCCCCCTACTCTTTTTCTTTTCTTTTTCTTTGTTTTAATTTAGTGAAATTAGAGGCCCATGAATATTGGGCTGTCAAGGCCGGCCAGAACTGATGGGGAGGGGGTATGGGTTTTGTTTGGGTGAGAAAAAGAAGAAAAAAGAAGATAAATGTTATGCCCCACTTCCATTTACACTAATTTTACCGAAAAAACCTTTTTCTTCAATATTTTCTAACACCGTTTAACAACATCATTTCAATTCAAAAACCACCTGTTAAAATTTTGTTTAATGTGTTATGATGCACAAAATTTGTTTCAACTCATTCCAGTTTGTAATTTTCCCTATTTAAATGCATTAGTGACGGCTTCAAATAATTAATTTCGGAAAAATTTTCAGAAATTTTGAAATTTCACCAGTGACTCAATAAACACCAAATAATAGCAATTTTGTAACTAGAATATGTATATTTAAATTTTAAAATAAAGATATTTGTATTTTGACTTTTTACCGAAAACCCCCTTATTTTACCGATTTTCCGAAATTTCACCAAAACGATTTTCAAAACGTTACAATGCGCTTTGCTTTCCACAAAAACAACTCTCACAGAGTCCCAACTGTACCTTTTTCAGTCCAGATAAAAGCCTCTTACCCTGAAGAATCTTCATATTCTTCTCGCTAGGGTGCCTCAATCTCTTGTGTCATATTTAAGTCTCAGAATCCGCATCTGAACTTGTTGTCAATGAAATCAAAACGCAACTGCTCTCACTGAAGGAATACAATGAACCAATCAATTTACCCCTACCAACGATCCTTTGGAAATCTTCCACTGAGAATTCCCAAATACCGTAACATACCTTTCGTTGTCCAGCTGATTTGTAGATATTAGACTCTTCTCCAGATCTGTTATACGTCTAGCGTTCTTCAGCTTTATCTGATCTCCTCCTGACGGATGCAATATAATCGTCTATTTTCCAACGATTTTGCATGCCTGGCTGTTTCACACTATCACATGCCCAAGATCCCCTTGAACATAATCGCTAAAATGACGTCGACCTGAAGTGCAGTGAAAAGATACTCCCGAATCTAGAAACCAGGTATCTCCCTTTGTGCTTTCACTCACCGAAAGACAGTCCATGTTCCTCTTAGTCATGTGTAAACACCATATTGGCTTCCTTATCATCTGACTTTTCATCTGAGCTTTTTTCTTTCTTCAAGAGTATGTAATCCTTCTTGTGACCCTTATTACCGTAGTTCCAACAGTTACCTTGGATCTTTTTTTTTTGAATTTTCTCGGCTCTTTGACTTGCCCTTCTTCAATTTTCCCCTTTTCATTGTCCTGCCACGATTCTTTACTGAGTGTGCAGAAGTTGCCAAACTTCCACCCAGAGCCTTTCTCCTCATCTCATTATTTAATATGCAATTCACAACATCATTAAATGTGAGAGTTCCTGAGATCGAGTTGCTGACCGCCATAACCAGGTTTTTCCAACTCTCGGGCAACGAACATAGAAACAATAGGGATCGAATCTCATTTTTAAACGCGATTGAGACTGATTCGAATTGGCTTGTCACACTGTTGAACTCATTCAGATGCTCTGTTACTGAACCGTTTTCTGTCATATTCATGTTGAAAATTTTCTTCATCGGAAATATCTTATTTGACGTTAAAGGCTTCTCATACAACTTTTCTAAAGTCATCATTAGCCCCATGGTTGTTTTCTCGTTCGAAATATTAAAAGCTACTTGTGGAGTCGACGAAAGCCCAATCGTCGTCAGGGCTTTCCTATCCAGTAGATTCCATGCCTTATCGGATATCTTCTCGGGCTTGTCTCCCAATAACGGAAGATACAAATCTTTCTGATATAGATAGTACTCCATCTGCATACGCCACTAACCATAGTCATGACCATTAAACTTCTCGATTATGATCTTATTCTCGGACATCTTTCGTTTACCGCCGCAGCAAATTTAACCTTCTCCCTCGGATTTTTGAACCAACACCTTCGAAATTACAATCTAAGAAGATGAGGAGCAGACACAAACGTCGTCACCTACCCTAAACTTAGACCAGAGAATCGAAGACCCTTCGGATCACTACGTTCTGATACCACTATGCTGGGGAAAAACGGGGAGAAGTAAGAACTATGTTAAATGGCCAACCACGCAAAACGCAATATACAACAATAGATAAAACAATGCAAGAATAAAAGAATCAAAACAGAAAGAGACAATATTTATTAACGAGGTTCACCCACCGTATGGTTAGTCTCCGGTAGAGCGGAATCTGCAAAAATTCCATTAATTCTTTTGTCAAGATTACACCAAGAGTAAACCCTTGGAGATTTCTTTCAAATCTCTAATCTCTCTTAGCCGTCACCCTCTCTCTCTATTTTCAATAGCCTTTCCTGATAGCCTCATATTTTCTCTAATGAGAAACCTTTTTTATAGCCAAACTCTAATCCCACTTGAATTAGGATTAAACGGTATTACAAAAATAACCTGTCGAAAATACCTTGCGCATCACGAAACTCCTTTGAGCCGGCTTAACATAACATAACTATGAGCCGTCTCAAAATAGGGTCGAGCCGGCTCAAGATAGGGTCGAGCCGGCTCATGAAGAAACTCTACGATATCAACATTACCAACTTGCCATCCGATGTTTATATTAATGCTACTCAAGCTCTTCGGTATCGCTTTACACTCCGAGAATGCATCCAGCTTTCTCCAGTTAACATTGCAGGTCGTATATATACTCAGCTTTGAAGGATTTCATTTCATCACTATTCGGTTTCTGCATCAGTTTGACTCATCTGCTTACCGAACAAAGTAGATTATTTGCATCTCCAATGCCTCTTCGCGCTCGAGGCCAACAAGCCAGTCCAATCTCGAGTTTTGTAAGGTGATGGGGATGCTCAAATGTGTGAAGTCTTCATCCGAAACTCTAAACCAAATCCTTAGGACGGTAGGATGATGTTGTTGATGGCGTTGAAAAAAGGTTTACTTGTGTCGTTGATTTCGCAATTTCCCAGGTAATTTTCTTTACTTCAGGTATCGCAGGTTGCTATATCTGGCACGACACTCTGACTTATAGGTTATTTTACATAGTGCGTCATGTTTTTATGTGACTCGAATACGCTAAGGCTTTTTATGGATTGTGCTGTGGGAGAAGTCTCAAACTTTCTCGGGATCATTTTCTGATCCTCAAGTTAACTCTGCTAAGTTGAAAGAAAAACTGGATAAAGCATTTGGGCTTTGAGTTTGTTAGGACTGTGCATCTTGGATCTATCATTAGATCAGGTATTCATGAGTGCCAAGGGTCATCGTTTCTCGGGGTTTGACTTAGCTTTCTGACGGATCAAGCCATTTTTATTTTAGGTACCATATAAGATACCGGAGAGCAAACTACAATCGAAATTGATAATTTTTCCAAATATCATTAGCATATTCTCATACGAAAATTACTGAATCGTACAAATTTGGGAAACAATATTCAGTAATTAATATCAAATGCAATGCGTATGGAGATAGGAGAGAAAAAAGATAAATTCTAGACGCTTTCTAAATGGTTACGGGGCATGAAGACTTTTCTTTTATTTTACAAGTTTGAATGTAAATTTATAATTATGTAAGTGGATCTCATTTGGAGATGCTCTATAGATCATATCGACTAATTGACCCAAAAACCTCCAATTATTTTTATTTTTTATATATTCTTTTTTATTTTATATGACCATTCATCAATTTATTCTGTAAACAAAAACGTGTAGTTTGGGAGTGGATCCCGCGCAGACAGCGGGCTGAAATGGAGTTAGACAACGCCCGCCATCAACTTCCTCACGTGACTGATTCCATTTTTTATTTTTTTAAATTCAATAAACCTATCCCAAGTTGCACATTGACCATGTGCTAAAAAACAAGTGGGCAAGCCATTACGTCCCATTCTGTATCTTTTTGTCCTAAAACATATACATATATATTGAGGAAAAGGGCCTCTTTTCATGAAAGAAACAACTATTACTCAAAAAATGGAACAATTTGCTTCTCCTTTCCAAGAAGAATTGATCCATGGAGAGATGCCATTTTGGGATTTCGCTTCGGACCCCTTCGATCTAGCCACGGTCGTCTCCGACCTCCTTGCTCCTACGGCCGAGGAACCAGAGGGTCTGCCTTGTAGCGCGTTTGCGAAATACAGCAGACCGGAAGGTGGTTTTTCTATTGATGGTTTGACCGGGAGAAAGAACATTCATCATAGAGTGATCGATCTCGTGAGGAGGATTTGGGTAGCTCAGGCGGGAAATAAAACCGGAGAGGGTAGCAAGGAGTTCCGACACATGATGAGGGAGCGGCATAGGAGAGAGAAGTTGAGCCAGTGCTATGCCGATCTGCATTCTATTCTTCCTTATAGATCCAAGGTATTTTGTTCCTAGAAAATGGGAATTCTGCTTCGTAAAATTGCAATTTCCAATTTGTCAGTTCCACATTTTTCAGAATTGGAAGATTCAATAATTTCTTTTCAACTCATTGATAGGGCGATAAGAATTCGATAGTACAATCCGCAGCGATCTATGTTAAAGAGCTCAAAGGAGTGAGGGAGGAGCTATTAAGGCATAACGAGAAGCTTAAGATAAGTGGTGTTAAACATCCAAACTTGGAAGGAGAGAAGATCAAAATTCGATTGTCGAATCCAATGTCTGCTCTCGATTCGATGATCGGTGCTCTTCACTGCTTAAAGGCCATGGATGTGAAGGCTAGAGCGATACAAACAGAATTCTCCGGCCCTGAGCCTGCGGCAGTCATGAGCATCCAAAGCAAGGTTAGTGAAGTAAATTATAGCTTAGACTTTCAATTTCTTAATATTAGAATTCAATGTTCTAAATTTTTACAACAGTAAGCTTTATTTTATACACAAACTGACCCATAGACACTTTTGTAATTGATCCGAAGCTCATAAGTTAATCATTGTGGCAGTTGCGCTATGGATGTAAAACATATCGGATCCAGACTAGATATAGATGTTACCGTATCCTAGTCATAAGATAATTTGAATACAGATGGTTATCGGAAATAATAATTGTTTTCATAATTTAATATAAATTGGACACAAATACAGATATGAAATGAATATTAGAATATTTCGATAAACTCAATTTTATTATTTTTTATATTTGATATCAATACAGAATAGATAATGATGTTACCATATTTAAATATGATGGTTGTTGCCATGTTGTTAGCGGGCAGCGGAAAAGAAACCTTGATCGATCCTAAGATCCCTTTAATGCATAACAACTAGTGTTAGTGTATATGCCCTAGAGGCCATTACTGTATCATACTAGTATGTATATTACTTAATAGAACCTTGGGATATTCACCTTGTATTGACAATCTTGCTCAAAATGGTAGTATGCTACTTGGTTTGTTTCTGCTTTAATGTGTGCATGTGTTTCTTTTAGCATATCGCCTTTACATATTAGTGGAGCCCTTAGGATCTTTACTTGATTACCAGCGTTGTGATGGCAGTCACACTCGTGGGGGCTGGGTAATCTATAAGCACATCCTTATGCAGTTCCCTAGTCGCAGGACTATCGAGACAGGGCATCGATACTCCGGAGTAGACTAGCGTATGCACTTCTTATCCCAGCTTAGGAGACGGTCTGTCCCACAGCCGTCAGTACGTCGTACTTGAGATAGTATGCGGGTGCTCGTTAGGTTACGAGTACACTGGACAGAACTCGTTGGGAACTGTTGGTTGGTATTATACCTATCGTCAGTTATCAGTTCCCAGGTGACATGAGTACAGCTTAGTCCGTTGACTTGACACTGTCACTTCGCCTAGAGTGTGTTCCCACTGTACTTTGATTACTACCCTACCACGGCTCAAAAGAGTCGTGCAAACAGGTAGTTTATGGGTGCAGTCCCAAAGCACTTGGAGGCAGTGACGGTTAGACAGGATACGTCTCTCCCGGTATTGGGGATTGATATCGCGCTGTGTCTAGGAGAGCCATTACACAAAGTCCCTGGCCAGGGCAAGCGAGATAGACCGGTAGGTTTCCAGTGTTATCTCAGGTGTTCTGGGCTACACTCCGACACGACTTGTACCGCTAGTAGGGGACTGACGTTTATCGCCCCCTAGGCCCGCCATGCGATGTTCTCAGACGAACAGACCGGACTGTACGGAGACTGTCACATACAGGCTCAGTAGGAGTTCAGATGGGTTTACCTCGTCAGTCTTCTTGTCGGCATCTACCTGGGGACCGTTACGTACAGCTAGTGCCGCTTGCGGTCTGTGGTTAAACCCACTGTCAGCGTAGTGTCGAGTCTTTAGAGTCCCACATAGAGGGTTATTCGCATTTGGGCAAAACAGAGTAGAGGTCGCATGGTTTTGCGACAGGGTTCGTTCACATCCGCGCACTTGTGCACCTTTGGCGTCCGGACAGACATTACTAGTGGGCTCTGGTTTGAGCCAGATCCTAGTATATGTTTAGGGGTTAGTTTTATCTCATAGTATTCATGTTCCTCGGAACACGAATGCGGGTGTGTATGCACAGTTGATTGAGGCGGGGGAAGAGGATTTTCATTAGGGTTTCGGAACGGGTGTGTATGCACAGTTGACAGTTGTTTTTTTTCCAAACCCTAATGGATATGTGAAATATCAATTAATAATATTAATTGAATGAAATTGTGTCATGGTTAGGGTTGTTGACTTGTTGACCAAGGTTGACTAGTTGACCAAGGTTGAAAAGTTGACCATCATCATTTCAAGCAAAGATGCTCTTTGATCTTTGCAAAACTCTTTTAATGTGAAATGATAATGGTCATTTCAACATACCATCACCTTTTTCATTTAGATTAATTTTGTTAATTGATTAATTCACATATATTTGTTATGGTTGTAAAAAAACCATCTCATTCTATCATAACAATTCTCTCTCCTCTCTTCTTCTTCTTCCTCCTCTAGTTCAAGGAGAACAATTCTCATGTGTTGAGAAACATCTCCTTGAAGATAAAACACCCTAAGCCACTCTCTACTCTTCCTAAGGTTGAAGGTCTAGCAAGCCGGAGACTTTAGTTTTCTCAAAGTTCGGGAAAGGAGCTCAAGGAAGAAACTCTCAGGTGGATCCATCTTCGACAAGAGAAGGCAACGAGGAAAGCATCATCCGACCACCATCAAGAGTCAAAGAGAAAAAGTTCAAGTTGAGGTATAACCCCTAACCGAGTAGGTAACTCTCTTGTTAGTTGCTAGTGTGTTGTTTAGCCAAGATCCGTTTTTGTAGTCCATGTTACCTAAGTCTTAAAAAATCGTTTTTTACCGTTTCCGCAAGCCCGAAAGAACCGGGAGAGGTAACGTGGACTTACACTGGTATCAGAGCCTAACTAAACACACCCTAGTATGTTAGCAAAGTATTTAGAATATCGATCGGAAAAATCACAATAACACGTCCGGGAAAAATCCATTTTCTGTCGATTTTTTATACTGTTCAAAAAAATATTTAACATACATGAAAAATCGTCTCAGGGTTTTTATAGAACACACAGCAAAAATGAGCCGCTGACTCGGCCAACTCACCGCGGAACCGCGGCCAAACCATGCGTTTGGCCGCAGATCCACGGCCGAGTTGACTCGGCCGCGACTCCGTTTTGCTGCAGTGTTCTTACTGTGTTGTTTTGGGATTTTTAATACAGTTTGTTTCTACCCAGATTTTCCAGAGAACAAATTTGTTTTTGGGGTGGTTACAAATCCGTATTTTGGTCGATTTTCTGTAGACTTTGGCTAATGGGTTATATCTGTAATGTTATATATGTATTGAACGTCTGCTAATCGCTATACGTCGATTAGTGGGGGTTATACATATCTGTGATCTGTAATGTTGTTGGATTGTGTATATGAATTCGTTGGATTGTCGCGGATGAATAGCCGGGGGAATTGTGAGATGAGAGTTTTGTTTATCTTTCAATTCTTGTAATATGTAAATTGATGTAATATTATTTGTATGGCCGCACAACCGGGTCGGGGTTGTAGCCGTCATTGTATAATTTCTTTTTACTGTTTTTGCTTCTAGGATAGACCCAAGGTGGGGTGCACAAACTACCGGGTATCTCGAAGTGTCGAGTGGCCTACTCACGAGTTGAGGGAGGTTGCTTCGCTTCGGGTACTTGGCGGGTAGTTTGCCGCACCCGTAGGGGTCTAGGGTGGGGTTTGGCTATTCATCGCGACCGTGTAATCCGCTCTTTGTTACAGGCTCGTGCGAATTGCGGATTCCTAGTATATCCAATGTATTCATCTGTGATCTGGAATGGCTATCATTGCATGTGACGAATGTTTGTATATATCTATATGATATCTATTTAGGCATTGCTTATGTTTTGCATCCGCGGTAGTCCAGCCCCCGCTCTGTCGTTAGTTAAGTAACCTAACAGGTGATGACGGGACCCCGTGGCGAATGCGGATGGTATAAGCGTACGTCATATTTTCATTGTTTTCTGCAATGGTAGGATTAAATGATGGGACGCATTGGAATTAATGCAAGAAAAAATAAACCAAGTAAAAGTCATTGGAACACTTTGAAAACCACTCGGTTCTTTTCAAAACCAAACTTTTAAATGCGGATCTTGAACCACTCCTTTTGAAAACTATCTCGTTCCTTCGACTATATCAAGTTCACTACGTTCACGGTTTCGCCAAAACCATTTGTAGCCCTCCGTCGTTTCACATGAATGGTCAATAAGTATTCAAGCTATGTATGTTGGCCAAAGTCAAGGCATAGTGATTGGTAGCTATTGGGTATTCATGTGCAGCATAGATAGATGTGTTGGTTTGGGGCAGTCGTGTTAGTTATATGTATGCCCTAGAGGCCATTACTGTACATTGGATGTATATTGTAGTGGATGCTGGGACATGTATAGGGAGGACTTTCTTGCTCGACATGATAGTATGCTATCTGGTTACTCTTTACCTTAACGTGTACACTGATTGTCTCTCTGTTACATGTTGGTAAAGCCCTTAGGATGTGTACTTGACTACCTGGACTATGATGCGGATCATACTAGTGGGGACATGGTAGTCCATAAGTACATCCTTGAAAGTCCCTAGTCGTGGGTATATCGAGATGGGGCATCGATATACCAGAGTAGACTAGCGTGTACCTTCTCGACCCATATAGATGGGCGATGGATGATCCCATATCCATCGGTGTTTGACATCAGAGATGATATACGGGTGCTCAGTAAAGACTGGGTACACTGGACGGACTCGCTGAGAACTCCCAGATGGTATTATACCTCACGTCAGACGGCAGTTCTCTGGTGACACTGGTACAGAGTAGTCTGTTGACCCGAGATCGTCATAGAGTCTTGTGTGGTTCCCACTGTGCTTTGATTTCCATCTTACCACGTCCAAGAGGGCGTGCAAAACGGTGGTTTTTGGGTACAGTCCCGAGTCACATGGAGGCAATGAGCGATAGGAGGGGATTCGTCTCTCCCGGTATAGGGGGTTGATGTTGCGCTGTGTTCGATTGGCTATAACAGGAAATCCCTGGCCAGGGTTGCTGAGATTTACTGGTAAGTGTTACCAGTAGTTTCTCGAATTGTTATAGACCTCATATCGACACGACTTATCGAGCTATTGGGGTCTGACGTTTACCACCCCTAGGCAAGATATGCGACATATCAGACGATCAGACCGGACTGTATGGTAGTGTTACTGGTTGGATTCACTGGAGTTGGAGCGGGCTTGCTCGTCGATCTTCTGATCGCTCAATACCCGGGTGGCCGTTACGTTTAGCAGACCGCTTGCGGCTTGTGGGTGTTTGATATGATCATCATCTGCTGCCGGCGTATTGACGAGTCTTTAGAGTCCTACACAGAGGCTTCCTGGCTCAAGCGAAACGAAATAGGAGCGCATATAAGATATGTGCGGGACCGAGAATAATGCGTGTATGTGATACCGTATTTCATTCTCGCGATCAATGTGTCGAATGGTTGTATGCGATATAACCTAGTTATCGATTCAAGCGTTGATTCGATAAGCCGATACATTGTATACTAGTCGGTTGTGTGCGACATGACCGGATCATTGAATAAAGTGTTGATTTAATGATTTAATGCATATTTATATATTTGATATATTACTTTGCATCAACTAGTATCGGTTTACTTAAGATGGATTTTCTCACTCGGGATGTGCGCATTGCATATGCGATATGATTTTGTGCACTTGCTTGTATCATGTTTGATGATACATGCCTTTTGGTTAAGTGTGAAGAATTAAACCTTGGTTAATGAAATGGTTAGGGTTTTTATTTTTCCATTACTTATTTATTCATTTATTTGTTTATACATTTTGGAAAATAAATGGAAAAGAGAAAAGAATGGTGGCTTCTTTTGTTGTTTAGTTAAAGCTTCATGAAGCTTTGACTTAGTCCACCATTCTTATCTCATCCTTAACCCTAACCATACCATTCAACCATGATTAATTCTCTACACTAAACCATGGTTCTATGATGATAAGAATGGATTATTCTTTTCATTTTAGAATTAACTTATCATAATATTATCATCTTCTTCTTCTTCATCTTCAATGAAGAAACCTCCACTTCATCAATGGTGATCAAAGAAGATGAGTGAGAAATCCAATTCTAAAGTCTACCCACTTCCTATTTCTTCATCCTCTACCTCTTGCCAAGTAGTAGAGTGTGTTTCCTTCACAAGTTTTCATGGCTTGGTGAAGGTGGAGCTTGATCTAGTGATGCTTCGACGTAGATCATCTTCGGCACGTCGTCGATGACCTAGCCCGCCCATTTCTCCGATGAAGCCGACACAAGAGCCCGGATTTCGTTTTGGACAGCGAGGACACTTCATCATGGAGCTATGGAGGTGGAGAACCGGATCTACAAAGGTTGTATTTCCGTTAACTTATAGTTAAGTGTTAACTAGTTTCTATTTCTCCTAGACATCTAGCAAACGATCCGTAGTCGGGTCTCTCGGCACCTAGAATTTTTGAATTTGGCATGTTCGATGCCTTGTGAGACCTCACTAGAGTGCCTAGGAACCCTACAGTGGTATCAGAGCCTAGCTAGAGCCTTAGGCGATGCGTAGACGGAGTTAGAAGTCCGATCGACCCGAAACCCCGACTTTAAAATGCTCTCTGGACATTTTTGTAAAATGTGGATTTTTCCATATTAAAAATTGCTAAAAAATTCAGCAGGGAAAAATAAGAATTACCATGCAAAAATTTTTGGATGAACAGTGTTTATTGCGGCGGAACCGCGGCAGAAGCCTAGCTTCTGCGGCGGTTCCGCGGCTATAAGGTGACGTCCCCTCATTGTTTGCACAGTAATTCCTGATAAATTATGCTGAGTTTTCTGGGAATTTTTAAAATTTTTTCTAGAGTTGAATTTTCTGGAATTGTTTTGGGGATTCGGTGTTTCGATCGGGGGATCAAATTTTGTCTATTTGGCTTTCCGGATATTTTTTAGAATATGTTAAAAAGTTCGACCGGATATAAATACCCAATTTTTCCCCTGTCGGGAAATTTCCAAGTGTTGGATTTTTCCGTAGTTTAACGACGTTCTAAGTAGTGCAAGTAATGCGATGGACCCTCTAGAAGACAACAAACCTTAACTCGATTATGTGACCGTCTTGAACTGCCCTTTGAACCTTCGGGTTTGGGGCAGTACGGCGTGCCACATGTGAGGCGTTGGCTTGACCCTTCTACGGCTGGACCGTTGGTACTGAGGCACGAACTGAATGTTGTTAGATTTATTTCATGTGTTGATCTGTATCGGGAAAACTTGGGTGCTCGATTGTTCGATCGAACAGTTTAACATTTTCTGTTTATCTGGAATGGGATACAATAATTGGAATTCACAAGAAGTTATGTGATAACTAAATGAATGTTATAAACATAGCAGTTTAGTCTCACTTGATCGGTTGCCACGGAATTTTGATGTGATCAAAAGTCCGTCGCAATCACGTAGCGTACGCGGATATTCGCCGGTAAACTTAATAGACAGCTACACCCCATAGCCCCGACCAAGTGACTGTAGGAGAACCCCGTCGCCGAAAGCATCCGTTCGGGTGCTCGCGGTAGCGGTGTTCCGCCTTGGTGCACTTCGTCGTCGGTATCAGGGGTGCGACCGTCTACTAAAGTTTGCGACGAGCATTCGATCAGGATGTCGGGAATCTTGTTGAATTGCCCGACTTAATGTTGAAAAGTGTTTTCGATTTTGAGACTAAAATGCGGGGTTTATAATTGTTAGGCATGCGATGTCTGAGTATTTCATTTGATTAGGCATGTGATGTCTAAATGGGTTGCGGATTCCAACTGTTGTAGTTTTACACTTTCTTTTCTGTGACCGTAAGTGTAATATGTGATATCGCCGATTTCGTTGCTATATGTCAACGACAATTGGGATGGACATATTTACTTACGTTGATGACATGTGATGTTATGTGTTGCTGGATATGTTATATTGGATCGTCGTGTTCGAATAGCCGGGGTTTTTTTTATGTGAGATGAGTGTTTTTCATTTTCATTCATGTAAAAACTTGTATGTAATATTCTTTTATTGGGGCACTTCCAGGTAGCGGATGTTGTCACCATTTGTATATTATTTACTTTTCCGCACTAGGATAGACCCAAGGAGGAGGGCACAAGTAACCGGGTTCTGGAGTCCAGTGGGAGACCAACTCGAGGAGTCGAGTCCGGGTCTCCTAACTCCAGAATTGGTAGGGTTGCTTGCCGCTCTCGTAGGGGTCTAGGGGTGTGGGTTTGGCTATTCATCACGACCGTGGAATCCGTGTTTTATACTGGCTCGTATTCAAAACACGGACGTCCTAATATATCCAATATTTCATATGATTCTTCTGCTGCGATATCATGTGATGTTCTGTGATAGATACAGTATATAGTATATATGATATATTATATAGACGTTACTTATGTTTTACACCCGTGCTAGCCCTGCCCCGCTCTGCCGTTAGTTACCTAACCTAACGGTGCACGAGGGGACATCGAGGCGAATGCGGATGGCATAAGTGTACGTCGTATTTATCTGTGATGTTTAGGTACTTAAATGATGGGACTTCATTAATGTGATTAATGAAATAAAAGAAACCTAAGATGTTGTAGAATCGAATTTCAAAATAAAACAGGTAGCTACAGTTCTTGGTTTGCACAGCGGTATATGTGATATATCCTGCACCTTATTCGATGAGGAAAGGACCGAGATCCCTTCACTGGGAGTGACTCCTTTAGCAATGACTGGCAGATGCTACACATTCGGTTTGTCTTATGATTGCTTTTAAGTGTTTTTGCTTTGCACAGTGATATATATGATATATCCCGCACCTCATTCGACGAGGAAAGGACCGACGATCCCTCACCGGGAGTGACTCCTTTAGCAAAACTAGAAAAGCCTCAAAAGCACTCCATTTAAAAATCATTTGATTCTACAACGATATCAAGTTCATTACGCAATAGGTTTTCAGAAAAACCTGTCGTAGCCCTCCGTCATTTCAAATAAGTCCTGTTTAGTATTCGTGCTGCGTTTGTTGACCTTGTCAAGGCGCAGTGTGCGGTAGCTAACCAGTATTTATCTGCTTATGCATATGATGCAGATTGGGTTAGGGTAGTCGTGCGGCCTTGTTGACCTTGTCAAGGGTCGTGCGGGTGGGTTTGATTCAATCAAGAAATGACGGGTTGAACTTTACTTGCGGTCTATGGTTTGTTGACCTTGTCAAGGTCATAGATCGTTCGGGGCAAAATATTATCGGGAATTTCAAGTGTTGAAATTTGCAATGAGATTGCATACCTTCTATGAGATAGTTGGATCCCGATACCCGCTGCGAGTAAGAGTTACTCCTGGGAGAGTTTTACACATTACAAATTAGTCGATCAAGTAGGTGTCTAGAAAGGTGTCAACGGGGTTACGCCTCTGGGAAAACGAGATTTACATTAATTAGGTTCGTGCGAAAGCATGGGGGACCTCCCTCAAAGTACCGACACTGGCCTGACTGAAAGATTGGCGAACCTGTAGTGTGTAATTAATCCCGGCTAGTCTTTCCTTTTAGGGTTTGAAGGAAGATTTGATAAAAAGCAGTGGGAGCCATCCTGATTAGATAAAATAATAACCAATCTATTCTTGACAGAGCGCACGCTGAGTGTTTTCTTCTCTCTCTCTCCAGGTAGCGACCATATCACGCCTTAATCAAGATAATAAAACGGATTATTGACCGAACCCGCTTGTTATACTGAGCTGGGGAACGTTGGTCCCGCTCCAACTTATAATAGTTATAAGACAGAGCAGGAAATTGGGGAATACCAGATTTCCCGTGCCGCCCAAACGAAGAGAGTGCATGCTGATGCATCATCTTCGGGTGTGTTCATTATACAGAACTGTTTCTCAGTATCCTCCGCATCCTTGGTATATGATACCGGATCAGGATCCCAGATATGTAAGATGTTACATAGGGCTACAAAAGGGTAGAAAAACTGAGAACGGGTGATAAGTTTCATGAGGCAGAAAACGGGGCAAGTGTTGCAGCCAAGTCTGTCGGTCACTGTCACCCTGTATTACCGATACATTGATTCTGAATGAATGTTATTAGATACCGAACCTGATATACAAAATCACATCAGTCTCTTTATTAGTAAAGAAATGATAAAATTTTGTATTGTTGGATAATGTTTTGAACATTTCCTTTATCAAAAGTTGATCGGTTCAGGCACGTTATCTAAAAGCATTGATGTTCTAAATCAAACTACAGTTCTTAGTATATAGAACACACATAAGAGGAAGAGTTCAGAAATGAACGGATCCTTCTTGAGGTATTGTAGACTAAGTCATATCAATGTGACCCGACTAGCTGGAGTTACATTTAGATGCATATTTAAATTAGTTTGAATTTACATCTTGTGAAACTCGCCAGTCATGTCACAAAGATAAAATGACCATAGCTCTGTTTATAGGAAACAGAGAAAGAGTTAGTGAACTCTTGGGATGATACATGTTGATGTATGTAGGTCCCCTGTCTACACATGCCAGGACTGATTCTTTATACTTCATTACATTCTCTGATGATCTTTCGAGTTTCAGACCTATGTTCCTGTTGAAACACAAGTCCGAACCTTTTGAGATATTCACAGAATATAAGTTAGAAGTAGAGAACCAAAATACGGGTATAAGTATTATGTCCTTTGATGTGATCAAGGAGGAGAATACTTGTGCATGGAATTCCTGGACTATTCTAAAGGAGAATGAGATTCTCTCTCAGAATTACTCCTCCGTATACACCATAGCACGATGGTATGTCGGGGCGGAGCAGATACACCCTATTTGTTATGGTGTGCTCTATGATGAGTACTACTGAGTTACCTTTTTCCTTTTGGGTGTTATGCACTTGAGAAGTTGCATACCTATTGAATAGGGTTCCAATCAAATCAGTTGTCTACCATTTCATATGTGATATGGAAAGGGAAGAGCCCATGTCTTAAGCTAGTTAAGATTTGGGGTTGTCCGGCCTATGTCTAAAAGCAAAATCCGGACAAGCTCGAGGCAAGGTTAGTTATGTAGAACTGGAAAGGTTCCAGCTATACAAACTACAGCAGAAGATTTGGTAAAACCAAAGGATTCAGTAGATACCAACGAACCTCAGCCTCTCCGCCGATCTAGTACGGTTCCTCACCCACCTGAGAGATGCTTCTGTTTCTCTATGACAGTGGGAGCGAGGATTGCATCATGAGATGATGACCTAACTAGTTTCGACCTGGCCATCAGGAATAGGACTCTGTGAGAATGGATGGATGTTTAGCGATCTGAGATGGAATCCTTATACACCAACAAAGTATGGACTTTAGTTGCTATATCTGAAGGGTTAAATCCCCATCAGGAGCAAGTATATCTTGAGAAGATTACTTGGTGTACATGGAAAGGTTGAAACCTTCAAAGCTAGACTTGTTAAAGGTTTTCGTCATTGACCAGGCGTGGATAATGATGAAACCTTTTCCAGTACCTATGCTTAAGTCCATCCAGATCCTACTTGCCACGGCTACATACCATGACTACGATATCTGGCGGTTGGGTGCCATGACTGCTTTTCTAAATGATGTTTTAGAAGAGTGCGTCTATAAGTACACAGCCAGAGGGCTTCATAAACAGTGGGAGCAGCGGAAACGTGAACAAGATGCTTTATAGGATAAAGCAGGCATCGCGGAGTTGGAACGTCTGTTTTGATGTCTTAGTCAAAGAGTTTGACATCATCAAAATGGTAGATGAACCTTGTATAAACAAAAAGGTAGTAGGGAGTATGGTGACGATCCTCGTAGAGTACGTGGATGACATACTCTTGATAGGGAAGGAGTTTCCTATGCTACGCTCGATCAATCTCCGCTTATCACAAGGATTCTCCAGATAGGATCAATGTGATACCTCCTCCATCCTGAGTTTTCATCTATGAGATAGATGTTATTTGGGTGTTAGTATACTCACTAGTTGTAGTGAGATGGTATCAATCGATCCTGGGGGGAATCACTGGAAGGGTTCCAGGGTGATAAAGACGACTGAATGTCAGTCGCAGGCATTGTCTTTACCCTCAGTAAAGGGACGTTATGTTGGAAGAGTTCCAAGCTATATACCGTGACATACTAGACGATAAAGGCAGGATACATCGCTACTTATGATGCTACCAAAGAGGCTGTTTGGATGTATAATGGTTCATGAGATGAACTACGTTCCTACCATTGTGTGACAATGGAGTTGTGGCTTATGCCAGGAACCCCTGTCCCATCAGTGATCCAGACATATTCTAAGGCAGTATCACTTGATCATGGAGATGGTTGATCTCCAGGCTGATCGAGGATAGGAGAGCAGACTCAGAGGACAACACGGCGGATCCACTCACGAAGGCCTATTCCCAGAGAGAGACTTTTATGGGATGGTTGAGTATGAGATACTACAACCACTGCTACAGATGGCCCTAGTGCAAGTGGGAGATTGTTAGTTATATGTATGCCCTAGAGGCCATTACTGTACATTGGATTATATTGTAGTGGATGCTGGGACATGTATAGGGAGGACTTTCTTGCTCGACATGATAGTATGCTATCTGGTTACTCTTTACCTTAACGTGTACACTGATTGTCTCTCTGTTACATGTTGGTAAAGCCCTTAGGATGTGTACTTGACTACCTGGACTATGATGCGGATCATACTAGTGGGGATATGGTAGTCCATAAGTACATCCTTGAAAGTCCCTAGTCGTGGGTGTATCGAGATGGGGCATCGATATACCAGAGTAGACTAGCGTGTACCTTCTCGACCCATATAGATGGGCGATGGATGATCCCATATCCATCGGTGTTTGACATCAGAGATGATATACGGGTGCTCAGTAAAGACTGGGTACACTGGACGGACTCGCCGAGAACTCCCAGATGGTATTATACCTCACGTCAGATGGCAGTTCTCTGGTGACACTGGTACAGAGTAGTCTGTTGACCCGAGATCGTCATAGAGTCTTGTGTGGTTCCCGCTGTGCTTTGATTTCCATCTTACCACGTCCAAGAGGGTGTGCAAAACGGTGGTTTTTGGGTACAGTCCCGAGTCACATGGAGGCAATGAGCGATAGGAGGGGATTCGTCTCTCCCGGTATAGGGGGTTGATGTTGCGCTGTGTTCGATTGGCTATAACAGGAAATCCCTGGCCAAGGTTGCTGAGATTTACTGGTAAGTGTTACCAGTAGTTTCTCGAATTGTTATAGACCTCATATCGACACGACTTATCGAACTATTGGGGTCTGACGTTTACCACCCCTAGGCAAGATATGCGACATATCAGACGATCAGACCGGACTGTATGGTAGTGTTACTGGTTGGATTCACTGGAGTTGGAGCGGGCTTGCTCGTCGATCTTCTGATCGCTCAATACCCGGGTGGCCGTTACGTTTAGCAGACCGCTTGCGGCTTGTGGGTGTTTGATATGATCATCATCTGCTGCCGGCGTATTGACGAGTCTTTAGAGTCCTACACAGAGGTTTCCTGGCTCAAGCGAAACGAAATAGGAGCGCATATAAGATATGTGCGGGACCGAGAATAATGCGTGTATGTGATACCGTATTTCATTCTCGCGATCAATGTGTCGAATGGTTGTATGCGATATAACCTAGTTATCGATTCAAGCGTTGATTCGATAAGCCGATACATTGTATACTAGTCGGTTGTGTGCGACATGACCGGATCATTGAATAAAGTGTTGATTTAATGATTTAATGCATATTTATATATTTGATATATTACTTTGCATCAACTAGTATCGGTTTACTTAAGATGGATTTTCTCACTCGGGATGTGCGCATTGCATATGCGATATGATTTTGTGCACTTGCTTGTATCATGTTTGATGATACATGCCTTTTGGTTAAGTGTGAAGAATTAAACCTTGGTTAATGAAATGGTTAGGGTTTTATTTTTCCATTACTTATTTATTCATTTATTTGTTTATACATTTTGGAAAATAAATGGAAAAGAGGAAAGAATGGTGGCTTCTTTTGTTGTTTAGTTAAAGCTTCATGAAGCTTTGACTTAGTCCACCATTCTTATCTCATCCTTAACCCTAACCATACCATTCAACCATGATTAATTCTCTACACTAAACCATGGTTCTATGATGATAAGAATGGATTATTCTTTTCATTTTAGAATTAACTTATCATAATATTATCATCTTCTTCTTCTTCATCTTCAATGAAGAAACCTCCACTTCATCAATGGTGATCAAAGAAGATGAGTGAGAAATCCAATTCTAAAGTCTACCCACTTCCTATTTCTTCATCCTCTACCTCTTGCCAAGTAGTAGAGTGTGTTTCCTTCACAAGTTTTCATGGCTTGGTGAAGGTGGAGCTTGATCTAGTGATGCTTCGACGTAGATCATCTTCGGCACGTCGTCGATGACCTAGCCCGCCCATTTCTCCGATGAAGCCGACGCAAGAGCCCGGATTTCATTTTGGACAGCGAGGACACTTCATCATGGAGCTATGGAGGTGGAGAACCGGATCTACAAAGGTTGTATTTCCGTTAACTTATAGTTAAGTGTTAACTAGTTTCTATTTCGCCTAGACATCTAGCAAACGATCCGTAGTCGGGTCTCTCGGCACCTAGAATTTTTGAATTTGGCATGTTCGATGCCTTGTGAGACCTCACTAGAGTGCCTAGGAACCCTACAAGTCGTTCTACCATTTTGGCCAAAGTCAAGGGTATGTGCGGGTGGGCTCAAATTAACCTGGAGAATGACGGGTAGAACTTGACATGTGACTTATGATATTTTGACCAAAGTCAAGGTCATAAGAGCATGGGGCAAAAATCCACATCGGGAGTTTCAAAAGAACTAAAACTTGCTAGCGCTGCATACCATTTGGAGTGTGATGATTCTGGTAGGATTCCTTCAGTTTTGTCACGCGGTGATATTTGGATTCCGATCCTACTGTGAGTATATACTACTCCTCCGGAACTTTCTCACTTAACGATCAATGCTATAAACCAAGTAGGTGTCTAGAAAAGTGTTAGCGGGGCTACGCCCACAGGGAAAAGAGGTTATTTAATTAAGGAACTTCGCGAAAGCGTTGGAAAACCTCCCTCGAAGTACCGACACTAGCCTGGCTGAACGGTTAAGCAAGTATTGTACGGTGAGATTGATCCCGACTAATTCTTCCTTTATGTTTTGAGGAGGGATTCGAGAGACAGTGGGAGCCATCATGTTTAGACAAATTAAAAACCACTCTAAACTTGCAAGAGCATCATGCTAAAGTGTTTCTTCTCTCTCTCCTAATTGCAGCGACCAAACATCATGACTGGACTTAAGTTACTACTAGATAAAAACATACTGACAGGGCCAAACTACAAAGATTGGCTCAGGAATGTCAAAATGACAATAATTTATGACAAGTCGGGGTATCTTCTTACCACCAAAGCTCCCCCTGTCCCAGGTCCCACCTCCAGCGTCGCGGATAAGGAAATCCGTAAGACATGGGAGATCGACCGCGCGAAGGCCAAGTGCCTCGTGCTTGCCTCTATGGACAACGAACATCAGAGGAGGCATGAGAATATGGACCTCGAATCCATATTTCTCCATACAAAAGAACTGTATGGAGAGCAATCTCGTATCCCCAGATACGAAGTGTCGAAGAAGTTGTTTTCGGCAAGATTGGCCGTCGGATCATCGGTAGCGGAACACGTGCTTAAGATGATTGGCTACATAGAGGAGTTCGCGGACCTTGGGACCACGTTGGAGAATGAGCTCTATACGGACTTGATTCTTCAGTCCCTTCCTTCTACTTACGCCCGGTTCATTCTGAATTTCAACTTGGAAGAAAAGGAAGTTGAACTTTCAGAGCTCCTCAACTTGCTGAGGAGTGCAGAGGGAACCCTACAGAAAGGTAGGGAAATATCCACTTTGTTTGTAGGAGGATCTTCCTCTTCTAGGTCCAAGGAGAAAGCCAAGGGAAAGAAGAAGAAAACCCCCGCCAAACTAAGGGGCGGTGTTAGTAAGGTGGATACGAAGGGAAAGGCAAAAGCAACAAAAGTAGCGGGGAAGCTTATGGATAAGGAAGAATGCTTTTACTGTCACAAGAGTGGACACTGGAAGAAAGATTGCAGGGCTTGGAAAGCCAGAACACAGGATCTGAAGCAGGTTGCGGCTTCAGCTTCAGGTGTGTATGTTATTGAAAATTGTCTATCAATAAACTCTACGTCCTGGGTATTGGATACCGGATCAGGATCTCATATCTGTAATTCTTTGCTGGCGTTGAGAAAGCGTAGGTTTTTGAAAGAAGGTGACATGACCCTCAAAGTTGCCAACGGAGCTAGCATGGATGCTGAGGCCGTGGGGGACTATCACCTGGGAATGTCAGATGGGCATGTTTTGGTTTTACGTAATTGCTTTTTTGTACCCAATGCAACTTGTAATATCATTTCTGTATCTTTAGTTTCTAAAGAAGGTTATGAATTTGCGTTTGTAAGTAATGTTGTAAACATTCACCTTAATCAAGTTCTGATTGGGTCAGGTACATTAAGCAATGGTATATACGTATTAAACCAACCACAGATTTTCAATGTTCACAATACACACAAAAGAAATTCTCCGGAAATAAATCAGACTTTCTTATGGCATTGTAGACTGGGTCACATCAATGAGAGAAGGTTGACGAAGTTACATACAGAAGGATATTTGGATCCGTTCGAATATCAATCATATGCAACTTGTCAATCCTGTCTCAAAGGAAAGATGACAGAGACTCCGTTCACTGGACACGGAGTGAGAGCAAGCGAGCTCTTGGGACTCGTACACAGCGACGTGTGCGGTCCAATGTCTACACATGCCCGAAGCGGTTATTCTTACTTCATTACTTTTACGGATGACTTTTCAAGGTACGGTCATGTCTTCTTAATGAAACATAAATCCGAAGCCTTTGGAAAATTCCAGGAATATAAGAATGAAGTAGAAAAACAAACAGGCAAAAGTATCAAAACACTGAGATCCGATCGAGGTGGTGAATACTTAAGTGCCGAGTTCCTGGATTACTTAAAAGAGAATGGAATTCTCTCTCAGCTTACTCCTCCATACACTCCGCAACATAACGGTGTATCGGAGAGACGGAACCGAACCCTATTGGATATGGTACGGTCCATGATGAGTAACGCTGAGTTACCGCGATCATTCTGGGGATATGACTAGAATGAGCTACATACCTTTTGAACCGAGTCCCAACTAAGACTGTGCCTACTACACCATATCAGATGTGGTGTGGGAAGAGACCCTATCTTAATCACATTAAGACATGGGGATGTCCAGCTTTTGTCAAAAAGCAGCATGCGGACAAGCTCGAGGCACGCTCAGTACAGTGCAAGTTTGTGGGATATCCAAAGAACTTCAAGGGATATTTCTTCTATTGCGAAGAGGAACAAAAAGTTCTTGTTTCTCGGCATGCCCACTTCTTGGAAACTCAGTTTTTGGAGATTCAGATAAGTGGGAACGCAATAGAACTGGAAGAAATTCCAGAACCACGAGCTATTACTGAAGGCTTAGTAGAACCAAAGGGTTCAAAAGATCAGGACATTCCTACGCCGCTCCGCAGAAGTAGTAGGTAGTCTCATCCGCCCGAGAGATACTACGGTTTTCTCATAGACGGGGATAGAGAGGATTGCATCATTGATAGTGATGAGCCGACTAGCTTCCAGCAGGCCATTCAGAGCATTGACTCGGTAAAATGGCTGGATGCAATGCGGACCGAAATGGAGTCCATGTACACCAACAAAGTATGGACGTTGGACATTGCTCCAGATGGGGTAAAACCCGTAGGATGCAAGTGGATCTTCAAAAGGAAGATTGGTGTAGATGGACAGGTTGAGACCTATAAAGCTAGACTTGTTGCAAAAGGTTTCCGTTAAAGACCTGGCTTGGACTACGACGAAACCTTTTCTCCAGTGGCTATGCTGAAATCCATTCGGATCCTTCTTGCCATTGCTGCCTTCCACGATTATGAGATCTGGCAAATGGACGTAAAGACCACTTTTCTGAAGGGAAATTTAGAGGAGTGTGTCTATATGGACCAGCCAGAGGGTTTCATTCAGAGTGGGAGCAACGGAAAAGTGTGCAAGTTGCTTAAGTCCATCTATGGACTAAAGCAGGCATCGCGGAGTTGGAACATCTGTTTTGATGAGACGGTCAAAGAATTTGGTTTTATCAAAAATCCAGATGAACCATGCATCTATAGTAGATTTGTAGCGAGAACTGTAGTATTCCTCGTTTTATACGTGGATGACATTCTCTTGATAGGAAATGACATTCCTATGCTACAATCTGTCAAAGGGTTCTTGTCACACAGGTTCTCCATGAAAGACCTGGGTGATACCTCATACATTCTGGGGATCCAGATCTATCGTGACAGATCCAAGAGGATACTGGGACTCTCACAGTCCAGGTATATCGACACCATACTGAAAAGATTCAGTATGGAAGATTCCAAGCGCGGTAATCTACCGGCTTGTCACGGGATCACCCTCTCCAAAGAGATGTCTCCTAAGACTGATTTGGAAAGGGATCGCATATCTATTATACCCTACGCTTCTGCGGTAGCTCTATAATGTATGCGATGTTGTGTACCAGACCAGATGTAGCTTATGCACTGAGTGTGGTAAGCCGGTATCAGTCAAACCCTGGGGAGAAACACTGGATAGCGGTAAAGAACATTCTCAAGTATCTGAGAAGGACTAAGGAGATGTTCTTGGTGTATGGAGGAAAAGACCTCCAAATCGAGGCCTTTGCTGACTCCAGCTTCCAGAGTGACAAGGATGATTCCAAGTCCATGTCGGGTTATGTCTTTACCCTCTATGGAGGGGCGGTGTGTTGGAAGAGTTCCAAATAGGAAACCGTTGCTGACTCGACGATGGAAGCGGAATATATCGCTGCTGCTGATGCCGCAAAGGAAGCTGTCTGGATGAAGAAGTTCCTCATGGAGCTTCAGGTGGTTCCTACCATTGTTGATCCAATACCGCTGTATTGCGACAACAACGGAGCTATAGCTTTAGGGAAGGAACCAAGGTCCCATCAGAAGTCCAGACACATCTTGAGGCGGTATCACCTGATCAGGGAGATCGTGGGTCGCCAGGAGATCGAGGTTCGGAGAGTTGCTACGGAAGATAACACTGCTGATCCATTCACGAAGGCCTTACCCCAGACTCAGTTCGAGCGGCTGATCGAGATGATAGGTCTTCGATACGCCAGTACATGGCCTTAGTGCAAGTGGGAGATTGTTAGTGTATATGCCCTAGAGGTCATTACTGTATCATACTAGTATGTATATTACTTAATGGAAGCTTGGGATATTCACCTTGTATTGACAATCTTGCTCAAAATGGTAGTATGCTACTTGGTTTGTTTCTGCTTTAATGTGTGCATGTGTTTCTTTTAGCATATCGCCTTTACACATTAGTGGAGCCCTTAGGATCTTTGCTTGATTACCAGCGTTGTGATGGCAGTCACACTCGTGGGGGCTGGGTAATCTATAAGCACATCCTTATGCAGGTCCCTAGTCGCAGGACTATCGAGACAGGGCATCGATACTCCGAAGTAGACTAGCGTATGCGCTTCTTATCCCAACTTGGGAGACGGTCTGTCCTACAGCCGTCAGTACGTCGTACTTGAGATAGTATGCGGGTGCTCGTTAGGTTACGAGTACACTGGACAGGACTCGTTGGGAACTGTTGGTTGGTATTATACCTATCGTCAGTTATCAGTTCCCAGGTGACATGAGTACAGCTTAGTCCGTTGACTTGACACTGTCACTTCGCCTCGAGTGTGTTCCCACTGTACTTTGATTACTACCCTACCGCGGCTCAAAGTAGTCGTGCAAACAGGTAGTTTTTGGGTGCAGTTCCGAAGCACTTGGAGGCAGTGACGGTTAGACAGGATTCGTCTCTCTCGGTATTGGGGGTTGATATCGCGCTGTGTCTAGGAGAGCCATTACACAAAGTCCCTGGCCAGGGCAAGCGAGATAGACCGGTAGGTTTCCAGTGTTATCTCAGGTGTTCTGGGCTACACTCCGACACGACTTGTACCGCTAGTAGAGGACTGACGTTTACCGCCCCCTAGGCCCGCCATGCGATGTTCTCAGACGAACAGACCGGACTGTACGGAGACTGTCACATACAGGCTCAGTAGGAGTTCAGATGGGTTTACCTCGTCAGTCTTCTTGTCGGCATCTACCTGGGGACCGTTACGTACTGCTAGTGCCGCTTGCGGTCTGTGGTTAAACCCACTGCCAGCGTAGTGTCGAGTCTTTAGAGCCCCACGCAGAGGGTTATTCACATTTGGGCAAAACAGAGTAGAGGTCGCATGGTTTTGCGACAGGGTTCGTTCACATCCGCGCACTTGTGCACGTTTGGCGTCCGGACAGACATTACTAGCGGGCTCTGGTTTGAGCCAGATCCTAGTATATGTTTAGGGGTTAGTTTTATCTCATAGTATTCATGTTCCTCGGAACACGAATACGGGTGTGTATGCACAGTTGATTGAGGCGGAGGAAGAGGATTTTCATTAGGGTTTCGGAACGGGTGTGTATGCACAGTTGACAGTTGTCTTTTTCCAAACCCTAATGGATATGTGAAATATCAATTAATAATATTAATTAAATGAAATTGTGTCATGGTTAGGGTTGTTGACTTGTTGACCAAGGTTGACTAGTTGACCAAGGTTGAAAAGTTGACCATCATCATTTCAAGCAAAGATGCTCTTTGATCTTTGCAAAACTCATTTAATGTGAAATGATAATAGTCATTTCAACATACCATCACCTTTTTCATTTAGATTAATTTTGTTAATTGATTAATTCACATATATTTGTTATGGTTGTAAAAAAACCATCTCATTCTATCATAACAATTCTCTCTCCTCTCTTCTTCTTCTTCTTCCTCCTCTAGTTCAAGGAGAACAATTCTCATGTGTTGAGAAACATCTCCTTGAAGATAAAACACCCTAAGCCACTCTCTACTCTTCCTAAGGTTGAAGGTCTAGCAAGCCGGAGACTTTAGTTTTCTCAAAGTTCGGGAAAGGAGCTCAAGGAAGAAAACCTCAGGTGGATCCATCTTCGACAAGAGAAGGCAACGAGGAAAGTATCATCCGACCACCATCAAGAGTCAAAGAGAAAGAGTTCAAGTTGAGGTATAACCCCTAACCGAGTAGATAACTCTCTTGTTAGTTGCTAGTGTGTTGTTTAGCCAAGATCCGTTTTTGTAGTCCGTGTTACCTAAGTCTTAAAAAATCGTTTTTACCGTTTCCGCAAGCCCGAAAGAACCGGGAGAGGTAACGTGGACTTACAACTAGAAACAAAGCAAATCAATAACAACACAAGAGATTTAACGTGGAAAACCCAAATGGGAAAAACCACGAAGAAAGGAAAGAAACTTTATTAGAATTTTAAAGAAAACTTTACAGAAAATTACAAATCATTTCCTTCAAGATCTCCAACGAGATCTACCTTCTTCTCTTTTGAAGTTCTTCTTAATGGCCTATTTGATCCCTTATAAAGCCGTCTTTGCGTCTCCTTTAAACCTTAAAACTTAACCTTAGCATCTTATTTATACCCAAAACAAATATGAAATATAATAGGAATCCTTAATTCACGAAACTGTCATAAAACCATGAATTTCGTGATAAACTCGAATCCTGAAGGCCCGCGACGAACTTGACGATAGACGTCTGACCTCAGACATCTGTTCTTATCTTGAGACAGCTCGGTATAATTCTGAGACGGCTCACAAGACGTCTGGAATTACCTATTCTCATCTATTCCTATGAGACGGCTCATATTTATTTTGAGCCGGCTCGAAGTTTCTTCGCAAGAGCCAATTGACGTCTATCCATTGAGGCCAGACGTCTGAACTAAAATCTGATTGTGTGTAGTCTCGTGATATACAAGACATATTCACACCAATCTCCATATTGGCTTGTATATCCTTATAACCATCTTGAAAATTTGTTAGTTTCGTCTTGTATCCCTTAGCTTTTTCTTAGTTTTCCCCATTTCCCTTTTCGGCACAGCTCCAAAACCTGAAACTACGAACTGTCACGGTTTTTCCTCAGAACTGTGAAACTGATGCGACCCTTCTACCGAGGTCACAAACATTCCTCATATTTGAGTACCTGAACAGAAATCAAGGCTGACTTGAACTTCTCCGTAAGAATAATTTTCGTTAGCATGTTCGCCGGATTCACCTTAGCATCGATTTTTATCAAATCAATATCCTTTTCGGCCCACTCCTTTATTTTGTGATACTGCACGTTGAAGTGCTTCATTCGACTATGGTATACCTGATTTTTTGCCAGGTGAATGGCCCTTTGACTATCGCAAAACAAAAGAACCGATCCCTTCTCGAATCCGAATTCGCCTACTAAACTCTTTAACCATAAGGCTTTCTTTGATACTTCCACTACTGCCAGGTATTCTGCCTCCATCGTTGATAGCGCCACAATATCCTAAACTGTTGACTTCCAACTAGCTGGAGATTCTGCAACTGTTTATACATAGCATGTAGTCGATTTTCTTTTGTCCAAGTCACCAGCGTAATCAACATCTATATATCCCTGCAACAGGCTCGATTTATCTTCTGACTTGCGAAAGAGTAAACCGAGATATTTACTTTCTTTCAGAAACTGAAGTATCCACTTTACAGCTTCCCAATGGAGCTTTTCTGGATTTGACATGTATCGACTAACCAGACTTACCGCATAGGATATATCTGGACGTGTGCATACCATAGCGTACATAAGTGATCCCACGCGCTTGCATATGGTACTCGAGACATCTGTTCCTTCTCCTCCTCTGATTTCGAACACTCGTTGGAGGATAACTTGAAATGACCGGCGATAGGGGTATTCACCTGCCTTGAGTCCATGCTGAATCTCTCCAACACATTCTCAATATAATTTCTTTGGGATAGACATAGCTTTCCAGCCTTCCTGTCTCGAAAAATCTCCATCTCAAGAATTTTCCTTGCTTCACCTAAATCCTTCATGTTAAATTCTGCACTCAATTAAGTTTTGAGCGTCTTTATTTCCGTCATGCTCTTAGCAGCAATTAACATGTCATCGACATATAGGAGTAGATATATCGACGAGCCATTTTTAAGCCGCTTCGAGTATACGCAGCTGTCATACTTATATCGAGAGTAGTTGGTCTTCATTGTAAAAGAATCGAAGCGTTTGTACCACTTCCTGAGAGACTGTTTCAACCCATATAGAGACCTTTGAGTTCACCTACGTGATCCTCCTTGCAGGGCCCCATAAATCCTTCAGTTTGTCTCTTGAAGATAGTCTCTTCCAACTCACCATGCAGAAAATCCGTTTTCACTTTCATTTGCTTCAACTCTAAATTTTGAACTGCTACTAGTGTAAAAAAAACTCGAATAGATGTTTGCTTGACTACAGGCAAGAAAATCTCGTTATAGTCAACCCCCTCCTTTTGATCATAACCCTTTGCAACTAACCTTGCTTTGTATTGCTTATCATCCTTTTTCTTGAATACCCACTTGCAGCCAATAGCCCTTTTTCTCTTCGATAGCTTAATCAACTTTCGCATGCCGTTCTTTAGAAGTGACTCCATCTCCTCTGTTATTGCAACCACCCATCAATCCCTATCTTCTTGCTCAATAGCCTCCTGATAATTACTAGGATCTCCGCTTTCAGTGACTAAAGCAAATACGAGCATATCTCTGAAACTGAACCTTATTTGTGCCTTATGTGGATGTGTTGTTCTCTTTAACGCCATTGTCTGTGGGTCCTGCGGGGGTTGGTTCTCACTGTTTGTCTCTGTATTTTGCCCGTCCACCTCTGTATTAATAGAATGAAATTGTGTTTCAGTGTCTGTATCTTTATGAGTGCCAGAAAACTCCACCTCCAACGGATCATCATCACCTGATGCTCCACATGCCTTCTTATTTTCTTCAACCACATCTTTCAATGCCTCATCGAAGATCACATCTCAGCTAGTGAACACCCTTCTGTTTTCCGGATCCCATAACTTATAGCCTTTTACTCCAAATTTGAATCCCAAGAGAACGCACCTTTTGACTTTGACTTAAGCTTGGTCCTTTCCTTCCGATTCACGAGTGAGTAAACATGGCACCCAAACACTCGTAACGAATCATAACTGACTGGCTCTCCTCTCCATATTTCTTCGGGATCTGAAGATTTATGGCTGTAGATGGAGACCTGTTAACCAAATAGCACGCATGACTTACCTCCTCTGCCCAGAAGTTCTCTGAAAGGACGAATTGCAACCGCATACTTCCGGCTCTCTCTAGCAGTGTCATATTCCTGCGCTCCGTTACCCCATTTTGATCTGAAAGTCCTGGAACTCTCTATTGCCTTTGTATACCCTGTTCTTTACAGTAGTCTTGAAACTCCTTCAAGATATATTCTCCTCCATTATCCGTCCGCAAGTATTTCACCAATCGCCCCTTTTGCTTCTCAACGGCTGTTTTCCACTTCTTAAATCTGGCAAACACCTCTGACTTGTGTTTGAGGAAATAGACCCATACTTTCAGTGAGAAGTCGTCAATGAAAGTGACATAGTATATGGCACCTCCTTTTGATAGTATCTGTGATGACACCCATATGTCAGAGTGTATATAGTCGAGAAATCCTTCGGTCTTTTGCACAGCTTGCTTGATGCCGACTTTATGTTCCTTCCCCATCGTGCAATACTTGCAGAAGTCCAGCTTGCACGTGGTAACCCTTTTAAGCAACTCCCTTATGTAAATTTACGAAGACCCCTCTCACTCATGTGGCCAAGACGCATATGTCACAGCTTTGCGGTATTCTTCACCTGTTTCTCTATAGCAACAGCTGCACTACCAGTAATTGTGTTGTCTTCCAAACGATATAAGTTCTTCAATCGTTGTCCATTCATGACCACTAGGATATCCTTGACAACTTTTAGCACTCCATCTTAATTTACGAACTTGCATCCTACCGCATCCAATGCTCCTAGAGAAATCATATTCTTCTTCAATTTCGGAACATGTCTCACGTTCACAAGTGTTCACACCACACTATCAAACATGCGAAGTTTGATGTTCCCATACCCGTGGCCTTGCACGCCGCATTGTTTCCCATAAGAACACTGCTACCATTGAACTCTTTATAAGTGTCGAACAATTTCTTTTTGAGACACATATGATATGAACGTCCGGAGTCAAGTATCCAAGCATCATAATTTTTCTCCTTCCCGGTATGTATTGTGAGTACATCACACGGTGTTTCTTCTTTTGCTTCCTTCGCAACACTGGTTTGATCCGAACTATTTGTACTGGCTCCTTCACTCTTCTTCTCCAACCATTGTTTATACTTTTGATATTGCTTCTTCATATGCCCTGGTTGTTTGCAAAAAAAAGCATGGTTCGCTATTTTGCCCTGATGATTTGGATTTCTCCCTCTTTCTCTTGCCTCCGTCTTATGTCTTCGACCTTTCCTTTTCACTGGCAAACAACCATGATGACCTCTCTGATCGATTTGCTTACTTCATGATCTCATTGTTGAGAAGAGTAGCTGTAACCTCCTCCATCTCATGATCTCCTTCCCATAGAAAATTGTTGTCACTAAGTGTTCATAAGATATTGGAAGCGAAGAAAAGAGCAAAAGCGCTTGGTCTTCCTCATCTAACTTTACCTCAAGGCATAGAAGATCACTGACCATCTTATTGAAGCTATTCAAATGGTCATGAATTGGAGTACATTCCTTCATGCGCAGACCGTAGTGTTGCTTCGTTAAATACAGTTTGTTAGACAAAGACTTTGTCATATACAAACTCTTTGGCTTCAACTATAAACTTCCCGCAGAAGTTTCTGACAAGACGTTGTACATCATGTTGTCCGCCAGACAAAGCTCTGTCGTGCACTGTGTCCTCTGATCTATATCTTCCCATATATCATCTGTCATGTCGGTAGATTTTTTCCCGCCAAGAACTTTAAACAACCCTTCTTTTATAAGAAGTGCCTTAACCCTTCTTTGCCACATCGAGAAGTTATCTTTGCCATTAAATTTTTCCACCTCAAACTTTATGCCATTGACCTTATTATTCGTCATCTTTAATTCTAAAGCTGAAAACTTTCTCTCGGATCCTTATGAACCAATATCTTCAGTATTACAATCTAAAAGGATGAGAAACGGACACAAGCGTCGCCACCCGCCGTAGACTTAGATAGTAAAACTAAAGAGGAAAAGCTCTGTACCAATTGTTGTTAGCGCGCAGCGAGAAAAAAGACCTGATCGATACGAAGATTTCTTTGACGAATAACAACTAGAAACAAAGCAAATCAATAATAACACAAGAAATTTAACGTGGAAAACCTTAACAGGAAAAACCATAAGAAAAAGGGAGAAAACTTTATTAGAACTTTAGAAAACTTTACAGAAGATTACAAATGCTCTCCTTCAAGATCTCCAACAAGATCTACATTCTTCTCTCATGAAGTTCTCTTTAATGGCCTATTTGATCCCTTATGGAGCCATCTTTGCACCTCCCTTAAACCTTATGATCACACTCTCCATAAAACTTAACCCCAACATCTTATTTATACCCAAAAAAAATCTGAAATATAATAGGAATTCTTAATTTACGAAAATGCTATCATAAACCTGAATTTCGAGATAAACTCGAATCCTGAAGGCCCGCGACGAACTTGACGACAGACGTTTGACCTCAATGGGCAGACGTGTGTTCTTATCTTGAGACGGCTCAGTGTAATTTTTAGACAGCTCATAAGACGTCTGGAATTATCTATTCTCCTCTGTTCCTATGAACGGCTCATATTTATGTTGAGCCGGCTTAAAGGTTTCGTCATGAGAGTGGACAGACGTCTGTCCATTGAGGACAGACGTCTGAACCTGAAATCTGATTGTGTGTAGTCTTATGATATACAAGACACCTTCACAACATGACAGGTGTGGATACATATAGAAATATTTATTGTAAATCAAAACCATCCGTATTTCATTAAAAAAATGAATACGATTACCGATTTCTACTTAAACTTTTTGTATCTGTTATTCTCTTTACATCCCTAGGTTGTGATAGCAAATATTAAACACATATGTAATTTTATTTTGTGTAGAGTCTATCTGCAACATGGCATTTTATAAAACCACATCGAATCGATTAATTACTCTTTTCTTTAATTGAAATAATGCAGGTGGGTGCAAGTCAAGTGGAGAGAGCTGTTGAGCAAGTTCTCGAGGAACAAAATTGTTATTTTTCTATGAAAAATTCTATTTTAGCACGTGAAAAATGCTTGTCCTTGGTTTAATTTAAGATGGTGACTTGGATTTTTGAATTATTTTCCATTTTTCGGTCATACTTTATTTTTCAGTGGATTTCCCAAGGGGACTGATTATGTCAGCATTGTCCATATACATATGAGAATAATGGAGGGAAGAGGTCCTCGAAGGCTTTTTGCGTTAGGTGGCGGCAAAAAATACACCCTCCACCATTTTATTCGACAATTGATACCTTCCAACTTAATATACATCTTTTAATTTGTCGATATATCAAATTTAATATGATTACAACATCATTTAACCGTTAATTTAGTGGGTGCAAAATTAACGGTTTACCGACAATAGAATTTTTTATATTACTAAATCAACGGTGAAATGGTGTCGCAATCATATAAAATTTGGTGTATCGACAAATTAGAAGATGAATATCAAATTGGAATATGCCGATCGTCGAATAAAATGGTAGAGGGCGTATTTTTTGTCGTCACCTAACTCAAAAAGTCTCATATGGCCTCTTTCCTCCATTATTCTCTCTCTGTATATATATCGGGAGCTAATTTCAATTTACTCAGCATGCGGATGCATGGATCCCATCTTACTGCAAGTAGTATTGTGATGTTCATGGTTGTTTTCTTTTCTCTCGTTATTGCTCATCCAAGCCCACATGTTGTTGGGTCAATTTTTGGTTTGATTAGACCCATGGTATCAAGATAAATTGGGTATGAGCTGTGATGTAACCAACTGGATCATTTGGCAGAATGAAAAAATTTGGCAACTAAAGATTTATCTGATGACCATGATATATAGCTAATTTATGAGATGTTTTTAGATTCTCGAATTATTTGAATATCGATTTCCTTACGTGAATGCTTTAAAATTGCGGTATCTTAGATGTAAGTTATTGTTGTAGTGGCTTGTGATGACACTCCAGCTTTGCTTTTTGACCGATCAAGCTATCTTCCTCTGCAGGTAACTCTGAATGATTTGCAACCAATCATCGCTACAATAAGGGATTGCCCCTATGGCTATAGGAATCCGTAGGGGCAACTTTTTTTGCCCCTACAGATTAATCCGTAGGGCCATCGATTTGCCCTTACGGTGTCCTACGGATTAATTAAAAAATATTAAAATGTAATTTTTTATTTGTCCCTACGGAGGCGCAAAGGAAGAACCTATGGATTAATCCGCAGGGACAACGAAGGGTTATTTATAAAAAAAAATAAAGCTCAGAAATTTCCTCATCGTTCCCAAAATTTCCTCCTCCTCTGCGATCTATCTCCCGCACGCGCCTCTGCGCCATCACACCCGCGCACACCTTCTCGTCGCCGGTACTCCCATCATCGACGTCCTCATCGCCGGTACACTCGCGCGCCTCCTTCGTCGCCACCACACCCGCGCGAGCTCGTCGTCGACAGCAGAATTCTCGCCACCACACTTTTTATCCTCCGGCAAAACAACTACTGGGGTGAGTTAATTTCGATTTTGAACTTATAATTATGCTTTTATTTGTGTTATTGTTGATTTTAGGGTTAAGGTTACTACTAGGGCTTAGAGTTAGGGTTCGGTCTAGGGTTTGGGCTAATTAGGTAGGGTTAGGCTTAGGGTTAGTTTGGGTTAATTAGGTAAAATAGGGTTGGTGATGATTAGGGCCAAGGTTAGGGTTAATTAAATTAATTAGGGTTAGTTTTGGTTTGTGCTATAGTTAATTTGGGTTTGGGTTTGGGTGATAATTTGGGTTAGGTTAATTTTGGTTTGGGTTTGGGCTAAGGTTAATTTGGGTTAATTAGGTAAAATAGAGTGTATTTGTGTTAGGGTGTTGATTATGGTTAATTTGGGTTAATTGGGTTAATTTTAGGTTAATCAGGAATAATTTGAATTAGGGTGTTGATTAGGGTTAATTTGGGGTTAATTAAAGATAATTTGAGTTAGGGTGATGATTAGGGTTAATTTGGGTTGATTAGGGTTAATTTGGGTTAATTAGGTTAATTTGGGTTAATTAGGGTTAGGGTTTATGGTGCACTAGTTTCTTCAATAGAATACTCGATGATAACGTAAACGTACACCCTGAGAGAGTATTCGATCTTCACGCTCTGTATCAGGACATGATAAAAACATGCAATCAAAGGTCCGATACAATAGGAATGAGCTGAAGATCGACTGCTATTCCCTGTGGATGACGACCCCCGAGACAGAGAGAGCGACTCTCCTACATATTCCGGTCTTTGCGAGAGTCGATATAGATACATGACCTCTCTTGTGCCAATATTTTGACTCTCAGCGCAAACGGGTTTGTAATTTAAATTTAATTCATTGTTTAATATATAATTTATTTTTTTGTGTTGCTTAATTAGAAAACTAAATCTGAATGTGTTGTGTAGAAACAAGCCGATCAAAATAAGAAGAATAGGAAGTCGGCGAAGAGGGGTCGCCCCACTTATACAGGAGGCTCGAGGAACATTACTCGTGCCATGAAGGCATCGGTAAATTACAATAGATTTATTTTGAGATAATGTAATATTAAGAGTTATTTTATAATATATGTAAATTTTTTGCGAATTCAAGAGAGCTCAGACCCTGGCGCAGGGTGGTACACTGAGCATGCTGACCGCGTATCTTGCCGTCCACGGCACCTCGACAGATACCGCCACAGGCGAGTTTTAATTCCCCGACACCGCTACGCAGGAGTATTGCGTAAGTATTAATATTTATTCTAACATGTTTGAAATTTTTGTTTTGAAAAGTTTAAATTTAAATGATATACTTATATTTTAATGGTTAATGTGGGTGTAGGAGCGGGTGGTGGAGCAGGCGGAGGCATCGGGGATCGATTTTACTGGACAGACCGATCCGATGCTGCTGACCCCAGTCCTAAACGCTGCACACGGAGGGCACCACGGAGGTTGGGAGAGAGGCCGGGGACTGGGTCTTAGTAAGGCCCATATGAGGTTGGACTCCACTCCGGCGGTTACTTCCCCTACCCCCCCGCGAGCGACGTCTAGAGCATGATGTTGCCGCCTTGAAGACCACCGTCGAGGAGTTGAAGGAGATGGTACGTATACTACTTAATAGCAAAATATTATATCACATTATAGATGGTAACATATGCAATATTAGTAGCCTGAGCTTATTTGGTTGTAGACTTAGCTTTGATTAATCATACTTACATAAAACTATCTAATTAAAATAAACTACGGTTTTCCAAACTAGATACCCAAACGAGGCATAAGTCTTTAAGTATTCTTAGATTGGGGTTTCGCAATAACCTGATAATGATACGAACTAGACTAAAATCTAATACACCGTTCTTACTCGTTTATTACACACAAAATTTAACAGATGCGACAGGTTATTTCGGCTGCGGCTCCACATGCATCTCCTTCGGCTGCGACTCCGCAAGCCACTACCTCGGATGCGGTTGCGCGGACCACTCCTGCAGCTCCACAGCCCGCTCAGACTCCCGCACGGTCCGCTCCTTCATTAGTCGAGTTTTTGACGACTCAGGGCTGCACCGAGGAGCAGATGCGCCAGATTACGGCGTTTATCAGAAGTGGAGGAGCTGGACCGAGTTAGGGTAGCTTGTTTTATATATTTTTGAGGATTTGTGTACTTCTCTGATACATAATTGTATATTTTTTGGACGATATTAGTGGTTGTTTGTGCTGGGTTTGTTCACATCATAATATTGCTATTCATACGCCCCACTTTCGTGCATTTTATAAGTAAACAGATGCTTTTGACGATCGTTTGTTGCATGTTGCTGGATACAGGTTTCTGGAGCAAATACAGTGAGAAAGACACAAAACAATGGAAAAAGGGACTTTTGACCAACAATTAGACGGATCTCAGTCAAGCCCAGTTCATATAGGTGCAAGACAAAGCAAGTCAAGATGAAACGGTTAAAAGACCAATACAAATCTTCACTAAAAATCTGGAGTAGACTCAGAAGCCCAACAGAGGAAAGAAATAGAAAAAGACAAAGCCCAAGATGCCAAGAAACTAACCCCAAAGAATGAAAGCCCAAGTCAACAGTTTGGCCGCGGATCCGCGGCCAAACCCATGCTGGCGCCGCGGATCCGCGGCCATGTGGTGCCCGTGTCGGTGGAATTTTTCTGGTTGTTGTGTCGGTGCAGATGTTAGGATTTTTAGGGGGTGAATCAGTAAATTCATGTCTACGAGAGTCTGTAACCCTAGCTTCACTAGTTACTTATAAATTGTAATCTAGATCTGTAAAAATGCTATGCCTCTTTATAATCAATAAAAGTGAGATTTGTTGAAGAATTCAGAGCATCATCTTTTCTTGTAAGTCTTTAGTTTTATTTAATTCTTGCCTTAGTATAATCTTTTACTTGCCCTAGTTATTTAATTTTTGCTCTAGTGTAATCCTCCTTAATCTGCACCAAGTAGTTAACCTTTAAAACATAAACATAAAAATGTCTCTTTGCAACAATTCCCTAATGAGCGAGTAAAATCCTCGCTCGTTAGGGTTAGGAACAAGGGAGTAAGTGAGAGATGGATGTCTCTCACCTCCTTCAATGCCAACTTATTTTTAAAACGAAATCTTCATGCATTCATATACGATCCGCCCCCTACGGCACCCTATCTACAAGGTAACGGTGAACCTTAGTATAAAAGGCCGGACTTATATGACATCCATGAAGATCACATCAATTAATAGGAAAGGACGGACAAGGATCTAGAGGAAGAAACTTTGTTTCTTCCCGATCATCCTAATCCCCTTTGCTAATAATTGTTGTGATATTTCTAAAAAGCTTAAATCATGGCATTGAAAGAGGTGAAAACATAGATCTCAACACCCCTACCTTCGACCTAACCCTAACGAGTCCTTTCTTATCACATAACTTCGTCTTTAAATCAATCGATAAAAACCAAACAACGATTTGAATCAACTCGTTATAACACAAAATCAGAAACTAACACATCCCTGCGGATCGACCCGTACTCACCGGCTAGCTGCGAAGCGACGCCGTTTCTGATTACGGTAAACTACAAATTTTTGGATTAATCAAATGGCGCCGTTGCCGGGGATGGCGTAATTTTCTCTTTTTGTATGATTTCGGGTTGATATAAAATTTGAAAATTATAAAAATCTGAAAATACAAAATAAAAAAAAAATATTCTTTTCATCATTTTTATCTGTTTGAAGGGTTTCTCGTTTGAATCTTGTAGGAACGACAAGAACTTTCAGATCTGGAATTTTACAGAGAGCAAAACAAAAATTGGTACATAAAAACAGAGAGGAACTGAAGGTAAAGAACCACAGAATTTTTTCCGGAGGCCGATCTCTCCACTGAGCCGCTCTTCCGCCACATATACTGCGCTCCCGCCGCGCTTCCGCGCTCTGAAGGACACGTCAGCGCACCAACTTTTGTGGGTTTGTTTTCTCTTCATCTCCTCTGCAACCTCCATATCTCTGTCTGTGAAAATTTTCTGCAGGAATTCTTTGCGTAAAGAGTCTTTCTCCCCCTTCTAAATAACAGATTTCTGCAGGTTTCTTTGCGCCGCGCTAAAATTGATTGCAAGTGATTTTATTTGTTTTGCATAATTTAATTGGACTTAAGGGGCTATTTGACCAAACTCAGATTGGGTGGGGATTTCATCACCCTTCCCAGGACCCCAGAAAACACCTAAAGCATTTTGCATCGACCACCTTTAATTAAAAAAGATTAGACTCAGACCTAAGGACAGCGAGCTCAATAGGAAAAGGACTAGGGTAGGCATCAGCCGTTTATCCTAACCGACATTGCGGTGTCTAGGCTAGTGGTTATTAATTAGGCCCACTGTAGTGGTGGTTCCTTCCCACTTACCTGGCCGTATTTGTCCGTGAAGAGGCGGTTTGAGGTCTATTTCTAGCCCTAGTTAGGAGCTGTCTAGCAGACCTAGGCAACCCTAGATCTAGGCCTGATTGTGCATGTGTGGTTGATACTTTTGTGTCACGAGTCCGTTTTCTAAAACCGTCTTGCAAAACTTTCCAATAAAAAAATAAAAAAAAATATTTTCAAAACTTGCAACTTGTCGCAAAAAGAAAACCTGAAAAATTCACCACACCACTCTCCTTCACTGACGTTATCTTACCCCCACATTCTGTTTTTCTTTTTGCTGACTGCACTATCCCTTTTAGTGTATGCCACTTTGGACTAGGGACACAGACGCCCGATTAGTCCGCGTTTCGTTGGTACCGACCAACGAACCCTTCGACACCGAAGTCGAAAATCCGTCCACTTTCTTACCCTCACCTTCAATTTCTTTCACCGAAGGTATGTCGGGATTTAACCCCAACAATACCTTACTGACGGGAAGGATTCCACCTCCACCAGGTGCGAATAACCCGAACCAGCCGCCTGTTGAAGCGCCCGCACGAGTTGCGCTCCAGGACCTCTTCTACCCCATCCGCACTTCTTTACCCACTTGTCTTTCACCCCCACCGGCAAATGGGGACAATTTTGAGATTAAACCACATTTCATCAATATGCTGCCGAAATTTCACGGTTTGGAAACTGAAGACGCATATATCTTTATTAATAAATTCCAAAATGTGTGTGCAATGATGAAAACGACCCAATTGAGTGATGACGCTATAAGGCTGAGGGTCATTCCTTTCACCTTATGTGACCTAGCCGAGAAGTGGCTATACAGCAGCGCATTACATTCCATAAGAAATTAGGATGAGTTTGTGAAGGCTTTTCTGAAAAAGTTCTATCCTCACCATAAAACTGCAAGAATTCGAAATGAAATAATTCAATTCTCACAACTTCCTTCCGAACCTTTCTGGAAGTGCTTCGAGAGATTCAAGGACCTATTAGTTCAATGCCCTCACCATGGGATAGAAAGTTGGCAACTTTGCCAAACATTATATGAGGGATTGAACTCAGCAACGAAGCAGTTGCTAGAAACCATCTGTCAAGGTCATTTTCTCTCTAAGTCTAATGATGAGGCGTGGCAGTTTCTCGAGGATCTTAGTGAGCAGACAATAAAGTGGGAGAGCACAAAGACCATATCAGCTTCTAGTGGTCAATCTAGGGCAGGCATACATCAAATAGAGATGTCGATTGCTATGAAGGCCGAGATGGCCGCTCTTACGAAAAAGCTAGAAGCGATCGAGACCAAAATCTCGTCGTCTTCTCCTGCCTCTGCTATGCCCCCACGTACTGTCTGTGCTTGTTGTGCGGATCCATCGCACCTGACTGAAGAGTGTCCTTATAATGCATCTACACAAGGACAGGATCAAGTCAATGCTGCATTCCAGCAACGACAAAGGAACGATCCGTATTCTTCGACGTATAATCCGGGGTGGAGGAGTCACCCAAACTTCGCTTGGAACCAAAATCAACAATTCCAAGGAAATAATAATAATTTTCAAAGACCTCCTCCACCACAACAACAACAAGCACCCTCGCAAACTCAATATCAACCGCAACAATTTCAACAACAACCTTACCCTAATTAGGTGAACAACTTTGTGCCGAACAATGCGTACCAGCCAAACAATTATGTTCAACCTAATAATGATAAGGTTAGCTCACTCGAAAGAAGTCTAGATGCGTTCCTTAAGCAATCTACACAGTCTACAGCAAGACTTGAGACTTCTATTCAAACTTTAGTGCAAAATAGTGCCTCCCATGATCAGAGTATCAAATCTATAGAGGCACAAATTGCACAACTCAATGCAGCTTTGAGCGAGCGCGAAAAAGGAAAACTCCCGTCTCAACCGTTGCCCAACCCCGGTCACGCACATGCTGCACACAATCAGCAAAATCATAACGTAAATGCGGTGACCACGTTGAGATCGGGAAAAGTGTTGCGGAACAATATGGGCAGTAACAATGACACCCCTGCCGGTGGGTCTTCTTCACTTTCTTCACCTTCTTCTTCTTCTTTAGAGCCTATTCTCCACCCTTCACATGGCTCTACCTCTTCTAGCTTGAACGGACCTAATTCTCACGACATGAACACATCTACACGAGGTACCGTTCCAACTCGACATTCTGATCCACAACAATTGGACTCAACCACCTTTCAAAATGTTCCTTTTCCTAATCGGTTGAGATCCAATAAACCAACTCCTCAAATGGAAAAGATTGTCGAGTTGTTCAAGCAGGTTAGCATAAACATCCCTCTTTTGGATGCAGTTCAGCAAGTTCCTTCATATGCCAAAATTTTAAAGGACTTGTGCACCAAAAAGAGGAAGTCGCAAGTGCCAAAGAAAGTTTTTGTGGCCAGTGCTATTAGTGATGCTCTTGTAAATTCCCTTCCCCCAAAACAAAAGAACCCCGGGTGTCCTACCATTTCGATAACAATTGGGGACAAGAATATCAATAGAGCACTCTTAGATCTTGGCGCGAGCGTCAATTTGCTACCCTATTCTGTATACGAGCAATTGGGCGTTGGAGAGCTTAAGCCCACTCACTGTACTCTCCAAATGGCCGACCGGTCAATAACCCATCCTAGGGGAGAGCTGGAGGATGTGTTAATAAGAGTAGGGGATTTCATTTTCCCCGTTGACTTTATAGTGATGGATACACAACCTGTTGCAAACCCCCGGAACCAAATTCCGGTAATTCTAGGTCGACCATTTTTGGCTACTTCCAACGCAGTGATCAATTGTCGTAACGGTTCAATGAACCTATCTTTCGGCAATATGACAATTGAGCTCAATATTTTCAAGTTAGGAAGTCAGCCTGTTGAGCCCAATGCTAGCGTACTTGACGTTTGCTCGATCAATGAGATCGCGGAGGAGGACTGTGAGTTCGAGAACTTTTTATTCGACCACAGCAATGTTAACGCCACTAGTGCGTTCCTCCTAGAATCCGACTCAGCTTTCGCGGCGGATAACGATTTTGAATGTTTTACATTCGTCGACGACTTCGAAGACTCATCACCTGATTTGGAGTCTTTTGCTTTTGCGGATGAGTTAGTAGAACCATCCGACACTATTGCGTACACTCAGTTCGAACCTTTGATGGAATCATTCGAGTTTGAAACAACTACCCCATTGTTACCATCTATTGTTTCACCCCCTAAACTCGAATTAAAGCTTTTGCCGACACACCTAAAATATGCATATCTAGGTGATAATGAGACCTTACCTGTCATTATATCAGCCTCTCTAGCTCTTGAGCAAGAGAAGGCTCTTATGATGGTCTTACTTAATAATCGGCAAGCTTTCGGCTGGTCTATGGCGGACATTAAGGGGATTAGTCCCCTCATAGTCGAACATCATATACACTTAATGGATGATGCCAAGCCAGCACGAGATCCACAAAGGCGCCTCAACCCCATCATGAAAGAGGCGGTTAAGAAGGAAATTGTCAAATGTCTGGATAGCGGTATCATTTACCCTATCTCGGATAGCCAATGGGTTAGCCCAATCCACGTCGTGCCCAAGAAATCGGGCATTACGGTCATTACAAACGAGGCAAATGAGTTGATTCCCACTCGCACCCAAACTGGGTGGCGAGTCTGCATAGACTATAGGAAACTCAATGCCGCAACAAGGAAAGACCACTTTCCTTTACCCTTCATTGACCAAATGCTCGAGTGATTGGCAGGGCACGAGTTCTATTGTTTTCTTGATGGCTATTCCGGTTACAATCAAGTCCCCATTGTTGGAGATAGTGCCCTCATAGTCAATTATTGGATCGCAGGTACGTGATTGCAATGATTGCGGAGGACCTATCCCGGTAGGACAGTCTTACTCGAAATGATAGTATGCTATCTGGTTTGCCTTTATCAGTCGTGTACATGTTCAGGTGACTGATTGCATGTTACACTTTGATAGAGCCCTTAGGATCTTGCTTTACTACCAACAGTATGATGGCGATCATATACGTGAGAGTTGGGTAGTTTATATGCATATCCTTAATTGTGGTCTCTAGTCGTGGGAGTTTCGAGACAGGGCATCGATACTCCGGAGTAGACTAGTGTGTACAGTCGAGACCCCGACGAGGGGCGGTGGCCGGTCTCACAAGCCACTGGTGTCAGTTGGATCACCTAAGATGTATACAGGTGCTCATTGGGTTATGAGTACACCGGACAGGACTCGCCGGGAATCTGCTAGTTAGTATTATATCTACCGTCAGATAGCAGTTCCCTGGTGACATGTGTACAGGATAGTTCATCGACCTGAGGTCGTCATTTGTCTCGTGTGAGTTCCCACTGTGCTTTGATTTCTACCCTACCACGGCTCAAAGGAGTCGTGCAAACAGGTAGCTTTTGGGTACAGTCCCGAGCCATATGGAGGCACGTGAGCGGATCGGCAGGGGATTCGTCTCTCCCGGTATTGGGGGCGAGGTCGTGCTGTGTCTAGGAGAGCCATTACACAAAGTCCATGGCCATGGCAGGAGATTTACTGGTAGGTACTCCAGTAGTATCTCAGTGTGTGATTGGGCTTCACTCCAACACGACTTATACTGCTATTGGGGGTCTGACGTTACTAGCCCCCTAGGCAGATATGCGATACTCATAGACGAACGGACCGGACTGTATATACATTGTCACTGTTAGGCTCAGCAGGGTTTTCGGAGGAGTTCGCTCATCGGTCTCCCTTGAGTTCGCTCCTCGGCCACCTTTGAGGTCAGTCCGTGGGCAGCCGTTACGCATAGCTAGTGCCGCTGACGGTTTGTGGTTAAACC